>CM035141.1:66037164-67249664 GCA_020205605.1 Panax ginseng
AGATCACATGACTCCTCAAAACTCTTCGCCATGAAAGCTCCACCAGAAGCTGCATCAATACTAGTCCTGAGATTCCCACTAAACCCGTTGTAAAATGTATTCATTTATAGCCATTTGGGTAGTCCATGATGCGGGCACTTCCCAAGTAATTCCTTGTACCTCTCCCAAGCTTCGTACAATGACTCCCCATGCTGCTACTCAAACATAGTGATCTCGTTCCTCATCTTTGCAGTCTTTGTCGGTGGGAATAACTTAGCCAAGAATTTCTGAGCATGGTCGTCCCAAGTTGTAATCGACCCTAGTGGTAGTGAGTGTAACCAACTTTTTTCCTTATCCCGCAGTGTGAACGGAAACAAGCAAAGCCTGACTGCATCATCTAACACCCCATTGTATCTGAAAGTGTCACAGATTTCCAAAAACCTGACTAAGTGATCATTCGAATCGTTGTTGGCTAATCCCCCAATCTACACTGAGTTATGTATCATTTGTATGGTTACAGGCTTGATCTCAAAACTATTCGCATGATATCGTAGCTCGGTAATACTCATTGAAGCTCACCACCCTAGAAGTAAAGATACTCCTTAAGCGCTTCGATACTCTGCAGCCATAGTTTCTTCCTTATCAAGATTCTCCCTAATGTCCTTAATCCACTTACCGAGCCTTTGAAACCTTTTCTCGATGTCATCCTCAAAAGGAAGCAAGTCTGGCTTCTTAGACCGAGTTTGCATATACTAAGTCAGAAAATCTTTAACAAGAAAGAACAAAACAAAAGAAAAATTGTTTAAGTAAAACTGAACTAATTAAACTGATATTGAAAAATACTAAAATCAAAACTAGTCCCTGGCAACGACACCAAAAACTTGTTGGGTAAATTCTATATACACTCTACACGCAAGTATACGTGGTTAACAAGTAATATAATAGTAAGAAAAGTATCGTTCCCACAGAAACTAGTATGAAATTAAACCTAACAATTACCAGTTTTATATTATTTCAATTTTATTAAACTACTGCAATTAATGATTATAATTAATAAAAACTAAGAAACTAAAAATCCCAACCAATCAACACAACTTATTAACCGTAATTTCAAGCAAATAATGGAGAATTAGGCTTATAATTTCACTTTACGCTTCACTCTGATTATCACACCTTTATCTAGTTTAATTTACTATCTCAGTTTATTAATCAAGAACACTCAAGTAGAATTAGCCATCTCTCGATGCACTAACACCATATTAACTTAAATCCACAAATTGATAGAATTAAGCCAAACACGCTAATTAACTAATTCATTATATCTCTAAGTGAATTAAAATCAAAGAAGGTTTAAATCTCAAGTTCTTTACACGATTACATGCGAATGTTAGGTATATCTCTATCCTAAACATTCATCAAGATTCCATCAAACACAGAATTCAAGAACACATGCTAAAGTGATTAGGTCTGGATTCATACATTATCTCTCGAGTCCATATAAATCCACCCAGAATTGATGATCAAGCAATTCATAAATTAAGGTACAAATCACAATAGATAAACTGAATTGATAGTATTATTAAACTAAAATTAAGGCATGACAATCATTGTTTAACACTAAAGATCCATTGCAAGCCTAAAAAGTAATTTAGTTCATCATAAATGAATTAAATACTGAAAAGATAGAGAAATTCATCATCCCAATCACAATATTTGAATTGAAAGACAAACAATAGTAAAACACCACCCTTATCCTCGCTCAAATTTGTAATCTTCGTGATCTTGACCTTCAAATCTCTTCCTCTAATGTTCTTCAAAAAATTAGGGCTCCAAGTATGATTGATTAATTGTTGTGTTTTTTTCTCGTTATCTTGTGTTATATCCCAACATAAGTTATGTAAAACACTAAAAAACGACGCCCAACATAGTCCCAATCCATGCCAAAGTGTTCCATCCATGCAGCTGCAGAGTTCTAATAAAAGCAAAAAACTTTCTCTCCTCATTTCCCCAGCCTGACGGAGGGTTTTATCATGTAGTGAGGCACTACGTGTACGGGTGCTTCATTCTTGGCTCATGTACCCCCACCCCGGCGGGGGTTTTTTTCATTAATATGCCCACCCTGATGGGGGGTGTTTCTATAGTGCTGATTTCTTGCCTTTTGAATGCCAAGTCTCGCCATAATGCCGTCATTATACCACCATGCCACATAATGCAATCCTAAACACAAAACAAAAACAAAACAAGTAAAAATGAACAGAAATAGACAGAATCACACTGTTTTAGTCCAAATCAGAAGCCGATTCATAGGTATAAAAACCCGCTCATCACTACATATTACAACAATGAAAACACACATCTATCACATGGATTGAAAGATATAAAGGCGACAAAAGCGTTGACCGACCATGACCACTGTTCTGGATTACCTAGAAACCCAAGAACAACTTTGACAATAACTTTAAGCCTCTATAAATTCTTGTTATATGAAGGTTAAAACCTTAAATTGGTATGTTGTTATACTACTACATGAGTATTACACCATCTATACACTTCCAAACCCAAAATCATCAACAATATCAAATTGGACTAAGGTCAAAGTAATCTCCTAGCATAAACCAGTCTGTTTCCCAGAAGTGAAGAACACATAAAGCTACACTTTATGTCGCTATAGGCCTTTAGCGACAGACAGTAAACAAAAATTTAATAAAATTAGAAATATTTAATAAATAAATATAAATAATTATAAAAATAGTTTTGAAAATTATTTTAAGTTATAATAAATAACTTTTAATATTTTTCTATAAATTCTATAAATATTTTATTTATTTCAAATATTATTAATAATTAAGTTATTAATAAATAATTAGAATAATCATTTATAAATAATAAATAATTTTTAAAAAATAATATTAATGATTTAAAAATCATATTAAATGGTTATAAATTATTTAATAATAATAACAAGGTTTTTAATAATATTCTTAGTAAATATTAATTATTTAAAATAGTAATAAATGATTTAAAAATCATTTAATGGATAAATAAATATCCAAAAATTATTATAAAAGATATACAAATTATCTAAAAAAATAATAAAGCTTATAATTAAAGTTTAACTGTGATATTAGCTTATTAATTATCCGGTAAAATTTAAGGACCCCAAAATCATATAAAACTTAAACCGAATGTGAATAGTTTATGAATTTAAGTATTGTGAATTTGAGTATGGTTATTAATACTAATGTGTTAGACACATATGATTGAACATCTTAGGCGTTTATAAACGAATCGACTAGCATTGCTTAATCAATCTTCGCTCAGACAAGTTTCCTATACCCTAACCTTAATTTATTACTTATGCAATAACTCTGCTAATTCGTTGAATAAGATTCATATCTTGATTTGCTTTTGATATATTATATACCAAACCAAACTTGATTGCCAATTATTATAAAGTTATCGCTATAGCGTCAACATAACTAAGAAATGAAATACTTATTCATATTTAGGATTGATTATCAAGCATAAACTGTTGTGTCAAACAAAATTGCTTTGGTAAGACATCCTATATTGAGTTTTATATCCCCAAAGGGAAAATTGTGTGCTAGTATATTTGACACTTAGTGTAAGTTGGGCACGATTAGGATGAGATGCATACTCCTAGGATGTTGAATAGGTTGATCCCATGTCTCACATTTGAACAAGATTTCTAAGTCTTTATGACTGATAGAATTTGTAAGACCTCAACTTTTATGAATAAAGGATAATTTTCTCGAAATATATTTTTGAATATTATGGTGTGGATTTGATATAATGTTATAGTTGTGGGTAATATTTATAATTTTTTCAAAGTAAGCAAGTGGTTATATAATATTCAATTGGTCGGGGAATATTCGTTTTAACAGGGAATATTCATACTGACAAGCACAATCATTAGTGGACCCCTAATGTAAGTATTGTCGTAGTTAGAAAATGACGAATTATCTTTTATAAAAATAACATGGCGAAAGTGTTACCGTTAAAAGCTGTTGAACTACCCAAGTAAAAAGTACGATGTCTGGCGTGGTTGCATAAGTAGCACAGTATTGATTATTGATGCTTACGTGAGAAGTCACTTTCGGTTATACTAAATTATTGCTTTCAAGAATTCTTGCATCATATCTCTCGTATTATTGATTCAATTATTGTCACAGTATTATATGCATAATGTTTATTATTATTAAATCAATAATTGAGACGACAAAGTTATTCATATTATTATTTGTAATATTGACAATGTCTAGAAGTTTTATCAAGGAGAGGTTTAGTCACCTAATTGCGCGCCAATAAGGAGAAATTCTTATCAGAAAGCCCCCTCTTTCCTGGGAACGACCTAGTTGTTAAATATTGTGCGTTATAATATTAATGATGAATAAGTTGTGTTGATTAAAGATGAAATTGATAGTTCCATTGTGTTGGGATTATTAGTGTTACTGGAAATCGACATTTATTTCGATAATAATTGATGTCTGGAGGTTATATTGACCAATCGGGTAATTAATCGGATACATGATTAATTAATTGCTATTATTTCACATGCTTATAACTATTTGTTCACATGTGTGTACAATTGATTCTGTGAAGCCCCCAAATCCGGGTGTCTTCCAACCCGACAGATGGTGCTCCACGATACTACATTTCATACAATCATTCCATTGAAATAACAACAAAATGAGTGTAATTACAATCTTTGTATTACATCTATAATAAATCCTTTCCCAGGTTCATAACTGAATACATTCGTTATTCTTCATAAGTATATTACATACAAATATACTAGTCTATTATAGGACGATTAATTGTCCATCCTAGCCTTACCTTTATCTCTCATAGAACTCTCAGTTCGTTCGGTTTTAGCTGCAAACATATGGTTCAAGCAAGAATGAGCATAACTAGCTCAGCAAGTCTTAACAACGAAACATATGAATATCACATCAGTAAGTATATGCTTTATATCAATATTAGAACAATTATTTACTAAGCATCCTGAATCATTTGACTAATACTTCTACTACAACAATTCCAAAGTATATATAATAGCTTAGGAATGATGAACCAGTCAATAGACCATGAACATACTCTTTTCGTTTTCATACTTGAAAAGGATATCCGGCACTAAGGCCATCCACCCGTCTTTAGTTACGAGCACTTCTAGGTGATCAGCCTATAGTACTCTATGTTGATCAACACTCTTACGTTAAACGTATTTACGTTTACCATTTGGCAACCTCGCATGCCCATAGAATAATCGATGAAAATACTTTTGTTTGTTCGTAGACAAACTTAACTTCTCATCCGTACCAAATACTTGGCATAGGATAGCGTTAACAGTTCTATATCAACAGACTTATAACCAATTCAATCTATCCTTCAATACTTGCCTAGCCCGGATAAAATAGGCATCGACTCTTTTCTATTTACCATTCATGCATTGTATATCATGCATTACATAAAAACTTGGGTAACACGAAGGTCAGACAAGAGTTAAGAAAGACTTGCCTTCAAGCGTCTTTAAATATATATTCCAACTATTCTCAGTCTTTACAGGATCTACATGATACATTCACATAGCACACTGTAATTAGTTATCAAACAAACTCACTTTACGGTTCTAACCAACTTGTTTCTCTTCTATGTCTTACTTGTTTTAACTCAGTTATTAAAGTCGATTCGACTTTCTATACTTCGTTACGTTTTATTAACGTTCTTACGTCCTTAGCCGACATTTAATCATTAATGGTTAATTACCAATGTTGAACGTCGTTCACGGTTCACTCATTACGTATTTGCGTTCTTCGTTTAATTACCATTAAACCTTACCCATTCTTCTTACATTAACATCTTATAAGTGTTTTAAAGTAAGTCTCATTATGTACTTTAAGGACCTTTAACATCTTACTTTAGGTCTACATTCAAAAGGGAACTAAACCTAACTTGGTCAACTTTTTTCCCATTATTGTGATTGCATGCGGCAAGATCGCTTGTATATTAGTGGTGCCGCTGCGACGAAGTTAGTTAGCGGTACTCTCTACCGAGTCTCAAGCGTTGTGGCGCCCACTACTTTATCTCGGTTTTGGTCATGGCAATGAAGTCTCAGGCACCGATTAGCCAAAATAGATTTGGTTTCTTAATGAAACTCCCGGCTTCCTAATTTGTTCGTTTTACATCCGAATTGACCCATTCAAATTCCAAACAAGTCAGGAATTACATCCTTTACATGTTCATATAAGAATTTCATATTTTCGAATCAGTTAACTCAGAATTCACCTTTAAGTTCGTTTTTAAGCGTTCGTTTAACGTTTTCGCCCGTTCAATACTCGTTTTCTTCGTTATAAGTTGGAATGCGATGATTCCTTCGCCAACGACTCTTAATTACCTTATCTCACGTATTGACATTGGAAACCAACGTTTTTAAGTCACACGACAACTTTTGACCTTTAATCCGGACTTTATGCGTTTTCGACGTTTAACGTCTATTTCCGCAAAATCCGCCATAACTTCGTTACTAATGTTCTCTAAGCCAAATCACATGGAATACTCCATGGACTTCATATCTACATCCTAACCAATCAAGATGCACATATCTTAGCTACAACGGTTTCCAAAATGTTCAATTATAACTAAGTTAACTTTCAAGACTTTCTATGGTTTTAACTCACGTAAACACTTACGATTTCTATTTGGTCATGACCTATCAATGATTTGGTCATTAAAAGGCATTCTTATATATTCTCTATAAACATTCTCCACTCATCTACGATTCTTCTATGAGAAAGAAATCGAAAATGATGAAGATTACGGTTTATAGGAATTTACCTTTGAAGTAGTTAACGTTCTTGATAAACGTCTTTTGGTTTGCTTGGAAGTAGAAGGATTATAGGATTACATTTGCTTTCTCTCTCAAATAGGTTGGACAAACTTTGTAAAACAACAAAAATCCAACTCTTAGCTTTCTATTTATAGAAAACCAAATGAGGGCAAAAATGTCCAATTTTCCACCTCCTTACTTAATTACCACTTTGTCACCAAGTAAAGTACTTGGTGACCAAGTGATACACTTGGCTTGCACAACAAGTGGCTGGCCCACCATACCCATGGGTCATCCCCATGGGTTACCCTATGGGTTTTACCCATCCCTTGACCCACCGGTTCGACCCGCGGTTTAATTTTTGGATTGGGCTTGACATAAAAACATTTGGCTTTAACCAATCTAATATTGTTCCTTGACTTGGGCTTGTATACTTAATTCATTGGGCTTGTTTATTAATCCAAGTCTAATTGGATTGGATAAAATCCTTAACTCATACTCTAATAATACAACTCGTATTCTACGCGTATTACTCACGTATTCTCTTTGTATAATACTCATATTCCTTACGTATAATAATCGAAACGACTATACGCATTACATTTCCCTTTCGGAAACCTCTTTCACAAACCCTTAGGTTTTAAGTCCGCAGGCGAAAACTTCGTTTGCCATAACGGAAATATTATTGCATATTCCATAATATCTTCATATTCTAACATTACGCGTTTCTTAGAATCTCAAACCCTAGCTCCGAACGTCATCGGATGAATAATATTTTTTCGCAAACAATCTCAAAAAACCTTCGTTCTCGTCTTGATAATTCACAACAATTAATTCTAGCACAAAGCCAGAATACTAACCACATCTACACATTTTAGGTCATACAACGACCTTCGAACATCTTACTCATATAATAACTCAATAAAATTCATTTAATCCACATAATCAAATAAAAATTTAATTCATTGAAAATTTAAAATTCTCGGGCGTTACATTCTTCCCTCCTTATAAGTATTCTGTCCCCAGAATCTCGATATTCTTACATAAACAAATGAGGAAAATTTTCCTTCATTTTACTTTCGAGCTCCCACGTTGCTTCTTCAGCATTGTGGTTACTCCAAATTACCTTTACGGAAGGTATTACTTTATTTCTCAAGACTCGTTCCTTCCTATCAATAATCTGAATCGGAAGTTCTTCATACGTTAAGTCTTTTTCTACTTGAATAGACTCATTGTGACGCCCCCAAAATAGGTATACAACACCCATTCTGAGTAGTCAAAATACATGGTACAGAAATAACTACAACTTTATTAATACAACATAAAAACTGTGAGTTTAAATACAAATATTGTCATCTAGACAATATCCACACTCAAATAAGTCCTCAGTACAATTATTGATACATTATTTTACAAAAATGGTGAGGATTACTAAAACGACTTTCTAAAACCTTCATTCCATACCCCGACTAGTACTCGCTACATTCTCGCCTCCTGAGAAGAAAAATGGAACAATAAGGAAAAGGGTGAGCTCAACTAGCCCAGTAAAAAATATTATGACCAAGATAATATAGAACAAATTATCGTTAGTCTTCAACAGGGAAAAATCTAATAGAATACAATAGACAACAAGTTTTAAATCAATATTCGCAGCGGAAATAATAATTCATTAGAAGAGTTAAGTAGAGAATAAAATCTACTATCTTCTATATATGAATTTAAAAGTTCATCGTCAATGTTTTATCCCTGTAAAATCAATCAATATATATCTGGAATCAAATATTCATCTTTGCCTACACTGCCAAAGATATTCATCACTTAATCATGTTCATCTAAACACTGCTCATCTTTGCATTACGGGCCAAAGATATTCATCAGAAATCATTCATCTTTGCACTACAGGCTAAAGATATTCAGTTATATCATCATTTAGGACTGAGGATGATGAAAAATATTTTAAAGAAAACGAATCTAGTGAAACAAAAGAATAAATATTAAGGATTCGTATTTCAGCTATTCCATGTCCAAAAATACCTCATAAATAATCATAGTGGAGTAAAATTCAAGAATGATCAAAACATGGATACAATCAAAGCTAGTATCCATAATAGATATTTTGGACGAAAAACAAAAATTTAATTTTTCTGTGAATAGTGCCGTATTCGTAAATAGTGCCGTATACGTGAATAGTGACTCCGACACTAAAAGATAGAAATTTTACAAAAAAAATCATCATGCTTCGTGAATAGTACTCGTGAATAGTAACTCGTGAATAGTAACTCATGAATAGTAACTCATGAATAGTAACCCCGACATGAAAAGTTCCAAATTTGATAAAAAGTTCCAACCAATATTTTGGCATAATAATATTGAAGAAATAATATCATTTAAAAAATAATAATATCCCTTACCTCAAAAGGATAGTACTTCTGACTGGATATAGTGATGAAAGAACTTGCACCGTATAGCAATACTCAAAGTACTAAAATACTCACAAAAATATGCTCAATATATCAAGAGAGAAAGAGAGAGAAATCTTTAGTTTTTGATGTGATTTTCAATTCTAACCTAAGCACCCTATTTATAGGAAAATGCTTAGAACACCAAAGCAGAAAATTTAATATAATATTAATATAATTTATTAAATTCCTATGCACGCAAACTTAGTCCACAACATCAGCCACTCACCCAACAAAAACAAAAAAAATGTTTTTCTAATTATAAATATTTAAAACTTCCAACAATTAATAATTAATTAATCCGAAACTTCAATAATTCATAATAAATAGCCCTTTTATCAGAAAATTCGAATCTTGTGACTTTTTATAGGAAATTCAATTCTCTACAACTTTGCAGAAGAAAGTTTTTCCAAATTCCAAATGTAAATTGATCAAATTCATAAGCCAAGCGATTTTATAGGCTATAATCAAATTTCACCAAGAAATGGGCCCACAGACATGTTTAACATGTTTTAAAACAACTTTTGCAACAAAAATACTCATCCTCCTCATATACTCATATATCCCACATTCATTGTAAAATATCATCATTATTATATTATAATAATATAATAAAATATTATTTTATCGTAAAAGATAAAATATCGATTTTCAACAATCACTTTAAAATTTTCTCCATCTATATCCACATAAAATGAATATTTTTCTCATCATATAAATCAATAATTAATTATTCACAAATAATATTACAGAGTCACAATCATCGACAACCAGCAGCTTCCTGTGAAAGAGGGGCTTTTCAATAAGAATTTCTCCTTCTTGGTAGCCTTAATTAGGTGACCAAACGCCTCCTTGAGATGTAACTTTCTAGACATTTCCAAAGAATGTTATCTAATAATATTATTCAGATAATATGAATTATTGCTTCGATAATGGAAAATACTGTGTAGTGATAATTATTAAAACAACAATAATATAGAATATCAATGCAACAATTATTGAATCAATAAAATAAAATATCGAATAAGAATTATCGTAACAATTATTGAGTAGTGCCTTCTTACGTAAGAATCAATAATTGGTGCAATACTGCAAAATATTCTTGTAACAACGCTGTATTCGTGTGTTTTAACCAACGGGTATTCCAACAAGATAATTGGTAATAACTGCTACCAAGTTATTTATAAACAACTTATACTTGTCGTTTCTTCATCCAATCGCTTTACATTATGGGGCCCATAAAAGATCGCATACCGTAAATTTAATATTCCCGACAGCAAGAATATTCCACGACCAAACGAATATTCTCCGACAACAATGAATATTTTATAACCACCTTCTTATTTTAAAATATTTGCGCATTTTACCCATAACTAACCACATCAACCCTTACTATTTCAAAATGATAAATAGAGGAAATTAAATTTTATTTATTAATAATTTGGGGTCTTACACTCATACTCTATTACATGCTTATAGTCCGGTTTATAAGGACGCAACACAGACACGTGAAACACATTGTGTATTCTTTCCATTTCTGGAGGTAAGGCTACTTCATAAGCTACCTCCCCTATCCTTCTTAAAATATCAAAAGGTCCTACAAACCTCGGACTTAACTTCCCTTTCTTTCCAAAACGTATCTTCCCTTTCCAAGGCGATACTTTTACAAAGACATAAGACCCTACTTCAACCTCCCTCTTCTCTCGATGAGGATCTGCATACTTCCGTTGTCTATCTTGAGCCGCTACTAATCGAGCTCTTATCAGCTTTACCATGTCTGCCATTTGTTGTACCATCTCAGGTCCCAACATTCGACGTTCACCTACTTCATCCCAACAAAGTGGTGTTCTACACTTCCGTCCATACAACGCTTCCTAAGGCGACATGCCTATACTAGCGTGAAAACTATTGTTGTAAGCGAATTCTACCAACGGTAGATGTTCGTCCCAACTCCCTTTGAAATCCATAACGCAAGATCTTAACATATCTTCTAGCATTTGAATTGTCCGTTCGCTTTGCCCATCCGTCTGTGGATGATACGCCATACTTAATCTTAACTGTGTTCCCATTTGCTCTTGCAAACTCCTCCAAAAGTTCAACGTGAATCATGGATCACGATCGAACACAATCGAAACAGGTACTCCATGTCTAGAAATGATTTCTTTGACATAAAGCTTAGCTAACTGCTCTAAATTATACCTAACTCCTATTGGTAGAAAATGAGCAGATTTAGTTAACCGATCCAGTATTACCCAAATAACATCGTATCCCTTTCTTGTCGTTGGAAGTCCCACCACAAAGTCTATGGTGATATGCTCCCATTTCCACTCTGAAATCTCCAATGTTTGTATCAGTCCACTCGACCTTTGGTGTTCAGCCTTAACTTTCTGACAAGTTAAGCACTTACTAATATATTCTGCAATCTCTCTCTTCATGTTTGGCCACCAAAAGTTCTGACGAAGGTCTTGATACATCTTAGTACTACCAGGAAGTATCGAGTACCTCGAACTGTGAGCCTCACACATAATCTCTTCCTTCAACTCAGAATTATTTAGAACCCAAATTCTTCCCTCAAAACAATGTAAACCTTCTTTATCAAGGTTATACTTAGTCTTCACGTCATCCTTCATTATCTTCTTCATCCGCTCGCATTCCTCAGTACTCAACTGTACTTCCTTAACCCGTTCCATTATCGTTGGTCGAGTTTCTATTGCAAATAACATCTCCCTCGTTTCCCTTGGTAACTTGACTTCTAATTTCATCCTCGCCATATATGTGATTAACTCATTCTGAGTCGTTAACATTGACAGTTTCTCTCTACCCTTCCGACTCAACGTGTCTGCTACTACATTTGCCTTCCCCGGATGATATAAGATATCACAATCATAATCTTTTATTAATTCTAACCACCTTCTCTGTCTCATGTTCAACTCCTTCTGTGTGAAGATATATTTTAGACTTTTATAGTCCGTGTATATCTCACACTTCTCCCCGTATAAGTAATGTCTCCATATTTTTAAAGCAAACACCACAGCTGCCAGTTCTAGGTCATGAGTAGGATAGACCTTCTCATAATCCTTTAACTGACATGACGCATACGCAATGACCTTGCCATGCTGCATAAGCACGCAACCTAGTCCTCTATGTGAAGCATCACTATAAACTACAAAATTTCCCGTATCATCTGGTAAGGATAATACCGGTGCCTCACTCATCCTCCTTTTTAGTTCTCAAAAACTATGCTCACACTTTTCTGTCCACTCATACTTCACCGACTTCCTTGTCAGACTTGTCGGCGGAGTAGCTAATTTAGAAAAGTCCTGAATGAACCTTCTATAGTATCCTGCTAACCCCAGAAAACTCCTAACCTCGGTTGGCATTTTTGGTTGCTCCCACTCATTCACCGCTTCTACCTTCGCTGGATCTACGGATATGCCATCTTTGTCTATAACATGTCCTAGAAACTGCACTTTTTCGAGACAAAATTCACACTTAGCGAATTTCGCATACAACTTGTCCCTCCGTAGGGTTTCCAACACTATTCTTAGATGTTCAGTATGATCTTCTGGAGTCTTAGAATAGACTAGAATATCATCAATGACACTACAATGAACTGGTCCAAATACTGTTTGAACACTCTGTTCATCATATCTATGAATGTGGCTGGCGTATTCGTCAACCCAAACGACATAACCAAAAACTCGTAATGCCCATAACGAGTTCTGAACGCCGTCTTAGGTATATCTTCCTTCCTCACCTTCAGTTGATGATACCCCGTGCGGAAATCAATCTTAGAAAAATACTTTGCCCCTTTCAACTGATCAAATAGATCGTCGATCCTGGGCAACGGGTATTTATTCTTAATCGTTAACTTGTTCAACTCCCGATAGTCGATACAAAGTCGAAACGATCAATCCTTTTTCTTTACAAACAACACCGGTGCTCCCCACAGTGACACACTTGGTTGAATGTACTTTCTATCTAATAGTTCCTGCAACTAAACCATTAACTCCTTCATCTCAACTGGCGCCATTCTATATGGTGCCTTTGAAACTGGTGCCATTCCCGGCAACAAATCAATTACAAATTCTACATCCCTATCTGGAGGAATACCAGGTAACTCCTCCGGAAATACATTCGCAAATTCTTGAACCACCGCTATCTGTTCCAATGATGTTCCCATTCTCTGGGTATCCACCACGTGACACAGATAACCCTTACACCCCTTCTTCAACATCTTCCTAGCTTGTGTCATGGTTAGACAACAAGAACGTCCCGGTGATTTATTTCCATAAAACATCACCTCAGGTTCCTTAGAAAGCCTTAGGTTCACACTCTTTTTATGACAATCTATTATTGCTTTATGGTTAATTAACCAATCCATACCGAGAATCACATCAAATTCTCTTAACCTTATCGGTAAAAGATCTACCGATAATCTATTACCCCTGATATCTACGAAACAATTCCTATGAATGTGTTCAATGGGAATTATCTCCTCATTGGCTACCTTAACGTTTAAAGGTACTTCTAACTCTTCAGGATTTAATCCCAATCGTTGAGCAAATCCACATGCTATAAAAGAACAAGTAGCACCCGAGTCAAATAACACGTAAGCATTTATTTCGTTGACTGGAATGATACCTGCTACTACATCCGTTGATGCAACCGCATCTTGAACTGTCATATTAAACGTTCGGGCTGAGGGTCTACCCACTGATGGTGTTGGTCTAGTAATGGCCAAAGTACCTCTACCAGAACCCTTATTACCCTCCGCCCCTTTCTTCGGGAAATTTATTGCCATGTGGTCTACCCACCCACAAACAAAACATCCCCGACTTTTCTTAGGATTAGGACAGTTGGGAGATATATGACTCTCCTGCCCACAGTTATAACAACCAGTCTTCCCTTTCAGGCAGACTCCTAGATGAGTCTTACCGCATGTCTTATATGCCTCCATCCTCCGTTTAGGATCCCCTTGTTTTGCCCCAGTATTCCCAGGGTTAAAATTCTTCCTCTTAGGCATATTGCCACTTCCACTGGCAACCTTTGCCTTATTTCCTCCCTCTCCCTTACTCTTATTTTTCCTATCTTTATGGTATTGGGTCAACGCCTCGCTACCACCCTCCGCTATTATCGCCTTTTCTAGAATGGTCCCTTAGGAAGCACTCTGAAAAACCGATATCCTACTATACAGCCAGGGTTTTAGGCCCTGCTCAAACCTACAAGCTTTCCTCTCCTCCGTGTCCACTTGGTGTGGAGCGAACCTTGCCAATTCATTGAATTTGTCTGCGTATTGGGGAACAGTCATGTCCCCCTGCTTAAGTTCTATGAACTTAATCTCCATTCTCCCTTGCATGCTAGTAGGGAAATAGTTCTCGAAGAATACTTTCTTAAACTTTTCCCATTTAACAGCTTTCGCTCCAGCCCCACCCTAGTGAGCCTCCCACAAGTAGTTGGCTTCCCCCTTCATCATATAGGTCGCAAAAGAGGTCTTTTGCGCCTCAGCTACGTTTGTAATAATAAACGCCTTCTCTATTTCCTTTACCCATGTCTGGGCCTCCATTGGGTCCGTTGTTCCCTTAAATTCGGGTGGACCTACACTTTTAAATTCCTTAAAAGTAGTCGTTAAGCTATTTGGGTCTCATGGTGCTCTACCCTGGCTTGTTAAATGCACTGCAAGTAATAAATTAACGAACTCCTGCATTGGGTTATTAGGCCCCCCCTCATTATCATTATGTGATTCTGCCTCTTGGTTACGTTGTCTCCTTCTTGGCGGCATTTCTGATTAAATAAATAAAGTTCCGTTATTACTCATTTACTTACTTCGTTATTAGTCTTCAAACAATTGGACAATAACTCATACTCAACAAAGCTATTCAAAATAAAAACTTTCTTATATTAAAATGCTTCTTCATAGTTCAAAACTATTTACAAGTTGCTTTACATAGCCCAAAAGCTATTACATATACATCCCGCGATTGACTTCTACAAAAATTGGGATTTACAAAAAGACTACCCTTTAATTATACAAAAGAGGGTTTTACGTCACTACATAAAAGTATTCACTATACTACTCCTAATATTGCTTAAGAGCATTCTCATGCTTCTGGTTTGCCAAAATCGACACAATATCCCGACTTATAGTATGTCGAGTTTGTCCCGACTCAATAGAATAACAAGCTATCTTAAGCTTGAAATCCTCGTGCGCACTGTCATTTATATATGACATTCGTGCTATCTTCTGGTCTTTTTCAACCAGTTTCTTGCGAAGTTCTATGACCTCGTTCTTATAGTCCTGGGCCTTGTCAGTCATGAGCACTTTCTCATCATGCTCTATCTCATAGTCTGACTCTGCAGACTCTTTCGCCCCATAGAGATCACTGATCTCTTCCTTCCAGTGTTTGCACCATATTGTGCGAACAGCGCTACTGACCAAGCATTGAGAGGTACATTTCCCTCATAGTCTCTGTAGGTATAGACTCTAGGGCAGGCATCACCGTATTAATCGATGTTACCTCCATGTCATCCTCCACATCAATCATCATATTCAAATATGATGCTATCCCCATAGTCTCCTCCGAATAATCCTCCTCCGAGTAATATTCCTCGGGCTCTTACTCTTCTAGAATCACTACAGGTATGTCCGCTTATAGGCACATGTCTTTGTCTCCTCAACTCTCAGTTCACTTGACTCCTCATTGATCACATGTATATCCCTATACATCAAGCTATCAACCGACATCTACAATAACACATAACAAATTGATTAGTACATAATACACAATAATATAAACACAAATCACATTTAATCCATTTAGGGTTACTTTCCATCTTTTAAATCTTTTGGTACTGAGTTTCCTCAATACCTTATTAACTCATTTGACTCGAGTTAGCTTTCTTCGGACTCTTCCTTTCCTACGAGGTTATTAGCCTAAGGTTCTTTCCCCCCCTTAAGTTTTATAACCTCTTGCTTTGATACCAAATCTGGGTATCTTCCAACCCGACAGATGGTGCTCCATGATACTACATTTCATACAATCATTCCATTTAAATAACAACAAAATGAGTGTAATTACTATCTTTGTATTACATCTGTAATAAATCCTTTCCTGTGTTCATAAATCAATACATTCGTTGTTCTTCATAAGTATATTACATACAAATATACTAGTCTATTACGGAGATCGATTAATTGTCCATCTTAGCCTTGCCTTTATCTCTCATAACTCTCTCGGTTAGTTTCGAAGCTTTAGCTACAAACATATGGTTCAAGCAAGAATGAGTATAACTAGCTCAAAGAAGTCTTAACAACGAAAACATATGAATATCACATCGAGAAGTACATGCTTTATATCAATATCGAACAATTATTTACTAAGCATCCTGAATCATTTGACTAATACTTCTACTACAATAATTCCAGAGTATATATAATAGCTTAGGAATGATGAACCGGTCAATAGACCATGAACATATTCTTTTTGTTTTCATACTTGAAAAGGATATCCGGCACTAAGGCCATCCACCCGTCTTTACTTATGAGCACTTCTAGGTGATCAACCTATTGTACTCTATGTTGATTAACACTCTTACGTTAAACGTATTTACGTTTAACATTTGGCAACCTCGCGTGCCCATCGAATAATCGATGAAAATACTTTTTTGTTCATAGACAAACTTACCTTCTCATCCGTACCAAATACTTGGCATAGATAAGCGCGTAATGATTCTATATCAACAAACTTGTAACCAATTCAATCTATCCTTCAATACTTGTCTAGCCCGGATAAAATAGGCATCGACTCTTTTCTATTTACCATTCATGCATTGTATATCATGCATTACGTAAAAACTTGGGTAACACGAAGGTCAGACAAGAGTTAAGAAAGACTTGCCTTCAAGCGTCTTCAAATATATATTCCAACTATTCTCAGTCTTTACAGGATCTACATGATACATTCACATAGCACACTGTAATTAGTTATCAAACAAACTCACTTTACGGTTCTAACCAACTTCTTTCTCTTCTATGTCTTACTTGTTTTAACTCCATTATTAAATTCGATTCGACTTTCTATACTTCGTTACATTTTATTAACGTTTTTACGTCCTTAGCCGACATTCGATCATTAATGGTTAATTACCAATGTTGAACGTCGTTCACGGTTCACTCATTACGTATTTGCTTTCTTCGTTTAATTTCCATTAAACCTTACCCATTCTTCTTACATTAACAACTCATAAGTGTTTTAAAGTAAGTCTCATTATGTACTTTAAGTACCTGTAACATCTTACTTTAGGTCTACATTCAAAAGGGAACCAAACCTAACTTGGTCAACTTTTTCCCCTTCATGTTGCCATGCACAAGCATCCATTAGATATTAGTGGTATTTGCTTGCCATGAGTTAAAGGTGGTACTCGGTACGAAGTCAGTCTATGGCCACCACTTTGTATTGGTTTTGGCGCTACTACGTGTTAGTCTCCGTGGTACCGCTTAGCCAAAAAAAGATTTGGTTTCTTAACGAAACTCCCGGCTTCCTAATTTGTTCGTTTTACATCCGAATTGACCCATTCGAATTCCAAACAAGTCAGGAATTACATCCTTTACGTGTTCATATAAGAATTTCATATTTTCGAATCCTTTAACTCAGAATTCACCTTTAAGTTCATTTTTAAGCGTTTATTTAACGTTTTCGCCCGTTCAATACTCGTTTTCTTCGTTATAAGTTGGAATGCGATGATTCCCTCGCCAACAACTCTTAATTACCTTATCTCACATGTTGACATTGGAAACCAATGTTTTCAAGTCACACGGTAACTTTTTACCTTTAATCTGGACTTTATGCATTTTCGACGTTTAACGTCTATTTCCGCAAAATCCTTTATAACTTCGTTACTAATGTTCTCTAAGCCAAATCACATGGAATACTCCATGGACTTCATATCTACATCCTAACCAATCAAGATGCACATATCTTAGCTACAACGGTTTCCAAAACGTTCAATTATAACTAAGTTAACTTTCAATACTTTCTATGGTTTTAACTCACGTAAACACTTACGATTTATATTTGGTCATGACCTATCAATGATTTGGTCATTAAAAGGCATTCTTATATCTTCTCTATAAACATTCTCCACTCATCTACGATTCTTCTATGAGAAAGAAATCGAAAAGGATGAAGATTACGGTTTATAGGAATTTACCTTTGAAGTAGTTAACGTTCTTGATAAACGTCTTTTGGTTTTCTTGGAAGTAGAAGGATTATAGGATTCTAGCTCTTTTCTCTCTCTCAAATATGTTGGACAAACTTTATAAAATAACAAAAATCCAACTCTTAGCTTTCTATTTATAGAAAACCAAATGAGGGCAAAAATGTCCAATTTTCTACCTCCTTACTTAATTACCACTTTGTCACCAAGTAAAGTACTTGGTGACCAAGTGATACACTTGGCTTGCACACCAAGTGGCCGGCCCACCATGTCCATGGGTCATCCCCATGGGTTGCCCCATGGGTTTTACCCATCCCTTGACCCACCTAGGTTCAATTCATGGTTTACTTTTTTGGATTGGGCTTGACATAAAACATTGGGCTTTAACCAATCTAATATTGGGCCTTGACTTGGGCTTGTATACTTAATTCATTGGGCTTGTTTATTAATCCAAGTCCAATTGGATTGGATAAAATCCTTAACTCATACTCTAATAATACAACTCGTATTCTACGCGTATTTACTCACGTATTCTCTTTGTATAATACTCATATTCTTACGTATAATAATCGAAACGACTATACGCATTACATTTCCCTTTCGGAAACCTCTTTCACAAACCCTTAGGTTTTAAGTCCGCAGGTGAAAACTTCATTTGCCATAACGGAAATATTATTGGATATTTTATAATATCGTCATATTTTAACATTACGCATTTCTCAGAATCTCAAACCCTAGCTCCGAACGTCATCGGATGAATAGTGTTTTTTTCGCAAACAATCTCAGAAAACCTTCGTTCTCGTCTTGATAATTCACAACAATTAATTCTAGCACAAAGCCAGAATACTAACCACATCTATACATTCTAGGTCATACAATGACATTCGAACATCTTACTCATATAATAACTCAATAAAATTCATTTAATCCATATAATCAAATTAAAATTTAATTCATTGAAAATTCAAAATTTCGGGCGTTACAGATTCACATTCATGTACTATTGGGGGAGGTGGTGCAAGATTAATAATACTTGCATGACTAAATTAAACATGATGGTATAGTTGAAGGTACTATACTGTAATTAGTTTTTTCACATGATTATACTATTGAGTCACATGAATGAACTATTAATTCACATTATTTACTATTAGGGGAGGTGGTGCAAGTTTGATAATACTTGCAGGACTAAATTAAAAATGAAAAAAAAGAGGAAGGTATTATACTGTAATATTTTGAGCTCCAAAATGTGCAATTATCGAAACTATATTTTCCTATAAATAGAAGCTCATTCTTCCTTCATTTCTCACCAATTCACAAAAGCTTTAGAGCAATTATTATAGAGAGAAATTATAGAGAGAAAGAAGAAGAAAAGTTTGCTACCTCACTATTCCAGTATTTCGTTTTTCTAAGGTAAGGGGTATTATTCTTTCGTATTCATGAAGAGAGTTATTTTCTTTCAATACTCGTAAAGGTTGTTATTCCATTCTTTATTATTATATTGGAATAACCTGTCTATGCGAAGTACCGCATGTAACGCCCCCGAATTGCCGCGGATCCGGTTCGCTATTTCTATAACTGTTGCGGAAGATATAAACATAAATTATTTTTACATTAAACATTATACACTATCCCCAAGGTCGAGTAACCATAACTTATACACATTTCATAACTTATTTGACACATGATATTATCATCATACAAGACTATTATAAATCTAATCGCGTATATTAACTCTAAGTCGGAACTGCTTTTTAACTTTCCTTGTATCCAAAGCATTAAGTTTTATCTCGCAATGTTTTATCATGATATAGCAAGGTGAGCATGAAAAGTTGCCCAAAGAAGTTTAAATACAATTTAAGGATATATCATAATTGAAAGAGTCTTAATAATAAGCTGGCTATAATTCACAATGTAGTTGTAAATTAGTATGAACAAACTTTTGACTGAACAAGTATTACATATGAACAATATTTATCTGGACCAACTAGTAATGAAGGTGATCAGCCTTTCATACCTGACTTATACATACAAGATGTACAGAGTACAATTCTACATGGCAATCAGTAATGATTAACCATAAGCATAACTGAATGAAACACTCTTAGTAGAGTTAAGAAAACAAACTTGCATGTACCGTTGATTATCGTTACGAAATATAACTTAGCTTTATCCGAAGACCTAATATAGATAATACAGATCTCCAAATATTAGAATAATATCATCATAGTATAAAATAACCTAAACACATTATCACATAATCCTATCAGTCTATACAACACATAAGACTTAACATCAAATCAGACTATTTAAGTCTGAGTTGAAACCGACACAATTCAATCATCCCGATTTGGCCTAATCGACAAATATCAAGTTTAAGTTCAATTACACTCGCCTAAATAATTAACAATAATCTTAGATAATTATATTATCAACAAAAACAATTTTCAAAGACTTGCAATAATTTTCAAATAATTAATATCATTTATCAATATTTTTCAATCATTTATATCGTATTTAAATGAATTAGATACCACATAATTCTTTAATCATTAATATTTATTTAATACCAAATATCAATGAAAATCATAACATAATATTATAATATATTCCTAATATATCAAAGTATTTTTAATACCTTAAAATCATATTTCTATGATTTTTAAACAATCAAATCCATTATCCGATAATTGCTATAAATATTAAAATATTAATATTTTCATAACAAAATATCAAAAGTTATATTTTATAACTCAAAATATTTTTATAACGCATAAATCATTTTTATATGATTTTTAAACCATAAATTCTATTTTTCCATAATTTATCTAATATATTTATTAAATAAACTAAATATCATTAATAATAAATATTAATGAAATTCATCACAAAATATCAAAACTCATCCGAATAACTTAAAATATTTTTTAAAACCATAATATAATTTTTCACGATTTTTTATGAATTAAACTCTTTTTAAATAATTTATCTAATATTATAATTAAATAAATAAATACCATTTATATTCCAAAAATATTAAATATTTTTGAAATATACTGCAAATAATTAAAAACTATTTTTTAGGCTTTAAAATAATTTTTCAAAATTTAATATGTATTTTTAATAATTTAAAAACCATTTATTTCTATTTATTTATTAAAATAATCTATTTTCCGAAAATAAGCGTCACTAAAGGGCCCTATAGCGACAGGACCGTCGCTATAGGTGTTCTTGAGCCCAACCCAGAAAATCGTGTCAGAGCTCAAGGGGGTAGGTTTGACCAGCTATATAATCATGATGATTGTGTTTTCAAGGCATATAAATTGTTATAGTTGTAGTATTAGTGTAATACTATTATTATCCATCAGTATCATGGCTATCCAAGAGCAAAACAACAAGATCTGGGCGATCATAAACCTTGTCAGACGATTTCTGGGTTTCCCCAGAAACCCAGCAGTTCGTCTAGGTACTTTCTAGGTCATTTTAATCTAGGTTCTGTTCTTGCTTTTGATGTTTTTATGATTCAAACTGGTAGTATTCGTGACAAAGAACAACAACATATTAAAATCACAGTTCAATAACACCCCAAACACTAGCTAAAACTTAGTCAAAGCCTGACAGAAATAACGTTCTTAGAGTTTCTGGGAAAATCCCAGAAACTGTAAATATAAAGGTTATGCCTGGTTTGACCAACTGTCACGCCCGATCTGTTGATTATTAGTGCGATCTAAAGATATAAATTTAAAGTATATATACAAGGCTACAAGTATGCTACAACAACAATATCCTAACACATTAAATCTGCCAGATCTGGGCCATGTAAAAAAAGTTGTCGAGAACGTGCTTATGCGTTTGTGTTGCTTGATTTTTTGACCGATCACGCCTGCGGTCAACGGGTTTTGATTGAGTATATCTTGTAATCTAGACATCCAATGGCCAAAATACCAGTTCCAGATGAAAGACCTCCTACCATACTACCAATCCAAAACATCAAACAACAAAAATCATGATTAAACAAAGATCTCACGACCAATCGACATAAGGTCACCGGGACAACATTTTAACATTTTTCCGCATTTCTAAAATGCAAGATTCGAGTATTTTGATGTTATGGATCCGGGATTTAACAACCTGGATCACTAAATGACACCTAAATACACCACATTAACTAATCAACAACAACATCTAACATAGAATCATAGGATTTCTAGGATTAGGGTTTATACCTCAAAAATGCTTTGATCTTGACTCTGATCTTTATGATCTATTTCTGGCTTGCTAATGTTCTTACTAGTGACTGATTTACTCAACATTTTCATGGCTAAAAAGAGAGAAAGGTTTGGTTGAGTGTAAGGATGCAATTGAGCTTTGTTTTGTAACTTTTCCTCTCTTTGATCCATATATATAATGATAATATGTAATGGCTGATCATGTGATCAATTTGTTGATTGATTAAAGTAGCTTTCTAGACCACATGGCTATCTTAGGGTTGGTTACCAACCACAAGTAGGGTTAGATCCATACTCCACCTTATTAAAATAATATAAGGGCACTTTGGTCATTTGGTTTGTACTTTTAGTGGCTAAATTGTCAAATGCTCTAACCTTTAGGGTTTAGGGTTTGAACCCTTAGGATTTAAAAAATAAATTTCTAGGATTTCCAATTTAAGTTTTCAAAATATAAAATTAATATTTCTAAATTATAATTAGGATTTGATAATTATATTAAAATTTCCTAATCATAAATTAAGCTTGCCAATTAGGATTATTATTTCCTAATTAAATTTGCTAATTTAGCAATTAGGATCATAATTGGTCACTAGAGTTTATAACCCACTAATTAGGATTTTACATAGAAAATAATCTTTCTAATTTAGAAATTAGGTTTCCTAATTTAGATTAGGGTTTCCTAATTACTTATATCTTGAAAATTAGAATTAATGTTTCCTAATTAACATTAAACACTATAAATTTATAATTAGGTTTTCTCTAATCGTACATTAGGGTTTCCAACATTAGAAATTAGGGCTTTCCAATTAGTCAATTAGGGTTATCCCTAATTACACTTACAATTTAATAACATAGAAACTCTATACTTATCTTCAAGCTTCCCACTTAGGGTTTTAATATCCCGAATTAGGGTTACGGATTCTCGAAACTGTAATTAGGGTTTCCATAGCCGGTAATAGGGTTTTCTAATAAGCACTTAGGGTTTCAAGTAATTCATTAGATTTTCCCTAATAAATTTATAGTTAATGACGTTTAACTTATTCATAGCATTTAAATTTCCGAATTAGAGTTTGAACCGCTTTAGGGTTTCTTATCGGATGTTAGGATTTTCTAACATAACGTTATCGCTCTTTAATATATACCTAGGATTTGACAAAGGATAAGTTTTATCCGTCAACCTTGACCCTTAACCACATTATGAATACATACATAACCATATACACCGAACATATCCACATACACAGATATTCTTAACACTGTAAACCTTTACCAAAAGTTTTTAAATTCACAAAATTCATTCCTAAAAATGTTAAATACATACACTTATTTTCTGTCTAGGTCTATTATTTGACCTTAAATCAATCATTTAAGATTTTAATAAATTGTCTAAATTCTCGGGTTGTCACACCGCATACATGGTGAAATTCTTCTGTTATTCCATTCTTTATTATTCTGTTGGAATAACTTTTATGCATCTTGATCTATCGCATGCCCGTGAATTCTGTTGTTATTCCATTCTTTATTATTCTGCATTTGGAACATCACATGCATGCGGATTACGCATGGCACAGTTCCATTCTTTATTATTCTGTTGGAACATCCGCATCGGTCAAGCGGATTACGCATGACTCGGTTCCATTCTTTATTATTCTCATTGGAATAACTCGTCTGTATGGATTACGCATCGCTGTGAATTCTTCATTATTCCATTCTTTATTATTCATTGTTGGAATAATGCATCTCACGTGATTACTGCATGGCGGCAAAAATCCATTTGCGGTTTCATATATTCTATTATACTCAGTTGATTAAAGTTTTGGCTTATATACTCCATGAAATTAGTGGAATATCCTTGATATTTGCGCTTAATCCAGTATCTTTTCATGGAAATATTCTTCTGAGCATTCTTGAATTTTACTCCACAAAGCAGTATCATGTTGACAATTTGGACGTTATTGATTTTTGGATAAATTAAATTATAAATCTTTACAAATTTATCCTTGAACTTGTTTTATTGAATTCTTATATCATTGTCATCATCCTCATGTTTATAATATGTTGAAAGTCATTTGTGGCCTGTAGTGCATAGATGGACTTGGTATGATTATGACCAGGGATTATTCGGTATAATCATGACCGTAATGTTACAAATGATGTGGTAAAAGTCCTCATTGGCCGTAGTGCATTGATGGATAGTTGTTGGCATGATCATGACCATTGATGAATACACGAATATCATTGGCCCGTAGTGCAGGGATAATTTGTGGTTGTGATACTAATGAATATCTTTGGTTGTAGTGCAGGGATGATGTAGTTTATTTATTAAGTTGAGTCTCAGCGATAAAAGTGATGAAAAACCTTTTAAATCATAGAAGATAGTAGATTTTATTCTCTACTTGACTCTTCTAATGGATTGCTTATTCCGTTGCAGTTAAACTTGATGTTTATTATATTTTAATAGTTTAACACTGTTGAAGGCTAATGATAATTTATTCTGCATTATCTTAGTCATAATATTTCTTACTGGGCTAGTTGAGCTCACCCTTTCTTTCACTGTTCTCTTTTGGAAATGAGAATGTAGCCGGTACTAGTCGGGGAACGGAGTGATGGTCCAGATGATAGCATTAGTAGTCCTCACTATTCTGTTAAATAGTGTGACAATAAATGTAATGAGGACTCCATTGAGTGTGGATATTGTCTAGATAAAAATATTCTTACTAAAACTCTTAGATTATGTTTTGTCGTATTTTACACGACTGTTGTATAATTAAGTTGTATTTGAATTTTGTACCACGTATTTGGCGACTCAAGATGGGTGATGTATACCTATTTTGGGGGCGTCACAGTTGGTATCAAAGGTTAGGGAAATGATCCCTGGCTGAGATGTGAGACAAGAACTAGGATGGGAGAGACGGGGAATTCCTTCGCTAGTATGACATACCTAAGTTTATTTGGTATTTATTTGCTCGGTCAGAGTATAGGGATAATATGTGATATGTCAATTAACCCTTGTTTTGTGGCAGTATTTGAAAATGACATTCGAGAATGTTGAGAATAGCAATGGAGCATAGGAGACCGTTGAGTCTCCACAGATCAATAATCAGGATAATGTGCATCGTCGAGGCGCGACAATCCTCATGCAAACAACAACATTGACCAAATGATGAACGATGGAATGTTCGGAGGCTTTATGCAATTTATGCAACATCGGTAGAGCCAGGCTCCACATCCCACAATGTAGGTGGAAACACCGAAACTCTCGGGACGGTCACCGCTAAAATGCAGTTCAAGGAGTCAGACCACCAGAGTTTATTGAGAGCCAAAACCACTTAAAGGCGGGCGTGGATAAAGTAGATCACCAAGATATTTGATGTTTTGGGATGCTCCGAGGAGCAAAAGGTTCCATTTCCCACCTTTATGTTGCGAGGAGAGGCAGATTACTGGTGTGAATCGGTAAAGCGTACTCAACCTACCGCACTGAAGATGTCTTGGGAGAAGTTCCAAGAACTATTCAACGACAAGTACTTTCCTGAAAGTATTCGTCACATTAAAGAGGTAGAGTTCATCAAGTTGGAGCAGAACAATATGACCATGTCACAGTACGAAGCTAAGTTTGCCGAGTTGTCCCGGTTTGCGTCTCACTTGGTTGATAATGAGGAGAGAATGACGCGGATATTTCTAAGAGGTTTGAAACCCGAGATACATCAATACGTAATTTCTCACAAACTATGTTTGTATTCAGATGTTGTTAATAGGGCTCAGTTATTGGAGCGCGATAACGAGTCAACTCAACCAAGAGAAAGCAGCCAGAAAAATGATAATACCAGTGGTAGCAGTTATCGAAGCGGTGACAACAAACGTGGAGGGAATCAACATGCTAGAAATGGTAACCACTTCGGTGGTAATCATGGCCAAGACAGTAAAAATGGACATTTCAAGAAAAGGAGATTCAACAATGATGGAAAGACGTCAGCACCAACACCCGTTATTAAGGAAGGAGAACGACCACCTATCATATGCTTCAAATATGGAGGGGAGGGACATATCAGTCCAAAGCGTGTTATAATTGTGGAAGAGAAGGTCACCTAGCCCAATTTTGTCGTGCACCAAAGACAAGTCCAGCTGGGATGGAGGCACCAAAGGCCGTCCCAGAAAAGTCAAAGCCAGTAGTTCAAGGGAGAGCATTTGTCGTAACCTCCCAGAAAGCAAGGAACCCAAACGAGGTCATCACGGGTTAGCTTATCATAAACTCTAGCGAAGTCTATACCTTATTTGATAACGGTTCTACCCATTCTTTTATTTCTCCTACTTGCGCTCAAAGTTTAAATTTGACTCCGGAGAAATTAGACTTTGACTTATCGGTTGAAACTCCGTTGGGAGAAACCTTCATTACATCCACTATTTATAAGTCTTGTTTGATTCAAATCGGTAACCTCACGTTACCTGTCGATCTTATTTCTTTAAAAATACTTGCTTTTGACGTGATTCTAGGGATTGATTGGTTAACTACTCATCATGCTAAAATTGATTATTTTTGTAAGGTTGTTAGCTTTCATATTCCTAATCAACCTATTATGCGAATTCAAGGGACCAAACCATTAAAATCAATCACAGTCATCTCAACCCATAAAGCTATTCGTTTATTGAAAAATGGATGTCAAGCTTTCTTAGCTCATATCACGATTTAAACAAAAATACGTCGATTTGAAAGATATTTCTATTTTAATAAATTTCTGACGTATTCCCGAAAGAACTTCCGGCCTACCCCTGGCGTGAAATTGAATTTTTATCGACCTTGAACCCGAAGACAAAACCCATTTCCAAAGCCCCATATCGAATGGCTCCTATTGAACTTCAGGAGTTAAAGACCCAACTGCAGGAATTGTTAGACATTGGCTTTATTCGTCCTAGTACTTCTTCTTTGGGGTGCTCCTGTTCTATTCGTGAAGAAGAAAGATGGGAGTATGCGACTTTGTATTGATTATCGGGAGTTGAATCATGTCACCATCAAAAATAAGTATCCATTGCCACGCATTGATGACCTGTTTGACAAGTTGCAAGGCGCCAAATTCTTTTCAAAGATTGATCTTCGTTCCGGATATCATCAGCTGAAGATTAAAACTGATGACATTCCAAAGACTGCTTTCAGAACTCGGTACGGGCATTATGAATTCTTAATCATGTCTTTTGGATTGACTAATGCTCCTGCTGCCTTCATGGATATAATGAACCAAGTATTCAAGGAATATTTGGATCACTTTGTGGTCGTCTTTATTGATGACATCCTCATATACTCCAAAACCCGTGAAGACCATGAGCAACACTTGAGGCTGATACTCCAAAAGCTTCGTGAAAACTAGCTATATGCCAAGTTGAAGAAATGCGAGTTCTGGCTTGAGGAAGTTACATTTCTTGGGCACGTGATATCAAATCATGGGATATCTGTTGACCCGACAAAGATTGAAGCAATTCAAAGCTGGGAGCAATCTAAATCAGTGACCAAAGTACGTAGCTTTCTCGGCTTTGCTGGTTATTATCGGAGATTTGTAGAAGGGTTTTCTCAAATTGCTACTCCATTAACTCAGCTGACTCGAAAAGATACAAAATTCGGTTGGAGCGAGGAATGTGAGAAGAGTTTTCAAGAACTCAAGAGGAGACTCATTTCAGCACCTATTCTGACAATACCATCTGGCTAGGAGGGATTTGTCATCTACAGTGATGTTTCATGCAAAGGGTTAGGATGTGTTCTCATGCAACATGGGAAAGTCATAGCCTATGCCTCACGGCAACTCAAAGAATATGAGAGGAATTATCCTACTCATGTTCTAGAGTTGGCAGCAATCATTTTTGCGCTTAAGATTTGGAGGCATTACGTATATGGAGAGAAGGTGGAGATCTATACGGATCATAAAAGCCTCAAATATTTCTTCACTCAAAAGGAACTCAACATGCGGCAACGACGATGTCTTGAGTTTTTGAAAGATTATGATCATACCATTCAATACCATCCTGGAAAAGCGAACGTAGTAGCTGATGCATTGAGTAGAAGATCATATGCGGGTACGAGTGCATTATTGTCAACGCAAAGGCCTATTTTATATGACTTACAAGGGATAGAGATAGAGTTAAAGACTCTAGGGACCCATGTGATGATGGCGAATATACGAGTAGAACCGACTTTAATCGATAAAGTTAAAGTTGGTCAAGCTACAGACCTGGAGCTAATGCGTATGAGGAAGAAAGTGCAAGAAGGTGCTATGCCGGAAGTAAGAATCGATGAAGAAGGAATACTTCGAGTCAACTCCAGACTTTGTGTTCATAACAACCCTGATTTAAAGTATAAAATCATGATGGAGGCGCACAACACACAGTTTACAATCCATCCTGGGAGTACCAAAATGTATCGTGATCTTCGACATACATTTTGGTAGAGCAATATGAAGAGAGAAATAGTGGATTTTATCTCAAGGTGTTTAACTTGTCAACGAGTCAAGGTAGAGCATCAAGTACCAAAAGGTCCATTGCAACCACTTGAAATTCCAGAATGAAAGTGGAAGCACATTATCACGGATTTCGTTACTGGTCTTCCCAAGGTTTCTCAAGGCATAGATGCAATTTGGGTAATTGTTGATAGATTGACCAAGTCTTCTCATTTCCTACCTATACGAGAAACTTATACACTTGAATGTCTTGCTCGTATTTACATAAACTAGATTATAAGACTACATGGTATGCCGATATCCATAGTTTCTGATCGAGACCCAAGTTTCACTTCAAGATTTTGGGTTAGTTTGTAAAAAGCTATGGGCACAGATTTATGATTTAGCTCGGCATATCATCCTCAGACGGACGGGCAGTCGGAGAGGACTATTCAAACTCTTGAAGATTTATTAAGACTCTATGTCCTTGACTTTAAAGGAAGTTGGGACAAGTTCTTACCATTGGTGGAGTTTTCCTACAACAACATTTATCAATCAAGTATTGGCATGGCTCCATTTGAGGCATTGTATGGAAGAAAGTGTCGTTCTCCAGTATGTTGGGATGAGGTGGGTGAAGCAACATTGTTGGGACCGGAGTTGGTACGTATGACTACGGAAAAGATTCAAACGATCCGACAACGTATAAAAACCTAACAAGATCGACAAAAGAGTTATGCTGATCTTCATCGAAAGGACGTGGAATTCGATATTGAAGATCATGTGTTGTTATGTGTTGCTCCATTGAAGGGAGTTACGAGATTTGGAAAGAGAGGAAAGCTCAACCCTTGATTCATTGGCCCATTTTTAATCCTCGATCGAGTAGGAACTGTGGCCTATAGACTCGCCTTATCGCCAAGTATGTCTCGTGTTCATAATATTTTTCACATATCTATGTTACGTAAATATGTGAAAGACCCAAACCACATTATTGAATTAGAACCAGACGAGATAGAGGAAGATTTAATGTATGAAGAGTTACCTGTTAAAATCTTGGATAAGAAGGATCATATTCTACGCTCTAAAGTTATATCTCAAGTCAAAGTTTTGTGGAGAAACCACGATGTTGAGGAAATGACCTGGGAGTTAGAATCTGAAATGAAATCAAGGTATCCTCATCTCTTTGATATACCAGGTACGTACCCTAATTTCGAGGAAGAAATTTCATAAGAAGGGGAGGTTGTAAGACCCCAACTTTTATGCCTAAAGGATAATTTTCTCGAAATATATTTTTGAATATTATGGTGTGGATTTGATATAATGTTATAGTTGTGGGTAATATTTACAAATTTTTCAAAGTAAGCAAGTGGTTATATAATATTTGATTGGTGGGGAATATTTCGTTTTAACAGGGAATATTAAATGCGACGACATAATCATTGGTGGACCCCACAACGGAAGTATTGTCGTAGTTAGAAAACGACAAAATTATCTTTTTATAAAAATAACGACGAAAGTGTTACCGTTAAAACTGTTGAACTACTCGGTAGTAAAAGTATGGTAATACACGTGATTGCATAGTAGCACACGGTATTGATTATTGATGCTTACGTGAGAAGCCACTCAGTTATACTCTGTGAGGGCCCCGAATCCAGGTCCTAAATCACCTCGGATCCGTTTCGATCATTCTATACAACTATTACTATTTGCGGAAGATATAAACATAAATTATTTATACATTAAACTTACACATAATCCCCAAGGTCGAGTAACCTTAACTTAATACACATTTCATAACTTACTTGACTTACAATAACATTATATACATTACTATTAGAATGCTAACCTACAAACGTAAACTAAAGCTGAAACTGCCTTTACTTTTCTTGTATCCGACGGATTCGCCTTATCTGCAATGTTTTATCATGATATAGCAAGGGTGAGCATGAAAGTTGCCCAGCAAGTTTGAATTCAACAATATAACGATATATCATGATTGAAATGATTTGAATAATTGGCTGGCTATAATTCAACAATATAATTGTGAACTAGCAGGAACAAATTTATGACTGAGCAAGTATTATACATGAACAAATATATCTGAAACCAACTGGTAATGAAGGTGATCAGCCTTTCATACCTGACTTATACATTCAATATATACAGAGTACAATTATACATGGCAATCAGCAATGATTAACCATAAGCATATTCGAATGAGACAACTCTTAGTAGAGTTAAGTAAAACAAACTTGCCTGAACCGTTGATTACCGCTACGCAATTTATATCGCTTTATCCGAAGACCTAATATTAGTAATATAGATCTCCAATATTAGAATAATATTATCACAATATAATATTATTATATATATACACATAGAATAACCTAAACACATAATACATAATTCCTATCAGCCTATAACACATATAAGACTCGGTATCAAGTCAAACTATTACAGTCTGAGTTGAACCCGACACAATTATAACATCCCGACGGTCTACTCAAACTTTTATCGAGTCCAAGTTCAATTAAACTCTGACTAACACTTAACAATTAACTTAGATAATTTTTAATATCAGTCAAAATATTTTTCATAGACTTATAATAATTTTTATATAATTATTACCATTTATCGCGTATTTTTAATCATTAATAACGTATTTAAATGAATTAAATATCACATAATTCTTTTATCATTAATATTTATTTATTATCAAATATTAATGAAATACATGTCATAATATTATAATATATTTATAATATCACAAAGTATTTTAATACCTTAAAATCATGTTTATATGATTTTAAAACCGTTAAATTCATTATCCGATAATTGCTTTTAATATTAAAATATTAATATTTTCATGGCAAAATATCAAAAGTTATATTTTATAACTTCAAATATTTTATAACACTTAAATCATTTTTATATGATTTATAAAGCATTAATTCTATTTTTCCATAATTTATTTAATATATTTATTAAATAAACTAGTTACCATTAAAATTGATTAATTAATGAATTTCATGACAAAATATTAAAAGTCATCAAAATAACTTAAAATATTTTCTAATATCATAATATAATTTTTCATAATTTTTTTATGTATTAAAATCATTTTTAAATAATTTATTTAATATTATACTTAAATAAATTAAATACCATTTATATTCCAAAAATAGTAAATATTTATGAAATATACTCTTAATAATTAAAAACTATTTTTCGGACTTTAAAATAATTTTTCAGAATTTATTATGTATTTTTAATAATTAAAAACCATTTATTTCTATTTTTAAATTAAAATAATTAATTTCTTAAATAAACTGTCGCTATAGGGACATTAGGCGACAAAAAGCGTCGCTGAATGTGTTCTTGGTGTTCTTGGCCAATTTCCAGAAACTCATGTCAGAGTTCATGCTACCTTGTTTGACCAGTGATAGATCCTTGATTATTACGTTTCTGGACTGGCTAAAATGTTAGAAGTGTAGTACATATGCAATATTACAACCACAAATAGTTGTCATGGTCAGAACATATCACAATTGAGAGATTCAAGCCTCCAAAATATCTGAAAACGCTGTTCTTCATTTCTGGGTTTTCCAGAAAATGAAGAAACGATCGAGGGTACTAGGTTTAGATCCTCATATCCCGGATCCTCAGAACTTGTTTGGGGTGAAATATTGGTTCAATCATCAGTAGACCACATGTCAGGGTACAATCTTATAGCAACCGATCATCATAACAACAAAGAAATAAACAGATTAGGGCTGGTCAAACCATACTAAAAATTTTGGCTCTTGAAGGTTCTAGGTTTCCCAGAAACCTTCTTAAGGCGAATCGGTCAACGCACTTTGACCTTGATTATAAACGATTCTGTTAAGAATTTGAGTATACTAAAAGCTTCAGTATGTAGTATTAATGTCAGGATATAACAAAAACACACTAAAGTTTCCAAAACATATAACAGAAGCAAGATCCAAGGCCTGAAAAATCGTTGTCAGAAATATATGGGTTTCTGGGTTACCTAGAAACCAGATTTCGTGAATGGTCAACGCAGTTTGACTGCTCATATCTTTCAATATACTAATGATCTGGCCTTGGTTCTAGCTTCATATTAAAGTCCTAATGACATAGAACACATATATAACACAAAATACACCTAACATCAAACACACACAAATCTATGGCCTCTGACATATGACTGTCAGGCCATTTTTTTCTAGATTTCCAAATTTTGAAAAATGCTAGATTCGAGGACTTTGATGTTATGGATCTTGGATTTTACAACCCAGATCACTTATAGACACCCTAATACACAACTTTAACCAATCAATTACAACATCTAACAACAAATCATAAGATTTTTGAAATTAGGGTTTATATCTCTTTCTAACTTGATTTTTGATTTCTGATCTTTGATCTTGTTCTTGACTTGCTATAACCTGATCACGGTTCATCTTTTCTCTCTCTATCACTCTATATCCCGAATTTCTAGAGAGAGGAGGGTTAGGAGAAAAATGAAATATAAAGTGGCCATTCTCTCTCTCTAAATCTCTTATAAATGTTGTCATGTTGCTATGATCTGATTATTTTCGGCTGGAATTGCTGAGATTTGTAGCAAGTGGCTGATCTAGGGTGGTTGAGCAACCAATATATGGCAAGATACACAACCAACCTTCAATAATGCAACCAAGGGTATTTTGGATATTTTGCATTTAATTTTAATGGCAATTTGGACATTTGACCAAACCCTTTGGGTTTATGGTTTGAATTAGGGTTTAGGGTTTGGAAAAATCAGGGTTTAGGGTTTGCAAAAATTTAGGGTTTGCAATTTAATTTTTAAAATTTCCAAATTAGGTTTTTAAAATTAAAAATTAATATTTCTTAATTATAATTAGAATTTTCTAATTATATTAAAATTTCTTAATCATAATTTAAATCTCGCTAATTAGGATTAGTATTTTCTATTTAAAATCGCTAATTTAGCAATTAGGGTCAAAATCACGGATTAGGGTTTATAACTCAAAATTAGGGTTTCTAATAGAAAATTAATTTTCTTAAATTAGAAATTTAATTTTGTAATTAGATTAGGGTTTCCTAATTACTTAACTTGAAAATTAGAATTAATATATCCTAATTAACATTAAAACTATTTAATTAACACTTAGGTTTTTCCCTATTTACAAATTAGGGTTTCAAATCCGTAATTAGGGTTTCAAATTTGGAATTAGGGTTTTGTAACCAATTTGTTAAGATTAACCCTAATTAATCCTATAATTATTTACACTTACGCCATTAAGTTCCCGATTTAGGATTTTATGCACATCAAATTAGGGTTTGGATTCTGGGAATCAAATTAGGGGTTTCGAGCCTGTTTTTAGGATTTCTTGTTAATCACTAGGGTTTTCTGACCGAACGTTGACGTTCTTAATATATGCTTAGGGTTTGTTACAGATATCGTTTATGTGGTCAACCCTTGACCCTTAACCACATACTGTACAAGTATAATAACATTTACACAGAACATAATCACGTGTTTCCTTAATCCTGAATAATTCACCTAAATCCTTCACAGAATTTTGAAATCCTCAAAATTCCTTCTTAAAAATATCAAACGCATACACTTATTTTCTGTCTAGGTTCAAATTTTGAACCTTAAATCAATTAATAAAAATTTTAAAAATATTCAAAATTCTCGGGTTGTCACATTCACCCCTTCTTCTAAAAATTTCGTCCCCGAAATTTACCTTACAGCTTACACCATAATGCTTAATTATCACATGCTACCCAAAACATTCTTCACAAGAATTAAAATTTTTGAAATTGAGCTGAGGGGTTTTACATACTATTGTCTGTCATTTTCGCAAAGGTTATAGGAAATTCATCCACAAACCGTCATTACTTACAGACACAAAGGGTGATTAGCCCGATATGTCTGTCTTGACCATGTCTTGATTTTATCTGTTTCTCTTCACGCCATAGGCACAAAATTCTACCTCAGTCTTATTGGATTCCGCACCAAAACAATTTTGTTCGGGAAATTTCTTTTAATGAACACTTAGAGTTTTCTTAAACTTTAGTCTAGCTGAATCGAATAACATAGACTCATATCAATAATTCAATTCAATCGAATTATTTAAGTGTAGTCAAACCCCGTTGGCAAATTAAAATTTTTGAAAATATTTTTTAGAGAATGACGTCGTGATGCCGCATCTTGTATTAACGGTCGGTTTGAGGATGCTTGTCATTGTATGACTTTAATCATAACATATCATACAATAGTGGAATAACGATATTAGATCAAATTCACGCTAAAGTATTCCCGTATTTACAACTCCATCAAATTTTATCATCTCTTTTTGCACTAAAAGTTACATGGTACATAAGTGATAAATAAAATAAATTTTGATATTTCAAATCATTTGCATCTAGCTGAAATAAGTAGCATAGACTATTCTTTAAACCGTTTCAAAAATGATTACGAGTCTACATAATTTTTTTTCAAAAGCACATAATGCGTATTTAGCTTGATGTCAATCATTTCGAAATCTAGCATAGCTAGGAGTTTTGGAAAACTTAATTCTTCACTAATAATCATTTGCTTAACAATCTATCTGTTCCTATTATCCTCAATATTCCATTTATACACAACTATGCCCAGTTCGTAAAACCACACTTATGAGTCCATAAATTACCACAATCATATGAGTTTAAGAACTTTCCTAGACATGAACCTTTGGCGTCCATTCATTTGAGGGTTCATAAACATTTCATATAACTATGAATCAAGTATGTCACATAAGTATGAGTTTTAAGAACTAAAGACTTAACCTTATATCCTCTACCTATGACCTATCTATCTGTTATACACATGAGAAAGGAATCACCCTCTTAACACGCATATAGCAAATAACGCGACACAAACATTTCAATGATTATCATTGCCAGACATGAGAATAAGTCAGACATGATTATCATTGTGTACGAAGAATAAGTCAGACATGAGATCCAATCCCTGGATTGGGATTGTGATCAAGAGATGAGAATAATAATATTATATTATTTTACAGTACCATAATTATGTACTGGGTATGTGCGGACAGATAATATTGAGCAATGACGGTCAATTAGGTCATAACATATTACCGCGGTCTTTGTGAAACCCCAATTATTAAACTTCGGTTATGGGGTATTTACGAGTAGTGACTATGTATATGAAGTTACATGAATAAGAATATCGGTAATTAGAAGAAACCCTAATTATCATTTTATACATCGATAATTAGGACAAACCCTAATTATTATAACCCTAACCTATTGAAATTAGAAAGCAGTGAACGACGTGTTAGTAACATACACGTATAATTAAAGAACCACTAATGGTCAATTAGAAACCCTAATTTTAATTACCGGGTTTAATTTCGATGTTATTGTATAAGTGTTTTAATTTACCAAAGGATAGAAGTTAATTGGTAAATTATAAGAATTAAATCTAGTGATGAAATATTACATTTAATTGCCTTGTACAAGATTGCCCATACACTCTTAAACAAAGCCCAACCATCACCCATAACAAATCAGAAGCAAGAATCAAGAATTTTTGGCAAAAGGGTATAAGAACACTAAACCTAGAAATCCTTTGATTCGATGTTATTTGATACAATTGATTGTTTAAAGTTGTATAATAGAATGTTAATTGATGATATGGGTGATAAATCAAAGACCCATAACATCAAAGTGCACGAATTTGAAGATTTAAGCAAGTTGGAAAACCAAAATTCTGTTATTTTTTCACCAAATGTCAGAGGCCATAACTCTTTGCTCGATCATGAGTTTTGTTCTTCAAAAGTTGTTATGTGTAGCCTGATATGTGGTCTTTAATCTGCAAAAAGAATCAAGTCCATATCATGTATAGATTAGAAGTTATAGATGGTCAAACATGGTTGACCGATCATGATAAACTGTTTTTGGGCAGTCTGTAATGGGGGCATTCTTGTCCACTTTTTGTGCTTTAAAAGGTCTGGACTTTTGATATGTTGTAGTGCACTGAGTTAGGAAGCCATAGGCTTTGGAATGACCTCATTCCGACCTCGGATGAGGGAATTACGGTGTTTGGAAGGAAATGTGTCAAATTTCTCAAAAGCGAAAGTCAGCAGCGGGATGTGCTATTCGGGACACTTTGTTTCGATCAGTTAATGTTTCCAAAACCTTTTGGGCTTTTGATATGTTATAGTACACCGAATAAGCTTTCCATAGACTCAAAAGCGGACTAAATCCGATATCGGAGGAGAGAGTTATGACATTTCAAAGTAGTAGTGTCAAAACTTCCCAACAAGTGCGGTGCAGATCCATTTGAACGGAATTTACGGGGCTGATGTGTTGAATTTGGAAATGGTCAAAGAATAAAAGTTGTAGCCCCAGAAGTTAGCTTCATGGGCTCAAGAATCGCTCAAACATGTTTTAAAATGAAAGAGTTATGACTGTTTTAGCGAAAGAGGGTAAAGCTGAAACGAGATTAAAAACTGTTATGAACGCCCACTTTTGACGCACTGTTTGGGCTACCTAATGAACCCGAATTGGGTAATTCTTATTTTTTTTAAAAATAGTCTTACATACCATGTATAACATATCCATAAATCGATTAATCGGAGTTATGAGCAATGCGTTAGAAAATCATAAAGTGAGCTATTAAAAATTAGTATAAACCAAGTCCCACATCGACTAAATTGAGAACTTCACCATTTTCTAAACCTATAAATAGAAGGGCTTGGCCTTTGTTTCATTCACCAACAATAAGGCCTCCAATTTTTGAGAAAGGCTTTGTTGTGGGAGAACTTTTTATAAAAATCTCCTTAGTTAAATTTTTGCGTGGAAGTGCATTATTAGGTCTGCTAATTCGTATTTAAAATATGTTTCTTATTTAATTTTTGTAATGTTATTATTTTTAATTGTTAGTTAACGTTTGAATTTTTGAAGTTTAGTTAGTGTTGTTAATAAACTAGTTAGTTTACTATGTTTATTTTGGCTTGGAATTGATTATATAAATGAGTTATTTGTGATGACTTTTAATATTTTGTGATGAATTTCATTAATTAATAATTATTAATGATATTAAAGTTATTTAACGATTATATTAAATAATTTAGTTTAAAAATGATTTTAATATTATAAAATCATTTTAAATGAAAATAAGGTATTTAAAATATTTTAAGTTATAAAATATAACTTTTAATATTTAAATGATAATTTCATTAATAATTAAATATTAATGATATTAAGATAATATTAATGATATTTAGTTTATTTAATGATTAATATTAAATAAATAGTTTAAAATGGTTTTACTTATTTAAAAACCATTTAAAGAGGATATTAAGGATTTAAAAATATTTTAAGTTATAATTAATGACTTTTAATATTTGGATAAATAGTACATTAATATTTAAATATTAATGGTAATTATTTGGGTAATATAAATATTTTAAAAATAGTTTGAGTTATTATAAATAACTTTTATATTTTAGCAATGGTTTCATTAATAGTTTAGTATTAATTAAACTATTAATGATAATGGAATTGTTTAATGTTTAAATCATTTAATTATGATTCCGATATTTGAAAGTTATAAATTTACCAAACTAGGCGACTTGAGAACCGATTATGAAGTTCTCAATTTGAAGAAGAACACCTATAATAATGATTATATCACTATAGGCCCTTTAGTAATGATTTGAATTATTTTAAAATTTTCAATTTAAAATTGCGAAAATGATTAAAAATAAGATGTCTGATATTTGACGATGTTGAGGTATAGAATAAGAGTCTTAGACTCGATTTTTTACCGATAAAGTCATCGATCTGGCCGACAAATGTCGGACCTTATAAAAAGAAAGAAAAAGACTACTTTAGAAGAGCATGGATGAGATATTTGAAAAATGTATAAAAATATTTCAAGTATAGAATAGGAACTAAAAGTATGATCAACGTGATTATGTGATTGGACTATGTCTCAATTGTAATAGGCGATTTTATGTGTTAAGATATATTGTTCTAATCGAATCGAATGATCCGATTATTGATAGGTTGTGATAAAGAGATAAAACCTAAGTTGAGATTTGTAATCATTGAATCGGTGAAGTATCCTACCTTTGCATTTTCTTTATGCAATGGACATGAGTAAAGTTTGAAATTATTCTATTCTGTCAGATTATGTGCGCTTTGATTATCAACATGTTAGCTCGATATATATTACATTAAGTTGATTTCTAAATGGTTATACAAGTGTCCCCACTTGGATAACCATGACATTTATTCACATGTTGATATACCTCTGTCAATTACCCGTATACTTATATGTTGAATTACATATTATTGTTGAGCAAGATTAAAAACCTTCGGGTTTGGAACATGCATGTATGAACATCCCTATATGGGAAGATTTTTGCGCCCAAGGCGGATAGAGTGAGCGATGAATTTCATTCAAGTTATGTAGTATTGATCAATACTGAGGTACAATCTGGTCGATCACCCTCCGTGTCTGTAAGCTAGCTAGCGGTTCTTGGGATGGATTTCCGCCAAACCTTTTCGAAAATGAAAAGAATGTTCATAGTATGATTCTTAAACCCTATTCATGGGTAGAGCGAGCCAAATTTAAATAATTTGGAAGAGATTTGTTATGTGAATTTTTTATCAAGATGATTACTTCACAACTTTCGATTCGTTGTAGAAGTGTTATGTAAAGAGAATACTTATATTCTTTCAGCTTATATATATAATTGATATTACTTGCTAGGCACTCAAATGCTCATCCTTGCTTAAATTAAATGTTTTCAGTTATGTATGAGCAACCTGAAGGCTCAGGCACGAACAAAGGAAAAGAAAAGCTGATCGAATAAGTGTGTATCATGAGTTAATGGTTATAGTTGTATTGGTATCTATTCATGTATTATAAGGAATGTATTTGAAGGTCACGTGCACAGGAAGTAAACTTTGATGTATGTAAATTAAGTTCGAATGTATTATTATTTTAGTATTATTCAACTTAAAGAAATGGTATCGTGGAGAACCGAGTTCGGGTTTCAAGTACCTGGATTTGGGGTCGCCACAGGTTGGTATCAAAGCTGTTGGTTATGAAGCTTAGGTAGGAATACCTGAGACTAATAACCGCAATGATTAGGATAAGTATTAACTCATATAGAGTTAGTTGGTCGATAAGATTCAAAGATGAATCTCGGCGAGTGTAAAACACACGAGTTCCCTAACTCGATTATAAAGTTAAACAAGAGTAGTGGGGAATAGATTGAGTCTAAAAGACTGAAAGTGCAGTTATGAGAGATCGTAAAATAAAATGATCAAGATATAGAACTAAATTGTAATATATACGATGAGATCACCCCGTGATCTGATAAGGCTATGACAGCCAGAAGAAATCAATATGATGATTGGAAAGTTTGACAAGATTATTGTGTGTATGAATTATACTATAAATTGAGTACAGATCCGGAAGAGAATTATAAATCTGAATTAAATTAAATTATGGAGAATGGGGTTTAGTGTTAGATGGGGATTCAATTGAGGACTCATATCCGGTCGGCAATTGAGTTGTATGATTCTTCGTATGGGAGCTGAATTGTACTTGGTGTAAAAACCACTTAGTTTCGCAATCGATAATCATTGAAATGTACGTAATCGCATTTATTTGTTATATGCACATTAAGAGGATAACTCCATTCTCAGGTGTATAACAGGTAGATAGGTCATAGATAGAAAATATAAGATTAAGTTCGAGTTCTTAAAACTCATACCTATGAAACATTCTTGACTCATAATTATATGAAATGTTTATGAACCCCTCAGCGAATGGACGCCAAAGGTCTGACTAGGATAAGTTCTTAAACTCATATGATTGTGGCAATTTATGAACTCATAAGTGTGGTTTGATGAACTGGGTATAGTTTTGTGTGAATGGAGTGTTATGGATTACGAGAATGATAGATTTGTTAAGTAAATGATTTTTAGTGAAGGTGTTAGGTTTTCCTAAACTCCTAGCTATGCTAAACTTCAAAATTTTTGACATCAAGCTAAATACGCACTATGTGCTTTTGAAAACAAAAATGTTGACTTCGTAATCATTTTTGAAACGGTTTAAAGTACTGCGGTCTATGCTACTTATTTCTGGCTTAGACGCAAAATGATTTGAAATATCAAAATTGTTTTTAATTATCACTCATGTACCATGCAACTTTGAGTGCGAGAGATGATAAAAAAAATGATGGAGTCATCAATGCAGTATTACTTAGTGTTGGATGTGATCTCAGGATCGTCAACCCACTATGGTATGATGTAGTATGATAAAATCACCAAATGACGGAATCCTCAACGGATTGTAAATACAGTGCGGCATCATGACGTCATTCTCGAAAATGTTTTCAAAAAGTTTAATTTGCCAACGGGGTTTGGCTAAATCTAAATAATTCGATTGAATTGAATTATTGATATGAGTATATGCTATTTGAATCAGCTAGACTAATGTTTATGAAAACTCTAAGTGTTCATTGAAAGAAATTTCCCGAACCAAATTGTTTTGGTGCGGAATCCTATGATAAGACTGAGGTGAACGATGTTGTTTGGATAAAATAATCCAATCTAATAGCGTAAATATTCGCTAGGCATGATTAATACGTTATGCATGACGTAGGGGTACAATAGGCTAATCACCTAAAGTACTATTAATGGTAGTTTACCTTCTTTGTGATTGTAAACATACCAGGTAATGTTTTGCGGTATGAATACCGTTAAAACTATGTGTTCATGGTCTATATGACCCCTCAAAGACAATTTGAAAACTTTTACTCTTGTGAGAGGTGTATTGGGTAGCATGTGATGATATGTGTGAATGTTGTAAGCCGAGATAAAGTTAATGCCGAGGAGTTATGAGGAGGTTGGAGCGAGAGGAGATATTCAGATAAGACACTTGAAGGTTGAAATAGAAGCCAAAGACACCGGATATATACCTTAGACCAGGCTTTAGTTATCACCTTCATGCGATTCGATCAGAGTGGATGGAGCGCCTTTCAGGCGAGAGATAGTGTTGATGAGAATTGAATAAATTTATCATCAATCAAAATAAGATATATAGAACTCTTGATTCTTTGTATATATACTATATGTTAATCGAGGTAACTTATGTATGTAGATGTACGGTGAGAAAGATATGTAGAATAAGAAGGATCGGATCTATACCCCGAGCTAATATCAAGGCCAACAAATTTGAAATAGAAGCTCACCAGAACCCAAATCGAGACGAGGTGGCTATAGTGGAAAACATAGCATCGGATCCGAAAATGATGGATTTGACGAGATAGTGATTCGAGACACTAAAGTTGAAGCTGCTCCAAGCATCAACGGAGATCTGAGGATCTGGAGAACAAGGTTTCTACACTGGAAAGGTCAGGGGAGATTGAGGCGTTGCTTAATATCCAGTTGCGTCAAGCATTGCTAGCAACAATGGAAGAAGCGGGATAAGCTCAAAATCCGAATTGACCGGATGGGAGCCTCAAGCAACACCTCGTGTGCAACTCAGGAGAGTAAGGGAAAAGAAAGGTAGAAGATCCCGACTTAGGAAAACTTTGATAAGAAGAAAGGGAAAAAGATATGTTATATTTGTGGTAGTGAGGGACATACCTCTCCCGTTGCCCCAACTATAAGCAAGGTGGATGTTTTAATTGTGGAATGGAAGGACATCGAGCGAATGAATGTCCAAGAAAAGGTTTGGTAAATAAGTAGTATGGGTTATGTTGTGTTTATGTAATGTGTGTGATAAGTAATGAATTATTTTCAACTTTTATGTTGGTCAAGATTTTAAATCCCGACTTTACGTAGTCACAAAGGGATAGTTGTTGATTAAAGCGAGGATGTCTTTGTGTAAATATTCGATAAATGAATATGAATCTAAGTTTGAGAAATGAAACGAGTTTAATACATTAATCTTATGCAATAAGGTTTAAAATGTAAGGGTATAATTTATGGTTTTATTTAACGAGATAATGCCACCAAGACGTCAAACTCGAAACCAAAGGGTAGAAGAATCTACTAATCTTTGGAGAACGACGGCCCGAATCGATGCAAAATTTTGCAAACATGGTAGCTCAAAGCATGCATCAAGGAATACCAAATTGCAGGAACCTACCGAGACAATCGCTTGGCAAAATTCAAAGACTTCAAAGCCGTAGGACCACGAAATTCGGAGGATCACCGACCCTATAGAAGCCCGGACTTGGGTGAGCGAGATAGAGAAGGCGTTAAGTAATCGCTAAAGTAGATGAGGGCAAAAGACCGCTTTTGCCACTTATATGATGAAAGGGAAGCTAACTTTTGGTGGGAGGCAAATAAGACTCGGGCGGAAAAGAAGAAATTACTTGGGATAGGTTTAAGGATTTATTTTTCAAAACTATCTCTCTGTTAGTATCTGAGTCTAGAATGGAGGTGAGATTCACGGAGTTAAAGCGAGGATAACATGGTATTGAGTATGCCGCAAAAAATTTAATGAGTTAGCTAGGTTTGCTCCACATCAAGTGGATCTGAGGAGGCTAGGAAGGCAAGGAGATTTGAGTTGGGCTTAAAACCACGGCTCTACTAATAAGGTGTCGATCTTGCAAATCAATACTTTTACGGCACTCATGGAGAAGGCTATCATTCTTTGAGCAGGGAAGTGAGGCCATGAGCCTCTACCATAAGGAGAAGAAGAATAAAAGCAAGTCGGAAGGAACAATAAAGATAGAAAGTAGTAGTGGGAATAGGGGTGAGAAAAAGAATGAGGAATTTTTCCGAGAAAATGCAAGTAAAAGCGGAGTTGGTATAAAGAAGCGGTAGTGCGGTTGCAAGAATTATGGAAGAATCACTCTGGCGAGTGTCACGAAGGGCAAGTTTGTATGCTACTGAAGTCGCGAGCAGAGAGGTCATATCTCTCCCAACTGCCCCAACTCAAGGATGATCGATGGATGTTTTATATGTGGATCATTGAGCATAAGGTAAGAAACTGTCCACGAGAGGGAATGGAGGCGAGGAACGTAACCACGGGGAGAAGCGGTGGGGCGTTAGCAATTTCGGACCAAACTCAACCAAGAACTCCAACGAAAGCAACTCGAGGGTTTACAACATACGACGGTCCGGAGGATACGGTGGCGGTGGAAATAGAACTCCAGTGCTATTTGAATAACTTATATATCTTATATTTACTTAATCGGATGAACAAGTGTTATGATGAATAATTAAAGATCGGTTCGATCAAGTATGATCGAGATCTCACGTAATGATTATATACTATGTACCCTTACGCATATGAGTTTTTAAAGTGGTGATTAGGGGCGGAATCCTTATAAGGAGGTGAATGTAATAACTTAGAGATTTTTTATATAAAATAAATAAGAAATTTTACATATAATTTTTTTTTTTAATGGCGAGACTAAGTGTCAAGTAAAGTGAACGATAAATGCGAATACATTTATTACTTGAAAAATTAGAAATAATTTTGGAATTATTAATTACCACAAATTATATGGTAATAAATTTCGTAAGTAGAAATATTTTTATTAATTATTTTCCATGAAAACATGATTGGAAATAATATATGAAGTGATAATTAGATTTATATAATAAATATTTTATTATATGAATTGTTCGTAATATTTAAGTTAATTATTTTAACTTGATTATTGATGTTGTGTACGAAGAATAAGTCGACATGAGATCCAATCCACAGATTGGGATTGTGATCAAGAGATGAGAATAATAATATTATATTATTTTACTGATTACCATAATTATGTCTTTGGTATGTGCGAACGAGATAATATTGAGCAATGACGGTCAATTAGGTCATAACATATTACCGTCTTTGTGAAACCCCTAATTATTAAACTTCGGTTATGGGGTATTTACGAGTAGTATTTGTATATGAGTTTCTTTGTGAATAAGAATATCGGTAATTAGAAGAAACCCTAATTATTTGTTGTACATCGATAATTAGGACAAACCCTAATTATTATAACCCTAACCGGTTGAAATTAGAAATAACGAACGATTGTGTTAGTAACATACACGAGATAATTAAAGAACCACTAATGGTCAATTAGAAACCCTAATTTTAATTACCGGTTTAATTTCGATGTTATTGTATAAGTGTTTTAATTTACCAAAGGATAGAAGTTAATTGGTAAATTATAAGAATTAAATCTAGTGATGAAATATTACATTTAATTGCCTTGTACAAGATTGCCCATACACTCTTAAACAAAGCCCAACCATCACCCATAACAAATCGAAGCAAGAATCAAGAATTTTTGGCAAAAGGGTATAAGAACACTAAACCTAGAAATCCTTTGATTCGATGTTATTTGATACAATTGATTGTTTAAAGTTGTATAATAGAATGTTAATTGATGATATGGGTGATAAATCAAAGACCCATAACATCAAAGTGCACGAATTTGAAGATTTAAGCAAGTTGGAAAACCAAGATTACATTATTTTTCACCAAATGTCAGAGGCCATAACTCTTTGCTCGATCATGAGTTTTGTTCTTCAAAAGTTGTTATGTGTAGCCTGATATGTGGTCTTTAATCTGCAAAAAGAATCAAGTCCATATCATGTATAGATTAGAAGTTATAGATGGTCAAACATGGTTGACCGATCATGATAAACTGTTTTTTTGGCAGTCTGTAATGGGGGCATTCTCGTCCACTTTTTGTGCTTTAAAAGGTCTGGACTTTTGATATGTTGTAGTGCACTGAGTTAGGAAGCCATAGGCTTTGGAATGACCTCATTCCGACCTCGGATGAGGGAATTACGGTGTTTGGAAGGAAATGTGTCAAATTTCTCAAAATTGAAAGTCAGCAGCGGGATGTGCTATTCGGGACACTTTATTTCGATCAGTTAATGTTTCCAAAACCTTTTGGGCTTTTGATATGTTATAGTACACCGAATAAGCTTTCCATAGACTCAAAGCGGACTAAATCCGATATCGGAGGAGAGAGTTATGACATTTCAAAGTAGTAGTGTCAAAACTTCCCAACAAGTGCGGTGCAGTCCATTTGAACGGAATTTCTGGGCTGATGTGTTCGGAATTTGGAAATGGTCAAAGAATAAAAGTTGTAGCCCCAGACGTTAGCTTCGCGTGGGCTCAAGAATCGCTCAAAAATGTTTTAAAATGAAAGAGTTATGACTGTTTTAGCGAAAGAGGGTAAAGCTGAAACGAGATTAAAAACTATTATGAACGTCCACTTTTGATGCACTGTTTGGGCTACCTAATGAACCCGAATTGGGTAATTCTTATTTTTTAAAAATAGTCTTACATACCATGTATAACATATCCAAAAATCAGATTAATCGGAGTTATGAGCAATGCGTTAGAAAATCGCAAAGTGAGCTATTAAAAAATTAGTATAAACCAAGTCTCACATCGACTAAATTGAGAACTTCACCATTTTCTAAACCTATAAATAGAAGGGCTTGACCTTTGTTTCATTCACCAACAATAAGGCCTCCAATTTTTGAGAAAGACTTTGTTGTGGGAGAACTTTTTATAAAGATCTCCTTAGTTAAATTTTTGCGTGGAAGTGCGTATTCAGTCTGCGGAATTCGTATTTCCGGGTATGTTTCTTATTTAATTTTTGTAATGTTATTATTTTTAATTGTTAGTTAACGTTTGAATTTTTGAAGTTTAGTTAGTGTTGTTAATAAACTAGTTAGTTTACTATGTTTATTTTGGCTTGGAATTGATTATATAAATGAGTTATTTGTGATGACTTTTAATATTTTGTGATGAATTTCATTAATTAATAATTATTAATGATATTAAAGTTATTTAACGATTATATTAAATAATTTAGTTTAAAAATGATTTTAATATTATAAAAATCATTTTAAATGAAAATAAGGTATTTAAAAATATTTTAAGTTATAAAATATAACTTTTAATATTTAAATGATAATTTCATTAATAATTAAATATTAATGATATTAAGATAATATTAATGATATTTAGTTTATTTAATGATTAATATTAAATAAATAGTTTAAAATGGTTTTACTTATTTAAAACCATTTAAAGAGGATATTAAGGATTTAAAAATATTTTAAGTTATAATTAATGACTTTTAATATTTGGATAAATAGTACATTAATATTTAAATATTAATGGTAATTATTTGGGTAATATAAATGTTTTAAAAATAGTTTGAGTTATTATAAATAACTTTTATATTTTTAGCAATGGTTTCATTAATAGTTTAGTATTAATTAAACTATTAATGATAATGGAATTGTTTAATGTTTAAATCATTTAATTATGATTCCGATATTTGAAAGTTATAAATTAAGCCAAACTAGTGACTTGAGAACCCATTATGAAGTTCGAATTTGAAGAAGAACACCTATAATAATGCTTATATCACTATAGGCCCTTTAGTGACAGATTTGAATTATTTTAAATTTTTCAATTTACGGAAATTGCAAAAATGATTAAAAATAAGATGTCCGATATTTACTGTATGTTGAGGTATAGAATAAGAGTCTTAGACTCAATTTTTACCCGATAAAGTCGCCGATACGCGCCAACAAATGTCGGACCTTATAAAAAAAAGAAAAGACTACCAGTAAGAGCATGGATGAGATATTTGAAAATGTATAAAAATATTTCAAGTATAGAATAGGAACTAAAAGTATGATCACCGTGATTATGTGATTGGACTATGTCTTTCGTAATAGACGATTACTATGTGTTAAGATATATTGTTCTAATCGAACGAATGATCTGATTATTGATAGGTTGTGATAAAGAGATAAAACCTAAGTTGAGATTTGTAATCGTGAATCGAAAGTATCTTACCTTTGCATTTTCTTTATGCAATGGACATGAGTAAGAAGTTTCAGAATTATTCTATTCCTATACAGATTATGTACGCTTTGATTATTTACATGTTAGCTCTGATATATATTATGTTAAGTTGATTTCTAAATGGTTATACAAGTGTCCCCACTTGGATAACCATGGCATTTATTCACATGTTGATATACCTCATCAATTACCCGTATACATATATGTTGAATTACATATTATTGTTGAGCAAGATTAAAACCTTCGGGTTTGGAACCGTGCATGTATGAACATCCCTATATGGGAAGATTTTTGCGCCAAGGCGGATAGAGTGAGCGATGAATTTCGTTCAAGTTATGTAGTATTGATCAATCTGAGGTACAACGGTGATCACCCTCCTCCGTGCCGTAGTAAGCTAGAAGCGGTTTGTGGATGGATTTACGCCAAACCTTTTCGAAAATGAAAAGAATGTTCATAGTATGATTCTTAAACCCTATTCATGGGTAGAGCCAGCCAAATTTAAATAATTTGGAAGAGATTTGTTATGTGAATTTTTATCAAGATGATTACTTCACAACTTTCGATTCGTTTGTAGAAGTGTTATGTAAAGAGAATACTTATATTCTTTCAAATTATATATATAATTGCTATTACTTGCTGGGGCACTCAAATGCTCATCCTTGCTTAAATTAAATGTTTTCAGTTATGTATGAGCAACTTGAAGGCTCAGGCACGAACAAAGGAAAAGGAAAGCTGATCGAATAAGTGTGTATCATGAGTTAATGGTTATAGTTGTATTGGTATCTATTCAAGTATTATAAGGAATGTATTTGAAGGTCACGTACCTGGGGAAGTAAACTTTGATGTATGTAAATTAAGTTCGAATGTATTATTATTTTAGTATTATTCAGCTTAAAGAAATGATATCGTGGAGAACCGAGTTCGGGTTTCAAGTACCTGGATTTGGGTTCGTCACAATAACCAACACTCTGATACCAACTGTGAGGGCCCCGAATCCAGGTCCTAAATCACCTCGGATCCGGTTCGATCATTCTATACAACTATTACTATTTGGAGAAGATATAAACATAAATTGTTTATACATTAAACTTACACATAATCCCCAAGGTCGAGTAACCTTAACTTAATACACATTTCATAACTTACTTGACTTACAATAACATTATATACATTACTATCACAATGCTAACCTACAAACGTAAATTAAAGCTGGAACTATCTTTACTTTTCTTGTATCCGACGCATTCGCCTAATCTGCAATGTTTTATCACGATATAGCAAGGGTGAGCATGAAAGTTGCCCAGCAAGTTTAAATTCAACAATATAACGATATATCATGATTGAAATGATTTGAATAATTGGCTGGCTATAATTCAACAATATAATTATGAACTAACAGGAACAAATTTATGACTGAACAAGTATTATACATGAACAAATATATCTGAAACCAACTGGTAATGAATGTGATCAGCCTTTCATACCTGACTTATATATTCAATATATACAGAGTACAATTATACATGGCAATCAGCAATGATTAACCATAAGCATATCCGAATGAGGCAACTCTTAGTAGAGTTAAGTAAAACAAACTTGCCTGAACCGTTGATTACCGCTACGCAATTTATATCGCTTTATCCGAAGACCTAATATTAGTAATATGGATCTCCAATATTAGAATAATATCATCATAGTATAATATTATTATATATATATACAAATAGAATAACCTAAACACATAACACATAATTCCTATCAGCCTATAACACATATAAGACTCGGTATCAAGTCAAACTATTGCAGTCTGAGTTGAACCCGACACAATTATAACATCCCGACGGTCTAGTCGGACTTTTATCGAGTCTAAGTTCAATTAAACTCTGACTAACACTTAACAATTAACTCAGATAATTTTTAATATCAGTCAAAATATTTTTCATAGACTTATAATAATTTTTATATAATTATTTCCATTTATCGCGTATTTTTAATCATTAATAACGTATTTAAATGAATTAAATACCATATAATTCTTTTATCATTAATATTTATTTATTATCAAATATTAATAAAATACATGTCATAATATTATAATATATTTATAATATCACAAAGTATTTTTAATACCTTAAAATCATGTTTATATGATTTTTAAACCGTTAAATTCATTATCCGATTATTGCTTTTAATATTAAAATATTAATATTTTCATGGCAAAATATCAAAAGTTATATTTTATAACTTGAAATATTTTTATAACACTTAAATCATTTTTATATGATTTATAAAACATTAATTTATTTTTCCATAATTTATTTAATATATTTATTAAATAAACTAATTACCATTAATATTGATTAATTAATGAATTTCATCACAAAATATTAAAAGTCATCAAAAATAACTTAAAATATTTTCTAATATCATAATATAATTTTTCATAATTTTTATGTATTAAAATCATTTTAAATAATTTATTTAATATTATACTTAAATAAATTAAATACCATTTATATTCCAAAAATATTAAATATTTATGAAATATACTCTTAATAATTAAAAACTATTTTTCTGGACTTTAAAATAATTTTTCAAAATTTATTATGTATTTTAATAATTAAAAACCATTTATTTCTATTTCTAAATTAAAATAATTAATTTCTTAAATAAACTGTCATTATATTTTACATTAAAGCGACAAAAAGCGTCGCTGAATGTGTTCTTGGTCAATTTCCAGAAACTCATGTCAGAGTTTATGCTACCTTGTTTGACCAGTGATAGATCCTTGATTATTACGTTTCCAAGCTGGCTAAAATGTTAGAAGTGTAGTACTTATTGTTGGTGAAAATCAATACGCTTAAAAACACGCAAGTGCACGTGGTCAACAAGTAATATAGTAGTGAATAGAGTATCGTTCCCACGAGGACAAAATATCAAGAATCTTAACTTCACAAGTATCAATTTTGTATTAACCCTAATTTTATTAAACTAATCAATTCAATGATTTTAAATTATATAAAAAAAACTAAATTAATAAAGAAATTAACTATCACAAAATAGTCACCAATAACGAAATCGGGAATTTCAAATAATTAATGGAGAATTAGACTTATGATTTCACCTTGAGCTTCACTCTGATTTTCAAACCTTTATTCCAACTCAATTCAATATTCCATTTTATTAATCAAGAACACGAACGTAGTAAAAGCCACCTCTCGATGCACTAATACCATATTAACATCAATCCACAATTAAGATAGAAATCTGTTAAACACCTAAATTAACCAACTCACTATATCTCTATATGAACTGCAATCAAAGAAGGTTGAAGTTTAAGCTCTCTATACGATTACATGTGATGTCAAGCATATCTCTACCTTAACAATAATCACAAATCACTTTATCGACAAAATTCATGACACATGCTATATTAACTAGGTCTAGATTCAATATCCTCTCTTGATTCCTTTCAAATCCACAAAGAATCTGCTGATCGTGCAATTCATAAATTCACGCCAAATTAACATAGATAAACTAAAAATATCTTATCAATTGGAAATCAAAGTTATAGAATCATCGTTTCACCCACTTATCCATCACAAGTCTAATAAGTAAATTAGTTCATAACGAATGAATTAAAAAGCTCAATAATTTGTGGAAAACATCATCCCAATTACAAATAAGACTAAGGAGATGAAGAATAAATAAAACCCCTTCACGTAGCCTTGATTCGTAACCGTCGTGATAATCTCTGAAAATTAATCCTCCAACGTTCGCTCTTCAATCCTTGAAATTGCTTTTGAATTCCTGCCTTAGTGTTGTATGATTGTTCTTTTTTCTACGTAAAAGCAAGCTCTTTTTTATGTTCTGGCCGAAGTCACCCTTTTGTAGAGTCCAAACGCTTTACAAAAACATCTCAAACCATGTTGCATCAGAGTCCAAACAGCAACAGGAAAGTTCAGAACGGACTCCCATTTCCGGGGGGGCAAAGCACAAATAGTATTACTACGTGCTAGGCTACTATTTTCAAAATTTTCAAGCTCTAACTTTTTTCCACTTTTGCTCCAAAAAGTCCGCCTTTCCTCACCAATTGCATCCATGACCACCCTATACATAAAATATCACAAAACGAGTAAAAACGAACACAAAACATGAAGATAACTACGAATTTAAACTTGAAATGAATATCGATTCGTGTATATAAAATCCACTTATCAAAATCCCCCAAACTTAAACCGTGCTAGTCCTCGAACACAAAACAAACTACATGCTATGCAATGCAATGAAATACAATAACAATCTAAATGCCTAAAAATCCAATAACATCGCATAAACTAACTTATCCCATCGGCCTCAGAGAAAACAAGCAACTTTACAAAACAAATTATTAAAATCAATCCACAATTACATATTAATTCTCAATTCTTGAACAACTATTACTGGTATAACGTGCGTGTGTGAACAACATCTAAGATAACTGATACGGACCCAAATTCAATACATAATCAACTTCTTAGAAGGAATCATACAGTGCAAACTCAAAAATCTCAAAGATAGGCACGATTCAACTAAAATTAAACTCAACCAAATTCAAGGGTACATGCAGGATACTCATACTTTCTTTTCTTCCTTCTCTTTTTTTTTCCTTCTTTTTTTTACACGGGGGCTTTTTTCTCTTTTCCCGTTTTATTCTTATCTCTCTTTTTTTCTAAATATACAAAAATGACTGTGCAATGTCTCATCCCATTAGGCTAACAGTGTTACCCCTTAGCGAGCTTTCGACCAACGACTCCCACACCATAGAAGACCTTAGGGCGCTAGGTGTAAAGACAATCCCCTCGGGCGTACTTGCTCAAGTAACAGAGGCCCCGAAACTAGACTAGTCACCATGTATACCCTATGTATTTTTCTTAATTTTTTTTAAGCTTATATACCCCACATTTATTCCCCCAAACTTAGGTTCTTGCCTAATTTAAGCCTTCACTGCCTATCCTTGTCATTTCTCTCGTTCACCTAGCATTATCCTTTAGAAACATTTTATGTATCGATTTGAATTGACCTTAACAAAGATGTTTAATGCTACCCTTTTTATAACAAAGATCAAACAAGTCCAAGATTTGATTCATAACAGTAATTATATCACAGTTCTAATAATCCATACTATATTGGTTAACTTGTTCACAATCTCATCATTGGCCAGAATAACCTGTAGAATGCGACACCATTGGACATATACAAACAAACTATTTAACTAAAACCTTTTTTTTTCTTTTCATCAAATTTTTTCGATTTTTTTTTAAACTGAAAATCAAAATCCTATTCTATAATGCAAAACTAGATATTAAAACTAAAATATAAAAATGCAAGAAACTAAACATATAATTAAATCCCCCAAACTTAACTAAGACAATGCCCTCATTGGATAAAAATAAAATGTGAGAGGACTTCCCTGGAATTGTCTAAGTCTGGGGCGATGGTTGGTGCTCTTCTTCATCGGAATCACTAGGCGGAAATCGAGGTAATGGACCGGGTTGTTGATACGGAAATTGTGCCGCCGGGTTGAAACTTTGGAGCGTTGTGTTGAATGAGGCGAAAGACGCGTTCATGGCATCGAACATGTGATCTTGGCGCATCGCCAATCGCCGCATTTCCCGGCGTGCTGCCCTATTATGCGCATTCATTTGATTTTGGAACTCAAGGAACTGAGTACTAGAAAATGCCTCAGTCTGCGGAACCTTCTCGGTTCCTTGATCTCCCATTGTTTCATCCTCATCCCCCGAGGTATCTTCGGCGTTGACTTCATCTTCCGACGCCGATGGAAAAATAAAACCCAAACCCCATGGATGTGACTCTCCTCCACCCCACACTGAATACCGCGCATTCATGCGTGAATCAAGCACAGCAAGCGGCGGTTGAGTTGGCTCATCATCAGAATAACGCACCCCGACGTTGTGGCACAATGCACATATAAGTGAAGGGTGTGGTAAACCGCCCAAAAAATTCCCACGTAAGCACCGGCGGATAGAGAAACTGACGATGGCCCCAAAGTCGATAATGAAGTCCTGCACAATGGCGTATAACAGTAACACCTTCTCTTTGGTGACGTCCGAAGTGTGTTGGGACGGAAGCAATTTTGCACATAAAAATGCGTACCATATCTTTCCATACCGGCTTAAGTCCTTGCTATTGAACACTGTTCCTCCCTTCCTCCCTTTGGTCCAAGATGTGCCCGGCTTTGTCAAATTTTTAATAACTTCCTCATAATCCGGGTCAAAATCCCTCATTCGGACATACTAACAATGGCGTGGCACCCGCAACTGATAGTAAGCGTTGATTGCATCATCACTGAATGGAACCATTCGACCCCGCACAAACACTTTGAAAGGAGCTTTGTCTTCGGCGTTTGCATACAATTCCTTGACAATATTAACCAATGCGGGTGTCGGATGTTCGGTGAATTTGATCCACCCCATTTGGTGAATTTGGGACATCATCTCCCCGTCTTTCCCCTCGGGGGCCAAACCACGCTCTGGCATAAGTGCCTTAGATTGCATGTACTCATAATCTATTTACGTGACGGCTACTCCTCACAAATTTTCGGCGGTCATAGGTGGTTGGTGGTGGAGTGGCGCTTGAACTCGCCCCCTGTTGGCGTTTGGGTGTTGGTTGAGATACCATTGAGTTTCAGCAGTGAACTCTTTCTAGTAACAACTTCCTCTCCCGAAACTTGGTTCAGTCAATCTGTCAAACACTTGGCGTGCACAGCTTGTTCGGATCCCCCAAACTCAGTTGGTTCTATGTAGGTGAGAAAAGATGAAGACTTGATACTATGGTAACTTACCCTCAAGTGTGTGTATCCCAATTTCTTGAAGAATTTGGGTTTAATGGTGTGGAATATAGGAAGTATGAGGTAGGGTTTATATAGAGTGATGTGGGGGAGATGAAATGGTGGACGGGATTGACGTCGTGTGGAATTCGTGGGGTAGAAGGTGGGTTAATTTGATTTAGGTAGTGGTAGTGGTGGTAGTAGTTGTTTAGTGTCGTGGGTTGTGTTTAGGAGATGAAGACAAATATTGCAGCAGGTTTTAAGTGAGGGGGAAATGGCTGGGGCGTGCGGTTTAAATGAGAAAGTCTGCCCAAGATTTAGGACCCCCTTGGCCGTGAAGGTGTTAAACCAAAAAGGCCCATTTCTCGGCTGCTAGTCCCATTCGCTAAAAAATTTTGGCAAAAAATTTGGAGATGCAAAATTCTCCGATTTTCCTCCTTTTCGTAGTCGTTGTTGCTCTGACTCATGTTGGACCTCTCCTGAAACCAAAAACATGCAATATATTAGATTAATCACGACTTGGAGTTTCAATGAGATTTTTATTACTTTTCAGAGATTTTTAGCAAAACTTAATAATTGACAAGTCCTAACTACTGCTTCATAAACTATATCTTAACAAATTAAACATGAACTATGAAAAATAAAGAAAGATTGGGTTGCCTCCCAATTAGCGCTTGATTTTAAGTCGTTCAGCCTGACTACTCCCTACTTTACTGTGTATCGGCGAGGGTAATGTTGTCGGTGTCCCAGTTCGACTCGCCACCCCAGTAATGCTTTATCCATTGACCATTGACCTTGAACATTTCTAACGGATTCCGACTGTAGAGTTCAACGGCGCCATGAGGAAATACTCATTTTATTGTAAATGGTCCCGACCATCTCGACTTAAGCTTTCCGGGGAACAAACGCAGCCATGAATTGAACAAGAGGACTGCTTGACCTGGCTCGAATGTTCGTTGCACAATTTTCTGATCGTGCCATCTTTTAACTTTTTCTTTTTATAGCTTGGCATTCTCGTAGGCTTGGAGGCGGAATTCGTCGAGCTCATTTAGTTGGAGTAAGCTCTTTTCTCCTACCGCGGCTTGATCAAAATTCAATTTTGTATGGCCCAAGAGCCTTTTGTGTTGTAGCTCCACCCCCGTAAGTGACATGCCTTTCCATACAAGAGTTGATAAGGTGACATCCCGATTGGCATTTTGTATGTAGTTCTAAGACGCCCATAATCGTCATCCAATCGGTGACCAATCTTTCCGACTTCGGATTCGACTTTCTCCAATATCCTCTTAACTTCTCTCGTTCGATACCTCGGCTTGCCCATTAGTTTGAGGGCGTCTGTATCAGAGCCACCTTGTGATTGACCCCATACTTAGCCGTAAGAGTCAGAAAAATGACTTATTGCAGAAGTGACTGCCTTCATCACTGATTATTGCTCTTGGCGTGACAAACCTCGTGAAAATGTTTTTCTGCAGAAACTTGAGGACCACCTTGGCATCATTAGATGGTAATGTTATAGCTTCTACCTATTTCGAGACGTAATCCACCGTGAACAGAATATACTGATTGCTCAAAGATGATGGGAATGGTCCAATGAAATCGATGCCCCATACATCAAAGATTTCCACTTCAAGAATTGTTTGTAGGGGCATCTCATTCCGTTTCGATATGTTTCCCACCCTTTGGCATCTATCACACGCTTTCACAAATTGGTGGGCGTCTTTGAACACCGTAGGCCAATAAAACCCAGATTGAAGAACTTTTGCCGCAGTGCGCTCACTCCCGTAATGTCCACCGTATGTCGATGAATGGCATTCTTTTAATATGCTGTGGACTTCACTGTATGGGATACATCGTCGAATCATCTTATCGGCACATTGTTTGAATAAGTACGGTTCATCCCACATGTACCACTTGACATCATACAGAAACTTCTTTTTCTATTGTCGTGTAAGATCCGGTGGAAGCATCTTGCTTACCACATAATTCGCTAAGTCTGCATACCACGAAAATTCTGCATTCAACCCAAATAACTGCTCATCCGGGAATGTCTCGTTGATCACGCATCTATCTTCATCCTTTTTCTCTGGATTTTCCAGCCTTGACAAATGATCGGCAACTTGATTCTCCGTCCCCTTTCTATCTTTAATTTCTAAATCAAACTCTTGAAGTAGGAGAATCCATCGGATAAGGCGTGGCTTAGCATCTTTTTTCGCTATTAAGTACCGAATCGCCGAATGGTCCGTGTAGACTATTACCTTATTCCCGATCAAGTATGCCCGGAATTTGTCGAATGCGTATACCACTGCAAGCAATTCCTTTTCCGTAGTAGTGTAGTTCATTTGAGTCTCTGTGAGTGTTTTGCTTGCATAGTATATGGTGTGAAACACCTTGTCTCATCTTTAGCCCAAAACAGCCCCAACCGCATAATCGCTCGCATCACACATAAGTTCGAATGGCATTTTCCTGTCCGGTGCGACTATCACGGGGGCTGTAGTTAATTTCTTCTTCAATAGGTCAAACGCGGACTTACATTCCACAGTAAAGCTGAAAGTGGCATCCTTCTCTAAAAGACTGCATAGAGGTTTTGCAATCTTAGAGAAGTCTTTTATGAATCTCCTATAGAACCCAGCATGCCCCAGAAAACTTCTAATTCCCTTAATTGAGCCCGGTGGAGGTAGTTTCTTGATCGTGTCCAACTTTGCCTTATCCACCTCCAATCCTTGAGCCGACACCTTAATGTCCCAAAATTATGCCCTCTTCAACCATGAAGTGGCATTTTTCCCAATTCAGTATGAGGTTTGTATCCTTACACCGCTGCAATACCATGACCAGATTCTCTAAGCAAGTGTCAAAATTGTCCCCATAGACCGAGAAATCGTCCATGAAGACTTCAACGTTCTTCTCCACCATATCCGAGAAAATAGCCATCATACACCGCTGGAAAGTTGCCGGTGCATTGCACAGTCCGAATGACATTCTCCTGAATGCAAAGGTGCCGTAAGGGCAAGTGAATGTTGTCTTTTCTTGATCCTCAGGAGCGATAGCAATCTGATTATATCCCGAATATCCATCCAATAAGCAGTAAAACTCATGTCCCGCTAACCTGTCTAACATTTGATCGATAAAAGGTAGCGGGAAATGATCCTTCCGGGTTGCCTTATTCAATCTCCTATAATCGATGCACACCCTCCAACCTGTTACTGTCCTTGTTGGAATTAACTCGTTGTCCTCATTCTGAATTACCGTCATTCCCCCTTTCTTAGGCACACAATGAATCGGACTTACCCATTTACTGTCGGAAATTGGATATATGACACCGGCATCCAATAATTTCAGAATTTCCTTCTTGACCACTTCCTTCATGATTAGGTTAAGTCGACGTTGTTGCTCCATCGACGAACTTGCATTATCCTCCATCAGAATCTTGTGCATGCAAAATGATGGGCTAATGCCTTTTATATCCGCAATCATCCATCCAATCGCTGATTTGTGATCCCTAAGCACCCTCAGCAACTTTTCTTCCTGCAATTCGTTAAGTGCAGCAGAAATAATTACAGGTAAAGAATTTAAATCTCCTAAATACGCATACCTGAGATGTTTAGGGAGTGGCTTAAGTTCCAATGTCGGTGGCTCCTCCAATGATGGTTTCAATTTTTCTTCAACTGTCTCCTCGGTGTGTAAAGGTTCAACCGGTACTCTGAATCGGCTAACTCGTGGCAACGAGTCTAGCATCTGTAATAAGTCCACAAATTTTGGGTCGTCTTTTTCCTCATCCCTGGATCGTTGATTAAACTCTTGCCCATATCTTCGCTGGTAATTTTCTCAATTAAATCCATTCGATTACACTCTTCCTCGTCCGTGGGGTATTTCATGGCCTTGAACACATTGAATTTTACTTCTTGATCTTGGACCCTCATTGTCAGTTCTCCTTTTTGCACGTCTATGAGTGTCCGTCCCGTGGCCAAGAAAGGTCTCCCTAGGATGATCGGGATGTTCTTATCTTCATCAAAATCCAGTATGATAAAGTCCGCAGGGAATATGAACTTATCCACTTTTACCAAAATGTCCTCTACAATGCCTCTCTTGATATTTGATCGACCTATCCGCCAACCGCAATGAAATGTTCGTGAGGCTTTGGCGCCGCAAACCCAATTTTGAATATACCGATAATGGCATCGGTTTATACTCGCCCCAAATCACATAAGCACTTGTTAAAAGACATCTTCCGATCGTGAATGGGATAAGTAAAGCTCCCCGGGTCTTTGAGTTTTGGTGGAAGCTTTTTCAGAATAATCGCACTACACTCCTCTGTTAGTGCCATTGTTTCAAGTCTTCCCATTTCTTCTTCCTCGACGCAATTCCTTCATAAACTTCGCATAATAACTCAAAGATTTGTTCTAGGGCCTCTGCGAATGGGATGTTAATCTGAGTCTCTTGAACACATCTAAAAACTTTTTGCATGAATCGCTTATCTCGATTTACGCTTTTGGACCCTCTCTTTGAACGACGGTGGAGGAAAAAAAATCGGCTCACTGTTTAACTTGGGTTCCTCGGTTTTGTTCCCCTCCACTACGTTACTGTCGTTGACCTTTTCCTTCGGTGTTGCTGAATTTTCTGCACTATTCCCACCGAGGTGTTTTCCATTTCTCAACATAACTGCTTGACATTGCTCATGATTACCCTTCGAATTTCTTTCGGTGTCGCTAGATAATGTTCCTTGTGGTCTATTCTTCAATGCCAATGCAATTTGACCTATCTGATTCTCTATATTTTTGATAGAAATAGCTTGATTCTTCATAGCCAAATCGTTGCTAGTCATGCACCTTGCCCATGATTCCTCCCCATCGGATTTCATGTCCTGCTGTTGAATCTATTGTGGATGACTATGAAAACCAGGGGGATATGATGGTCGTGGAGCTTGAGTTTGCTGATTATTGCTCCATGAGAGGTTTGGGTGGTTCCTATTCCCCTGGTTGTAGGTGTTTTGGTAGGTATTTTGTGAAATTCTATTGTAGTTGCCTATGAACTGAACGGATGTTGGATTTATTGCACACTGCTCTGTCGGATGATCCCCTGCACACAATTCATATACTACCATAACCTGCTGAATTTGTTGCTGATCTTGAGCCCCTGATATCGTATTCACCCTCTCATTCATCGTATCGAACTTCATGGATAATGCAGAAAGCTGTGCTTGTATAGCTGTTGCTCCATCTAATTCCAAGATCCCAAATTACTTTTGTGCATGTCATTCTTCTTTGTGGGCCACTGGTAGTTATTTTTCGACATTGTTTCTATCAAATTGTAGGCTTCCTCATAACTCTTAGCCATGAATGCACCGCCTGATGCCGCATCAATGCTAGTTTTGACATTTAATGTAGCCCGTTATAGAAGGTGTTCATTTGTAACCACTTGGGCAATCCATGGTGTGGGCACTTTCTGAGTAATTCCTTGTATCTCTCCCATGCCTCATACAGTGACTCTCCATTCTGCTGCTCAAACATTGTGATGTCATTCCTCATTTTCGCAGTTTTCGCCGGTGGAAAAAATTTGGCGAGAAATTTTTGAGCCAAATCCTCCCACGTAGTGATCGAACCTGGCAGTAAAGAATGTAACCAACTCTTCGCCTTGTCCCGTAAAGTGAATGGGAACAAGCGAAGTCTCACTGCCTCATCCGACACCCCATTGTACTTGAACGTGTCGCACATCTCCAGAAAACTGATCAAATGCTCATTCGGATCGTCGTTTGCCATTCCCCCAAACTGACATAAGTTCTGCATCATCTGAATGGTCCCAAGCTTTATTTCAAAAGTGTTCGCAGCTATTGCAGGCCTAGTAATGCTCGACTGCAGATCAGTCACCCTAGGTGTGGCAAAATCCCTCAATGCTTTCTGGTCTTCGACAGCCATCGTTTCTTCCTTATCAGAATTTTCGAATTCGTTCCTCGTTTCCTCAATCCACCTACTCAACTTTTGAAATCGTCTGTCAATGTCGTCCTCAAAAGGAAGCAAGTCTTGATGTTTAGATCGTGTTTGCATAAACCAATGTCGAAAACCTGAAATAGAGAAAACAAAAATAAAAATGTTTAAGTAAAACTGGACTAATTAAACTGATATTGTAAAAACAAATATTAAAATCTCAGCTAAATTGTCCCCGGCAACGACGCCAAAAACTTGTTGGTGAAAATCAATACGCTTAAAAACACGCAAGTGCACGTGGTCAACAAGTAATATAGTAGTGAATAGAGTATCGTTCCCACGAGGATAAAATATCAAGAATCTTAACTTCACAAGTATCAATTTTTTATTAACCCTAATTTTATTAAACTAATCAATTCAATGATTTTAAATTATATAAAAAAACAAAATTAATAAAGAAATTAACTATCACAAAACAAATACCAATAATAACGAAATCGGAATTTCAAATAATTAATGGAGAATTAGACTTATGATTTCACCTTGAGCTTCACTCTGATTTTCAAACCTTTATTCCAACTCAATTCAATATTCCAGTTTATTAATCAAGAACACGAACGTAGTAAAAGCCACCTCTCGATGCACTAATACCATATTAACATCAATCCACAATTAAGATAGAAATCTGTTAAACACCTAAATTAACCAACTCACTATATCTCTATATGAACTGCAATCAAAGAAGGTTGAAGTTTAAGCTCTCTATACGATTACATGTGATGTCAAGCGTATCTCTACCTTAACAATAATCACAAATCTGCTATCGACAAAATTCATGACACGTGCTATATTAACTAGGTCTAGATTCGAATATCCTCTCTTGATTCCTTTCAAATCCACAAAGAACTGTTGATCAGGCAATTCATAAATTCACGCTCAAATTAACATAGATAAACTGAAAATATCTTATTGAATTGGAAATCAAAGTTATAGAATCATCGTTTCACCCACGAATCCATCACAAGTCTAATAAGTAAATTAGTTCATAACGAATGAATTAAAAACTGAATAATTTGTGGAAAACATCATCCCAATTACAAATAAGATTAAGGAGATGAAGAATAAAGAAAACCCCTTCACGTAGCCTTGATTCGTAACCGTCGTGATAATCTCTGAAAATTAATCCTCCAACGTTCGCTCTTCAATCCTTGAAATTGCTTTTGAATTCTCGCTTAGTGTTGTATGATTGATCTTTTTTTTACGTAAAAGCAAGCTCCTTTTTTATGTTCTGGCCGAAGTCTCCCTTTTGTAGAGTCCAAACGCTTAACAAAAACATCTTAAACCATGTTGCATCAGAGTCCAAACAAAGAATGGAAAGCTCAGAACGGGACCCCACCTTGCCGGGGTACAAGACAAATAAACAGTATGCCTCCCGGCTAGGCTATCTTGTCTTCAAAATTTTCAAGCTCCAACTTTTTTCCACTTTTGCTCCAAAAAGTCCGCCTTTCCTCACCAATTGCATCCATGACCACCCTACACATAAAATATCACAAAACGAGTAAAAACGAACACAAAACATGAAGATAACTACGAATTTAAACTTGAAATGAATATATCACAATTGAGAGATTCAAGCACAAATACAACCACAAATAGTTGTCATGGTCAGAACATATCACAATTGAGAGATTCAAGCCTCCAAAATATCTGACAACACTGTTCTTCATTTTTGGGTTTTCCAGAAAATGAAGAACAGTCGAGGGTACTAGGTTTAGATCCTCATATCCTGGATCCTGTAACTTGTTTGGGTGAAATATTGGTTCAATACTGTAGACCACATGTCAAGGTACAATCTTATAGCAACCGATCATCATAACAACAAAGAAATAAACAGATTAGGGCTGGTCAAACCATACTAAAAATTTTGGCTCTTTAAGGTTCTAGGTTTCCCAGAAACCTTCTTAAGGCGAATCGGTCAACGCACTTTGACCTTGATTATAAACGATTCTGTTAAGGATTTGAGTATACTAAAAGCTTCAAATGTAGTATTAATGTCGGATATAACAAAAACACACTAAAGTTTCCAAAACATATAATGTAGCAAGATCCAAGGCACGAAAAATCGTTGTCGAAATATATGGGTTTCGGGTTACCTAGAAACCAGATTTAAATGAATGGTCAACGCAGCTGACCGCTTCATATCTTCAATATACTAATGATCTGGCCTTGGTTCTAGCTTCATATTAAAGTCCTAATGACATAGAACACATATATAACACAAAATACACCTAACATCAAACACACACAAATCTATGGCCTCTGACATATGACTGTCAGGCCATTTTTTTCTAGATTTCCAAATTTTGAAAAATGCTAGATTCGAGGACTTTGATGTTATGGATCTTGGATTTTACAACCCAGATCACTTATAGACACCCTAATACACAACTTTAACCAATCAATTACAACATCTAACAACAAATCATAAGATTTTCGAAATTAGGGTTTATACATCTTTCTAACTCGATTTTTGATTTCTGATCTTTGATCATGTTCTTGACTTGCTATTAACTAATCATGGTTCATCTTTTCTCTCTCTATCACTCTATATCCTGAATTTCTAGAGAGAGGAGGGTTAAGAGAAAAATGAAATATAAAGTGGCCATTCTCTCTGTGACGCCCCCAAAATTAGGTATACATCACCCATCTTGGGTCGTCAGATACATGGTACAAAATTCAAATACAACTTACTAATACAACTGTCGTGTACAATACGACAAAATATAACTGTGAGTTTGAAAACAATTATTGTCTACTAGAGATTATACAAACTCAAAAGGAGTCCTCATTACAATTATTAACACACTATTTCACAGAATAGTGAGGACTACTAATGCTATCCTCTGGACCATCACTCCATTCCCCGACTAGTCCCTACTATGTTCTCATTTCAAGAAAAAAGCAAAGGAAAGAAAGGGTGAGCTCAACTAGCCCAAAGAAGAAATATTATGACTAAGATAATGTAGAATAAATTATCGTTAGCCTTCAATGAAGAAGTTAAACCGATAAAATATAACAACATCAAGTTTAATCATGTGATTGAACAAGCAATCCATTAAAAGAGTCAAGTAGAGAATAAAATCTACTATCTTTTATGATTTAAAAGGTTTTTCATGACTTTTATCATTTGGGACTCAAACTTTAATAAATAATCCACATCATCGAATCACCCATGCACTACTGACCAAGGATATTCTTTAGTATCACGACCACAAATTATCCATGCACTACTGACTAAGGACATTCGTGTATTCATTAATGGTCATGATCATGCCAACAATCGTCCATCAATGCACTACGGCCCAATGATAACTTTTACCACATAATTTGTAACATTACTATCATGATTACAATCAATAATCCTCAGTCATAATCATACCAAGTCCATCTATGCACTACAGGCCACAGATGACTTTCAACATAATATAAACATGAGGATGATGACAATGATATAAGAATTCAATAAAACAAGTTCAAGAATTAATTTATCCAAGAACTAATAATGTCCAAATTGTCAACATGATACTGCTTTGTAGAGTAAAATTCAAGAATGATCAGAAGAATATTTCCATGAAAAGATACTGGATGAAGTGCAAATATCAAGGATATTCTACTAATTTCATGGAGTATAGAAGTCAAAACTTTAACCAACTGAGTATAATAAAGAATGGAATAACAAAAGAAATTACCATGCATGCGATTACTACGCATGACAAAGTTATTCCAACGAGTAATAATAATAACGGAACCAAAGTTAGGCAAAATTTACAATCGGCGTGATGTTCCAACAGAATAATAAAGATTTTAACTCGGTCCAAAGTAAAACACACGCATGTGATGTTCCAATGGAATAATAATAAAGTCAAAACCAGTCCTGTAAAACACACGCATGTGATGTTCCAATGAATAATAATAAAGATTTTAATCAGTCCTTGTAAAACACATGACATGGATGTTCCAAATGTAATAATAATAAAGACGGAACCGTGTTCTGATGTAAAACACACGCACGAGGATGGTCCAATGAATAATAGAAGAATGTCACCAAGTATAGGTAAACCACAGATACATAAAAGTTATTCCGCCTTAATAATACGCAATGGAATAACAATGCAGTTCTCTTCATGAATAAGAAAGAATAACACCCCTTACATTAGTAGTAGATTGAATATCGCAGAGTGTAGTAACAGAATATTCTTCTTCTTTCTCTTATTCTCTCTCTATACTTTCTCTCTATAGCTTGAATGAATTCGTGAAAAATAATGAAGCACTAGGCCTCTATTTATAGAAGATTTCTAGCTTAGCACTTGAAATGTGAAAAGGCAAGTGGCTTTGACGATTGGTGATGTGAAAAGAAAAGTGGTTTGACGCTCGTAATGTGAAACGACAATTGGTTCTGACGCTTATAATATGAAACGGCAAGTGGTTTGACGTCTGGTAAAGGTAGTTACTATCGATTTAAGGTAATTACTATTAACGAAGGTAATTACTATTGACGAAGGTAATTACTATTGATGAAGGTAATTACTATCGATTTAAGAGACTCTTATATGATGACATATGGGCCCCCTATAAAATAACAAAACTTACCATAAACGTCTCATAATAGACTCTTTATATACATCAAGGATTGAATAAATATTACCACAAATCATTTTATCAACACATATTTAATCTTTCAACAATTATTAATCATTTATAACTTGTCGCCTCAATTATTGATTTAATAATATAACATATTATATGTATGATAATCGTGACAATAATTGAATCAATAATATAAGAGATATGATGCAAAGAATTATTGTAGCAATAATTGAGTATAGTGAGTGACTTCTCACGTAAGCATCAATAATCAATACCGTGCTACTATGCAACCACGCCAGACATCGCATTTTTTTACTACCGGGTAGTTCAACAGCTTTTAACGGTAACACCTCATTTAGTTATTTTCATAAAGTATTTTTGTCGTTTTCTCAATCCAACAATAATTCCGTTGTGGGGTCCACCAATGATTGTGCCGTCGTACGAATATTGCCCGACAAAAAGAATATTCCCTGACCAAATGAATATTTTATAACAACTTGCTTACTTTGCAAAATTTATAAATATTACCCACAACTATAACATTATATCAAATTTACTCCATAATATTCAAAAATAATATTTATAGAAAATTCATCTTTATTTATAAAAGTTGGGGTCTTACAACCTCCCATTCTTATGAAATTTCGCCCTCGAAATTAGGGTATGTACCTGGTATGTCGAAGAGGTAAGGATACCTTGATTTCATTTCAGATTCTAACTCCCAAGTCATTTCCTCAACATCGTGGTTTCTCCACAAAACTTTGACTTGAAGTATAACCTTGGAGCGTAGAATATGTTCCTTCTTATCCAAGATTTGAACAGGAACCTCTTCATACGTCAAATCTTCCGCTATTTCGTCTGGTTCTAACTCAATAATGTGGTTTGGGTCTTTCACATATTTACGTAACATGGATATGTGAAAAACGTTATGAACACGAGACATACTTGGCAGTAAAAGCGAGTCTATAGGCCCGCGGTTCTACTACTCGATCGAGGATTAAAATGGGCCATGAATCGAGGATTGACTTTTTCCTCTCTTTCTAAATCTCGTAACTCCTTTCCTTGGAGCAACACGCAACAACACATGATCTCCTATATCAATTCCACGTCCTTTCGATGAAGATCAACATAACTCTTTTCGATCTTGTGAGGTTTTTATACGTTGTCGGATCGTTTGAATCTTTTCCATAGTCATACGTATCAACTCCGGTCCCAACAACGTTGCTTTCACCCACCTCATCCCAAAGATACCGGAGAACGACACTTTCTTCCATACAACGCTCGAATGGAGCCATGCCAATACTTGCTTGATAATCTGTTGTCAGTAGGAAAACTCCACCAATGGTAAGAACTTGTCCCAACTTCCCTTGAAATCAAGGACACAGAGTCTTAATAGATCTTCAAGAGTTTGAATAGTCCTCTCCAACCGTCCGTCTGGTTCGAGGATGATATGCCGAGCTAAATCGTGAAAGTCTGCGCTCATAGCTTTTTGCAAACTAACCCAAAATCGTGAAGTGAATCTTGGGTCTCGATCGAAACTATGGATACCGGAGCATACCATGCGATCTTACAATCTCGCTTTATGTATATATGTGCAAGACGTTCAAGTGTATAAGTTTTTCAGATTTCGGTAAGAAATGAGCGGACTTGGTCAATCTATCAACAATGACCCAAATCGCATCTATGCCTTAAGAAACCTTAGGAAGACCGTGCTAATCTAAATCCATGGTAATGTGCTCCCACTTCCATTCTCGGAATTTCAAGTGGTTGCAATGGACCTTTTGGTACTTGATGCTCCGCTTTAACTTGTTGACAAGTTAGACACCTTGAGATAAACAACGCTATCTCTCTCTTTATATTGCTCCACCAAAATGTATGACGAATATCATGATACATTTTGGTACTCCCAGGATGGATTGCAAACGGTGTGTTGTGCGCCTCCATCATGATTTTATACTTTAAATTAGGGTCGTTAGGAACACAAAGTCTGGAGTTGACTTGAAGTATTCCTTCTTCATCGATTCTTGCTTCCGGCATAGCACCTTCTTGCACTTTCTTCCTCATACGCATCAGCTCCAGGTCTGTAACTTGAGTAGCTTTAACTTTATCGATTAAAGTCGGTTCTACTTGTATATTTGCCATCATCACATGGGTCTCTGGAGTCTTTAACTCTATCTCCATCCTTTGCAAGTCACACAAAATGGGCCTTTGCATTGATAATATCGCACTCGTACTTGCATATGATCTTCTACTCAATGCGTCAGCTACCACGTTCACTTTTCCAGGATGGTATTGGATGGTATGATCATAATCTTTCAACAGTTCAAGCCAACATCGTTGTTGCATGTTGAGTTCCTTTTGAGTAAAGAAATATTTGAGGCTTTTATGATCTGTAAAGATCTCCACCTTCTCCCCATACAAGTAATGCCTCCAAATTTTAAGTGCAAAGACAACAGCTGCCAACTCTAGATCACGAGTAGGATAATTCCTCTCATATTCTTTGAGTTGTCTTGAGGCATAGGCTATGACTTTCCCATGTTGCATGAGAACACATCCCAACCCTTTCCCCGAAGCATCACTGTAGATGAAAAATCCCTCCGCGCCAGATGGTATTGTCAGAACAGGTGCTGAAATGAGTCTCCTCTTGAGTTCTTAAAAGCTCTTCTCACATTCTTCGCTCCAACCGAACTTTGTATCTTTTCGAGTCAGATGAGTTAATGGAGTAGCAATTCGAGAAAATCCTTCCACGAATCTTCGATAATAACCAGCTAAGCCGAGAAAGCTACGTACTTCGATCACTGATTTAGGTTGCTCCCAGCTTTGAATTGCTTCAATCTTTGCTGGGTCAACAGATATTCCATGACTTGATACTACATGCCCAAGGAATGCTACTTCCTCAAGCCAGAATTCACATTTCTTTAACTTGGCATAAAGCTTATACTCACGAAGCTTTTGGAGTGTCAGCCTCAAATGTTACTCATGATCTTCATGGATTTTGGAATAAATAAGGATGTCATCAATAAAGACGACCACAAAGTGATCTAAATATTCCTTGTATACTCGGTTCATCATATATATGAAGGCAGCAGGAGCATTAGTCAATCCAAAGGACATGACTAGGAATTCATAATGCTCATACCGAGTTCTGAAAGCCGTCTTTGGAATGTCATCGGTTCTAATCTTTAATTGGTGATATCCGGAATGAAGATCAATCTTTGAAAAGAATTTGGCTCCTTGCAACTGGTCAAACATGCCATCAATACGTGGCAATGGATACTTATTTTTGATGGTGACATGATTCAACTCCCGATAATCAATACAAAGTCGCATACTCCCATCTTTCTTCTTCACGAATAGAACAGGAGCACCCCAAAGAAGAAGTACTAGGACGAATAAAGCCAATGTCTAACAATTCCTGCAGTTGGGTCTTTAACTCCTGAAGTTCAATAGGAGCCATTCGATATGGGGCTTTGGAAATGGGTTTTGTACCGGGTTCAAGGTCGATACAAAATTCAATTTCACGCTTAGGGGGTAGGCCAGGAAGTTCTTCGGGGAATACGTCAGGAAATTTATTAACAATAGAAATATCGTTCAAAACCGACGTATTTTGTTTAAATCGTGACATGAGCTAAGAAAGCTTGACATCCATTTTTCAATAAACGAATAACTTTATGGCTTGAGATGACCGTGATTGATTTTAATGGTTTGGTCGCTTGAATTCGCATAATAGGTTGATTAGGAATATGAAAGCTAACAACCTTATGGAAACAATCAATTTTTGCATGATGAGTAGTTAACCAATCAATCCCTAGAATCACGTCAAATGCAAAGATTTTCAATGAAATAAGATCTACAGGTAATGTGAGGGTACCGATTTGAACCAAACAAGACTTATAAACAGTGGATGTAATGAAGGTTTCTCCCAACGGAGTTTCCACAGATAAGTCAAAGTCTAATTTCTCTGGAGTCAAATTTAATCGATGAGCGCAAGTAGGAGAAATAAAAGAATGGGTAGAACTGGTATCAAATAAAGTATAGATTCATTAAAGTTTATGATAAGCTTACCTGTGATGACCTCATTCGGGTTCCTTGCTTTCTGGGAGGTCACAACAAACGCTCTCCCTTGCACTACCGGTTTTGAGTTTTCTGGGACGGCCTTTGGTGCCTCCATCCTAGCTGAATTTATCTTCGGTGAACGACAAAATCGGGCTAAGTGACCTTCTCTTTCACAATTATAACATGCTTTGGACGACATCGCCAGCTTTTGACCGATGTGCCCCACCCCCGTGATTTTGAAACATATGATAGGTGGTCGCTTCTCCTTCCTTAACGACAGTCTTTGGTCTTTGACGCTCTTTCCATCATTATTGAATCTCCTCTTCTTGAAATGTCCATTCTTATTGTTTTGACCCTGATTACCACCGAAGTGGTTACCATTTCTGGCATGTTGATTCCCTGCACGCTTGTTATCACCGCTTCGATGACTGCTCTCGCTGGTATTATCATTTTGCCGGCTTCTCTCTTTTAGTTGCGTTGACTCGTTATCGCGCTCCACTAACTGAGCCATATTTACAACATCTGAATATAAACACAGTTTATGAGAAATAAGATGTTGACGTATCTCTGGCTTCAAACCTCTTAAAAACATTCGTGTCATTCTCTCTTATCCACCAAGTGGGACGCAAAACGGGATAACTCTGCAAATTTAGCCTCGTATTGCTACACGGTCATATTGTTTTGTTCCAACTTGATAAACTCCACCTCCTTCATGTGACGAATACTTTCGAGAAAGTATTTGTCATTGAACAGCTCTTGGAACTTCTCTCAAGACATCTTCAATACGGCAGGTTAAGTACGTTTTACCAATTCCCACCAGTAATCTGCCTCTCCGCGCAACATAAAGGCGGCAAAGGAAACCTTTTGCTCCTCGGAGCATCCCAAGACATCAAATATCTTGGTGATCTGCTTTATCCATGCTTCCGCCATAAGTGGTTTTGGCTCTCCCTTAAACTCCGGTAGTCCCAGCTCCTTGAACTGTTTAGCGGTGACCGCCCGAGAGTTTCCAGTGTTTCCACTTGCATTTTGGACAGGAGCCGCTCTCGCCTGCTGTTGCATGAATTGCATAAAGCCCCTGAACATTTGATCATTCATCATTTGGTCAGTGTTGTTGTTTGCATGAGGATTGTCGCCTTCCTGATGCACATTATCCTGATTATTGATATGTGGTGAATCAACGGTCGCCTCGGCTCCATTGCTATTCTCAACATTCTCAGATGTCATTTTCAGATACCGCCACAAAACAAAGGTTAATTGACATGTAACATATTATCCCTAAATTCTGACCGACCAATTTAATACCACATAAACTTAGGTAGGTCATACTAGCGAAGGAATTCCCCGTCTCTCCCCTCCTAGTATTATTCTCACATCTTAGCCATGGATCATATCCCTAAGCTTTGATACCAACTGTGATGCCCCCAAAATTAGGTATACATCACCCATCTTGGGTCGTCAGATACATGGTACAAAATTCAAATACAACTTACTAATACAATGCTGCCGTACAATACGACAAAACATAACTCGTGAGTTTGAATACAATTATTGTCTACTAGAGATTATACAAACTTAAAAGGAGTCCTCATTACAATTACTAACACACTATTTCACGTAATAGTGAGGACTACTAATGCTATTCTTCTCGACCGTCACTCACAGTGTTGGGCTTTACGCAAATGCACAAATAAAATTAAAATTTTAAAGCAATTTCAAACCCTAAAACAGATCCATGCAAAATCAATTAATTCAGAGGTTTAGAGATTATACTAGATATAAACAAAAAACGAGAATCAAATCGATCATACTCGAATCTCCAACGCAATACAAACCGATTAAGGCTTCTACTAAGATCCACATTTAACGCCGCATCTAACCGTCAGTAACGATTCTCGCAATAAGAAGGACTTCATGTACTAGCCACCAAAAGGAATGGATTTTCAAATCTGCTTTCTCTCTAGTCTCTCTCTAAGAGCTGCTAGGGTTTTTCAATTATGATATCTTACCCTAAGTAGTCGCTATATATCATATATATAGTAGTTAAAAGGAATTAATCAAATCAAAACCTAATTTTATAAAATCCGAATTTATATATATATATATATATCTTAATTAAGTCTTACTTAATTAATATACATATATACAATTATCCTTTTAATTTAAATTGTGATTTAAATACTATTAATCATATTAATATATTTAAATCCTTAAAATTTAAATTAATTCCTTTAAATAACGTTACTATGTGTGTGACCCTATAGGTTATTATTACGTTGGCAATAATTTTAAAATCATATTATAAAATTATAAACAAAGGAGCGACATCTAGTAATGCATCACTTTACCCAAGTAATAATAAGATCGATGATTCGATGCAACCTTTTTGTGACCAATGTTTTAATGTAATTTAATCCTTTTAACCTTAATATCCTAGATTAAACTCGAGTCATGGAATGTGTCATACTCTTCATAATTTAATCTGAGTTTTCTTGATCAATGAGTAGACTATATGAAACAAATCACTATTTGAGCATGGTCATGCATTTCATAGTCCTACTCAATCAAGAGGCCTATGGATATCACCCATAATATATAGGATGGTTAAATTCCATCTAGATCACTCATATTTCTCACACGATTAATGATGAACCCAATAATCACCTTTATAGTCCACCCTATTAAAGGTGACATTTGATGATATCAAAGTACATAAATTCTCGTGTAGTAATATAGCGACTTCAGGTTCGGAGGACCATTACATCATTGTCACTATGAGAATTGCTAATGACACTTCGCATAATGCTCCATATAGAATTCTCATGGTGGGTCTGTCCAGTACATCGTTCTCTAACATGTACCTATGCATTGACTTAATATCTCATATATTTATGACCAATGAGATTTGGTCATCAGTCAATCCACATACTAGTCTCAATGCATCATTGTTGTCCCATCAACAATGATACTCGACTAGGGACATTTAAGAACACTGATACTAATGGTAATATATAATCTCATGTTCAAGTCACATACTTGAAACTATATAATTTGTATCACTATTCTAAGGAATTTTATTATGTTAACAATTATATTACGCAAAAGAAATAAAACCATAATAAAATCATATATTTATTCAATCAAATATAATATCAAAACGTTAAGCAATTATATCAAATAATTGGCCTCTAGGGCATAAACTCTTACACTCCGTTCCGTACTAGTCCCTGCTATGTTCTCATTTTCTGAAGAGAACAGTGAAAGAAAGGGTGAGCTCAACTAGCCCAGTAAGAAATATTATGACTAAGATAATGCAGAATAAATTATCGTTAGCCTTCAATAGTGTTAAACTGATAAAATATAACAACATCAAGTTTAACTGCAGCGGAACAAGCAATCCATTAAAAGAGTCAAGTAGAGAATAAAATCTACAATCTTTTATGATTTAAAAGGCTTTTCATGACTTTTATCGCTTGGACTCAGCTTAATAAATAATCCACATCATCGAATCACCCATGCACTACGGCCAAGGATATTCTTTAGTATCACGACCACAAATTATCCATGCTATGTACCAAGGACATTCGTGTATTCATTAATGGTCATGATCATGCCAACAATCATCCCATCAATGCACTACTTAACCAATGATAACTTTTACCACATCATTTGTAACATTACTACCATGATTACAACCGAATAATCCTCGTCATAATCATACCAAGTCCATCTATGCACTACGAAGCCACGATGACTTTCAAAATAATATAAACATGAGGATGATGACAATGATATAAGAATTCGATAAAACAAGTTCAAGAATTAATTTATCCAGGAACTAATAATGTCCAAATTGTCAACATGATACTGCTTTGTAGAGTAAAATTCAAGAATGATCAGAAGAATATTTCCATGAAAAGATATTGGATGAAGCGCAAATATCAAGGATATTCTACTAATTTCATGGAGTATAGAAGTCAAAACTTTAACCAACTGAGTATAATAAAGAATGGAATAACAAAAGAAATCACCATGCATACAGTACTTTGCATAGATAGGTTATTCCAAGAGAATAATAATAAAGGAACCAGGTCCAGTGTAAAACACACGCATGTGATGTTCCAACAAAAATAATAATAAAGATTTTAACCAGTCCTGTAAAACACACGCATGTGATGTTCTAACAGAATAATAATAAAGATTTTAACCAGTGCCGTGTAAAACATACAGCATGTGATGTTCCAACGGAAAAATAGAAGAATGTCACCAAATATAGGGTAAACTCATAGATACGAGTTATTCCAATGTAATAATAAGCAATGGAATAACAATAGTTCTCTTCATGAATAAGAAAGAATAACACCCCTTACATTAGTAGTAGATTGAATAACGCAGTGAGTGTGTAGTAACAGAATACTCTTCTTCTTTCTCTCTTATTCTCTCTATACTTTCTCTCTCTATATCTTGAATGAATTCGTGAAAAATAATGAAGCACTAGGCCTCTATTTATAGAAGATTTGTAGCTTAGCACTTGAAATGTGAAAAGGCAAGTGTCTTGACGACTGGTGATGTGGAAAGAAAAGTGGTTTGACGCCTGTAATGTGAAACGACAATTGGTTCGACGCCTGTAATATGAAACGGCAAGTGGTTTGACGTCTGGTAAAGGTAGTTACTATTGACGAAGGTAATTACTATTGATGAAGGAAACTCTTAGATGATGACATATGGGCCCCCCATAAAATAACCAAACTTACCACAAATATTTCATAATAGACTCTTTATATACATCAAGGATTGAATAAATATTACCACAAATCATTTTATCAACACATATTTAATCTTTCAACAATTATTAATCATTTATAACTTGTCGTCTCAATTATTGATTTAATAATATAACATATTATATGATGATAATTGTGACAATAATTGAATCAATAATATAAGAGATATGATGCGACAATTATTGTAGCAATAATTGAGTATAGGTGAGTGACTTCTCACGTAAGCATCAATAATCAATACCGCAGTATTCTTACTATGCAACCACGCCAGATTCATCGTACTTTTACTACCGGGTAGTTCAACAGTTTTAATCGGTAACACCTCCGCCGTTATTTTCATAAAGTATTTTGTCGCTTTCTCAATCCGACAATAATTCCGCTAGGGGGTCCACCAATGATTATGCTTGCATTATAATATTCCCCGACAAAAAGAATATTCCCCGACCAAACGAATATTTTATAACAATTTGCTTACTTTGCAAAATTTATAAATATTACCCACAACTATAACATTATATCAAATTTACTCCATAATATTCAAAAATAATATTTATAGAAAATTAATCTTTATTTATAAAAGTTGGGGTCTTACAACCTCCCCTTCTTATGAAATTTCGCCCTCGAAATTAGGGTACGCACCTGGTATGTCGAAGAGGTAAGGATACTAAAATTAGGGTACGTACCTGGTATTCAGATTATATTAAAATTTCTTAATCATAATTTAAATCTCGCTAATTAGGATTAGTATTTTTTAATTAAAATCGCTAATTTAGCAATTAGGGTCAAAATCACGGATTAGGGTTTATAACTCAAAATTAGGGTTTCTAATAGAAAATTAATTTTCCTAAATTAGAAATTTAATTTCGTAATTAGATTAGGGTTTCTTAATTAGTTAACTTGAAAATTAAAATTAATATATCCTAATTAACATTAAAACTATTTAATTAACACTTAGGTTTTTCCCTATTTACATATTAGGGTTTCAAATCCGTAATTAGGGTTTCAAATTTGGAATTAGGGTTTTGTATCCAATTTGTTAAGATTAACCCTAATTAATCCTATAATTATTTACACTTACTTAATCCTATAATTATTTACACTTACGCCATTAAGTTCCCGATTTAGGGTTTCATGCACCGAATTAGGGTTTTGGATTCCCAAAACTGAAATTAGGGTTTCCAGAACCGGTTTCTAGGGTTTCTTATTAATCACTAGGGTTTTCTGACCGAACGTTGACGTTCTTAAAATATTCTTAGGGTTTGTTACAGATATCGTTTATCTGGTCAACCCTTGACCCTTAACCACATACTGTACAAGTGTAATAACATTTACACAGAACATAATCACGTATTTCCTTTATCCTGAATAATTCACCTAAATCCTTCACAGAATTTTGAAATCCTCAAAATTCCTTCTTAAAAATATCAAACGCATACACTTATTTTCTGTCTAGGTTCAAATTTTAAACCTTAAATCAATTAATAAAAATTTTAAAAATATTCAAAATTATCGGGTTGTCATATACTCAATTATTGCTACAGTAATTGCTGCATTATATCTCTCATATTATTGATTCAATTATTGTAACAGTATCATCTGCATAATATTTATTATTATTAAATCAATAATTGAGACGCCAAAGTTATTCATATTATTATTTTCAATATTGACAATGTCTAGAAGTTCTGTCAAGGAGAGGTTTGGTCACCTAATTGTGCGCCAATAAGAAGAAATCCTTATCGGAAAGTCCCCTCTTTCCTGGGAACGACCTGGTTGTTAAATATTGTGAGTTCTAATATTAATGATGAATAAGTTGTGTTGATTAAAGATGAAATTGATAGTTCCATTGTGTTGGGATTATATTATTATTTTATTAAATTTTTTGCTTTGGTGTTCTAAGCATTTTCTTATAAATAGGGTGCTTAGGTTAGAATTGAAAATCACACCAGAAACTGAAGTTTTCTCTCTCTTTCTCTCTATATATTATCGAGTGTATTCTTGTGAGTATTTTGATACTTTGAGTGTTGCTATATCTGATGTGCAAGTTCCTTCAAAGACTATATCCAAAGATTCCATCGTAAGTATTGTCTTTTCGAGGTAAAGGATATTATTTTTTTTCAAAATGATATTATTTCTTTCAATATCATTATGCCGGAATATTGGTAAGATTTTTCTTGTAAAATTCTGGTCTTTTTATGTCAGAGTTACTATTTACGAGTTACTATTAACGAGTTACTATTCACGAGTTACTATTCATGAGTACTATTCACGAAGAATGATAATTTTTCTTGTGGAATTTCTACCTTTTAGTGTCGGAGTTATTATTCACGTATACGAAACTATTCACATATACGACACTATTCACAACATTTACACTATTCACGTAAAAATTTAATTTTCTTTTACTCGTGTCCAAGATTGTCTCGTTATGGTTCCTATCTTTGATTGGATCTATGTTTTGATCTTTATTTTGAATTACGCTCCACAATAGTTTTTTATGGAGTATTTTGAACATGGATAAACCAAGTACTGAATCCTTAATATTAGTTCTTTTGTCTCACTGGGTTCGCTTTTCTTTAAAATATATTTTTCATCATCCTCGGTCCTAAATGATGATATTATCAATATCTTTGGCACTCAGTAGCAAAGATGAATGATTTTATGATGAATATCTTTGGCCCGTAGTGCAAAGATGAACAAGTGTTGAGATGAACATGGTAGATCGATTAATATCTTTGGCCTGTATTGCAAAGATGACTATTTGATTCAAGATGTATATTGATTGATGTTACAGGGATAAAATATCGATGATGGACTTTTAAATTCATAGATGATAGTAGATTTCATTCTCTACTTAACTCTTCTAATTAATTATTGTTTCCGCTGCAGTTGTTGATCTAAAACTTGTTGTCTATTGTATTCTATCAGATTCTCCCTGTTGAGGACTAACGATAATTTGTTGTACATTATCTTAGTCATAATATTTTTTACTGGGCTAGTTGAGCTCACCCTTTTCCTTTTTGTTCCATTTTTCTTCTCAGGAGGCGAGAATGTAGCGAGTACTAGTCGGGGTATGGAATGATGGTTCTATAAGTTGTTTTAGTAGTCCTCACTATTTTGTAAAATAGTGTATCAATAATTGTAATGAGGACTTATTTGAGTGTGGATATTGTCTAGATGACAATATTTGTATTTAAACTAACAGTTTAAGTGTTGTCGTATTTTGCTCAACAGTTGTATTAATAAAGTTGTAGTTATTTCTGTACCATGTATTTGGCGACTCAGAATGGGTGTTGTATACCTATTTTGGGGGCGTCACACTTGGTATCAGAGCCTAGGGATATGATCTCTGGCAGAGATCGGGGAATAGAACTAGGAAGGGAGAGACGAGTAAATCTTTCGCTAGTGTGTCCTACCTAAGCTTATTTGTTAGTTGGTCAGAGTATAGGGATATTATGTGGTATGTTAATTTCTTTAATTAACCCTTATTTTATGGCAGTATTTGAGAATGACAACTAAGAATGTTAACATTGGAGTAAATGAGACCGTGGAGACACCTTTACTCATCAATCAGGAGAACGTGCAACATAAAGACAATGTTCCTCCTGTAAATAACATCACTGATCAGACGATGAACGACGAGATGTTTAGAAGCTTTTTGCAGTTCATGCAAAATCAGATGAGGGAGACTCGTGTTCAAAATACTGGTGGAAATGATAGCAATTCATGGTTTGTCACAGCCAAGCAGTTCAAGGAGTTGGGACCACCAAAATTCTGGGGAAAGCCGAATCCGATTAAGGCGGAGACGTGGGTCAAACAAATACCAAGATATTCGATGTCTTGGGATGCACGGAGAAATGTATGGTTCCATTCGCCACCTTTATGTTCTCAGTAATGAGGCGATTCTTGGTGAGAATCAGAAGCATACCCATCCAAATTGCACTTAGCATGTCTTGGGAAACATTTCAGAATCGTTCAATGACAAGTACTTTCCCGAAAGTATTCGCTATATGAAGGAGGTAGAGTTTATTAGATTGAACAAAACAACATGATTTGTCCCAAAGACGAGGCGAAGTTCATGCGAGTTATCCGTGTTCACCTCATTTGGTGGAGAATAAGGAACGATGACGCGGATGTTTCGAGAGGTTTGAAACCCGACATATGTCAATATCTCATTTCTCATAAATTTTCTCTCTATTCAGATGTTGTCACTGTGGCTCAATTATTAGAGTGAGATAAAGAGTACGGTCAACCGAGGGACCACAACCCGTGGATCATACTGGGTGATAGCGATCATCGTAACAACGATAACCAAAGGAGAAAGAAGAATACTTGGACAAGGGCGGTAACCACTCGTGGTAATCATGGCCATGAGAATAGAAGAAGCGAGTTGGGGAGATTTTAAAAGAGGAGATTCAACAATGACAATATGAAGACGCCAAAGACCAAAGAAAGAATCGGTTCTAAGGGAGGAGAAAGATCACCGATCATATGCTATAAGTGCGGAAAAGAAGGACATATCAGCCCAAACTGTCCACAACAGTTTAAGGTATGTTATAATTATGGAAAGGAAGGACATATCGCTCGAGATTGCACTGTAGCGAAACCAAGTCCAACGGAATGGTGACTCAAAAGGTTGTCCCGTAAAAGTCAAAGTCAACGGTTCACGGAAGAGCGTTTGTCGTGGATCGGTCAACATGCGAGAACCCAAACGAGGTGATCACGGTAAGCTAATCATAAATTCATGCGAAGTTTATACCTTACTAGATACCGGTGCTACCCATTCATTTATTTGTCCTGCTTGTGCTCAACGTTTAAACTTGACTCCGGAGAAATTAGACTTTGATTTATCTGTGGAGACTCCATTAGGAGAAACTTTAATCACATCCACTGTTTATAAATCTTGTTTGATCCAAGTTGGCACCATCACATTACCTGTTTATCTTATCTCTTTAAAGATACTTGCTTTTGATGTGATTTTAGGGATTGATTGGTTAACTACTCATCATGCCAAATTGATTGCTTTTGTAAGGTTGTTAGTTTTCATATTCCTAAGCAACTCATTATTCAATTCAAGCAACCAAACCATTGAAGTTAAACTCTTTCATATCAAGTCAGAAAGTCATTCGCTTATTGAAAAACGAATGTCAAGCTTTCTTAGCCATGTTATGGACTTGAACAAAAATACGTCAGATTTGAGTGATATTTCGTTGTTAGTAAATTTCCCGACGTATTTCCTGAAAAAAAATTGGCCTACTCCCGTGAGCGTGATATTGAATTTTTTATCGACTTTGAACCCTAGACAAAACCCATTTCTAAAATCTCATATCGAATGGCTCTATTGAACTTCGAGTTAAAACCCAACTATAGAAGTTGATAATCGAGCCTCTATCCGGTGACTTTTTTGTGAATGCACCAAAGCCGACTCTCCGTAGGGGACGCCATATTCGTGCGATAGTAAATCGATAGGTGTCATTGTGACGTCTTTATCCAAGGTTGGGATATGAGTCACAGCTTGAGAGCAACCTAAGTCGGTAATCTAAATATGTAACTTTCTAGCTTAGTTGGTTATTATCTGAGATTCGTTGAAGGATATTCTCGAATCGCTATTCCATTAACGCAAATTGACTCGTCTGAGATACAAAATTCGAATGGAGCAAGGAATGTGGGAAGAGCTTGAAGAACTCAAGAGGAGACTCATTTCAAAGACATGTTCGACCATACCATCCTAAAAGCGAAACGTAGTGGACGTGTTGAGTAAAAGATCGATACGATCTGACGAAAAGCGATATTATCAAAGACCCATTTCATATAACTTACAAATAATAGATATATAGTTAAAGACTCTAGGGACTCACGTGATGATATACAAGTAGAACTGACTTTAATCGATCAAGTTAAAACCGTTCAAGCTACACACCGGAGCTGATGAATATGAAGAAGGAGGTACAAGAAGTTGTTATTCCAAAAGCGAGAATTGGCGATGTAAGGAAAGCTCAAACCTTTGATTTATTAGTCCATTTGAAATCCTCGATCGAGTAGGAACTGTGGCTTATAGACTCGCTATACTGCCAAGTATGTCGCGTGTTTATAACGTTTTTCACGTATCGATGTTACGTAAATATGTGGACGACCCGAACCACATTATTGAGTTAGAATCAGATGAGATAATCCAAGATTTAACGTACGAGGAAGTACCAGTCAAGATCTAAAGGAGCATGTCCTACGCACAAAGGTTATACCACAAGTTAAGGTCTTGTGAAGGAACCATGCTATTGAAGAAATGACCTGGGAGTTGGAAACGGAAATGAAAGCGAGGTATCCTTATCTTTTCGAAACACCAGGTACGTAGGTCAATTTCGAGGACGAAATTTCATAAGGAGGGGAGGTTGTAAGACCCCAACTTATTATAAATAAACTTGAATTTCCTTTATTTATTATTTTGAAATAGTATGGGTTAATTTGATTAATGTGGTTAGTTATGAGTAAAATGCGCAAATATTTCAAATAAGCAAGTGGTTATAAAATATTAATTGTTGTCGGGGAATATTCGTTTGGTCGTGGTATTCTTACTGTAGGGGAATATTCGTACGACGGCGCAGCCTTGTGTGGGCCCCATAACAGAAAGCTATTGGATGACGAAAACGACAAGTATAAGTTATTTATAAATAACGGCGTAGTTATTACCAATTAATATTATTGAATACCGTGGTTAAAAAACACAAGAATACGCTGTTGTTGCACAAGAAGACACCAGTATTGCACCAATTATTGATTCTTACGTAAGAAGGCACTACTCAATAATCGTTCACGGTAATTCTTCGCTCGATTATTTTATTTTATTGATTCAATAATTGTTGCGTTGATATTTTATATTACTGTTGTTTTAATAATTGTCACTACACAGTATTTTCCATTATTGGAGCAATAATTCATATTATCTGAATAATATTATTAGATAACATTATTGACAATGTCTAGAAAATTCTGTCTAAGGAGAGGTTGGGTCACCTAATTGCGCGCCAATAAGGAGAAATCCTTATTGGAAAGCCCACTCTTTCCAGGGAACTGCCTGGTTGTCAGTAATGTGATTCTGTAATATTATTTGTGAATAATTAATTATTGATTTTTATGATGAGGAAAATATTCATTTTATGTGGATATAGATGGAGAAAATTTTTAATGTGACAATTGTTGAAAATTAATATTTTATCTTTTTCTGATAGAATAATTCATTTAAATTATTATATTTTAATAATATAATAATGGTGATATTTTTTTACAATGAATGTGGAATATATGATTATATAAGGAGGAAGAGTATTTTTGTTGCATTAAATGATTAACACATGTTTTGTGTGTCAGTGGATCCCATTTCTTGACTGAAATTTGATTATAGCCTATAAAATCGTCCGTTTGTGGATTTCGGTCAATTTCTGTTTGGAATTTGGAAAAACTTTCTTCTGCAAAGTTGTAGATAATGGAATTTCCTATGGAAAAGACATGAGGTTCAAATTTTTCTGACAAAATGGCTATTTATTATGAATTATTAAAGTCCCGAAGTTCCAGAATAATTGATTTTTGGAAGTTTTAATTATTTTTTTAAAGAAAAATGTTTTTTGCAATTAAGTTGGCCTCACATGTGATTTAAATGAGCTGAAATCAGATTTCAAAGGTGTGCCTGAATTTTGTTAATTATATTATTATTTTATTAAATTTTCTACTTTGGTGTTCTAAGCATTTTCCTATAAATAGGTGCTTAGGTTAGAATTGAAAATCACACCGGCTCAAGTTTTCTCTCTCTCTCTCTATTATTATCGAGTGTATTCTTGTGAGTATTTTGATACTTTGAGTGTTGTTATACGGTCTGCAAGTTCCTTCAAAGACTATATCCATGAGATTCCAAATGTAAGTCTTTTTCGAGGTAAGGGATATTTTTTTTTAAAATGATATTATTTCTTTCAATATCATTATGCCGGAATATTGGTAATATTTTTCTTGTAAAATTCTGGTCTTTTTATGTCAGAGTTACTATTCATGAGTTATTATTCACGAGTTACTATTCATGAGTACTATTCACGAAGCATGATAATTTTTCTTGTGGAATTTCTACCTTTTAGTGTCGGAGTTACTATTCACGTATACGGCACTATTCACATATACAACATTATTCACAAATACGACACTATTTACAGAAAAATTTAATTTTATTTTCTGTGTCCAAGATTGTCTGTTATGGTTCTTATCTTTGATTGGATCTATGTTTTGATCTTCATTTTGGAATTCTGCTCCACAATAGATTTTTTATGGAGTATTTTTGAACATGGATAAACTGAAGTACGAATCCTTAATATTTGTTCTTTTGTCTCACTAGGTTCGTTTTCTTTAAAATATATTTTTCATCATCCTCAGTCCTAAATGATGATATTACTGAATATCTTTGGCCTGTAGTGCAAAGATGAATGATTTTATGATGAATATCTTTGGCCCGTAGTGTGAAGATGAACAGGTGTTGAGATGAACATGGCCGACTGATTAATATCTTTGGCCTGTAGTACAAAGATGACTATTTGATTCAAGATGTATATTGATTGATGTTACAGGGATAAAATATCGATGATGGACTTTTAAATTCATAGATGATAGTAGATTTCATTCTCTACTTAACTCTTCTAATGAATTATTTTTTCCGCTGCAGTTGTTGATCTAAAACTTGTTGTCTATTGTATTCTATCAGATTTTTCCCTGTTGAGGACTAATGATAATTTGTTGTACATTATCTTAGTCATAATATTCTTTACTGGGCTAGTTGAGCTCACCCTTTTCCTTTTTGTTTCAATTTTCTTCTCAGGAGGCGAGAATGTAGCGAGTACTAGTCGGGGTGTGGAATGATGGTTCTAGAAGTTGTTTTAGTAGTCCTCACTATTTTGTAAAATAGTGTATCAATAAATGTAATGAGGACTTATTTGAGTGTGGATATTGTCTAGATGACAATATTTGTATTTAAACTCACAGTTTAAGTGTTGTCGTATTTTGCTCGACAGTTGTATTAATAAAGTTGTAGTTATTTCTGTACCATGTATTTGGCGACTCAAAATGGGTGTTGTATACCTATTTTGGAGGCGTCACAACTATCTTATGGACACTGTCAATTTTATCAATCAATGTATATATATTGAGAGTAAAGTTCGTAGCCCATGAAATGATTAATCATATATTTCTAGATCCCCACCAGCACCGGCCCTGGGCTAAAGCCCAAGGTGCCCGGGTTTTAGGCCCAAAATTTTTTAGGGCCCTTTTTTCTTATATGATTGTTGTGCATGGTTAGTTTTATTCTAATGGATGAGTATAATTGATTATGTAGAATCATCTCTAAAATATTTAAAATTTTGACAAATAAAATTATTACATAAATAAAACTAGATCCAACACAATTAAAAATTATAATATGTACATTTAAAAAAAATACCAACCAGTTCAAATAAATTAAAAAACAATTACTTCAATATGTCTCAATTAATTTCAATCTTTGTTAGTCTATGCATTTGTCCATCATAATTATGTCATTACTCATTCTTGTGTTTCTTTGCAAATATGTATAATCCCATTTTTTTTCTTAATCTGGCTAGTGCAGACTTTACGATTATCTCTATTAATAAACTATGGGTCATGCGTACTTTACTTATTGGTATTAAAATTTGACAATTAAAGACTGAGGTCATAATATAGTCAATATAATACAAAAGAAAATAGGTAAACTCTTGCTGGGAAGATTTTGAGTTTTACACTATCTACCATGGGTACTATTTGAAGAATAACCAAACAGGTTAACTCTTGTCATAGCTTGGATTCGATTGATCTCTGTGAAACTATTTGAAATTTAGTAAGGTTACATTCCCTTACCTGAACTATAAAATTTTATGCTTCTTTATTTATAATTTACCCATTATAAGTGAGTGTTATTCAAGAGGAGCTGTTGATGATATCATCCACCCCTCTGTTGATGATATTATGTCTTTGAACTGATTACTTTTTTGAATTAGTGATAATGTGATATCTGAATGATGCTTTGAAAATATTTAAATAGTCGGTTATTATATTTGGCATTCTTTTGTATTTATCTTTCTTTTTGTTCGGAGAAAGTTCTTAGTTTTTTATACCTATCTTAATAGCGATTCATGAAAGTAAAAATTTTTTTTTTTCTTAGCGCCCTGAAAAACTCGAGCCAATTCCACGATCCCCACTATCACGTTGCATAATATAAGGTAGCGGATCTGTTTAGAAATGTTTTTATAGAAACAATATAATATGCCCAACAATAGATTCGTAATAGGAATTAAATTTATTTCCCATGATAAACAGCCAACTTTTTAAGTACTGATCAAATGACTCATCTCTATAAGGAAGCTATAATCAATCATGTTTGAATATATATTTTCGTTGCACTTATTAAGAGGATTAAATCATGCATTGATTCCTACTGTGATGGAAACAATATATTTAGTGTAAAAACTCTTTTGCTTTAAATCTGTGACATCACACTGCTTAATTCAAGGAATGATATATTTCAGTCACAACCATTAATTAGTTAGATCTTTTTAGATATGGAAATTTCAATTAACCGAACTAGGAGGTTTAGACCACTCAATACTAAAATTATTATCCTTTATTATTTCATTTAACTAAATTAAATGTCAGCTCCTTATTAAATTGAATGCAATGCAAATGATCTTAAAGCCTTGAATTGAAAGTAAATTAATTGTTAGGATCTTACATAATCTTCTAGAGACTCAATTCTGTCTTCAAGCCTTCAAGTCCTTATTTTTTTAATGATTAGATCCTCAAGAAATCTGTTATTTCACCACTTAACCTGAAATTGCATGCAAGCAAGTTTAGAGATACAATATGCTCATCATCAAAACACAAGGATGGAGTATGACCAAGTCAACATTCTCCCCCTTTTTGATGATGACAATAAAATAATTATGGCTCCCCCTAAAATCATGCATGTATAAAGAATATGTAATTTAACCTCATCATGGCAATTTCAGAATCAACCATTGATTCATATTTTCTGCATATTTGCAGACTCAGTATACCTGTAATAATTAATTATCAGACTCAATTATACCTGCATAAATTATCAGATAAATCAAAATATGCTTTATACTGTAGTTCACTAAAGCATTTAAACCTTTAAGCATTTTAACACCAAAATAAATGATCATCAATCCAGTAAAAAATTAAATCAAAGTTTTAAACAAGTATCCAATAGAGCAAAAATAGATAAAGGTTCATAATTCGTCTCCCCCTTTGGCATCCATCAAAAAGAGATAAAATATGGAATCAAAAGGAAAATATCAGAGTGCTAGTCATCCAACTCTTCAATGTGGACATTGTTGTTCTCGCGTGGAGTGAAATAGGGGCGATGCAGACGGTGATGTTCAATTTCTACCGGGGATAATGTCTATGTGAAGCGAGGAGGCCAAGGAATGAAGGTGGGAGGAGGTAGAGCGAGGTCCAGAAAGTCGCCTTGATATTCAGCAAACCAGTTATATTGCGGCCACTCAAGAATGTTGGAATTAACTATACCAGCTTGGAGTTCCTCACTAAGATCATTAAACCTTCATTCAGTGAATCTGTCTAAAGAACCAATTTTATTACTAATGAACTTGAGTTCTTGACTCAACTAACACGTGTTTCAGTTCAACTTTCGTTGAAGTGCTTCTACCATGGCCTTTGTTTGCAGTTCAAATCTAACTTTCAAATCAATAAATTCATCTTCAGCGTGACGATAAAGTTCTTTCAACTCAACTTTACCCATTGGAAGTTTTCCTTTTTCCAACACAGAGAGTGTGTTTGATGTCCTTCACATCAACTTGTAGGCTTTCTTGATTAGTGACGATTGTTTTCAATAAATCTAAAATTTCTGGAGAAGGAGGGTGTGGGGCAGAGGGAGAAGGATCCTGAATAATGGGAAGAGGTGGGATTTCAGGAGGTACTCGAATGAATTTCCCTTCGACAAGGGTAATCTGAGAACTTTTCAGGTTGACAGAGTCAATGGATTCAGTCAAAGTGATTGAGGCTTCATTGTCAAATGATATTTGAAAGTGTTAAAAGATTTTTGTCAAAAAATCACTATAGGGAAGAAACTTTTTGGTTTGTTTGATACAATTGACCATGTGTTTTAGCATCATGAGTGAAAAATTGAAAGAGTTTCCTTTTAAAAGCATACCAATTAACACCAAATCTCAGTACCTTGTTCAAGATTATAACAGTGGGAGACACATCGACAGTTTTTGGAAGAGTCACAACAGACAAGGTGGAGTCATCAATAACTATTTAGAGTTGTTCAAGAGGAGTATAGGAGGTTAAAACTGCACCTTTAAGGGTAAAAGGGAAATCCCTAGTAAACGAATGGACAAAATACTCCGTAAATTCATTGTCGACGTCGGGATTTTTGGGTATCCCTTTCCGTTACTTGCTCTTTGGTGTTCTCGTTTTAGGTGAGATTTGTTTGAAAAAACAAGTGAAAAAGGTCCGACATGTATAATGTCGATTTATGGGACCGCTAAGAGTCGCCATTGTTTTTAAATGGTTGTACCAACACAACCGATAAAAGGTTTGCACATTGACCCGATGATGTGACAATCGATATACTGGTCGTAAACCAAGATTTGTTTAGGGTCCGGGGACTTGGTTATGCGGGGGGAAGGTGTTAGGCACCTCCCGACATCCGTGTGACCACTAAGTGACCGACTCTTTTCAAGAAACTATTATCCGAGTGTGTGTGTGTGTGTGGGTCAATGTGTCATTATATGGAAGTTGTGCGAGGCCTCGCTTTGAGAACCTATATATATGTGGTTTGAATTTATGTAAAATTTCAGGTTTTTAGCAAGATATGACAAAGATGTTTTATAAAAGAGGTTTTTCAAACCCTGATGCTCAATAGGAATTGAGACCTTTTACACTCCCATTTTTATTAAGTGATCGGCTGGATTGATTTTATTTGACGGATGCGAGGCATCCGTATGAAAAATAATATACAAAAATAATGCCAACTTCCTCGTGAGTATGGAAACCATATGAGGAAATTCAAACATCACATAATAATTTACAAGCTGCTTACAGCTGAAAAATATCCATCACGGGGACCGAATCTAGATCCAATGGGATGAATCTGTGATCACATGATTCCTAGGCGCACAGAATGTTGCAATTTGTGTAAAAGAAATAAGCAGGTATATATATAAAAGAGGTAAATATATATATACAAACATGATCACCAACCACGAAGCACCTCCATGGGGGATCAGAAATGTAAATAAAGCTATTAAAAGCTATCAACTGCCACAGAGGAAACTCCAAAGTGACAAAACGTAAATAAAGTCAGAAAGCGATCAATCACTACTGAAGGAAACTCCAGTGGGGATTTAATATATATATATATATATATATATATATATATATATATATATATATATATATAAGCGAGTAAAACGCACTGCACTCAAAGTCTAGGCTCATCGAACAAAGTCCAACACACAGTTGATATATATAAGTATATATATATAAAAGTGAATAAACGCACCAGACCGAAGTCTAGGCTCATCGAACAAAGTTCGACACACAGTTAATATATATAAGTATATATATATATATATTGACTAACATTATCGAGTTATGCCTCGATTGAGGCTGAACTTGATGCTAGAGCGCTTTCTTCGCTTTAATATATATATATATATATATATATATATATATATATATATATATATATATATATATATATATACATACTAGAATGAATCTACTTGATCAAGTCCGGCCAAAAGCAAGCAACACGACTCTCAACGTGTAGAAGGGTGTGTAAAGAAGATGAAGAGAAAGACTCTAAAATATGTGAGAAGGCTTACAAATTGATCGATAAAAAGGCTTCTATATCTTTAGAGTGGGTAAACACTTGGCTTTTGTGGGTACAAAAGAGGCTATATATGGGCTCACAGTGTTTAAAAGTGGAAAATACACAGTATTGTATAAGCGTACAGAGCAAATTGTGCGGTGGTTTCCCGTCCTTTTTCTTAAAAATCAAAGACCCCAAGCCCTCTATTTATAGGCAATATGAACCGCAGGTGTACTTGCGACTGAGCCACAGGTGTACCAGAGGCGGGTCGGGTCGGCCCGAGTTTATCGGGTCGGGTCGTCTCGAAGTACGTGCACTCAGGCACTGTAATGTCCACTCGATTTTTTAAAAGTGCAATCCGGGCATCCGTTTTGAGGTATACAGGACCTATTTTGGACCGCCATTGTCGAGAGTTGTACGATGGCATGGGATTAGAGTTTGTACGAAGTCATTGAAGATGGGACGATGCCCTTCGGTCTTCAAGCTTCAACTTTCATCCATTACCCCGCACAATAGTCACTCGGGATTGGTTAGCCTTGTGGGACATCGTTGCGTAGAGACGTGACGTGGCATCGTGTTGGACGAGATGACGATGTTGCCCCTCACCGGTGTTATCGCCGAATTGGGCCGATAAAGCAGACGTTGCTCAAACTTCGCTGAGATTGGACTGCTGCAATTGTTGAAGGTCCTCATTGTCATCTTTGAGGTGTGCCTGTCTTCCCGATGTTATTGCCGGGTTGGCACAGTGTATCTCGTGGTGAGCGCCGAGATTGAAGCTGATTGCATTTGAAACAAGCATTTCTGGGCTTATCTCTCAAATCGCATTCCTTGGGGTTATCACCAAGGTTGGTATTATTCCTATGGTTGGGACCGAGACCGATATCTCTGGGGTTATTTCAAGATTAATCGGTCTTCTCCGAAGGTGTGTTCTCGTATTGTATCTGCAGTCTCTCTGGGTAAGATCTCGAGGTTGAATCATTGTTCTGTGAGTGTGATCTCGGGTTGATGTCAATTCTCGGTAGTATCCGGTATGGATTTGGATTGTCTTTTAGGGTTCTTCTTAAAAGAGACGAATCATCCTCCCCGCAATGTCAAGAATAATAATAGTAAAAAAATTTCGAGTGTCTATGATGCCCTCTTTATCATACTCGGGCATGGCGATGCATGGGTAGGATAAAGAATCCTAGACACTTGAAATGCAACAAGATAAACATGGTACTATGGATAGCAACATGATGCAAATGTATGATGCATGTGTACGGGGTCAGGCCCAACACGCTAGGGGATGATTGTTGGCTCCTGTCAAGCGCCAACTGGGATTGGCAATCATCGAATGATCCGATGTGCAAGACGAATTTGTTAGGATGTTGATGTTGGAGTTATCACCAAATTCCTGTGTTTTTGATAACAACTTGATCCTGAAGGGGTATCTCTTATGTGTAAGAGATTTGTATGATAAAGCTTGATCTGCTTGAGGATGTGTATAACATATTCCATCATCTATCCTCTTCGATAATGTCACTTCTCTCCGTTAGTATCGCCGCAATATGTCACGATTCTCGCTGGATTTATCGCCAATGTAAAATGCCGCTGTGGATGCCCGACCTTCATCGACGTATGAATCAACCAACAAAACATCCTCGTGGGATATACCGTCAAGGTTGCTTGACCTTCACCGACGCGTGTGAATGAACGGGTTGAAACTCGTGAAGAGATCGCCAAGGTTGCTTGACCTTTCACGACGATGTAGATCAACGAAGCATCATACAGACTTCGGCCGGGGATCTATTGGGGAATATGAGCACCGGGTATGAGAACCTCAAACAAATTCTATAGCTCGATAGGTTTCAACGTTGTTTATCGAAATGACGCCAAGGTTGCTTGACTTTCGCTGATATATGAGTCAACGGTCGAGTATGCGTTACTCACCGGAGATATATCGCTGTAACCCCGTCGGGATCTACATCGGGGATGCATGAGTACGTCGCGAACTACCGAATCTGCTTCTCAACGCTTGATGGGTTTACTTACGCCATCGGTGAAATAATGTCAAGGGCGTTTGACCTTCATCGATAGAATTGTCAACGGATGAACGTGTTGTAACCCCCAACCGGGATATACGCTATAACCCCCATTGGGGACTCACGTTGTAACCCCCCGTCGGGATCTCGTTAGAACCCTCGATTCGAGATTCACGAGGGTAATGACCGGAGTTACATCGATGTATGACGGTATTTCCGGGATGTGATTTGTGACAAATGGGATCATCATGGTGGTATACCTCGTGTTCGGGGTGACTACCAATGAGTGATGCAAAGGTTCAAAGTCTCATCCGAGAAGACCGTGATCAGATGCTATTTTGCTCAATCACAGGCATTTTTTTTGATTTGACCTTTCTAGCCCGTAAGAACTCCGTTTCAACTCGAACTGGACCGAACCGGAGGGGTGGGACCCACATAGAAGAGCCGGAGGCACTGATGATAAATCCTGCAGTCTGCCTTCGGAAGTTCATTTCTAACTCACTCACTTTCTTCGGATCTCACTGAGTTCGGCCGCTTTCTCGCAAATTTCCGCCACCGTACAAGTGTTCTACACTATCCTGGTAACGTATGCATGCATTTTTTTCCAGTTTCTGTCTATTAGATTATGAGATATTGCACGAAATGCATCTAAACACATAGTAGTGATTATGTATGCACAAATGACTTGATAAAAAATATTCAACATAGTAAATGTTAGTATTAAACCATGCTGAACATAATGATGTGAAAAAATTTGACTTTTGAGACAGTCAAATTGACACCTTTTTCTGCTATTTTTTGTCCTATTTGAGGTCCAATGAGCAAAAGGTAGAAAGGCAAAATACTCCTAGCATTGAGGTTGGCCTTATGCATGATGATTTTGATTTTTAATGCATATATTAGGTATATGACTTTGGGACAGGTGTGCTACTGAATGGCCACCTAGACATACCTGTGTGTATGTGGATAGTCCTATTTTCAAAGGGGACTATGGCAAAATTTTTCCAAATGTAGTCATTAGGTAGTCATGCATTTTAACTCTATTATATGTTAAAGTAAATGCATGCATGCATATAGTTATAAATGCATTTTAAAAAACTCCAGGTAAGGAAATACCACACCCTTTCTGAGGTGATTTGGAGACTTGTTGTCCAAACATTGATGGATCTGGATCAGCCGAGCAGTTCTTACAGGACCGCTTCTCGCGCGTTTGGGTGGAGGGCTTCAAGTGCCTCGCCCCTGCTTCGCTGCATCGCCTCTCATCGGTTGGTGGAGGCTGTGATACGTCCTGTCCAGGTAGATGTTCCAGATGTCGAGGACGAGGAGGTGGATATTGAGGATTCCGCTCCTGCTGCACATATCCCTCGTAGGGAGCTTCCGAGCATCTAGGTGGTGAACCCAGAGTTGTTGGGTGATTTGGGTAGACACCCATCGATGTACTTTCACGCTAACGAGGTATGACGTTAGACTTTATCTTTCTTCTTTTCTGTTGATGTGGATTAAAGGGTTCTGATGTTGATCTGCATTTCATGCAGGTTCCAAGTTTTACACAGCCTCGAGGGAACTGGTTTAGCATCCACTCCATGTACTAGGCACTTCATCCTGATTATAGAACAGTAGTGCATGAGTGGGGATTTGGGGCATTTTTCTCCATCCTTCCCCGTCGTTGTCCCTGGGGTTACCTCAGGGCATTGTCTGAGCGATGGTTTCATTAGACTCAGTCACTCCACCTGCTAGATTGCGAGGTTATGATGACGCCTATGGATTGACGATTTATCACAGGTATGGAGTTTGGAGGGGAGCCAGTGCCTTGCATGGCGAACATTACCCCCACTGCCGTCAAATCCTTATTAGGAGTTCCGGCGGAGGCGCTCAAAGGTAGGACTGTCTGTTCAGGTCCTTTGAGCATAGATGTTATGAGTGGGCTATTGAGTGAGCCCATGCCTGATGATGTTAGGATTAGGGATCGCATTCTGCGGTGATTGTTCCAGATGATCATTCGAGGCTGCTTCATTGCAGATAACTCTTCCACGGTATCTTTCACTTTGGTCAGCGCCACACGTGATGTGGACCGTATAGGAGAGTATGACTGGGGCTCTTACACCTTTGCCTATTTCCTCCGGGGCATGCGTCTCAAGGCCATGGTGGTTTACCCGAGGCTTGGCTAGGATTTTACCCATTTCTGCTGGTGAGTATTTCTCTTGTCTTTTTCCATTCACAGGTTAAGAGTGTTTACTGATAGAAGATGTTTTGCCATTGTGTTGGTAGTTTTGGGCCTATGAGAGGCTTCCATGTTTGTGTCCCATGAGTGTGTTAGGCTTAGATACATATCCACGAGGACGACGATGGCACCATTCTATTTTGCTAGAGGTCCTCAGATTCCGAGGGCTTCGCCATTCTGCCAGTATCACCGTTGAGTTGCTGACTACACGACGCCATCATATGGCTTCTATACTCAGGGGATCATTTGACCATCGGTTTTGAGAATGGACACCCTACTGGAGTAGAGTATTTGATTTCCACCCAGAGATTTCCTCTCTTCACAGATGGAGGCTGGGAGCTCTATTTTGGAGAGCGTGCTATTAGGAGCACCACAGGGGTGATTTGTATACCGATCTTGCCTCCTGTCAGGCGTCATTGGCCTGTATCACAATCACCCGTCACTAATATTCCATTGTTGGGAGTTGACGATTTTGATTTATCCGAGGGTCCGTGTACTCGGGAGATATTCCAGCGTTGGTGACTCCCTCGCACTATTGGGGCCCAGTCCCGTGCCACACAGTTTATGGGGGACATGGTTCCAGGATCTTTGATGATGACAGATTGGGTAGCTTTTGTCCGAGCTCTGACTCATATGACCCAAATTGATAGCTTACCCAAGCAGCTTGGACCAGTAGCACATGTATTTATTCAAATTTGGGCAAGAGATCCAAAGAGAGGCGAGTCATTTGTTCCTTCCAAATTCGGTCTTTGCCCTCGCACGACCCATTTGGTTTCTGCGTAGCGGATCCTCCTCTTTATAGGCCCGACATCCCCGCTGATAGAGATCCAAAGACTCAGGAGGAGTTACATCAGTGGACAGATTGAGGATGTGACATCGAGACCCCGGTCTTCTTCGATGTGTATTCTCGTTATATCTTTTTTAGATAGGCCTCTCGTTAGATATTGGGTGGTTGTTCCCCATTCTCGCTATATCTTTGGATAGGCCTCTCATAGTACTAGGGCATCTGTGCCCCATTTCCACTTTTTGTAGTTGTACGATGAGATGATGTATTAGATGATGATATATTTAGGAATGTATGCACCGCTTTTCATTCCCTATATCATATTGCCATCCATTATCTCATTATGCATGTATCATGTTATGCATATGTATGTATGTCCGGAGATATTTAGCATCGATCCTGGATGGTCTTACGACACACACTACCGCATGATGTCTTCTTCGATAATTAGCCGTATAGATCATACCCCACCGCTGCTGGTGGCATTGGGTATCGATCGTGGGTACGATAAAGCATGTCACCACCGAATGTGGTGATCAGAGATCTGTTACATGACATACCATGACCCTTTTGGTATTTTAGGTTCCTGCAGGATTCGTGGACGGGATGATAGAGCATTGGCTACCAGATAGGCAGGTATTCCGTTTTGGAACCCATGAGTTGACTCCTACTCTGGAGGAGTATGCACGTTTAACAATGCTGCCCTTAGACAGACCCTGCGTGCACATGGCTTAGGGAGACATGAGTAGACGATTCATGACTCTCATAGGATTAAGGCGCAGAGTAGTGCAGGATGAGCTGACATCTGGCCACGTGATCTCTCAGCATTTTTTGTATGACAGATTTGGCGCGAAAGATAGCTACTCACGACATTCCGAGGATTTCACCGTGTCGGAGGATCATTGGCGTTTGGCCAGAGTTGATGTACTAATGCTATGTGTACTGTCATACGTGTATATGCCGCGGTATATGGATGAGATAGATATAGGGGTTATCATGGCTGTGAGAGCTCTCAGGGAGGGTCGTACCATTGTACCTATGATCGCGGGAGAGACCCTGCGATCAGCTTCCTACTGCAGTACTTACCCGTCAGGCGTGTTTACTAGGAGTTAGGTCATGTTGTATGTGTGGTTTATGTCACACTTGCGACCGGTTGGTACCCTTAGATGGCAGGGGTATTGAGGGGCATGACTACTTATCACCCATTGGCCGTGATGTCGCAGTTCGACCAGTTCCAGGATTTTCATTCTTTCGAGGGGGCGGTAGGTCAACGTTCAGCTTCGTGATACCTCTCAGCCGAGGACCGATCTCGTGTATCGCTTCTTTGGGATCGCCGTGAGCTAGCCGCTTTTCCCGCCACCATCCCAAGTTATTCCGCAGAGTACTCCGTATGGATGGAGACATAGGTTTTATTGGCTGCAGCAGTATTTGCAGTACCGGAGAGCGAGTTATACGATGTAGAGCCTATGGAGGACATTATTACCTACATCGAGGAGGATACCACTGCTGGGTTGCCAGCATTTCTTTCGAATTCTCCTAGTACCAATACTTTTGTGATTCAAAGACTTAAGACAAGATTTAGAGCAGAGTCTTCATCTGATGACCTTTGAGAGAGATCAGATTCGATCTATGATGTCGACTGCTCTTGATGTGAGGGACGCCGCCCTATTAGAGAGAGACGAGGCATTAACTCATAGAGATGTCGCCGTCGCTGAGCGTGATGAGGCCAGGTCAGCCATAGACGCAGTGGTAGTTGAGCATGATATCGCCATATCTGCCCGGGATGTGGCTGTTACAGATAGTACTGCAGCGAGATCCCTTACCACTGGTATGATCACAGAGATGAGCGCTTATATTGATGAGCATATGGTCATCATGTGGATGGCTACAGATCTGTTGGGTCGTGTGGATATTCTCATCCAGGAGACTACAGCTTTACCTCCTTCATCTGAGAGGGATGCCATGTTGGTCTTGCTAGCTCGCATGTACCCTGATCCGTAGATGAGCTTGTATTTACCTGCACAGACTAGCTTGGCCATTTTGTCATGTACAATTTACATTGTATATATATCAAACAGCATTATTATGACAGGGAAATATATTTTTGGATCACTTCCCTTTTAGATATGCCTTGCTATTTGCTTGATATTTTGCATGCTGCTTCAGGGCTTGTGGTCTTGATGTATTCTGAATTCCTCCTGGGTGGATGGACATTGAGTTGTCTCTGGATAATTCAAAATGGATCATCGATCTATGTATCCCTACCATCTTTGGTGTCTTGGGATTTGTTTTTGAATGGAGAATGGAGAGGAGTGTGGCTTTCCTCTCTGAGATTGACCGTACCACAGATGGTCGCCAGTACTTCTATTTAGGAGAAGCCTAGTTAATTCCACCTCTTATGGTTTGGTGTTGCTCTTCGAAGTATGACCACAACTTAGATGGTCGCCGAATCTCTTATTTGGGAGGAGTTCAGGTAATTCCATCCCTTTGGTCTGAAGCCGAATGAAATGTAGTGGATTGAAAGAGAATCCCAATACCCGTTGACAATGGTTTGTGTTTTGGTAGGGGGTGAGACCGAACCATGAATGGCTGCCTATGTACTCCTATTGAAGAGGAGATCAGGTCTGCGTAGTTCGAACCTAGTGTAAGAGGTTCAACGCTGTATATGGCTGACATGATGTAGGAATGTTTTTGGTTGTTTTTGTGAGGAGAAGATGGTAGAAATGTTTTTATTGTTTTTGTTTTATTGCGACCGAACCATATGAAATGGTTGCCTACGTACTCCTATTGAAGAGGAGATCAGGTCGACATAGTTCACCCCTCAGGGCGAGAAGAAAAGCTTAATCCCATGTGCAGGTTAGAGTGCGGGGAAAAGAAAGTTTAATCCTAGGTTGAGGATAAACTGCAGGTGAAAAGTTTGATCCCAGGAATGGGTAGCCAAACTGCAAACGGAAGAGGTTCAATCCGCGGTGGGATGACTTGAATTGTATGAGTGCAAAGGAGAAAGCCAGGCTGCTGGCTTGAAGAATACGTTTCACTGAGGGGCAAAGTGTAGATAAGTTGTATGTGGTAAAGGGTTAAAGAACCGGAATGACTGGTGACCTGATGATGATGCACCAGGGTGTTTACTGGTTACTTCAGACATAATACCATTTCACGGAGTCCGAGTTGATGAGTTATGGAAATTCATCACCGTCCATTTCTTGCAATCTGAGAGCGCCCCCTGTCAATACTTCCTTGACAATAAACGGGCCTTCCCAGTTAGGAGCAAATTTTCTTCTAGCCTGATCTTGGTTGTCAAGAATCTTCTTCAAAACCAAGTCATGTTGTTTAAACTATCGTAGATGGACTTTTGTTGTATGATCTGGCGATCCTTTGCTGATATAACTGACCATGGAAGATAGCCACGGTTTGTCTTTCGTCTATTAGAGACAATTGGTGATACTTGTCCTGTACCCATTAGTCTTCATCCAGCTGAGCGTCGATCAATACTTTGAGAGATTCCATCTCAACTTCTATGGGGAGCAATGCCTCCATCCCATAGGTTAAAGCGTAGGGGGTTGCCCCAGTTGAAGTGCGCATGGAGGTTCTGTAGGTTAACAGAGTAAGAGGCAATAGGTCAGGCCAATCTTTGTGGTTGGCGGACATCTTTTGCATAATCTTCTTGATATTTTTGTTAGCCGCTTCAACAGCACCATTCATCTTCAGACGATAGATGACAGAGTTAATATGTTTGATGTGGAATTTACTGCATAATTCTTCCATCATTTTGTTGTTGAGGTTTTTGGCATTGTCTGACACAATCACCTCTGGTTGTCCATATCGACAAACAACATTGTTTCTGATGAGAGAAATGATTACTTCTTTAGTGACCCTGGGGAAGGAGGCTGCTTCTACCCACTTGGTAAAGTAGTCAATCATGGTAAAGATAAACCGATGACCATTACTGGCTTTAGGCTCAATGGGCCCGATAACTTCCATTCCCCACATTGAGAAGGGCCAAGGCAAACTCATATTATGGAGTTCCCGCGGAGGGGCGTGTATAGCATTCCCATGAATTTGGCACTGATAACATCTTTTGACGTGGTCGTTGCAATCAACTTTGAGGGATATCCAATAATGTCCCATCCTGAGAACTTTCTTGACAAGGAGGGAGCCACTCATGTGGGGGCCACAGACTCTGTCATGGATTTCATCCATAAGCCTTTGGGCTTGATCTTTGTCTGAACATCCGAGGAGACCTAGTCCCAGCATCTCTTTGTAGAGCGATCTCCACTCGTAGAATTTCATAGCAAAAACGATGGATCCGCTTTTTCTCGGTCAAAGCTTTACCTCATGGGTGTAGATCCATCTTGCAGATATTCCTTGATATGCTGATACCAAGGCGGTTGGATGGGAGGTAGCTCATACGATACTTCTCCAACGTAATTTCCATAGGCCGGGGACTTGTGTAGGGAAATTGTGACGCTCGGTGAGTGTTCCTTGTCTGATATGTGAATCAAGGAGGCCAAAGTTGCTAATGCGTCGGCAAAGTCATTCCTATTACGAGGAATGTGTAGAAAGGAGATTTCTTCGAACTCCAAAGCCATCTTCAAAACCTGCCAATGGTAAGGCATCAAATGTAATTCCTTGGTTTGATAGATTCCGGTGGATTATCTGATTATCAACTCTGAATCTCCAAGGACAGTTAACCGTCTGATGCCCATCGAACGGGCAAGTTTTAGCCCCATGAGATAGCCTCCATACTCAGCCGTATTATTGGTGCTGACAAACTGTAATTTGACGACGACGGGATACTGCTCCCCCGTACCAGATACTAGAACTGCTCCCGCTCTAGAATCTTCCATATTAACAGCTCCATCAAAATACATCCTCCATGATTGGCGTGTATCGTCATCGATGGTGTTGGTTGCATCACATCATTACTCCTTCATCAAGGAAATATGTTTCAAGGGTTTGAAATCCTCGAAGGTGCGATTTCGCTAGTTGATCTGCGATTCCTTGACCTTTGATGGACTTTTGAGTCACATATACGATGTCAAATTGTTGTAGGATCAACTGCCATCTGGATAGCCGATAATTTAACATGGGTTTGTTGAACACGTACTTGCGAGGATCCACGCGGGATATGAGATGGGTTGTGTGACCATGGAGGTAATGCTGTAACCTCATGGAAGCCCATGCTAAAGCATAACATGTCTTTTCGATCAGCGTGTACTTGTGCTCACTGCTACTGAACCTTTTACTGAGGTAATAGATAGCTCGTTCTTGGCCTCTATCATCTTTCTGTCCCAACATGCATCCCATGGCATTGTCACTTACGGATAGGTACATGAACAGGGGAACATCATCCCTAGGTGGCACCAAGACAGGAGCTTTGACTAGTTATTTCTTGATTGTAAGGAAGGCCTTCTGACACTCGTCATTCCATTTCATGGAGGAGTTCTTCCTTAATAGCTTGAAAATTGGTTCACAGGTTGCTGTGAGTTGAGAGATAAACCTGCTGATGAAGTTGATTTTTCCCAAAAATCCCCGTATTTCCTTCTCTGTCTGAGGAATGGGCATTTCAGTGATGGCTTGGATTTTGGCAGGATCCAGCTCTATCCCTTTGTGGCTGACTAGAAATCCTAGCAATTTGCCTGATCTAACGCCAAAGGCGCACTTAGCTGGATTCAACTTCAAGTTGTATTTACGCAATCTATTGAACAACTTTCTGAGATGGTCTATATGGTCATCCTCCTTCCGGGACTTGACAATGATGTCATCCACGTAGATCTCAATCTCTTTATGCATTAAGTCATGGAAAAGAGCCATCATAGCTCGTTGATAGGTAGCTCCGGCATTGATGAGGCCAAATGACAACCGTCTATAGCAAAAAGTTCCCCAAGGAGTGATGAAAGCAATCTTCTCACGATCTTCCTCGGCAACCATGATCTGATGGTACCCCGCAAAGCAATCAGTAAAGGAGTACATGTCGCATCAAAAGATTATTGTCAATGAGAATGTGGATAAATGGCACGGAAAGTCGCCTTTTAAGCAAGCTTTATTCAAGTCCCAAATCCACGCAAACTCGCACCTTCCCTCTAGGTTTAGGTACAGGCACGATGTTGGATATCCACTCAGGATATGTAGACACCATAATGATGCCAACTTGAAATTATTTCATAATTTCTTCTTTCACCTTTAAACTCCACTCCGGTTTCAATCGCCTGAGTTTCTGCTTGACTGGCTTAAATACCTCTTTAATAGGAAGGCGATGAAGGACAATGTCAGTGGATAAACCCACCATGTCTTCATGAGACCATGCAAACACATCCTGGAATTGGGTTAATAGCGTAACCATGTCATTCCGTTGGTTTGGGGTAAGGTCTGAACCAATCTAGATTAACTTAGGGCTTTCTAAGGTTCTGAGATTGAAAGAAGTGGTTTGATCAAGGTTGGGTTTGGGTTTGTCTTTGACCCATTCCTGAATTTCTAGAGGCACCTCAATGTCATCCTGTATGTCCATCAAGGCTGAATTCATCTCTACATCAAAGGTACAATCCCTATGTAGAAGAGGCACCGTATCCGCAAGTACAGGCACATCTAAATTCAGAGTCCTGAAACAAAATATGCTTTCACTCAGTATATATGAAATGTGTTGATCATACACAGTGTTAGCATATACTGGAAAAACAAACTGCTAATACTATACAGAAAAGTAAGCAGTTATTATATCTACAGGGCAGAAAGAGTTTCTGCCTGCTTTACCCTCGTCGACCAAAGCAAAGAATGTTGTCCCAATTGGCAAGGGTAAAGTCCAGGTGGACCGCAGTGATGGAGGGATTGTTATCATCCTCCCTGTCCCGAATGATGTCCATTACATCTGGGTATCATCGTCTGGGGTATATCGGTTGGTGTGTTCATCATGAACGATGATGCGTATACCAGACATCATCCGTATGACGTCTTGTTTGATTCTTCGTTCCTCTTCTTCCACTGCGGGATTTGGAACAACGATTTCTTTCTCCTTCACCGCATTCAAGCTTGGGAAATAACATAGCCATTACATTGGTTGGCACCTTCTTTCGAGGTTGTCTTTGACTCGAGTTTGAAGGCGGAAGCCAAACGCCACATGGTTGAAGGTGAAGGAATCACGATGCTTATGAGGATTCCCATGACTAGAGCTAGCCGAATAGCCTAGTCCAAATTGCTCCAAATTTTGCTTGGTTAATCGAATGGGGTACTTGATACCTTGGCAATCTTTACCCAACCTTGTCTCAGCTTTTATGACCTAACGACATCATTTCTTGAGTGGTCGACATCACCTCGGCAGAGATCTTAGGTTCGGCAATGGTGCTCCAATAAGCGTGGTATTGGGTGTTGCTTATTTCCAAAGCATGAAAACGACCGGTTCTACGCCCCAGATTGGCATTGATGAACGACATGTCCCCGTCTTTGAGGAATCTCTCGGTTCGGCTGATCGTGACCGAAAGCTATTGTTGATGATGTATTTCAATTGTAGGTGAAGAGTGGAGGGGACTGTCCCAGCCATATGAATCTATGGTCGTCCCAAGAGCAAGTTGTATCCCGAATCTATCTTGAGCATATGGAAAGATACGCAGAATGTGTGAGGACCAATTTCGATTGGCAGCTCAATTACTCCGACCGAATTTCGTCGGGCTCCATCAAAAGCTTTGATGATAGTATGGCTACTCCGAATTCGGTTGAGATTGATGTTCATCTTCACCAAGGTAGTATATGGGCAGATATTCAGAGAGGAACCTCCATCTATTAAGACTCCTACTACCATGTATCCGGAGGATAAGACCGCAATGTGTAATGATTTGCAATGGTCGATCCCATCGGATGGTATGTCATCATCAGTGAAGGATATCACATTGTTGTTGAAAATGTGATCAACCATATGTTGAAACTTTTCCGTATCCACTGATGTCGGGAGATAGGCTTCTTCTAGAACCTTTAGCAAGACCTTTCGGTGATTCTCAGAGGTTAGGACCAAGTCCAAAATTGATATTTGATGTGGAGCTTCTTTCAAGCTTAAAACCACCGTAGCTTCATTATAACCCACAGCGCGAAGGAATTTTTCAACTTTCTCCATGGGTATTTTCCCCTTTGATTTGGTGGTAGACTTCATCACCCGTTGGGGAAGATACAATGGATTTTCCTTCAACATTGCAGCAGTTGTTATTTGCAGACTGTGCTGGAAAGGGAGTGTAGTTTCTCCTTTAAATAGGCATGTTTTGATTGCCTTTTTGCCCCTGTAGTATCAGGGAAACATCTTCCTCTTTCTTTTTATGGACCCTCCGAGGGTTGTTCCCATAATTTCCAGATTGGATGTGGTCTGCAACAGCTTTGAGTGCAGCTAGGTCTTGAATCTTTCCTGACTTCAATCCCATCTCAGCCATCTCCCCATGCTTGACCATTTCAGAAAATGGTTTGCCGATGCCGGCTACAACTCTCTCAAAGAAGGGAGATTCTTGTATATCTATGAAAGTCATGACCATTTCTGATTCCGTTATGGCAGGACTAACTTGGGTAGCCAGGCGTCTCCACCTTTGAGCATACTGTCTGAAAGACTCGTTAGACTATTTCTTGATCTTGGTAATTTGATACCGATCAGGAGCCATCTGAGTTTGAAAACTGTATTGAGTTAGGAAGGCATGTGCTAGCTCTTCCCAGCTGTGGATTTTGGAGTTGTCTAATCTTGTGTACCATGAACGGGCTTCTCCAGTTAGACTTTTCTGGAACAATTGCATTCTGAGTTTTTCGTCCTCTGCATAAGATCCAAGTTCTCCAATAAACACCTTTAAATGTGTGTAAGGATCTCCTAACCCGTCATATTTCTCGAAGTCAGGAGTCTTAAATTTTTCTGGGTAATGAACACTAGGAAAAATACACAGATCAGCATATGAAACACTCCCGTGTGTTCCAATTCCTTTGATAGTGCGAAGGGTCTCTTCCATTTGGAGGACTTTCTTTTTGATGTCACCATTGTCTAGATCTCCAGTGGGATGGGTAGCATCATGAGTTTTGTTGGTCGTATCCAACTGTGGTTCCGGTATGGTAATAACCGGTCTCCCCTCAATGGAGGATTCAAGTATGTCTGGGTATTTTCTCGACCTGTGTAGATCGGTGTAATTCTTTTAATAGAACGTACCAAATCAGAATATGCTTGCTTAATCCGTCAATTCTTTCATGAAACCGGATTAAGTTCACCTGGTCGGATGACGACATGATTGACCGTAGGCCTGTTGCCTTTTTGGACTTTGACTGGGTAGTAGGTCCGATGGATTCCCTGCGAAAGACTTGCATAGTTTAGTCTTTAGGGAATGAATATAATAACATGTTATGTGATGTGTTCATTTTAGGAATTTTATCCTGCAAAACGGGTGTCAGCTGTTTGTAACATGTATGTGGACACATTGCTTCATATTTCTCATTACATGGAGATATATATGAAATGAAATTACAAGTAATTGTGTTTACAAGTAATCGAAATGAGAGCATGAAGAGACTTTCCTCTGCTTTAGGTTTATCAGAGGCTGACCTATCTTAGGTTACTCTCGCGGCTTTTTGGCATGAAGGTTCCCAAATCATCGCAATCTACTAGACGGGAAGTTAATCCGGTCTTTCAACTGGAGCGAATTTGGTTGGTGCCTTTCACGAGCCTCGAGAGAATTAGTCTTCTCACGAGTCCAAAGAATCAAACACCGACGAGATAGCCTCCCCGGTGGAGGGACCACACAACATACATTCACATACATCGTGTCTCACCGTATGAAATGATGACATGTTCAAGCACTAATATCATAAGCGCTTTATAGTATAAGCACTAACATCACACGCAGATATGATGCGAAGCACTAAGTTCAATCAAGACATGCATTCGTACACATTCATCCAATGTAAATGCAACATCCACACACAAGCAGATAATGATTTAAAAGATTGCAATAGCGGCTTAAGTCCTCTTCTTCGGAGTCCCCAAAGCAGAGTCGCCACTTGTCGACGCTTGGATTTTTGGGTGTCCTTTCAGCTACTTGTTCTTTGGTGTTCTCGCTTTAGGTGAGATTTGTTTGAAAAACAAGTGAAAAGGTCCGACATGTATAATGTCGATGATGGGGACCGCAAGAGTCGCCAGATTGGTTTTTAAATGGTTGTACCAACACAACCGATAAAAGGTTTGCACATTAACCAAGTGATGTGACACTGATATACGGGTTGGCGAAACTGAGATTCGTTTAGGGTCTGGAGACTTGGTTATGCGTGGGGAAGGTGTTAGGCACCTCCCGACATCTGTGTTACCACGGTGACCGCCTCTTTTCAAGAAACTATTATTTAAGTGTGTGTGTGTGTGGGTCAATGTGTTGTTATATGGAAGTTGTGCAAGGCTTCGTTCGAACCTATATACACAGGGTTTGAATTTATGTAAAAATTCAGTTTTTTAGCAAGATATAGAAGTGATGTTTTATAAAAGAGGTTTTTCAAACCCTGATGCTCAATAAGAATTGAGACCTTTTACACTCCCATTTTTATTAAGTGATCGGCTGGATTGATTTAATTTGATAGATGCGAGGCATTTGTATGAAAAATAATATATAAAAATAATGTCGACTTCCTCGTGGGTATGGAAACCATCTGAGGAAATTCAAACATCATAGAATAATTTACAAGCTGCTTACAGCTGAGAAATGTCCATCACAAGAATCGAATCTAGATCTAGTCCGGGCCAAAGCAAGCAACACGACTCTCAACGTGTAGAAGGGTGTGTGCAAAGATGAAGAGAAAGACTCTAAAATGTGTGAGAAGGCTTACAACTGACTGATAAAAAAGGCTTCTATATCTTTAGAGTCGATAAACACTGGCTTTTATGGGTACAAAAGAGGCTATATATGGGCTCACAGGTGTTTAAAAGTGGGAAAATACATCAGATATATGAAAGTGTAGAGCAAATCGTGCATGTGGTTCCCCGTCTTTTTTCTCTTAAAAATCAGCACCCCAAGCCCTCTATTTATAGGAAATATGAGCCGCAGGTGTACCTATGCCTAAACCGCAGGTGTACCTGCGCCTGAGCCGCAGGTGTACTAGAGGCGGGTCGGGTCGGCCTGGGTTTGTCGGGTCAGGTCGTCTCGAAGTACGTGCACTTAGGCACTGTAATGTCCACTCGATTTTTCAAAAGTGCAATCCGGGCATCCGTTTTGAGGTATACAGGACCTATTTCGGACCGCCATTGTCGAGAGTTGTACGATGGCATGGGATTAGAGTTTGTACGAAGTCATTGAAGATGGGACGATGCCCTCTGGTCTTCAAGCTTCAACTTTCATTCGTTACCCCGCACAATAGTCACTCAGGATTGGTTAGCCTTGTTGGACATCGTTGCGTAGAGACATGACGTGGCATCATGTTGGACGAGATGACGATGTTTCCCCTCACTGGTGTTATCGCCGGATTGGGCCGATAAAGCAGACGTTGCTCAGTCTTCGCTGAGATTGGACTGCTGCAATTGTTGAAGGTCCTCATTGTCATCTTTGAGGTGTGCCTGTCTTCCCGATGTTATTGCCGGGTTGGCACAGTGTATCTCGTGGTGAGCGCCGAGATTGAAGCTGATTGCATTTGAAACAAGCATTTCTGGGCTTATCTCTGAAACTGCATTCCTTGGGGTTATCACCAAGGTTGGTGGCTATTCCCATGGTTGGGATCGAGGCGGATATCTCGGGTTATTTCCAAGATTAATCGGTCTTCTCCAGTTGTGTGTTCGGTATTGTATCTGGAGTCTCGGGGTTAAATCTTGAGGTTGGAACCTGTTGCTCCCAGTGTGATCTGGGGTTGATGGCTGAATTCCTGGTAGTATCCGGTATGGATTTGGATTGTCTTTTCGGTTCTCTCTTAAAGACGAATCATCCTCCCGCAATGTCGATAACGATAAAGAAAAATTTCGAGTGTCTACATTCATCTTAGTAAAAACTAATGATTTCCCTTTGACGAAAGAAGTGTAGCAATCACCATTGTGTTCACGATTTGTATAAAATTGTTGTATTAACCTAGGATAAGCAGTAGGTGGAGGAAAAATCATGGATGACAGACCACATGACTCAAGGAGTTTTTGCAAATGGGAGTTTTTATAGTAAAACATGTTAATGGTTTTCTAATAAACAAACAATTTTTTAACAATAGAAGACTTAAAACAAACTTCAAAGTTATTTCCACTGAATAAAATTTCAGGAACGTCATGTAGAGAGAAGGATAGAGGGGTTATCGAAACGGGAGGAGACACTGGTGCCGATTCTTTGATTTAACGACGTTTCTGGGCGCGAGAGGTATCGGTGGGTGGTAACGATGGAGGGCTTGTGTTTGATTCGTTAGAAAACATTGAGTCGCCGAAGATGGTGGTCATTGTTGGAGTAAAATCTAATTACACACAACACGCAAGTATATGTGGTTAACAAGTAATAAAGTGATGAGTTGAGTATCGTTCGCACGAGGAATTATTAATACAAATTACCAAATACTAACTCTTAACCAAACTAATTTTATTTAAACAATCAATTTAAGGTTATGAATTACATTATTTAATTAAACTAATTCTAATTACCACTAGTTAAGAATCAGATTATGGAGATTTAAGATCACAACTTCACTTATTGCTTCATTTGAATTAATACACTTCTTATCAATTATACTCACTGTAAGAACCCAACTTTTATGAATAAAGAATAATTTTCTCGAAATATATTTTTTTGAATATTATGGTATGGATTTGATATAATATTATAGTTGTGGGTAATATTTACAAATTTTACAAAGTAAGCAAGTGGTTATATAATATTTGATTGGTCGGGGAATATTCATTTTAACAGGGAATATATATTCGTACGATGGCACAATCATTGGTGGACCCCACAACGGAAGTATTGTCGTAGTTAGAAAACGACAGAATTATTATTTTATAAAAATAACGGCGAAAGTGTTACCGTTAAAACTTTTGAACAACCCGTTAGTAAAAGTACAGTAATACGCGTGGTTTCATAGTAGCACACGGTATTGATTATTGATGCTTACGTGAGAAGTTACTCAGTTATTCAATTACTACTATAGTAATTGCTGCATCATATCTCTCATATTATTGATTCAATTATTGTCACAGTATCATCTGCATAATATGTTATTAAATCAATAATTGAGACGGTAAAGTTATTCATATTATTATTTTCAATATTGACAATGTCTAGAAGTTCTGTCAAGAAGAGGTTTGCTTACCTAATTGCGCGCCAATAAGAAGAAATCCTTATCGAAAAGCCCCTTCTTTCCTGAGAACGACCTGATTGTTAAATATTGTGAATTATAATATTAATGATGAATAAGCTCATATTGATTAAAGATGAAATTGATAGTTCCATTGTGTTGGAATTATTAGTGTTAGTGAAAATCGACATTTATTTCGATATTAATTGATGTCTGGAAGTTATACTGACCAGTCGGGTAATTAATCGGATAAATGAGTAATTAATTGCTATTAACTCACATGATTATAAGTAATTGTTCACATGTGTGTACTATTGATTCACATTCTTGTACTATTAGGGGAGGTGGTGCAAGATTGATAATACTTGCATGACTAAGTTAAAAATGGAGGTATAGATGAAGGTACTATACTGTAATTAGTTTTTTCACATGATTATACTATTAAATCACATAAATGAACTATTAATTCACATTATTTACTATTAGGGGAGGTGGTGCAAGTTTGATAATACTTGCAGGATTAAATTAAAAATGAAGAAAAAGAGGAGGGTATTATACTGTAATATTTTGAGCCCCAAAACGTGCAATTATCGAAACTATATTTTCCTATAAATAGAAGCTCATTCTTCCTTCATTTCTCACCAATTAACAAAAGCTTTAGAGCAATTATTATAGAGAGAAATTATAAAGAGAAAGAAGAAGAGAAGTCTGCTACCTCACTATTCCAGTTTCTAGTCTTCTTCTAAGGTAAGGGGTATTATTCTTTCGTATTCATGAAGAGAGTTATTTTCTTTCCATACTCGTAAGGGTTGTTATTCCATTCTTTATTATTATGTTGAATAACTTTGCCTATGCAAATCATCGCATACATGGTGAAATTCTTCTGTTATTCCATTCTTTATTATTATGTTGGAATAACCTGTCTGTGTGGTCTATGCCTGGTGAATTCTGTTGTTATTATATTCTTTATTATTCTGTTGGAATATCCTATTTATGCGGATTACGCATGACCTGGTTCCATTCTTTATTATTATGTTGGAATATCCTGTCTGTGCGGATTACGCATGACCTAGTTCCATTCTTTATTATTCTGTTGGAATAACCTGTTTGTGCGGATTATGCACGCCTGGTGAATTCTTATGTTATTCCATTCTTTATTATTCTATTGGAAGAACCTGTCTATGTGGATTACCGCATGCATGGTGAATGATCCTTCGTATTCATTCCTTATTAAATTGTGGAAATGATCATTTTTGCGTGGATTACCGCATGGCGACAAAAAATCCATTCATGGGTTTCATATATTCTATTATACTTAGTTGGTTAAAGTTTTGGCTTCTATACTCCATGAAATTAGTGGAATATCCTTGATATTTGTGCTTCATCCAATATCTTTTCATGAAAATATTCTTCTGAGCATTCTTGAATTTTACTCCATAAAGAAATATCATGTTGACAATTTGGATGTTATTGATTTCTGGATAATTTAAAATTATAAATCTTTAAAATTTATCCTTGAACTTGTTTTACTGAATTATTATGTCATTGTCATCATCCTCATGCTTATATTGTGATTAAAGTCATCTTTGGCTTACGTGCATAGATGGACTTGGTATGATTATGACCAGGGATTATTCGGTATAATCATGATCATAATGTGACGAATGATGTGGTAAAAGTCCTCATTGGCCTATAGTTCATTGATGGACAGTTGTTGGTATGATTATGACTAGGGATTATTCGGTATAATCATGACCATTGATGATTACATGAATATCCTTGGTCGTGATGTAGGGATGATTCGATTTTATTTATTGTTTGAGTCTCGAAGAATAAAGTTATGAAAACTTTTAAATCATAGAAGATAGTAGATTTTATGCTCTACTTGACTCTTCTAATGGATTGCTTGTTCCGCTGCAGTTAAACTTGTTGTCTATTATATTCTATCTGTTTAACATTGTTGAAGGCTAATGATAATTTATTACGCATTATCTTAGTCATAATATTTCTTCTTGGGCTAGTTGAGCTCACCTTTCTTTCACCGTTCTTCTCTTGTGAAATGAGAACGTAGCTGGGACTAGTTTGGGGAACATGCAGTGACGGTCCGTATGATAGCATTAGTAGTCCTCATTATTCTGTTAAATAGTGTGACAATAAATGTAATGAGGACTCCATTGAGTGTGGATATTGTCTAGATGACAATATTCTTATTAAAACTCTTAGATTATATTTTTATCTTATTTTACACGACTGCTGTATAATTAAGTTGTATTTGCATTTTATACCATGTATTTGGCGACTCAAGATGGGTGGGGCGTCAAACTCACTATTCTAAATTGTTAATCAAAAACACATAAGTAAATATGACTGTGACGCCCCTAAATTTTGACCACCACTTGGTCACTCGAATTCGGTTCGTCACATGCTCAAAGTATTACCATAATAACTAAAATTACACATTCATAACAAAAGATCTAATTTAGAATAATATACAATGATTTATTATAACTATTCCCCCCAGTTTTGCAACCTACAGTGCTTAATAGATTACATAATAATATTGAATAAAGACTTGTTACATAATCCTACTTAAGCTTAAACATAGTCTGAAAATAGTCTTAATACAACATAATGGACTTAAACATAAATGGACAAGCTAGTCAGTAGCTTTGCCCTTGCCCTTGTCTTTCCTAAAGACACCTCCCTGTTCCGCCTTAATTGAAAGGTTTTAAATAAGCAAGAATCAGCACAAATTGCCCAACAAGTAATATTCAACAAGGATAAAGAGTTTTATAACACGAATGTGAAATATCAAAGTATCATCTCTAAGATAGTTTAGAGTTTCAGAATAATATCATGAACAATGAATATCAAAAATTCTTGGAATAAGAATGATAATTCAATATAAATAAACAAATATATATTAATTCAAATACTATCAATGTATCCATCTGGATAAACAATTTATACTGAGCAGTCACTAAGGACTATTGAACATCTACTAGAATTACAAATATTAAACTGGTAACCCAAAAATCAAGTACTATAGATGATCAATCTACAATACTTCATGTTATGCATAACACCACAGTAATAATCTACTCATGTGTTGGGGTTTCCAACAACATACATTCCCCTTACCATAAGGGTTGTTCAACTCAGTTTTCAAGATTTCCGCAGCAATCAATTGGTTTGGACAGTTTTATAAACATGCATATAGTCTAGCCGAATCAAATGGCATAAACACTTTCATAATATTCAAGAACAATAACAAGTTCAACATGAATAATAGTTTTCACAAGAGTTTTAGACATACTATGTGACTCCCCCAAAATAGGTCCAATCCACCCAACCTATTCTAAGTCGCCAAATACATGGTACAAAAAATAACTACAACTTCATTATTACAATTGTCATGCAAAATACGACAACTCATATAGTATGAGTTTTAATACCAACTGTGACTCTCATCCCTTTACTTGGATAGCACCTCACATTGATACATTACATAAAGTTACAGTCAATAACTATTTTAGAAATTAAAATATTTGGAAAATGCTCAAGGAAACCTTCGTACATGGGAGGCCATGCATCTAAGTTATAATAGATATCATATGACTCGAGAATTATCCTTGGTTGACCCAATAGACCCTAAAGAAAAACTAGAAGATTGCTATCATGTTCTTTCCAATGGTGAGTCTTCTCTTGACATATAATTATCTCCATTGTCTCCAATTGAGAATTATATTTTAACCAAACTCCAAGATTATATAGGTAGTGCTCGTAGATATAATCAACAAGTGGATGTGCACAACCTTTTCATATGATAACACGAAGTCGTAGGTCATTAGACATCTTATATGATAGTGGCAAAACACCCTTCCAAAGTTGAATTCACCTCATCCTATTCGATTCACCAAAAAAAAACGGTTAAATGACGTATAACATACGACATACTTATCTAAAATTCTCAATAAAATTATATCCATACTATTTAGGGAAAACCTCAACAACTATAGACCACCATTCTATTCCCCTTTTACCCCTGCTCGACCCAGCAACACTCTTATTACCTGAAAGCAATTGTGAAATAAAAGGGTGAGTACAACTAGCCTAGTAAAGAATATCATGACTAAAGATAATTAAATTATCAATAGCCTTCATCAGTGATAAATCAGAGATTTAGAACATATGGTGGATGATAAAACTTTTCAACCATAGTTGCAGCGGAACGAGCAATCCATTAGAAAAGTCAAATAAACCATAATGTCTATTATCTTCTTAATGTTAAAAGTCCACCAACAATATTTTATCCCTGTAACATCAATAAACAGTTTCTGTCCACAATCACATATATAACTCATAATCATAATGGTAGTTCTAAATTCCTCCTCTCATCTAAAACGAAGATAATTTTCATCACCTGTCTTTACTTGAAATATCAAAGATCATGGTTACACCAATTCACAGTTCCTGTTCATAATCATACTAATAAATTCATCTTTGCACTACGGGCCAAAGATATTCATCAACAGTTCATCTTTGTACTACAAGCCAAAGATATTCAACAACAGATCATCTTTGCACTACGGCCCAAAGATATTCAACAACAGGTCATCTTTGCACTACATGCCAAAGATATTCAACAACAGGTCATCTTTGCACTACGGACCAAAGATATTCAATAACACGTCATCTTTGCGCTAATAAATTCATCTTTGCACTACGAGCCAAAGATATTCATCAACAGTTCATCTTTGTACTACATGCCAGAGATATTCAACAACATGTCATCTTTTTATAAATAAAATCGAATTTTCTCTATTTATTATTGTGAATAATAAGGTGTTAATTTGATATAATATTTTGGTTATGGGTGAAATGTGCAAATTTTGCAAAATAAGCAAGTGGTTATAAAATATTCATTGTTGTCGGGGAATATTCGTTTGGTCGTGGAATATTTTTGCTGTCGGGGAATATTCGTACGACGGCGTAGCCATTTGTGGGCCCCATAACGGAAAACGGTTGGATGAAGAAAACGACAAATTTGAGTTTTTACAAATAATGGCGTAGGTGTTACCGTTAACACTGTTGGAATACCCGGTGGTTAAAATACAGTAATACGCGTGGTTGCATAATAACACATAATTTTGCACAGTATTTTTGAATTATTGATTCTTATGTAAGAAGGCACTTTACTCAAGAATTGTTACGATAATTCTCGCTCAATATTTTATTTTATTGATTCAATAATTGATGCGTTGATATTTTATATTATTGTTGTTTTAATAATTGTCACTGCACAGTATTTCCCATTATCAGATCAATAATTCATATTATTTGAATAATATTATTAGATAGCATTATTGGCAATGTCTAGAAAGTTCTGTCAAGGAGAGGTTTGGTCACCTAATTGTGCGCCAATAAGGAGAAATCCTTATCGGAAAGCCCCCTCTTTCCTAGGAACAGCCTGGTTGTCATAATTTTGATTCTGTAATATTATTTGTGAATAATTAATTATTAATTTATATGATACGGAAATATTTATTTTATGTGGATATAAATGATGGATATAATGAAGGAATTAATGTTGAGGTGTTTTATAAGTATTTTTGGCTGAATAGAGGTGCTGAAAATCATTCGTATGTGGATTTCAGACATATTCTGTTTATAATTTGGAAAAACTTAAACTTATAAAGTTGTAGAGAATTAAATTTCCCATGGAAGGACATGTGATTTGAATTATTCTGATAAAAGGGCTATTTATTATGAATTATGGAAGTTTCAGAAAATAAATGTTTTTATTAAAAATATGGTGGGCCCCACTTTTGGTTGGTGAGAAATGAAATGTGCTGGAATTTATTTTCAAAAGTGGTAGGCTTGAATAGTAGTAGGTAAAGCCATTAGGTAGCAGGTTAGTCTGCTATGGCGTTCTAAGCATTTTCCTATAAATAGGGTGCTTAGTTAGAATTGAAAATCACACCAGAAACAAGTTTTCTCTCTTTCTCTCTCTATATTATCGAGCGTATTTTGTGAGTATTTAGATACTTTGTGAGTTGCTATTCATCAGTGCAAGTTTCCTTCAGCCTTATACCTGATATTTCAGCCGAAAGTACTGTTATTTTAAGGTAAGGGATGTTATTTTCTTCCTAAATGATGTTATTCTTTCAATATCATTATACCGAAATATTGGAATGAATTTTATTGTGAAATTTCTACCTTTTTGTGTTAGGGTTATTATTCACGTATGCGGCACTATTCACGTATACGACACTATTCACGAATACAACACTAATCACCGAAAAATAAAATTTTCATCTTTTGTCCAAGATGTCTATTATGGTTACTATCTTTGATTGTATCCATGTTTTGATCTTTATTTATAAATTCTTCTTCACAATTGGTTATTATGGAGTATTATTAAACTTGGATAAATTGAAATACGAATCCCTAATATTTGTTCTTTTATCTCACTGGATTTGTTTTCTTTAAGATATTTTTCATCATCCTCGGTCCTAAATGATGATATTATCAAATATCTTTGCCTCAGAAAGCAAAAGATGAATGATTAACTGATGAATATCTTTGGCCCGTAGTGCAAAGATGAACAGGTGTTGAGATGAACATGACCAACTGGTGATACAAATGAATATTTTTGGCCTGTAGTGTAAAGAAGAATATTTGATTCAATATATCTATTGATTGATGTTACAGGAATAAAATATTGATGATGAACTTTTAAATCTTAGAAGATAGTAGAATTTCCGCTTCAGTTGTTGTATATTATCTTAGTCATAATATTCTTTACTAGACTAGTTGAGCTCACCCTTTTCCTTTTTGTTCCATTGTTCTTCTCAGGAGGAGAGAATTTAGCAGGAACTAACCGCGGTATGGAGTTATGATTCAAGATAGTTGTTCTAGTAGTCCTCACTATTTTGTAAAATAGTGTTTCAATACTTGTAATGAGGACTCCTTTTGAGTTTGTATACTGTATATTAGACAATATTTGTATTCAAACTCACAGTATATGTGTTTTTCGTATTTTGCACGACAATTGTATTACTGAAGTTGTATTTATTTCTGTACCATGTATTTGGTGATTCAGAATGGGTTATGTATACCTATTTGGGGGCATCACAGTTGGTATCAAAGCTTAGGGATATGATCCATGGCTAAGAGGTGAGACAAGAACTAGAAGGGGAGAGACGGGGAATTCCTTCGCTAGTATGACCTGACTAAGTATATTTGGTATTTGTTTGGTCAGTCAGAGTATAGGGATAATATGTGACATGTCAATTAACCCTTGTTATGTTGCAGTATTTGAGAATGGCAGCTGGAAAATATTAACAATGGAGTGAATCAGACCGTGGAGACACCTTTAATCACAACCTAGGGGAACGTGTAAAAAGAAGGTAATATTCCTCCTGTAAACATCACTACCGAACAAATAATGAATGATGGGATGTTTAGAAGCTTTTTGCAGTTCATGCAAAATCAGACGAGGGAGACTCATATACAAATACGGGTGGAAATGATACCAATGCGCGGCTTGTCACAGCCAAGCAGTTCAAATAGTTGGGACCACCAGAATTTGCGGGAAAGCCAGATCCGATCAAGGTGGAAACGTGGGTCAAGCAAATTACCAAGATATTCGATGTCTTGGGATGCACGGAGGAATAGAAGGTTCCATTCACCACCTTTATGTTCCGCGGTGAGGCAGATTACTGGTGGGAATCTGTGAAGCGTACCCAGCATGACGCACTCAACATTTCCTGGGAAACGTTTCAGAAACTATTTAATGACAAGTACTTTCCTGAAAGTTTTCGTCATATGAAGGAGGTAGAGTTTATCATACTGTAACAAAATAACATGACAGTGTCCCAATACGAGGCGAAGTTCACAGAGTTATCCAGGTTTACACCTCATTTGGTAGAGAATGAGGAACGAATGATAAGGATGTTTCTGAGAGGTCTAAAACCCGAGATTCGGCAATATCTTATCTCTAATAAATTTTCTTTATATTCAGATGTTGTAAATAGGGCTCAATTATTAGAGCGAGATAATGAGTATGTTCAACCGAGGGACCACAACCAGGGTCATACCGGTGGCGGCAGCCATCAGAGCAATGAAAACCAGCGGGGAGGAAAGAATACTGACAAAAGTGGTAACCACTCTGGTGGTAATCGTGGCCATAAAAATAGAAGAAGCGAGTCAGGATGAGATTTCAAAAGGAGAAGGTACAATAATGATAACGTGAAGACGTCAGCACACACATCAACTGTTTCTAGGGGAGGAGAACGTGCACCGGTCGTATGTTACAAATGCAGAAAAGAAGGACATATCAGCCCAAACTGCCCACAACAATCCAAGGTGTGTTATAACTGTGGAAAGGAAGGTCATATAGCTAGAGATTGTCTTGTATCTAAACCATGTCCAACAGGGATGGTGACTCCAAAGGCTGTCTCGGATAAGTCAAAGTCGGTGGTTCCTAGAAGGGTGTTTGTCATGACTGTCCAAAACGCGAGGAACACAAACGAGGTGATCACGGGTAAGCTAATCAAAAACTCTTGCGAAGTTTATACCTTATTAGATACCGGTTCTACCCATTCTTTTATCTCTCCTGCTTGTGCTTAACGTTTAAACTTGACTCCAGAGAAATTAGACCTTGACTTATATGTTGAGACTCCGTTAGGAGAAACTTTCATTACATCTACTGTTTATAAATCTTGCTTGATTCAAGTTGGTACCATCACATTACCTGCCGATCTTATTTCGTTGAAAATTCTTGCATTTGATGTGATTTTAGGGATTAATTGGTTAACCATGCATCATGCTAAAATTGATTATTTTTGTAAGGTTATTAGTTTTCGTATTCCTAACCAACCTATTATGCGAATTTAAATAACCAAACCACTAAAGTCAATCACTGTCATATAAAGCCATAAAGCTATTCGTTTATTGAAAAATAAATGTCAAGCTTTCTTACCCCATGTCACGGACTTGAACAAAAACACGTCAGATTTGAATAAAATTTCTTTTATTAGTGAATTTCCTGACGTATTTCCTGAAGAACTTCCCAGTCTACCCCCAGAACGTGAAGTTGAATTCTTTATTGATCTTGAACCTGGTATAAAGCCCATTTCTAAAACCCCATATCGAATGGCTCCTATTGAACTTCAAGAGTTAAAGGTCCAACTACAGGAGTTGTTGGACATCGGTTTCATTCATCGTAGTACATCTCCTTGGGGTGCTCCTGTGTTATTTGTAAAGGAGAAAGATGGTTATATGCGACTTTATATCGACTACCGGGAATTGAACCATGTCACTATCAAGAATAGGTATCCGCTACCTCACATAGATGACTTGTTCGACCAGTTGCAAGGAGCACAATTCTATTCAAAGATCGATCTTCATTCTGGATATCATCAACTGAAGATTAAAATTGAGGATATTTCGAAGACTGCCTTCAGAACTCAGTACGGGCATTATGAATTCTTAGTCATGTATTTTGGATTGACTAATGCTCCTGCTACTTTCATGGATATGATGAACCGTGTGTTCAAAGAATATTTGGATCAGTTCGTTGTTATCTTTATTGATAACATCCTCATCTATTCCAAAAGCCATGAAGATCATGAGTGCCATTTGAAGCTGGTACTGCAAAGGCTTCGTTATAACAAACTATATGCCAAGCTGAAGAAATACGAGTTCTGGCTTGAGGAAGTAGCATTCCTTGGGCACGTGGTGTCAAAACATGGAGTATCTGTCGACCCGGCAAAAATTGAAGCAATAAAAAGTTGGGAACAACCAAAGTCGGTGACCAAAATACGTAGCTTTCTGGGCTTAGCTGGTTATTATCGGAGATTCGTGGAAGGATTTCCTCGAATAGCTACTCCGTTAACTCAGCTGACTCGTAAAGATACAAAATTGGGTTGGAGCGAGGATTGTGAGAAGAGTTTTTAAGAACTCAAGAGGAGAATCATTTCGGCACCTGTTCTGATAATACCATCTGGTTCGGATGGATTTGTTATCTACACTGATGCTTCAGGCAAAGGGTTTGGATGTGTTCTCATCCAACATGGGAAAGTCATAGCCTATGCCTCGCGATAACTCAAAGAATATGAGAGGAATAATCCTACTCATGATTTGGAGTTGGCAGAAGTCGTGTGACACCCCCAAATCTGGGCTACCTGATCCCCGAGTTTGGTGTTCACGATCCACAATATAATAACATCTAACTACCCATTTAAATATAAATAAGAATACATAACTCATTAACATATGTTGTTAATACATAAGTCCCAGGTTTGCTAACCTTAAAATTATAAATATACCCCTTAGATAAACAAAAAGGGTTTACAAATACAACATAATAATAAGTTCTTTATAACTACTCCAGCATCTTGCCCTTGCCTTTGTTCTTCTTTGACCATTGGCCTCTCTCGCTCTCTTCTTGTGAAATGTTTCATTTATAGCAAGGGTGAGCAAATAAGTTTGCCCATGAGTTAAGACATACAATAAATGTATATGAATCAATAAGATGTACTATCTATTTTGATAGAATGAAACCAAAGTTCGGTGAACTTTGAAATAGCTGAACAAATCGTTAATCAATAACAAGTCTTCTCGTATTCTAGGCAACATAATAATTTGATAATGAAATAGTACAACACTTTCAAAGTTTCTACGATATTCTATTGAATAATCAAGAATCAATTCTACGCAACTACAAAGTGGAAATGTTTTCTAGATTTATTCTGAGTGATCCATTGGATCTAGAACTTCTACTTTCTTGGGTATCTATCAAAGATTTACTTTGATACAGACGCAGGAGTATCAGATAACCATAAAGATTAAATCATACCCCTCTGCAAGTACTTTAGAGCCAACTCAACCCTTGTACCCTATATTATGCATAATACTTAGGTCGCGCGCAATGGTCGAATATACGACTTAAAAATGTTCCCTTTATATAAAAGGTTGTTCTTCTCAGTCTCAGAATCAAGATTTGATTTAACAATGAAATTTAATGATTTCAATTTCTATTTACTTATCGATCTAGCTGAAATAATTGGCATCGATCTATCAATAATTTGACAATAAACAAGAATTATCTGTACTGTCAATTCTATCTTCTACGAATATAAATATCCAACAACAGTTATTCTACAAATGTATATTCTCCGAATCAGTAATTCAATTTGAATTATTAATCATGCACTAATTGCGAATAATCAACAATAAATTCCCTGGACTTGGTATAATTAGCAATAATTAACCATTATAATAATTGAATGAATATAACTCAAGGTTGAGTTAGGAAACTTTTCTTCTCCGCTGATTACAGCTACACAATAAATTTATATGCGTTTGAAAGACCTATAACCAATAATGTCGGTCTCACAATTAGTACAATTATTTATAACACATAACACTGTATTCTACAGTCAAACTTCTCCTATGCACATTACCACATAGCCACATTGGTGTTTAGAACCTATATAAACACTTAACAAGTCTAACTAGTTCGGTCTTGTTGGACTTAGGTCCATTCTCGGTGTTCTGGTCACCCTATCCAATAATTAACACATTGATTGTCAATTAAACTTCTCTAAGCTTCAATATTATTTTAGATAAGTCAAATATCGATTATAATATTTTTCGAAAGCTTTTAATAATTTATAAACAATTATTATAATTTATAATAATTTTTCAAACACTTAAATCATTTTTAAATGATTTAATTATCAAATAATCTTATCATTATTAATATTTAATAATATAAAAATATTATAACATACTTGTCAAAATATTAAAGTTATTTTTAATAACTTCAAATATTTTTAAATCATCAATATTCTACTTAAATGATTTTTTAAATAATAAAAATCATTTTTAAATCATCACCATTAATATCTAATTATTAATGAAATTATTATCCAAATATTAAAAGTCATTAATTATAACTTACAATATTTTTAAATCATTTTCTCATTTTAAATAATTTCTAAATTAATAAAATCATTTTTAATTCATTTATTTAATATAATAATCAAATAAATCTAATATCATTAATATTCATTTATTAATGAGAATTTTCCAAAAATATTGAAAATTATATTTTATAATTCAAAATATTTTCTAACACTTTATTCTTATGTAAAATGATTTTTAAATTATTAAAATCATTTTTAACTTATTTATTTAATTTAATAATTAAATAAATCTAATATCATTAATATTAATTTATTAATGAAAATTCTCTAAAAATATTAAAATTACATTTTATAACTCAAAATATTTTTAAATACATTATTCTTATTTAAAATAATTTTTCATAATATTAAATCATTTTTCTCTAATTTATTTAATATACTAATTAAATAAATTAGATATTATTTTTATTCAAATAATTATAATTATTAAAGAAAAATGTCTCAAATAATTAAAAGTTATTTTTCAGACTTTAAAATGATTTTTAAAACCATTTTTAGTAATTTTTATAATTTATTTCTAATTTTAAATAATTTCCGGAATATTCAAAAAATAAAATAATTCAAAACCGTCGCTAATTGCCTATAGCGACACTAAGCATCGCTATTGGTGTTCTTGAGCCTCAAGAACACTGACAGTCGGCAGTGCAAGGGTCAACGTTTGACTGGCTTAACTTCTCGGTTTAAATTCGATTCTGGGCTAATTGAAACTTTGGTTATGTAGTGGACATGTAATACTACCATGATCAATCCTTATCTTGCTCAAAACAAATCACAACAAAGAGATCTAGCCTCTTAAACACACTGTCAGACAACTTCTGGGTTTTCCCAGAAACCCAGAACCTCGAATGGTCACTTCCCAATACAAATTAATCTAGGTTCTGATCATTGTTTTGGTGGTTTTAGTATTCATACATGTAGTATTATTGACAAGGAACAACGAGATGTCAAGATCTCAGTCCAAAAACAACAGATCCACAATGTATCACTTGGTCAAAGTCTGTCAGAAAATGTGTGCATACGCTTTTCTGGAATTTCCAGAAATTCAAGTCATGGCCTTATGGCCTAGTTTGACCACTTACCCCGATCAATCTACTGATTATATAAACGATATGAAGCCATACATTTACAGTACAAATGTCAGGCTACAAGCTCGATACAAAACCACCCTAAAAAAGAATCAAAGATGTCAGATCTGAGCCATCCAAAAGGTTGTCAGACGCTGATCTTACACTTTCTAGGTTACCCAGAAAGTTCATGGTCATCCCCGATCAACGGGTTTTGACCACGAATAACTCCTGATCTAGACAATAAATAACTCTGATTCAACTTGCATATTAAGGACAACATAACAGGCTACAGATTCAAACAATAAAACATCAAAAACAACAAACGAACAAGAATCTGTGGCTCCTGACAATAGCTTGTCAGACCACAAATTTTTTTCTTGGACAGATTTTAAAAAACACCATTTTAAGGCAATTTGATGCTATGGATATATGTTTGATCATCATAACTCAACATAAAACATCCTCTAGTAAGAATCTAAACACAAAAACACAAAAGTTGTCTTAGCATACAAGATCAAAAATGAATTTTAGGGTTTATACCTTTATGTTCTAGATTTTGATCTTTGCTCTTCAATCTGTTATTGGTTAATCTAGGGCTATTAATGAGACTGATTTACTTGATAAATTCAGAGCTTCTAGTGAGAGAGGGAGTTGGTGAGAGCAAGAGAGAAAATGGCTAGCTTTTTATGATTTTCTCTCTCCCAAATCTATATATATTGCTTATGTTGTTGCTAGATCTGATCAAACTTGGCTGGAGGCTGATATATTGTCTCACAAAGTCAACATAGTTGTTCAACAACTAAAGGTCTTGGCAAAAATTGCAAGTTACCAAATAAAGAAATGAAAAAGGGTATTTTGGTCATTTGTATTTTTTTTAATGGCATACTTGGAATTTGTTCAAACCCTTAGGGTTTAACTCTTAGGGTTTAACCCAAAGGTTCTAACCCTTAGATTTTAAATCATTAATTGCTAAAATTTTCTAATTAGGGTTTTAATTAAAAATAAAATTTCTAAATTATAATTAGGGTTTGTAAAATAGAAACTAAGATAACTAAAATATAATTAGGGTTTTCTAATCTTATTTAAGTTTAATACACACATTAGGCTTGCCAATTAGGATTAGGATTTTCTAATTAGGGTTTAGGAATCCCGAGTATGAAATTAGGGTTTCCCAGCGTACAATTAGGGTTTTTAACCATACAATTGGTTTTCTAAATCTAAGATTAGGGTTTCTAATCTCTTATTAGGGTACTTTATTAATTTTAAACCTTATCCGATCAATCACTGATCAAAATTTCTATTCAGTACAAACACATACTCATTAATATAATTTTATTAATTATATTTTCTATCGAATCCCTTTCCAGAAATTAGGGTTAGGATTTCTAAAGCGGTTAAGCACAACTCTATTCTAAATTTATTAGTCAATACAAAAATTGACCTTCTCGAGACTCGTATCACAGATACTTGTCGCAAAATTAATAATCAATATTAATATTAAATAAAAAAAATTTATTCATGAATTTTTAATTATTCGAAATCTCGGGTTATCACATTCACCCTTCCTTAAAAGGATTCCGTCCTCGGAATCACCGCTTTCGTATTCGCTACAATCTTTAAAAGTTGTATCATCAATTCATTTTTATCAACACTATTCATTTGTGTTTCAAATTCTAACCTGTGACTTGAATCTATAAAAGAAAACAATTCACAGTATTTATCTAACTCAATTTACTCGCGTAATTAAATTTCTAAATGAAATCATTACCTCGCCGCCACCTCCCAGTAGCCATCAGATCCTGTCTGTCGTCATGTTGAATGAACGGGTTTGTTGGTCTTCTGGTCACAAGCGAGGTCCTCGAGTTGCCAAGGTTCCGCTACTGGGTCCCTTGTTGCCACTTTCCTTCTCTGTATTCTTCTTCGGACAGTTCCGAACCAAATGATCAGTCGATCCGCATGCAAAGCAACCTTATATCTTCTTTGGACTGGGACAATTGGGCGACATGTGCCCCTCTTTCCCACAATTATAGCAAACTACCTTCTTCTTCAAGCAAACTCCAGCATGGTTCTTCCCATAATTCGAACATGGCTCCCTTCATTTCTTATTATCTTCTGTTTTATTACCCAACTGGGTATTCTCACTCCATTTCCTCTTATTTGGATTACAACCACCACTACTTCCACCATCATTTGTCTTCATCTTCTTATCCTGATGAAATCGAGACGTAGCTTTGCTCCCTCCTTCAGCAATTAACGCTTTCTCCATCAAAGCCACGAACGTATTGATCTGCAATACCGCTACCTTGTTGAATATTCCTGGCTTCAGCCCATTCTCAAATCATCTCGCTTTTCTTGCTTCTGTGTCCACCTGATGAGGTGCAAATCTTGCTAACTCATTGAATTTGGCAGCGCATTCTGTTACCGACATGTTCTCCTGCTTTAGTTCTAAAAATTTAACTTCCATCCTGGATTGCATACTCGGTGAGAAGTAGTTCTCAAAGAACAGTTCCTTGAATCTTGTCCACAACACCACCGCTGTACCAGCTCTGGCCTGATTAGTCTCCCACCAGTAATTAGCTTCTCCCTTCATCAGATAAGTTTCAAAAGCCGTCTTTTGCTCTTCCGCCACTCGCGCAGTGACGAATGCTTTCTCCATCTCCTTTACCCAAGTTTGGGCTTCAATCGGATCTGTGGTTCCCTTGAATTCCGGCGATCCTACCGCTTTAAAATCCTTGAAGTTAGCCAATCTTTCGGCTGGCTGATTCCTCATTCTTTCTCTTGCTGGAGCCCTATTTTCCATAGCTTCAGCTATCATATCCGCAAAGTTTTGCATTGGGTCAGTTTGACCTCCTTCGTTATTCACTGACTGTTCTTCTCGTTGGTTTCGATTTTGTCATCTAGGCGGCATGATCTGATTTAAATAAAAATTTTATATTAATTCTCTTTCTTTACACAAATTCTTAACACAATTAGAATTCAACACATAATTCACACATAATCGTATATTTATTCAAATAGCACATAGTACATTTAGTACTTCACATATTACTATCCCTTTTTAAATCATATCAGGATTATTAACACAACTTTACATAAAAAGTTGCAATTCTCCATTCACACATAGTTATTACCAATTCGTCAAACTTACCACACTTATGAGTTCAGGAACTTGCCACAATTATATGAGTGTATGAACTTATCCAAGTCAGACCTTTGGCGTCCATTCGCTGAGGGGTTCAAAACATTTCATATAATCATGAGTCATTAACTTACTATAAGTATGAGTTTTAAGAACACACAAATAAATCTTAATCTTATATTCATATAGAAAATAAAGATTTCATTCATAAAACATATATATTACATATGCTTAAACATCATTCTTGATATTACAACACTTAATATCAGAAACGTCTACCAAAAGATACTATCACATATATCTAAGTTGTTTAACGACCACTCCCTTCACCAATCTTCTTCTTGTTGGGACACTTGTTGAATCCATGACCCGTTTGCCCACATGAAAAACACTTCCTCAAATTTGGCTTAGGACAATGCAGAGAAATATGTCCTTCCTGCTTATAGTTGAAGCACACGTTTTTCCACATCATTCATTCTTCCGCGTGAGTCTTCCCACACTTGCTACATGCTTGCTTCTTCTTCGGGTTTGACTTTTCTGAATTAGGGCTGTCGTTGTCCCTTTTTCGCTTATTCTTGTCTTTCTGTTGCTTGATTGTCCCTTCAAACGATCCACCACCTTCCGCCTTCATCCTTTCTACCTGCGCCTTGAGCTCGTTCCTTTCTTCAGTCATTTCGCGTAATGCTCGCTCCGTCTTCCACAGTTCCTCCAAGAGAAATGCCTTACTCCAGAGTTCTGGAACTTCTGCAGCTAGTTGATCTTGTTCTTCAACTTTAGTCTTATTCCCTTTCTCCATCTTAGCTGGCTCAGACTCTGCCTCCTTATCTCCACTCATATACATCTCGGGATAATCGTCATGATCGCTCCCCAGATTGACCATAGGTTCATCTTTTCCAACTTCTTCCACTGATTCACTCTGTCCTAGCACCTCGGCTACTGACACTGGTGCAACAGCTGCTAGCATCTCCGCACTCATTTGATCTTCTCCAGACATCCTACAATCAGTTTAAATAACTTGATTAGTACTTCATTAGTACAAACATTCTCACACTATCTTTCCACTTATCTCACTATTGATGCACTTCAACAATCCCTAACTTAGTACTATAAATTAGTTTCTCTATTTCACTTATGGTTATAATCCTAGGGTTTTCCCCCACCCCACTTAAAGTTTATAACCTATAGCTCTGCTACCAACTTGTGACACCTTGGTCACTACAACTTTGATACCAACCTGTGACACCCACAAATCCGGATTACCTGACCCCCGAGTTTGGTGTTCACGATCCACAATATAATAACATCTAACTACCTATTTAAATATAAATAGGAATACATAACTCATTAACATATATTGTTAATACATAAGTCTCAGGTTTGCTAACCTTAAAATTACAAACATACCCCTTAGATAAACAAAAAGGGTTTACAAATACAACATAATAATAAGATCTTTATAACTACTCCAGCATCTTTCCCTTGCCTTTGTTCTTCTTTGACCCGTTGGCCTCTTCGTTCCTTGCTGAAATGTTTTATTTATAGCAAGGGTGAGCAACAAGTTTGCCCCGCAAGTTAAGACATACAATAAATGTATATGAATCAATAAGACAGACTATCTATTTTGATAGAATGAAACCAAAGTTTGGTGAACTTTGAAATAGCTGAACAAATCGTTAATCAATAGCAAGTCTTCTCGTATTCTAGGTAACACAATAATTTGATAATGAAAGAGTACAACGCTTTCAAAGTTTATACGATATTCTATTGAATAATCAAGAATCAATTCTACTTAATTACAAAGTGGAAATGTTTTCCATTTATCTTTGAAATGATCCATTGGATCTAGAACTTCTACTTTCTCTGCATCTATCAAAGATTTACTTTGATACATACGCAGGAGTATTAGATAACCATAAAGATTAAATCATACCCCTCTGCAAGTACTTAGAGCCGACCAACTCCTTGTACCCTATATTATGCATAATACTTAGGTCGCGCGCAATGGTCGAATATACGACTTAAAAATGTTCCCTTTATAAAAAATGTTGTTCTTCTCAGTCTCAGAATCAAGATTTGATTGAACAATGAAATTTAATGATTTCAATTTCTATTTACTTATCGATCTAGCTGAAATAATTGGCATCGATCTATCAATAACAATTGAATTCTCTTCTCGAATCTATCAAGTTATAACAAATGTTCGTCTAGCCAGAATAATTAGCTCAGACATTTCTCAACATAATTTGACAATAAATGAGAATTATCTCAGATCATCAATTCTATCTTCTACGAATATAAATATCCAACAACGATTTATTTCTACAAATGTATATTATGCAATCAAGAATTCAATTTGAATTATTAATCATTCACTAACTGCGAATAATCAACAATAAATTCCCTGGACATGGTATAATTAGCAATAATTAACCATTATAATAATTGAATGAATATAACTCAAGGTTGGGTTAGGAAACTTGCCTTCTCTGCTGATTACAACTAGATAATAAACTTATCTGCGTTTAAAAGACCTATAACCAATAATGTCGATCTCATAATTAGCACAATTATTTATAACACGTAACACTGTATTCTACAGTCAAACTTCTCCTAGGCACATTACCACATAGCCACATTAGTGTTTATAACCTATATAAACACTTAACAAGTCTAACTAGTTCGGTCTGGTTGGACTTCGGTCCATTCTCGGTGTTCTAGTCACCCTATCCGATAATTAACACATTGATTGTCAATTAAACTTGGTCTCTAAGCTTCAATATTATTTCAGATAAGTCAAATATCGATTATAATATTTTTCAGAAGCTTTTAATAATTTATAATCAATTATTATAATTTATAATAATTTTTCAAACACTTAAATCATTTTTAAATAATTTAATTATCAAATAATCTTATCATTATTAATATTTAATAATATAAAAGTATTAATAACATACTTGTCAAAATATTAAAGTTATGTTTAATAACTTAAAATATTTTTAAATCATCAAAATTCTACTTAAATGATTTTTAGAATAATTAAAATTATTTTAAATCATCACTATTAATATCTAATTATTAATGAAAATATTATCCAAATTTTAAAAGTCATTAATTATAACTTCAAATATTTTAAAAATATTTTTCTCATTTTTAAATGATTTTAAATCAATAAAATCATTTTAATTCATTTATTTAATATAATAATTAAATAAATTTAATATCATTAATATTCATTTATTAATGAGAATTCTCCAAAAATATTAAAAATTATATTTTATAATTCAAAATATTTTCTAACACTTTATTCTTATTTAAAATGATTTTTAAATCAATAAAATTATTTTTAACTTATTTATTTAATTTAATAATTAAATAAATATAATATCATTAATATTAATTTATTAATGAAAATTCTCTAAAAATATTAAAATTACATTTTATAACTCAAAATATTTTTAAATACATTATTCTTATTTAAAATAATTTTTCATTATATTAAATCATTTTCTCTAATTTATTTAATATACTAATTAAATAAATTAGATATTATTTTATTCAAATAATTATAATTATTAAAGAAAAATGTCCCAAATAATTAAAAGTTATTTTTCGAATTTAAAATGATTTTTAAAACTATTTTTAGTAATTTTTATAATTTCTTTCTAATTTTAAATAATTTCTGAAATATTCAGAAAATAAAATAATTCAAAATCGTCGCTAATTGCCTATAGCGACACAAAGCGTCGTTGTTGGTGTTCTTGAGCCTCAAAAACACTAACAATCCAGCGATCTTAGTCAACGTTTGGCCAAGCTTTAACTTCTCGGTTTAAATTGATTACGGGTTTCCCTGAAACCCGTAACCTCAATCGGTCACTTCCCAAAGACAAATTAATCTAGGTTCTGATCACTGTTTTGGTGGTTTTAGTATTCATACATGTAGTATTATTGACAAGGAACAACGAGATGTCAAGATCTCAGTCCAAAAACAACAGATCCATAATGTATCACTTGGTCAAAGTCTGTCAAAAAAAGTGTTCATACGCTTTTCTGGAATTTCCAGAAATTCAAGTCATGGCCTTATGGCCTAGTTTAACCACTTACCCCGATCAATCCACTGATTATATAAACGATATGAAGCCATACATATACAGTACAAATGCCAGGCTACAAGCTCGATACAAAACCACCCTAAAAAAGAATCAAAGATGTCAGATCTGAGCCGTCCAAAAGGCTGTCATACGCTGATCTTACACTTTCTGGGTTACCCAGAAAGTTCATGGTCATGCCCGGTCAACGGGTTTTGACCACGAATAACTCCTGATCTAGACAATAAATGACTCTGATTCAACTTGCAGATTAAAGACAACATAACAGGCTACAGATCCAAACAATAAAACATCAAAAACAATAAATGAACAAGAATCTGTGACTCCTGACATTAGCTTGTCAGACGATAAATTTTGTTCTTGGACAGATTTTAAAAAACACCATTTTAAGGCACTTTGATGCTATGGATATATGTTGGATCATCATAGATCAACATAAAACATCCTTTAGCAAGAATCTAAACACAAAAACACAAAAGTTGTCTTAGCATACAAGATCAAAAATGGATTTTAGGGTTTATACCTTTATGTTCTAGATTTTGATCTTTGCTCTTCAATCTGTTATTTGTTGATCTAGGGCTGTTAATGAGACTTATTTACTTGATAAATTTGGAGCTTCTAGTGAGAGAGGGAGTTTGTGAGAGCAAGAGAGAAAATGACTAGATTTTTATGATTTTCTCTCTCCCAAATCTATATATATTGCTTATGTTGTTACTAGATCTGATCAAATTCGGCTGGAGGCTGATATATTGTCTCACAAAGTCAATATAGTTGTTCAACAACTAAAGGTCTTGGCAAAAATTACAAGTTACCAAATAAAGAAATGAAAAAGGGTATTTTGATCATTTGTATTTTATTTTTAATGGCATACTTGGAATTTGTTCAAACCCTTAGGGTTTAACCCTTAGGTTTAAACCCTTAGGGTTTAACCCTAAGGTTCTAACCCTTAGGTTTTAAATCATTAATTGCTAAAAATTTCTAATTAGGGTTTTAATTAAAAATAAAAGTTCTAAATTACAATTAGGGTTTGTAAAATAGAAATTAAGATAACTAAAATATAATTAGGGTTTTCTAATCATATTTAAGTTTAATACACACATTAGGCTTGCCAATTAGGATTAGGGTTTCCTAATTAGGGTTTAGGAATCCCGAATATGAAATTAGGGTTTCCCAGCGTACAATTAGGGTTTTTAACCGTATAATTGGTTTTCTAAATCTAAGATTAGGATTTCTAATCTCTTATTAGGGTTTATTAATTTCATACCTTATCCGATCAATCACTGATCAAAATTTCTATTCAGTACAAACACATACTCATTAATATAATTTTATTAATTATATTTTCTATCGAATCCCTTTCCAGAAATTAGGGTTAGGGTTTTTAAAGCGGTTAAGCACAACTCTATTCTAAATTTATTAGTCAATACACAAATTGACCTTCTCACGATTCGTATCACAGATACCTGTTGCAAAATTAATAATCAGTATTAATATTAAATAAAAAAAATTTATTCATAAATTTTTGATTATTCAAAATCCCGAGTTATCACAAGTCGTTTTTGCGTTGAAGATCTGGAGGCACTACCTGTATGGTGAGAAAGTGGAGATCTATACAGATCATAAAAGCCTCAAATATTTCTTCACCCAAAAGGAAGTCAACATGCGGCAACGACGTTGGCTCGAGCTGTTGAAAAATTACAATCATACCATCCAATATCATCCTGGAAAAGCAAATGTGGTAGCTGACGCATTGAGTAGATCATATGCGGGTACGAGTACAATGTTGTTAACACAAAGGTCCATTTTGTATGACTTGCAAAGGATGGAGATAGAGGTAAAGGCTCCAAGTATCCACGTGATGATATCAATTATACGAGTAGAACCGACTTTAATCGATAAAGTTAAAGCTGCTCAAGCTACAGACATGGAGCTAATGCGTATGAAGAAGAAAGTGCAAGAAGGTGTTATTCCAAAAGTAAGAATCGATGAAGAAGAAATACTTCGAGTCAACTCCAGACTTTGTGTTCCTAACGATTCTGACTTGAAGCATAGAATCATGAAGGAGGCACACAGCACACCGTTTGTAATCCATCCTAGGAGTACCAAAATGTATCATGATCTTCGACATATATTTTGGTGGAGCAATAAGAAGAGAAAGATCATAGAGTTTATCTCGAGGTGTTTAACTTGTTAACGTGTAAAGGCGGAGCATCAAGTGCCAAATGGTCCATTGCAACCACTTGAGATTCCAAAATGGAAGTGGGAACACATTACTATGGATTTCGTTACGGGTCTTCCCAAGGTTTCTCAAGGCATAAATGCGATTTGGGTTATTGTTGATAGATTAACCAAGTGTTCCCATTTCTTGCCTATACGGGAGACTTATTCCCTTGAACGTCTTGCTTGTATGTGCGTGAATGAGATTGTGAGATTGTATGGCATACCAGTATCCATAGTTTTGGATCGTGAACCAAGATTCACTTCACAATTTTGGGTTAGCTTACAGAAAGTTATGGGTACAGATTTACGATTCAGTTCGGCATACCATCCTCAAACGGTCGGGCACTCAGAGAGGACTATTCAAACTCTTGAAGATATATTACGACTCTGTGTCCTAAATTTCAAAGGGAGTTGGGATAAGTTCCTACCTTTGGTGGAATTCTCCTACAACAATAGTTATCAGGCAAGTATAGGCATGGCTCCATTTGAAGCATTGTATGGAAGAAAATGTCGTTCTCCAGTATGCTGGGATGAGGTGGGTGAAGCAACATTGTTGGGACCAGAATTGGTACGCGTAACTACAGAAAAGATCCAAATGATCCGATAACGTATACAAACGGCACAGGATCGACAAAAGAATTATGCAGATCTTCATCGAAAGGACATGGAATTTAATATTGGGGATCATGTATTGTTACGTGTTGCACTATGGAAGGGAGTTACAAGATTTGGGAAGAGAGGATAACTCAATCCAAGATTTGTTGGTCCATTTGAAATTCTTGACTGAATAGGAAATGTGGCCTATAGACTCGCATTACCTCCAAGTATGTCTCGTGTTCATAATGTTTTTCACATATCTGTGCTTCGTAAATATATGAAAGACCTGAGCCACATTATTGAGTTAGAAATAGACGAGATAGCCGAAGATTTAACGTACGAGGAGGTACCTGTTAAGATCTTAGATAAGAAAGAGCATGTCCTATGCATGAAGGTTATACCATATGTAAAGGTTTTGTGGAGTAACCATGCTATTGAATAAATGACCTGGGAGTTGGAATCAGAAATGAAAGCGAGGTATCCTAACCTTTTCGAAACACCAGGTACGTACATCAATTTTGAGGAGAAAATTTCATAAGGAGGGGAGGTTGTAAGACCCCAACTTTTTATAAATAAAATTAAATTTCCTCTATTTATTATTGTGAATAATAAGGTGTTAATTTGACATAATATTTTGGTTATGGGTGAAATGTGCAAATTTTGCAAAATAAGCAAGTGGTTATAAAATATTCATTGTTGTCGGGGAATATTCGTTTGGTCGTGGAATATTCTTGCTGTTGGGGAATATTCTTCTCATTTGGGAATATTCAATGCATTTACTCAGCATCCATTTAATGGGCCCCATAACGGAAAAAACGGTCGGATGAAGTAAAATGACAAATTTGAGTTTTACAAATAACTTGTAGTTTATTACTCAATTAACACTATTTGAATACCCTATGTGGTTAAAATACAATAATATGCGTGGTTCCACGAAGAAATACACTGGTTTTGCATGCAGATTTTTGAATTATTGATTCTTACGTGAAGGCACTTACTCAATAATTGTTATTCTGATAATTATCGTTCAATATTTTATTTCATTGATTCAATAATTCTTTGTGTTGATATTTTATATTATTGTTGTTTCAATAATTGTCACTACACAGTATTTCCCATTATCAGATCAATAATTCATATTATTTTAATAATATTATTAGATAGCATTATTGGCAATGTCTAGAAAGTTCTGTCAAGGAGAGGTTTGGTCACCTAATTGTGCGCCAGTAAGGAGAAATCCTTATCGGAAAGCCTCCTCTTTCCTGGGAACGGCCTTGTTGTCATAATTATGATTCTGTAATATTATTTGTGAATAATTAATTATTGATTTATATGATATAGAAATATTTATTTTATGTGGATATAAATGATGGATATATTTATTGTGGTTATAAATGAAGGAATTAATATTGAGGTGTTTTATCAGTATTTTTGGCAGAATAGAGGTGCTGAAAATCATCCGTATGTGGATTTCGGACATTTTCTGTTTGGAATTTGGAAAAACTTAAACTTACAAAGTTATAGAGAACTAAATTTCCTATGGAAGGACATGAGATTCGAATTTTTTTGATAAAAGGGTTATTTATTATGAATTATGGAAGTTTCAGAAAATAAATGTTTTTATTAAAAATATGGTGGGCCCCACTTTTGGTTGGTGAGAAATGAAATGTGCTGGAATTTTTTTCAAAAGTGGTAGGCTTGAATAGTAGCAGGTAAAGCCATTAGGTAGCAGGTTAGTTTTCTATGACGTTCTAAGCATTTTCCTATAAATAGGGTGCTTAGTTAGAATTGAAAATCACACCAGAAATAAGTTTTCTCTCTTTCTCTCTCTATATTATCGAGCGTATTTTGTGAGTATTTAGATACTTTGTGAGTTGCTATTCATCATTGCAAGTTTCCTTTAGCCTTATACCTAATATTTCAGCCGAAATTACTGTTATTTTGAGGTAAGGGATGTTATTTTCTTTCTAAATGATGTTATTCTTTCAATATCATTATATCGAAATATTGGTATGGATTTTATTATGGAATTTCTATCTTTTTGTGTCGGGGTTACTATTCACGTATACGGTACTTTTCACCGAAAAATAAAATTTTCTTCTTTTGTCCAAGATGTCTATTATGGTTACTATCTTTGATTGTATCCATGTTTTGATCTTTATTTATAAATTCTGCTTCACAATTGGTTATTATGGAGTATTATTGAACTTGGATAAACTGAAATACGAATTCCTAATATTTGTTCTTTTATCTCACTGGATTCATTTTCTTTAAGATATTTTTCATTATCCTCAGTCCTAAATGATGATATTACTGAATATCTTTGGCCTTTAGTGCAAAGATGAATGATTAACTGATGAATATCTTTGGCCCGTAGTGCAAAGATGAACAGGTGTTGAGATGAACATGACCAACTGGTGATACAAATGAATATCTTTGGCCTGTAGTGCAAAGATGAATATTTGATTCAAGATGTCTATTGATTGATGTTACAGGGATAAAATATTGATGATGAACTTTTAAATCTTAGAAGATAGTAGAATTCATTCTCTACTTGACTCTTCTAATGGATTGCTGTTTCCGCTGCAGTTGTTGATCTAAAACTTGTTGTCTATTATATTTTATCATATTTTCCCTTTTGAAGACTAAATATAATTTGTTGTATATTATCTTAGTCATAATATTCTTTACTGGGCTAGTTGAGCTCACCCTTTTCCTTTTTGTTCTATTATTCTTCTCAGGAGGAGAGAATTTAGCAGGAATTAACCGGGGTATGGAGTGATGATTCAAGATAGTTGTTCTAGTAGTCTTCACTATTTTGTAAAATAGTGTATCAATAATTGTAATTAGGACTCCTTTTGAGTTTGTATGATAATATTTGTATTCAAACTCATAGTATATGTGTTGTCGTATTTTTGCACAACAATTGTATTACTGAAGTTGTATTTGTTTTTGTACTATTTATTTGGCGACTCAGAATGGGTGATGTATACCTATTTTGGGGGCGTCACAGTAAGCATACTCTGTTTTGCAGAGTAACTACCAACTTGGTTTCCAACGATTCAAGCATGCTCCAAACCATTATTAAAATGTTCATAGATGCTAGTAAACTTCCTAAACACCTTATAACATGATTATTCATATTAATTAACAAATGAATTCAAGAAATTTCAAGAATCAAACAAGACCCATCTCAAGAACATAATTAGAAATTATACATTCTTAAGCTTAAATTGGACTTCCTACACACTGAATATGCTTCTACAATGCTCAACAAATTATACTCTCCAATTTAGACTATCAAGCAACTTCTAGCAATCAAATAAATTTGCATTTGGGCTTGTATTTATAAAAAGAACTTGGGCTGAATTTAGGGTTGCATAAAGGGTAGTATCCATGGTGTCTTGGAAGGAAACAATGGTCATTCAAGGGTTGGCCAACTACCCACAAGCTCAGCCATCATCACCTAAGTCTAGCCTTTTGGAGAAATACGTGATTTAGTTTTCAGCTACTATTCATGTACTTGGTGACACTCATTTTGGGACAAGAGAGAAAAATATCATCAATTGGTCATGTAAAGCTTGGTTTGGTCCTTTTAATTCCCATAATGTAATATTAAGGTACAATTGTTACCATATTAGGAATTTAAAGATAAATATACTCACATCATATAATCCATGTACATTTTATTTTAATGTCTACCCACATGCATATTGTTACATACACATTTCATGATATATTTATACCATATAGTTTCAATATGCTTAATCATATTGCTTCATACAATATAGTTTCATAAAACTTAATATATAGTCACATAAATGTCACACTACACTATATAGTATAGTTGTATTATTGTTCACATGCATATAAGTGTCAATATAATCTTATTATATTAATAACTTACTTATTTATGTCAAATAAATAAATTATTCACTTCCACCAATATAAATTATTTATTCGTCATTGATTAATGTAATTATGAATCTTCATAACCATTAATTATTTATATAATTCTTATTATATTTATAGAAATATTGCTAATAATAATAACCACATATTATTTATTAATCACCATTACCAAGTAATCAATATCCTACCGCAATCATTAACAATTAATATTAATTAATGGTCCACTTAATAATTCCGTTGTCAAACATAACATACTTTATTCCATGGTTTATTAACGTCGCGCATATCACATAATTGTTCTATTTAATTTCTAAAGCAGAAAGTAAATTTTTCTCCATTAACTCACAACACAATTTGTGCGGTTTATATCTTGGGAGTCACACTTGTACCACACAAGATTACAAGACTGGTTTAGCTTCAAGCCCATGCCAATTTTTATCGCTAAACTCATTTTATACGACATGAATTAATGCCCACGAGAATGATATTACAAGTCTAAGAGCGTATTGATTACTTATATGAAATCAGATGATCATACATGATTAATCTTCCTAATTCTCATTTTAATTCGCTTAGTGAATTTCCTCGTTTCACAATATGCCACATAAGGCATTTCACAATTCTCATTGCCAAATCCACATTTCTCAATACGCACTAATATTGTGCAACTCAGTTAAATTAACCAACTCACAAAACAATAACATTTATATCCACATAAATATTATTTCCATTAATATATTCATTTAATAATACGTGAAAATTCTCGGGTATTACATCCCCCCATTATAAACATTCCATCTCAGAATTGCTACAAGGTTACACAAATAGATGGGGATAATCCCTCATCATCCTATCTTCTAACTCTCACGTAGCCTCCTCAACATCGTGGTTACGCCAAAGTACCTTTACATAGGAAATAACTTTATTTCTCAAGGTTTGTTCTTTCCTATCAAGAATTTGGACAGGAATTTCTTCGGATGGTAAATTCTTCTCCACCTGAATGGTTTCATAAGAAATCACGTGGTTGTAGTCAGGCTTGTACGGACGCAACAAAGATATGTGAAAAACGTTATGGATGTGCTCCAACTCAGGTGGTAGTGCAACTTTGTATGCTACTTCACCCACTCGTTTTAGTATTTTGAACGGTCCTATAAATCTTGGACTCAGATTTCTTTTCTTGCCAAAACGGATCTTTCCCTTCCATGGAGATACAAAACTGCCGATTTCAAAATCTTGGTCTTTCCGATGCAAATTTGCATACTTTTTCTGGCGATCTTGAGCTGCCACTAGTCTAGCCATTATTACTCTCACCACATCTGCGGTTTGTTGTACTAACTCTGGTCCGAGTATTCGTCGTTCTCTGACTTCGTCCCAACATAATAGCATTCTGCATTTCCTTTCGTAAAGAGCTTCATATGGTGGCATGCCGATACTCGCATGGTAACTATTATTATACGTAAATTCGACTAAGAGTAGGTGGTCGTCCCAATTTCCCTTGAAGTCCATCACGCAAGTTCTAAGCATGTCCTCTAGCGTTTGTATTGTTCACTCACTCTGTCCTTTTATCTGAGGATGAGAAGCAGTACTTAACCTTAACTATGTTCCCATCCTCTCTTGCAAGCTTTTCTAAAATTTTGACGTGAAACGCGGGTCTCGGTCAGAAACAATCGATACCGGCACTCCATGTCGTGAAATAATTTCCTTTACGTACATACCCACTAACTGATTCAAACTATAGCGGATCTTGATCGGTAGATAATGTGCGGTCTTTGTGATTCGATCCATGATAACCCAAATGGCATCCAACCCTTTCTGTGTGACCGGAAGTCCTACCATGAAATCCATTGTAATATGCTCCCATTTCCACTCCGGTATTTCCAACGGTTGTAGCAACCCACTCGGCCGCTGATGCTTTACTTTTAGGTGTTGACAAGTTAAACATCTACTAACGCATTCCGCGACTTCCCGTTTCAAATTAGGCCACCAAAAATGTTGCCTCAAGTCTCGGTACATCTTAGTGCCTCCTGGATGAACGACATATGTCGTATTGTGTGCTTCGTTCAAAATCTCTTCTCTTAACTCGGTTACCTCCGGTACCCACACTCTCCCTTCGAATCTTAAGATACCGTCTTTATCTATTCAAATTTTTTCTTCCCCATTTTCCGTGATCCTTTTCCTGATCTTCTCACATTCTTCATCTTTCTCCTTTGCTTCCTTTTCTCTATCCAACAATGTCGTACAAGCTTCCATTACAAATAACTTTTCTTCAGACCTCTTGGTCCCTCCACTTCTATCTCCAACTTCTCCATATCTCTTATTAACTCCTCCTGAGTTGTCAGTTGAAACAATTTCTCCCTTTCTTTCCTGCTCAGAGCGTCGGCAACTACGTTTGCCTTCCTCGGGTGATAAAGAATATCACAGTCATAATCTTTGAGATATTCTAACCTCCTTCTCTGATGCATATTCAACTCCTTCTATGTGAAGATATATTTCAGACTTTTGTGGTCCGTGTATATCTCACATTTCTCTCCGTACAAATAATGTCTCCATATCTTTAAAGCAAAAACTACTGCCGCTAACTCCAAGTCATGAGTAGGGTATCATTTTTTGTAATCCTTCAATTGTCGTGACGCGTACGCAATGACCTTGCTATGTTGTATTAGCACACAACCCAGTCCGCTATGCGATGCATCACTATACACCAAAAATCCTTCCGTATCATCTGGTAATGATAATACAGGCGCCTCGCTCAATCTCTTCTTCAACTCTTGAAAACTCTCTTCACATTTATCGGTCCATACAAATTTTACTGTCCTTCTCGTCAGATTAGTCAACGGGGTCGCTATCTTAGAAAAATCTTGGATGAATCTTCGATAGTACCCAGCTAACCCTAAGAAACTCCTCACTTCTGTCGGTGTTCTCGGTTGTTCCCAACTACTTACCGCTTTGACCTTTTCGGGGTCTACTGAGATTCCATTCTCATCCACCACGTGGCCTAAGAATTGAACCGTCTTCATTCAAAATTCACATTTTGAAAACTTCGCATACATCTTCTCCTTTCGTAGTGCCTCCAAAACAATCTTCAGATGTTCAACATGTTCCTCCTCTTTCTTTGAGTAGATCAAAATATCGTCAATGAAAACTACTATGAATTTATCCAAGTATGGCTTGAAAACTAGATTCATCAAGTCCATGAATGCTGCCGGAACATTAGTTAAACCAAATGACATTACCAAAAACTCGTAATGTCCATAACGGGTTCAAAACGCAGTCTTTGGTATGTCCTCATCCCACACTTTCAGTTGATGATATCCTGTCCGTAAGTCGATCTTCGAGAAACATTTTGCTCCCTTCAGTTGATCAAACAAGTCATCTATCCTCGGTAGTGGATATATGTTCTTGATCGTTACTCTATTCAATTCTCGATAATCGATACAGAGCCTCATCGATCCGTCCTTTTTCTTAACAAATAACACTGGTGCTCCCTAAGGAGACACACTCGGTCGAATGTGACCCTTATCCAATAACTCTTAAAGTTGCATCATCAATTACTTCATTTCTACTGGCGCCATATGATATGGAGCTTTCGAAATCGGTGTCGTTCTTGGTGCTAAGTCTATTACGAATTCAATTTCTCTGTCTGGCGGAAGACCATGCAGATCGTTCAGAAACACATCTTGAAATTCATTCACTACGGGTATATCTTTAATCTCTACTCCCTTTTTTCCGAGTATCTACGATGTAAGCTAAATAACCTACACATCCTTTTCTTAACAATTTCTTGGCCTGCATCATCATAACGCAACACGATTGCTTAAGCGATGAGCTACCATGAAACACTACCTTAGACTTACTCAGAGTCTGAAGGTTCACACACTTGTTCTGACAATCAATTATCGTCGCATGGTTATATAACCAATCCATTCCAAGTATTACGTCAAATTCTCCAAGTCTAATAGGAATCAAGTGTACGCTTAGTTCATGTTCTCTAATGTTTACGTGACAATTTCGATAAACGTATTCTACAGGGATTATTTCCTTATTCGCAACTTCTACGTTCAAGGAATCTTCTAAATGTTCTCGGGGTGTACTAAGTTTACTAGCAAATTCTTCAGATACAAAAGAACAGGTGGCACCCGAATCAAATAATACATAAGCATTTATATTATTAATTGGGATTATACCTGACACTACGTCCTTCGTAGACACTTCATCCTGAACGATCATGTTAAAGGTTTAGGAGGTCGATCGGTTGGGTTGCGCAGGTCCACCAATCATTAACTTGCTTCCTCCTCCCCAGCCTCCGCCAGCTCTACCGCTCCTTTTCTTCGGGCAATCCTTTATCTGGTGCTTTGTTGATCCACAAGAAAAACATCCTCTGATCTTCTTTGGCTTTGGGCAATTTGGTAATATGTGCCCTCTTGGCCGCAGTTATAGCAAGTGTTCTTTCCCTTCCAGCACTCCCCCTGATGACTTCTTCCACACTTGTTGCAAGCTTCGGTCCTTTTCTTGAAGTTTCCCTGGTGACTCCCACCTTGATTATTGTTTCTGATGTTGTTGTTGTTATTTTCCCATTTCCTCTTTCCAGAATTACTCCCTCCGTTGCTGCTTCCTCCACGATGCTCAATACCAGTATTCTTATCCTTCTTCTCCTTATGATATAGACTTAAGGCCTCACTGCCACCTTCCGCAATGACTACCTTCTCTAACAAGGTCGTAAAGGAATCAATCTGGAAGACTGATGCCTTATTATACAACCACGGCTTCAACCCTTTCTCGAAGCGTCTCGCCTTCCTTTCCTCATCCCTAACTTGGTGTTCCGCAAATCGCGCTAGTTCATTAAACTTTGCTGCGTATTGCGCCACCGTCATATCTCCTTGTTTTAACTCTTGGAACTTCACTTCCATCCTACTCTTCATACTCTTCGGGAAGTAGTTCTTGAAGAACAACATCGTAAACCTCTCCCATGTTATCGTTCCTTCCCCCGCTCTTTGCTGATTAGTTTCCCACCAATAGTTCGCTTCACCCCTCATCATGTATGTCGCAAATACTGTCTTCCGGTCTTCACCCACGTGAGCTAAAGTAAAGGCCTTCTCGATCTCTTTGATCTAGGTTTGCGCAACTATCAAGTCAGTAGTTCCCGTGAGCTCTGGGGGTCCTACACTCTTAAAATCTTTGAAGGTTGTTACTGGGACAGCTTGGGGAATGGGTGGTACGAGTTCATTTCTTCCCCTCAGAGCTTCTCCCAATAAATCTACCAATCTTTGTATCGGATCTACTGGTCTTCTCTCATCATTAACTGACTCTTCTGGGACAGTTATTCTACGTCTGGGCGGCATTTTCTGCATCCCAAAATTTTTCATTTTATTATCTAATTATCATATTTACACATTTCTCAATTGAAAATAACTAAATGTTTAAAACACATTTCTGAAACAAGATCATTTATATTCATATGCCAAATGGTTACAATATATGTTCTTTCCTAGCATACTGCTATAAATGATAGCACATATCCCCTAATTTCACAAAAGACGGGGACAACACTAGCTTACTACCCCTCTAACACTTTTCAAAAGTTGGGGTTACCATCATCTCGCATCTTACACAAATGATTGAGATTACAACAACATATTAAACAACACATAAATAAAATACTACGCTACTGAGCTTTTTTCTCTAGACTCAATCTAACATCCCATGCTCCACGGTGCTCTGATATTCCTTCTATGTGATGTGCACCACCATATCTTGACTTATGGTATGCCGGGTCTATCCTTGCTCAGTTGGGTAGTGATTTACCCCATCGATCAATCTCTCCATGGTCGTGCGTAGAGCATAGGCCATCTTGTTCATCTTCCTCCTCTTGCACCGCACCTCATCCTCTAAATCATCCACCCTGTCATTGGATTCCTCCCACTTCTCCTTGAAGTGAATCATATACATCACCTCCATCTCTAACTGAGTTCAGAGAGCCTCCTTCTCCGTCCTCTCAGTCAAAACCCTCTGTTCCATTTCTTCTAGCTTCCCTGCTAACTCAACGTTCCACGTTACTGATCGGTGAAACAAGGTCCCCATCTGAATCCCTGCCTCCTTACGGTGAACAATTTCCACCTCCATCTCGTGCATCACTAGTTGCCTCTCAAGGGTCTCAGTCTCTAGCTCCTCGACTCTACATCCTAATTCCAAAATTTGTTCTTCATACCCTCCCAACATCCGATCCTCGAAAGTAGACTCGTCGGAGTCCTCCATGGGCTCGGGTTCTTCCTCTATAGGCTCCTCCTCTAGATCAGACTCCTCAGGTAGAGGGTCCATCTCCTCATCATCATCATCACCATCAATAGGGGCAACTACCGATATAGGCTCCACTATCAAGGGTGCTTCATAGACTACGTGGATATCACGCGGCTCCTCCTCTACTACTCGGCTAGGTCCTCCCATGTCAGTCATCCTACAATCACCAACATAAGACAAGGCAAACAACAACTCCATTAGAATGTTAAATAACATAAGTTCATTATGTAGAATGAAGTTACATTTCATAACACACTAAGTCTCTCAAGGAAAAATCTACATGAGTTTTATCCCCTTCCTAACTTCTAAGTTTTCCTAAGTTATAATCTAAGGACTCTCGTTCCTAAGGTTTATAACTATGGCTTTGATACCAACCTATGACGCCCCCAAATTCTGACCGCCACTTGGTCACTCGAATTCGGTTCGTCACATGCTAAAAGTATTACCATAATAACTAAAATTACACATTCGCAACGAAAGATCTAATTTAGAATAATATATAATGATTTATTATAATTATTCCCCCAAGTTTCGCAACCTACAGTGCTTAATAGATTACATAATGATATCGAATAAAGACTTATTACATAATCCTACTTAAGCTTAAACATAGTCTGAAAACAGTCTTAATACAACTTATTGGACTTAAACATAAAGGGATAAGTTAGTCATTATCCTTGCCCTTGTCTTTCCCAGAGACACCTCCCTGTTCTACCTTAACTAAAAGGTTTTAAATAAGCAAGAATGAGCATAACTTGCCCAACAAGTAATATTCAATAATGGTAAAGAGTTTTATAACACGAGTGTGAAATATCGAAGTATCATCTCTAAGATAGTTCAGAGTTTCAGAATAATATCATAAACAATGAATATCAACAATTCTTGGAATAAGAATGATAATTCAATATAAATCAACAGATATTTATGAATTCAAAGACTATCAATGTATCCAACTGGATAAACAATTTATACTGAGCAGTAACTAAGGACTATTGAACATCTACTAGAATTACCAATATTAAACTGATAACCCATACATCAAGTACTATAGATGATCAATCTACAATACTTCATGTTATGTATAACACCACAGTAATAATCTACTCATGTGTTGGGGTTTCCAACAATATACATTCCCCTTACGATAAGGGTTGTTCAACTCAATTTTCAAGATTTCCGCACCAATCAATTGGTTTGTACAGTTTTATAAACATGCATATAGTCTAGCCGAATCAAATGGCATATACACTTTCACAATATTCAAGAATAATACCAAGTTCAACATGAATAATAGTTTTCACAAGAGTTTTAGACATACTAGCTCAATTGAACGAATAAGTAGTATAACTTGCATTCAAGGAGATAAGTTTATGATATCCATTGAATAAAGTAATGCAAGATTTAGAATACTTGCACGATAAAAGTAGGGTTCAGATACTTTCCTTAAGCATAGTTTATCCACATTAAGAAATCAACACTTTCGGATCCTATTTATAGCGTATTATATGTACAAGATGTTCATTAGCTAACATATATAGGTCAGTTCAACGTACACATTAATGTCTAACTTAGTCGTAACTTCATACACATCACATATCCTATATTTTATAGTACAAATCAGTTTGTAAGACATCACAAGTTCAACCCACGTATCATTGTTTGATATTATGCAAACATTCTTTTGGACTTATCGTTTGAAAGTCATGATTAACCTTTATCTCTATCACATAGCATGCTTCTTAACACATTACATAGCATGTTGATAATATATTACAAGTTAAAGTAATCATATAGGCATGCTTCAAACATCAGTTCAAAAACAGAAGCCATTCAAGATCAGAAGACGGCAGCGTAATCTGCATACTGTCTGAAGCTTAGGGATGGCGCAATTGCTTATCCCCCCGCCGGACCAAGGTTGAGCTTTGCACTTTCTGTTTCTACCTAATTCCTATACCTCTATGTACTAATACTCTATCATATCTGCATGTTTGAGGTGCTCACATAATCACATGACCGTTCTTGAGTTCATTTGTATATGTTTGGACTTACAACTTACATGGTATTAAAGCATAGCAATATCAAGTGGTTACCATGACTCATTACTTGGCTATATACCCACATAGAGATTTCAAAATCTGCTAATACATATATTTATAGTATTCATATTGCTAGTTCACAATTATCATTGTTTAATACTTCGAATCATGCTTTAAACTAATGATTAGTTTTGAAATCATCATGTTAAATACATATAAATCATACCTAGGGATATTATAGACATAACATGACATTTTAACCCTTTATCATCTAGATATCCATGTGATACAACTAGATTTCGAAAATAGGTTCAAGTTTGCCTTTGAAACCATTTTAGATTTGAACTATGCAATCTAACATACAACTTCAAAGCTCTAAACATATGTAGTCAAGTCATGTTAACAAGCTCACAAGATCAAAATGTATATCATGTAGTAGTCATGCATGTTAGCTTACTATACTAGGCTTTTTCTTGAAAACATTTATAACACAAAGCCTAATAAAGTGGTCATGATCAAGGAACCATGTACACTATAGCATGCTCATCTATATGTAAAATGAGTCATGTGTATAGATTACTAAGCCCATAATTTGCAGAACATGAATTTCGTCAAATTTATTTTCAAAACTTACAGCTCTTGTTAAAGATCCTCTACCAAATCATGTTGGACATTTTATACTACATAAGGAAACGTTATAACACATGTCATACCTATTTCTCATGTATATACAAGTCATAATACCATATTAGCAACAACCTAGCATAACAGAATCCATCAACTAGTTACGAGTGCAGTAGCATTTGCTGCTTCACCCAAATATAAGCAGTATGTAGGCTAATGCCAGTCGAGTTCAGAAGTAGTAAGCATACTCTATTTTGCGGAGTAACTACCAACTTGGTTTCCAACGATTTAAGCATGCTCCAAACCATTATTAAAGTGTTCATAGATGCTAGTAAACTTCCTAAACACCTAATAACATGATTATTCATATCAATTAACAAATGAATTCAAGAAATTTCAAGAATCAAACAAAACCCATCTCAAGAACATAATTAGAAATTATACCTTCTTAAGCTTAAATTGGACTTCCTACACACTGAATATGCTTCTACAATGCAAAACAACTTATACTTTCCAACTTAGACTATCAAACAACTTCTGGCAATCATAAAAACTGCATTTGGGCTTGTATTTATAGAAAGAACTTGGGCTAAATTTAGGGTTTGCATAAAGGGTAGTATCCATGGTGTTTTGGAAGGAAACAATGGTCATTAAAGGGTTGGCCAACCACCCACAAGCTCAGCCATCATCACCTAAGTCTAGCCTTTTGGAGAAATACGTGATTTAGTTTTCAGCTATAATTCATGTACTTGGTGACACTCATTTTGGGACAAGAGAGAAAAATCTCACCAATTGGTTATGTAAAGCTTGGTTTGGTCCTTTTAATTCCCATAATGTAATATTAAGGTACAATTGCTACCATATTAGGAATTTAAAGATAAATTCTATACTCACATCATATAATCTATGTACATTTTATTTTAATGTCTACCCACATGCATATTATTACATACACATTTGATGATTTATTTATACCATATAGTTTCAATATGCTTAATCACATTGCTTCATACAATATAGTTTTATAAAACTTAATATATAGTCACATAAATGTCACACTACACTATATAGTATAGTTGTATTTTTGCTCACATGCACATAACTGTCAATATAATCTTATTATATTAATAACTTACTTATTTATGTCAAATAAATAAATTATTCACTTCCACCAATACTAATTAATCCATTCCTCATCGATTAATGTAATTATGAATCTTCATAACCATTCATTATTTATATAATTCTTATTATATTTATAGACATATTGCTAATAATAATAACCACATATTATTAATTAATCACCATTACCAAGTAATCAATATCCTACCACAATCATTAACAATTAATATTAATTAACGGTCCACTTAATAATTTCGTTGTCGAACATAACGTACTTTCTTCCATGGTTTATTAACGTCACGCATATCACATAATTGTTCTATTTAATTTCTAAAGCAGAAAGTAAATTTTTCTCCAATCGACTATCATGGCGCGATCTTGATTTATCTTCATTGGAGTCTGCGTCGTGCTACTGCAAGCAAGATGGTTTAGCTTCAAGCTCGTGCCAATTTTCATCGCTAAACTCGTTTTATATGACATGCATTAATGCCCACAAGAATGATATTACATGTCTAAGAGCGTATTGATTACTTATATGAAATCACATGATCATATACGATTAATCTTCCTAATTCCCATTTTAATTCGTTTAGTGAATTTCCTCGTTTCACAATATGCCACACAAGGCATTTCACAATTCTCAAGACGCACTAATCTAGTGCAACTCAGTTGAATTAACCAACTCACAAAACAATAACACTTATATCCACATAAATATTATTTCCATTAATATATTCATTTAATAATACGTGAAAATTTTTTGGTATTACATCCTCCCCTCCTTATAAAAATTCCGTCACGGAATTTCTCCAAGGTTACACAAATAGATGGGGATAATCCCTCATCATCCTATCTTCTAACTCCTACGTAGCCTCCTCGACATCGTGGTTACGCCAAAGTACCTTTACAGAGGAAATAACTTTATTTCTCAAGGTTTGTTCTTTCCTATCAAGAATTTGGACAGGAATTTCTTTCATCGCTAAATTCTTCTCCACCTGAATGGGTTCATAAGAAATCACGTGCTTGTAGTCAGGCTTGTATGGACGCAACACAGATATATGAAACATGTTATGGATGTGCTCCAACTCAGGTGGTAGTGTAACTTTGTATGCTACTTCGCCCACTCGCTTTAGTATTTCGAACGGTCCTATGAATCTTAGACTCAGTTTTCCTTTCTTGCCAAAACGGATCTTTCCCTTCCATAGAGATACCTTCAAGAATACAAAACTGCCGATTTCAAAATCTTAGTTTTGCTAATGCAAATCTACATACTTTTTCTGGCGATCTTGAGCTGCCACTAGTCTAGCCCTTATTACTGTCACCACGTCCGCGGTTTGTTGTACTAACTCTGGTCCGAGTATTCGTCATTCTCCGACTTCGTCCCAACATAATAGCGTTCTGCACTACCTTCTGTAAAGAGCTTCGTATGGTGGCATGCCGATACTCGCATGGTAACTATTATTATACGCAAATTCAACTAAGGGTAGGTGGTCGTCCCAATTTCCCTTGAAGTCCATCACGCAAGTTCTAAGCATGTCCTCTAGCATTTGTATTGTTTGCTCACTCTGTCCGTCTGTTTGAGGATGATAAGCCGTACTTAACCTTAACTATGTTCCCATCCTCTCTTGCGAGCTTTTCCAAAATTTTGACGTGAAATGCGGGTCTCGGTCTGAAACAATCGAAACCAGCACTCCATGTCGTGAAACAATTTCCTTTACGTACATACTCGATAACTGATTCAAACTGTAGTGGATCTTGATCGGTAGAAAATGTGCGGTCTTTGTTAGTCGATCCACAATAACCCAAATGGCATCCAACCCTTTCTGTGTGACCGGAAGTCCTACCACGAAATCCATCGTAATATGCTCCCATTTCTACTCCGGTATTTCCAACGGTTGTAGCATCCCACTCGGCAGCTGATAATCTATTTTTACGCGTTGACAAGTCAAACATCTACTAACGCATTCTGTGATTTCCCGTTTCAAATTAGGCCACCAAAAATGTTTCCTCAAGTCTCGGTACATCTTAGTGCCTCCTGGATGAACGAAATATGTCGCATTGTTTGCCTCATGCAAAATCTCTTCTCTTGACTCGGTTACCACCGGTACCCACACTCTCCCTTCGAATCTTAAGATACCATCTTTATCTATTCAAATTTTTTCTTCCCCATTTTCCGTGATCCTTTTCCTGATCTTCTCACATTCTTTATCTTTCTCCTGTGCTTCCTTTACTCTATCCAACAATGTCGTACAAGCTTCCATTACAAATAACTTTTCTTCAGACCTCTCGGGTCCCTTCACTTCTATCTCCAACTTCTCTATATCTCTTATTAACTCCTCCTGAGTTGTCAGTTGAAACAATTTCTCCCTTCCTTTCTTTCTCAGAGCGTTAGCAACTACGTTTGCCTTTCCCGGGTGATAAAGAATATCACAGTCATAATCATTGATCAATTCTAACCACCTTCTCTGATGAATATTCAACTCCTTCCGTCTGAAGATATATTTTAGACTTTTGTGGTCCATGTATATCTCACATTTCTCTCCGTACAAATAATATCTCAATATCTTTAACACAAAAACTACTGCCGCTAACTCCATCTTCCTCAAGCTCCTGATCTTGAGAGACACAACTCCCTGCAGCTAGATATTCACCCTCAGTGGTTGACAAGGCAACTAATGTTTGCTTCTTACTATGCCAAGAGACAAGACTTTGTCCCAAAAATGTACAATTACCACTTGTACTTTTTTTATCTGTTTGACACCCTGCATAGTCAGCATTTGAATAACCCCTTAGATCAAAATTATTGCAGTTTGGGTAAAATAAGCCTAAAATTTTAGTGCCACTTAAGTATTTAAATATCATTTTAAGAGCTTGTAAATGAGACTGTAGCGCCCCAAATTCGGGTCCTAAATCACCACGAATCTGGTACACTAGTTCTAATTATTGCGGAAGATATAAACATAAATTGTTTATACATTAAACATTACACACTATCCCCAAGGTCGAGAACCTTCACTTAAAACCTGAATCAATATCCTATCTAACATACAATGTTATTATTATACAATACTATTACAGATTTAGTTGCACATATAATCCCAAGCTGAACTTGGTTTTGACTTTTCCTTGTATCCGACATATTCGTGTTAATCTGCAATGTTTATCATGATATAGCAAGGGTGAGCAACAAGTTTGCCCAGCAAATTTAAGTTCAATAAATTATGGATATATCATGATGGAAAGATTTTGAATAATAGCTGGGTAAAATTCAACAATATAATTGTGAACTAGCATGGACAAATTTTTATAGCTGAACAAAATATGAACATATCAATTATATCTTGACCGAATGGTAATGAAGGTGATCAACCTTTCATACCTGATGAACACATACAATATGCACCAAGTGTGATTCAACAATTCATAGACGTGATAATCAGTAATGAATAATTACCAACATATATGAAATTTATAACTCAGGGTGGAGTTAAAGAGAACTTGCACAATAAATAAGTATAAGAAACTTGCATGTACCGTTGATTACCGTTATGAAACATAACTTAGCTTTATCCGAAGACCTAATATTAATAATATCGATTTCCCAAGTTAGAATAATATCATCACAGTATAGAATAACCTAAACACATTACCACATAATCATATCCGTCTATACAACATATAAGACCTAGCATCAAGTCAAACTATTACAGTCTGAGTTGAATTCGGCACCATTCTGAGATCTCGACGGCCTAATCGGACAATTGTCGAGTTTAAGTTTAATTAAACTCTGTCTAAACGCAACACAATTAACTTAGACAATTAATTATTCAGTCAAAATAATTTTCATAGGCTCATAATAATTTTCAAGTAATTATTATCATTTATTATGATTTTTCAATCATTAATATCATATTTATATGATTTAAATACCACTTAATTCCATTATCGTTAATATTTATTTAATATTAAATATTACTAAAATCCTTAACATAATATTATAATATATTTATAATATCTCAAAGTATTTTTAATACTTTAATATTGCTTTTAAATGATTTTAAAATAATTAAAACCATAAATAAATAATTTTCCTTAATATTAAAATATTAATATTTTTCATGACAAAACATCAAAAGTTATATTTTATAAATTTAAATATTTTCTAAACCTTTAAATCATTTTTATATGATTTTTAAATCATTAATTCTATTTTTCTATAATTTATTTAATATATTCATTAAGTAAATCAATTTCCATTAATATTAATTTATTAATGAAATTCATCACAAAATATCTAAAGTCATTAAAAATAACTTAAATATTTTCTTATACCATAATATATATTTTTATGATTTTTCAAGTATTAAAATCATTTTAAATAATTTATTTAATAATATAATCAAATAAATTAAATATCATTAATATTCTAAAATATTAAATATTAATGAAATATATTCTAAATTATTAAAAACTCATTTTTAGACTTTAAAATAATTTTTAGGAATTTATTATGTATTTTTCATAATTAAAAACTATTTAATACTAATTATTTAATAAAAACAATAATTTTGTAATTAATCTGTCGCTAAAAGGGCCCTATAGCGACGAAACTGTCGCTATAGGTGTTCTTGAGGGATCATCAACAAACCCAGATCTTCAAACTCAGTGTACAGGGTAGGTAGTTTGACCAGCATTTGCTCTGTGATCTAAGTGTTTTCTTTGCTTGTAATTGTGTTAATATTGTAGTATACATGAAATACTACAACTAAAAATCGATTTCATGACCAAACTATAACACAACAGAGAGATCAAAGCTCCAGAAAATCTTTCAGAAGTTGTTCTTCATTTCTTGGTTTTCCAGAAATGAAGAACAGTCCGAGTTGGCCACTTATGATCTCCATAACTTGCTTCTTGTGTTTACTAAGTGTAATCTAAAGGTGCTAACTTGTAGTCCTGATATCAGAGAACAACAACATATCACTAAATCATCTTAACAACAACACAAATGACAGATCAAGTCTGGTCAAAGTGCATGCCAAGAACTGCCTTTGAAGATTTCTGGGTTGCCTAGAATCTTCATTCGGCATGATGGTCAACGCTTGTTTGACCCACAATATCTTTGATCCTGTTATGGATCTAAGTTACCTAAAGGCATGATCATGTAGCGTACATCTCAGACCACAACATCAAAATAATAACTTGGCCAAACTATCAAACACATGCAAGATCTGAGGCTCAGAAAACATTGCCAGACTTTCTGGGTTTCTGGGTTGCCCGGAAACTCAGTTAGTCATGGTCGGTTAACGACCTTTGACCCTTAATAACTTTTGATATACACATGATCTGGGCTTGATTCAAGTTCCAGATCAAAGCCCACATGACATAATACAATTGTAAACATTTAAAACACCAAAAACATAAACACACTGAGATCTATGAGATTTGACATTCAACTGTCAGACCATATTTTTCCAATTTTCCAAATTTTTGAAAACTTCAAATTTATGCATCTAGATGTAATGGATCTAACAAATAACAACCCAGATCACTAAATGAAACCCTCTAACATAACTTTAAACAATAAACAATAACAAATAACATGGATCACATAGCTAGATTTCTAAGTTTAGGGTTTTTATACCTTTTTAGCTTTGATCCTTGAATTTGACTTTGATGTTTGATCTTGGCAAGCTAACACATGATCTTGGCTTAACTTATCACTCACTCTCACTCTAAAATTTCGGATGGGAGAGAGAGAAGACTTGGCTAGGTTGAAATGTAAAATGTGTAACTTTTCTAGACTTGTATGCCTTTAATCCATGATGCAATGTATTTAATCTAGCAAGTTGGCTGATATTTTAGATATAGGGCACATGGCTAGCTAGAGTTTGTCACCAATCACAAGTAGGGCTAGATCTACACTCTATCTCATTAAAATATTCAAAAGGGTAGTTTGGACATTTGGCTTGTAAAGTTAATGGAAACTTGGTAACTTGTCACAACCCTTAAATTTTAATTCTTAGGGTTTGACCCTTAGGGTTTAACCCTAAGGTTATACAAATTTAAATTTCTAGGCTTTTCTAATTAGGTTCTAAAAATAGAAAATTATAATTATAATTAGGGTTTCCTAATTATATTAAAATTTACTAATCACATTCAAGCTTGCTAATTAGGGTTAAGGTTTCCTAATTAACATTAAACTTTATAAATTAGTAATTAGGTTTTCCCTAATTGTAAATTAGGATTTTTAATTTAACAATTAGAGTTTCCTAACTAGTTTGTTAGGTTTTCCCCTAATTAAATTGTAATTAAATACACTAAAGCCTTTAAGCTCCCAAATTAGGGTTTTAATATTCCGAATTAGGGTTTCGGATTCTCAAAATTGAAACTAGGGTTTCCAGAACTGGTGCTAGGGTTTCTTATCAATCGTCGATGTTCTTAATATAATATTAGGGTTTGTCACTGATATAATTTATCTGGTCAACCCTTGACCCTTAACCACATACTGTACACATATATGACCCTTTACACAGAACATATACACTTATACCCTTAACACTGTAAACCTTCACCAAAAGTTTTTAAATTCACAAAATTCCTTCCCTAAAATGTTAAATTCATACACTTATTTTCTGTCTAGGTCTATTATTTAATCTCTATTCAATCTTGTAAGATTTTATCAAATTGTCTAAATTCTCGGGTTGTCACAGAGACTCTTTTGGTTTTGCTTGAAAACGAGCACACGTGCATAAGTTATACATTATGTCAAGTCTAGATGCAGTTAAATATAATAAAGAACCAATCATACCTCGATATTTCATCAACTCTACATCTATACCTTTATCATCTGCTGTGAGCTTTATTGATGTACTCATTGGTGTAGCTTTTGAATTTGGTTTATCAAAACCAAATATTTTGAGTAGTTCTCTTGTATATTTGGTTTGATGGATATAGATTCCTTCCTTAGTTTGCTTGATTTGGAGTCCCAAGAAATAGTTCAGTTCTCCCATTAAACTCATATCAAATTCCTTGTGTATGCATTTGGAAAACCACTCACAAAGAAAATCATTAGTAGAACAAAATATTATGTCATCTACATATATTTGTACAAGAATAATATCTTTATTTTGATGTTTAATAAATAATGTAAAATCAATTTTACCTTTGATAAATCCATTTGATAGAACATACTTACTTAATGTTTCATTTGTTTGAGTCCATAGAGGCCTTTCTCTAGTTTGTAAACATGATGTTGGTACTTTTCATGCTCGAATGTAGGAGGTTGTTTTACATATACCTCTTCTGTAAGACCCCGAATTTTATGAAATAAAAGAATTTAATTTTTCTTATAATTACTATTCAGTAAATGGTTAAATTGATAAAAGGTTAAAGTTAAGGGTGATATATGAATTTTTTTCAAAATACGCAAGTGGTTATAAAATATTCATTGTTGTCGGGGAATATTCGTTTAGTCGTAGAATATTCTTTCTGTCGGGGAATATTCATATGACGGCGCAGTCATTTGTGGGCCCCATAATAGAATAACTGTCGGATGAAGAAAATGACAAATTTTAGTTTTTATAAATAATTGCTACAGAATGGTTCTGAATTAACATTTGTTGGAATACCCGTGGTTTAAAATACGATGTCTACGGCGTTATTGAACAAGAAAGCTACCAGATTGCACAATATTTTTGAAATTATTGATTCTTACGTAAGAAGACACTACTCAATAATGGTTACAGTAATTATTGTTCAATATTTTATTTTATTGATTCAATAATTGCTACGTTGATATGTTATATTATTGTTGTTCAATAATTGTCACTGCACAGTATCTCCATTATCAGATCAATAATTCATATTATTTGAATAATATTATTAGATAGCATTATTGGCAATGTCTAGAAAGTTCTGTCAAGGAGAGGTTTGGTCACCTAATTGCGCGCCAGTAACGAGAAATCCTTATCGGAAAGCCCCATCTTTCATAGGAACTGTTTGGTTGTCATTATTGTGATTCTGTAATATTATTTGTGAATAATTAATTATTGATTTATATGGTCAGGAAATATTTATTTGATGTGGATATAAATTATGGATTTATTTATGTGGTTATAAATGAAGGAATTAATGTTGAGGTGTTTTATCGAAGATTTTGTGTTGGATTGGAAGTATTAAAAGATCAAATCGATTGTTCTTAAAGCTCTATTTCGTGAGTTATAATTTTGATCCGACCGTTGGATCGTTGTGATTTTTGGATATGTGATATATATAAGTTGAGTATATATCCACAAATTTTGAACCGTTAAAAATGAACATATGATTTGTTATGAATTTTAAAGGTGTTAAAATCATCCGCTTGTGGATTTTGATATTTTCATGCGAAATTTGGAAAAACTTAAAGCTACAAAGTTGTGGAGAATTCGATTTCGTCTGGAATGGACATAAAATTTGTATTTTTCTGATTAACGACCTATTTTCTATGAATTATTGAAGTTTCGGAAAATAAAATAATTTTTATTAAATTATGGGTGGGACCCAGTTTTTGGTTGGTGTTGAATGCATGTGCTAAATTGAGATTCAAGTGTGGTGGGCTGGTCTTAAATGGCCGGTGCGTAGGAAATGAGAAATAATTAATATATTATTTTATTCATTTAGTCTCCTTTGACGTTCTAGCATTTTCTTATAAATAGGTGCTTATGTTAGAATTAAAATCACACCGTAAATATAAGTTTTTTCTCTCTATATCTGTCGAGCATATTTTGGTGAGTATTTAGATACTTGGAGAGTTTCTATTCAAAGGTAAGTTTGTTTGACTTTTCCAGATATTCCAAATGTAAATCTTGCACTTTTGAGGTAAGGATTTTTAAGGGTTGTTATGTTTTCATGTTTCAGAACTTTTCGGACCTTCAAAAATTCTGAAAAAAATTTGAAATGATAATTTGATGAGTTTTATTGATTGTGTCAAAAAATGACGATTTTTGGATGTATAGATTAAGAGTTATGAATTTTACGGGAAAAGACTATTTTAAAAAAAAACCCTTATAACTCTTTGTGGTTAACTCCAAAATTGGTGAAATTTTTATTGGGAGTACATGTATATAATGTATATACTCAGAAATTTCGAATTTTGGATAAAATTACAATTTATGATAAATGTCTAAATACTCAAATTGTTTTGGCCATATGAAAATAGTAAATGAATTTTAAAAATTAGGAAAAATATATGTTCAATATGGGACTATATTCTACTAAATCCCAGAAAAGAAATATTTTTGGGACTGATTTGGTATTTTTCATAAAAATGGACTAGTTATGAGTAAATGAATTAAATATGTTATGTGAAGTAAAAAATATTAGAAAATAGGATTTTATGGCTTGAGAATCCTACATGAGGTATATGCAGATTTTTGATGAGGGTTTTGGTTATTGGTGATGAAATCTTATGAGTTTGGCATTTTAGGATGATTAAATGCATTATTTAGTAAACTGTAAACAATTAAAATAAATTATTTATAAGCTTAAGAAATATTATTCTTTCAATATCATTATACCGAAATATTGGTATGGAATTTATTGTGGAATTTTTACCTTTTTCATGTCGGGGTTACTATTCATGAGTTACTATTCACGGGTACTGTTCACGACAAAATTGGTTTCTTTTTTCTGACCAAATTACCGTTGATTTATGAATCTTACTCTTGAAATTAAATCCATGTTTTGATCATATTTTTTTTATTATCATATATAACATTTTTATAATCTTAGTGATAAAATTTCTCTTTGACTTGAGTGTAAAGATGGGTAGATTATTGGTATGATCGTGACTATGGGTTCTCTTTGGCCAGTAGTGCAAAGTTTAATCGTTGACTGGTATGATCATGACCATTGAATTTATAATTGAATATTTTTAGCTTAAGTGCAAAGGTGAATGGATCAACATGGTTATAATTATTGTTTATATAAATTCTGAAATGATTATATATTTCTTTGAGATACTAATATATTTGGCCTATAGTGCAAATATGAACTGTTGATGAATATATTTGGCATGTAGTGCAAATATGAATCGTTGAGGAATATCTTTGGCATGTAGTGCAAAGATGAATTGTTGATGAATATCTTTGGCCGTAGTGCAAAGATGACTTGTTGTTGAATATCTTTGGCCGAGAGGCAAAGATGAATCTGTTGATGAATATCTTTGGCAGTGAGTGCAAAGATGAATTTATTAGTATGATTATGAGCAGGAGCGATTTGGTATAACCATGATCTTTGATGTTTAAGGTAAAGACATGTGATGAAAATTATCTTCGTCTTGGATGCGAAGAGAAATTTAGAATCACAATTATGATTACGAGTTATTCATATGATTGTGCACCAGAACTGTTGATTGATGTTACAGGAATAAAACATTGTTGGTGGATTTTTAACATAAAGAAGATAATAGACTTTATGGTCTATTTGACTCTTCTAATGGATTGCTCTTTCCGCTGCAACTATGGTTGAAATTTTTTATCATCTACCATATGTTCTAAATCTCTGATTTATTATTGATGAAGGCTATTGATAATTTAATTATCTTTAGTCATGATATTCTTTACTAAGCTAGTTGTGCTCACCCTTTTGCTTCACAATTCCTTTTCGTGTAATAAGAGTGTAGGTTGGGTCGAGCGGGTAACAAGGAATAGAATCGGTGATCATCATTTAGTAGTTATATTTGGTGAATCAAATAGGGTGAGGCGAACCCAACGTTGGAAGGGTGTTTTGCCACTATCATACAAGATGTCTAATGACATACAACCTCGTATCATCATAAGACAGGGTTGTGCACATCCACTTGCTGAGTATATTTACGAGCACTACCTATATAATCTTGGTGTTTGTTTGAAGTATAATTCTCAATTAGAGATAATGGAGATAATGATATGTCAAGAGAAGACTCACTATTGGAAAGAATATGATAGTAATCTTTTCATTTTTCTTTGGGGTCTATTGGGTCAACCAAGGATAATTTTGTGGACATATGATATCTATAATAACCTAGATGCATGGCCTCCCATGTACGAATGTTTCCTTGAGCACTTTCCAAAGGTTTTAATTTCTAAAACAGTTTTTGACTGTACCTTTATGTAAGGTGTCATTGTGACGTGCTATCCAAGGTTGGAATGAGAGTCACAGTTGGTATATATTTGTATCAAAACTCATAACATATGTGTTGTTGTATTTTTCACGACAATTGTTGTAATAAAGTTGTAGTTGTTTTCTGTACCATGTATTTGGCGACTCAGAATAGGTTGGGTGGAATGGACCTATTTTGGGGATGTCACAGTTGGTATCAGAGCTTAGGGATATGGTCTCTGGCGGAGATCGGGGAATATAACTAGGAGGGGAGAAATGAGTAAATCCTTCGCTAGTGTGTCCTACCTAAGCTTATTTGTTGGTCAGTCATAATATCGGGATATTATGTGATATGTTAATTTTTTTTAATTAACCCTTGTTTTATGGCAGTATTTGAGAATGGCAGCTGAGAATGTTAATAATGGAGTGAATGAGACGGTGGGGATACCTCTAATCACCAACCATGATAATGTGATGTCAGGCGAAGAAGGAATTAGAGATATTCTTGTGGTGAGGGAAGAATTAATAGTTGCACCCGAGCTAGTCGCAGAGGTAGCAGCTGAGAGTGAGGAAGAAGATGAACCTGAGGAGAATTTATTAGAGGTATTTTATGATCAAAATGTAGAATTGCAAAATCGTATTCATGAGTTAGAAGAGCAGGCTGAAGAACGACAGGCGGTCATGGAGCAAAAGGATGCAACGATTCAAGCTTTTGTTACCCGATATGTGATGTTTGAATAGAAGCATTCTTTGGCAGAGTATAAGATAATGAAGTTGGAATCTGAGCTGAAAGAAGAAACAACTGAACGAGTGAGAATGAGTGATGCATGGGTAAAAGCCACACGACGCGTTGATATTGTGGAAAGAGATGTCCGATCTAAGAAGGCTAAAATAGATGATATGAATTTCTCTTTTTGGACAGCAATTGGGAGAACCCAACATCGAGTTTTGAATTACCCTGTACAGAGCGGTCAACCTGAATTTAATATGGATCAAAAATTGATGATTCAGATCATGAATCAGGAGTACGACGAGGTAGTTGAGGGAGGAATATGCCCTATAGAAAAGTATATTCCAACGGTAGTGATGACGCCAAATGCTGCCCCAGACAAGTCAAAGTCGAGTAGTTCGAGGGATAGCGGTTGTCATGACTTCCCAACAAGTGAGGAACCCAAATGAAGTTATCACGGGAGATGAGCAATGGAGAAATCATGATGACTGGAGAGATAGAATCTGAAATGAAAGCAAGGTATTCTCAACTCTTCGAAATACCAAGTACGTAAATTTCGGGGACGAAATTTCATAAGAAGGGGAGATTGTAAGACCCCGAATTTTATGAAATAAAAGTATTCAATTTTTCTTATAATTACTATTTAGTAAATGGTTAAATTGATAAAAGGTTAAAGTTAAGGGTGATATATGAAATTTTTTTTTCAAAATACGCAAGTGGTTATAAAATATTCATTGTTGTCAGGGAATATTCGTTTAGTCATAGAATATTCTTTCTGTTGGGGAATATTCGTACGACGGTGCAGTCATTTGTGGGCTCCATAACAGAATAACTGTCGGATGAAGAAAATGACAAATTTGAGTTTTTATAAATAACGGCGTAATGGTTACCATTAACACTGTTGGAATACCCGTGGTTAAAATACGATGTACGCCGTTATTGCACGCGAAGACTTTTGGTATTGCACAATATTTTTGAAATTATTGATTTTTACGTAAGAAGACACTACTCAATAATGGTTACAATAATTACTGTTCAATATTTTATTTTATAGATTCAATAATAGCTACGTTGATATGTTATATTATTGTTGTTCAATAATTGTCACTGCACAGTATCTCCATTATCAGATCAATAATTCATATTATTTGAATAATATTATTAGATAACATTATTGGCAATGTCTAGAAAGTTCTGTCAAGGAGAGGTTTGGTCACCTAATTGCGCGCCAGTAACGAGAAATTCTTATCGGAAAGCCCCCTCTTTCATAGGAACTGTTTGGTTGTCATTATTGTGATTCTGTAATATTATTTGTGAATAATTAATTATTGATTTATATGGTAAGGAAATATTTATTTGATGTGGATATAAATGATGGATTTATTTATGTGGTTATAAATGAAGGAATTAATGTTGAGGTGTTTTATCAGTATTTTGTCGGATTGGAAGTATTAAAAGATCAAATCGGTGTTCTTAAAGCTCTATTTCGTGAGTTATAATTTTGATCCGACCGTTGGATCGTTGTGATTTTTGGATATGTTATACATATATAAGTTGAGTGTCGACGTCGGGATTTTTGGATGTCCTTTTCCGTTACTTGTTCTTTGGTGTTCTCATTTTAGGTGAGATTTGTTTGAAAAAACAAGTGAAAAAGGTCCGACATGTATAATGTCGATGATGGACCTGATTAAGAGTCGCCATTGGTTTTTAAATGGTTGTACCAACACAACCGAGAAAAGGTTTGCACATTGACCCGATGATATGACATCGATATCTGGTCGGCCGAAACCGAGATTTATTTAGGGTCCGGGGACTTGGTTATGCGGGGGAAGGTGTTAGGCACCCCAGACATCCGTGTTACCACTATGGCCGCCTCTTTTCAAGAAACTATTATCTGAGTGTGTGTGTGTGTGTGTGTGTGTGTGGGTCAATGTGCTGTTATATGAAAGTTGTGCGAGGCCTCGTTCGAACCTATATACACAGAGTTTGAATTTATATAAAAATTTAATTTTTAGCAAGATATGGCAATGATGTTTTATAAAAGAGGTTTTTCAAACCACGATGCTCAATAGGAATTGAGACCTTTTACACTCCCATTTTATTAGGTGATCGGCTTGGTTGATTTTATTTGACGAATCTGAAGCATCCGTATGCGAAAATATATATAAAAAAAATAATGCCGAAACTTCCTCGTGGGTATGGAAACCATCCGAGGAAATACAGTCATCGCAGAATAATTTACAAAAGTCGCTACAATTTGAAAATGTCCATCACGGAACCGAATCTAGATCCAATGAAATGAATCATGATCACATGATTCCTAAAGCGCATGAGAATATTGCAATTTGTATATTGATAATAGCGGTATTTATATAAAGTGGTGAATATATATATATATATATATATATATATATATATATATATATGACAGGATCGCCAACCACGAAGCACCTCCATGGGGATCGAAAATATAAATAAAGTTGTAGATACGGTCAACCGCCACGAAGGAAACTCTGTGGGAGACAGAATGTAAATAAAGTCAGTAATAACGGTCATTTGCCACGAAAGTAAACTCCAGCGGGACGAAAATGTAAAGAAAAGTCAGAAAACTATCAAGCGCCACGAAGGGAACTCCGAGCGAGACAAAATAAATATATATATATATATATATATATATATATATATATATATATATATATATATATATAGGAAAGCAATAAGCATGCCGGATGTAAAATCCGGGCTCATCGAACATAGTTAGACCCACAGTTCATTTATATAAGTATATATATATATATAAAAGCGAGTAAACGCACTTGCATCAAAAAGTCTAGGCTCATCAAACAAAAAGTCCCAGACACATAGTTGATATATATAAGTATATATATATATATATATATATAAACGCCTCCATCAAGTTCAGGCTCAATCGAGGCATAACTCGATAATGTTAGTTAATATATATATAAATATATATAATATATATATATATATATAATATATATATATAGATCATAAGGAAACCACGGACCAAAGTATATATATATATATCTGGCAAAAAAGCAAAAACAACAACACGACTCACAACGTGTAGAGGGGGTGTGTGCAAGATGAAGAAAAGACTCTAAAGTGTGTGAGAAGACTTACACATTGGTGATAAAAGGGCTTCTATATCTTTAGAGTGGGTAAACACTCTTGGGCTTTGTGGGTAAAAAAGAGGTTATATATGAGCTCACAGGTGTTTGAAAGTGGGAAAATACACTGTATGGCGAGTGCAGAGAAAATTGTGCAGGGTTTCCCCGTCTTTTTTCTCATAAAAATCAGCACCCCAAGCCTCTTATTTATAGGCAAAAGGTGCCGCAGGTGTACCAGAGGTAGGTCGGGTTGTCTCGAAGTACGTGCACTCAAGCATTGTAATGTCCACTCGGATTTTGAGAAGTGCAATCCGGGCATCCGTTTGGAGGTATTCAGGACCTATTTTGGACCGCCGTTGTCGAGAGTTGTACGATGGCATGGGATTAGAGTTTGTACGAAGTCTTTGAAGATGGGACGATGCCCTCCGGTCTTCAAGCTTCAACTTTCATCTGTTACCCGCATGATAGCCACTCGGGATTGGTTAGCCTTGTGGGACATTGTTGCATAGAGGCGAGACGTGGCATCGTGTTGGGCGAGATGGCGATGTTGCCCTCTCACCGAAGTTATTCTTGATTGGGCGATAAGTAGACGTTGCTCGAACTTGACGAGATTGAATTGCTTTGCATTTGTTGAAGGTCCTCATTGTCATCTTTGAGGTGTGCCTGTCTTCCCAATGCAATTTCCGTGTTGGCACGGTGTATTTCGTTGTGAGTGCCGAGATTGAAGCTGATGGCATTTGAAACAAGCATTTCCGGGGTTATCTCTGAAACTGCATTCCTTGGGGTTATCACCAAGGTTGGTGGCTATTCCCATGGTTGGGACTGAGACAGGATACCTCGGGGTTATCTCCGAGATTAATCGGTCTTCTCCAGTGTCAGTTTCGGTATTGTATCTGCAGGTCTCGGGGTTAAATTCTAGGTTGAAACTGTTATTCCCAGATTGCGATCCAGGGTTGATGCTGAACTTCCGATAGTATCCGGTATGGATTTGGATTGTCTTCGAGGTTCTCTCTTAAAAGATGAATCATCCTCTGTAATGTTAGTAACGATGAGTATGAGAAAAATTTTGAGTGTCTCAGAGATGCCCTCTTTATCATACTCATGCATGGCGATGTATGGGTAGGATAAAGAATCCTAGACACTACTGAAGCATTGAACAAGATAAACATGGTGCTAAGGGTAGCAACATGATGCAAATGTATGATGCGTGTATGCGGGGGTTGTGGCCCAACATGTTTGGGGATGATAAATTTGGTTCCTGTTGCTTCAAGAGGATTGCAATCTTGACCGGATTTGATGTGCAAAGAATTTGTTAGGATATTGGTGTTGGAGTTATCATCAAATTCTGTGTTCTTGATAACGACTTGATCTTTGAAGGGTATCTCTTATGTGTAAGAGATCTATGGGGATAAAGCTTGATCTGTTTGAGGATGTGTATAACATATTCCATCATCTATCCTCTTTGATAATGTTGACCTCTCCTGGTTAGTATCGCCAGTATATGTCATGATTCTGTTGGATTTACTGCCAACAGCAAATGTTGTCAGGGATGCCTGACCTTCGTTAACTTGTGAACCAACGGCTGAAACATCCTGTGGGATATGCTGTCAAGGTTACTTGGCCTTTGCTGATGTGTGAATTAACGGCTGAAACTCTGGGAGGAGATTGTCAAGGTTGCTTGACATTTGCTGACGTGTAGATCAACGGAGCATTGCATTGTTACCCCCACCAAGGATCTGCTGGGGAATATGAGCATCTAGGTATGAGAACCTAGAATAGCTCTATAGCTCTGATAGGTTTAAACGCTATCGGCTGAAATGATGTCAAGGTTGCTTGACCTTCGTTGATACGTGTGTCAACGAATGAACGTGTTGTAACCCCCACCGGGGATATACGTTGTAACCCCGTTGAGGATTCATTATAACTTCCGTTGTATAACCCTCGTCGAGGATTCATGTAGGTAACGACACGAGTCGTGACATCGGACCTATATAAGGTATTGTCGAATGTGATTTCATGAAACAAGCGAGGTCATTGGCGAGTATACCTTGTGTTCGACAACTACCAATGAGTGATGTCTTGATTCAAAGTCTCATCTAAGAAGACCGAGGATTGTATCTTTGTTTGTTTAATCGCATGGCATTTTATTCCCGTTTGACCTTTCTAGCAAGTAAGAACTCCGTTTCAACTCGAATTGGACCGAAATTTGGAGGGTGGGACCCACGTAGAGGAGCAGTAGGTGCACTCCTTCTGTCAGAAGTGTGGCCGTGGTGGCCTTGCGGCCAGGCGTGGATGATAAATCCTAGCAGGCTTTACTTCACAAGTCACTTTCAACTTGTTCTACTTTAGAAAAACCACGAGCCACTTCTAGATTTGCTGAGTTCGGGCTGCTTTCTGCAAATTCTGTCACCGTACAAGTGTTCTACACTATCCTGGTAACGTATGCATGTATTTTTTTCCAATTTCTGTCCGTTAGATTGTGAGATATTGCACGAAATGCATCCAAACACATAGTAGTGATTATGTATGCACAAATGACTTAATAAAAAATATTCAACATAGTAAATGTTAGTATTAAACCATCTTTGAACATAATGATGTGAAAAATTTAACTTCCGACGGTCAAATTGGCACCTTTTACGCTATTTTTTGTCCTATTTGAGGTCCAATGAGCAAAAGGTAGAAAGGCAAGATACTCCTAGCATTGAGGTTGGCCTTATGCATGATGAGTTTGATTTTTAATGCATATATTATGTATATGACTTTGGGGAAGGTGTGCTACTGAATGTCCACCTAGACATGCTTGTGCGCATGTGGATAGTCCTATTTTCAAAGGGGACTATGGCGAAATTTTTCCAAATGTAGGCATTGAGTAGTCATGCATTCTAACTCTATTATATATTAAAGTAAATGCATGCATGCATATAGTCATATAATGCATTTTAGAAAGCTCCAGGTAAGGCAATACCACACCCTTTCTGAGGTGATTTGGAGACTTATTGTCCAGATATTATGGATCCGGATCAGCCGAGCAGTTCTTACAGGACCGCCTCTAGCGTATGGCGGAGGGCTTCTGAAGTGCCTCGTCCCCATTTTGTCAGACAGCCTCGTCGGTTGGTGGAGGCTGTGATTCGTCCCGTCCAGGTAGAGGTTCCAGACGTTGAGGACGAGGAGGTGGATATTGAGGATCCCGCTCCTGCTGTACATATCCCTCGCAGGGAGCTTCCGAGCATCCAGGTGGTGAACCCAGAGTTGCTAGGTGATTTGGGTAGACACCCATCGATGTACTTACATGCTAACGAGGTATGACGTTAGACTTTATCTTCCTTCGTTCCTATTGATGAGGATTAAAAGGGTCCTGATGTTGATCTGCGCTTCATGCAGGTTCCAGGTTTTACACAGCCTCGGGGGAACTGGTTTAGCATCCACTCCATGTACCAGGTGCTTCATCCTTATTATAGAGCAGTAGTGCATGAGTGGGGATTTGGGAGATTTTTCTCTATCCTTCCCTGTCGTTGTCCCTGGGGTTACCTCAGGGCATTGTTTGAGCGATGGTTTCATCAGACTCAGTCACTCCACCTGCTGGATTGCGAGGTGATGATGACGCCTATGGATTGGCAATTTATCATAGGTGTGGAGTTTGGAGGGGAGCCAGCTCCTTGCATGGCGAATATCACCCCCACTGCCGTCCGATCCTTGTTAGGAGTTTGATCGAAGTGCGCTCAAAAGTAAGGGCATTTTAGTTCGGTCCTTTGGCGTAGATGTTATGGCGGGCTATTGGTGAGCCCATGCACGATGATGTCGGGATCGGGGATCGCGTTCTGCGGCGATTGTTCTGATAATCATTCAAGGTCGCTTCATAGCGAATAACTCTTCCACGGTATCTTTCACTGCAGTCGATTGCCACACGCGATGTGGACCGTATATAGGAGAAATACGATTGGGGCTCTTACACCTTTGCCTATTTCCTCCGGGGCATGCGTCTGCGCTCAGGGGTTTGATGGAGGTTTGGCTAGGATTTTACCCGTTTCTGCTGGTGAGTATTTCTCTTGTCTTTTCCTTTCAAAGGTTAAGAGTGTTTACTGATAGCAGATGTTTTGCCATTGTGTTGGCAGTTTTGGGCCTATGAGAGGATTCCATGTTTGCGTCCTGTGAGTGTGTTAGGCTTAGATACCTATCCACGAGGACGACGATTGTATCATTCTATTTTTCCAGAGGTCCCTATATCTGAGGGCTTCGCTCATTGCCATATCTTGTTGGAGTTCTTGACGACCATGCCAACGCCATCACATGGCTTCCATATTCAAGGGATCATTTGATCATCGGTTTTGAGGATGGACACCCTACTGGAGTAGAGTATTTGATTTCCACCCGGAGATTTCCTCTTTTCACCGATGGAGGCCGGAGCTCTATTTAGGAGGCGTGTTATTAGGAGCACCACAGGGGAGATTCGTATACCGATCTTGCCTCTGTCGAGCATCATTGGGCCTATATCACGATCACCCGCCATTGATATTCCATTGTTGGGAGTTGACGATTTTGATTTATCATAGGGTCCATGTACTCAGGAGATATTCCGGTATTGGTGGCTCCCTCGCACTATTGGGGCCCGATCCGTGCCACCACAGATTCATGGGGACATGGTTCTGGATCATTGATGATGATGATTGGGTAGCTTGTGTTCGAGCTCCAACCCATATGACCCAGATTGATAGCTTGACGGCGATTGGATCGAGACACGAGATATTTATTCGGCATTTGGGCGAGAGATCCAATGAGAGCGGAGACATTTGTTCCTTCATTTCAAAAAGCTGGCCCCTCGAACGACCCATTTGGTTTTTCCGACGCAGATCCTCCGCTTTATAGGTCTGACATCCCTGTTGATAGAGATCCAGTGACTCAGGAGTAGTTACATCAGGTGGACAGGATTGAGGATGTGGACATCGAGACCATTGTCTTCTTCTTATGTGTATTCTTGCTATATCTTTTGATAGGCCTCTGTTAGATATTGGGTGGCTGTTCCCCATTCTCGCTATATCTTTAGATAGGCCTCTGTTAGTAGTAGGGTATTTGTGCCCCATTTTCATGTATTTGTAGCTGTGTAGAGCTGATGTATTAGATGATGATATATTTAGGAATGTATGCACCGTTTTTTTTCATTCCCTATATCATATTTCCATCCATTATCTGTTATGCATGTATCATGTTATGTATATATATGTATGTCCAGAGATACTTGGTATTGACCTGGATGGTCTTATGACACGGCCATACCGCAGATGTCTTCTTTGAAAGTTAGCCAGTATAGATCATACCCACCAAATCGGTGGTGGCATTGGGTATCTTTCGTGTGCGATAGCATGTCACCACCAGATAGGGTGACTGTAGATCTGTTATTGCAACATACCATGACCCTTTTGGCATTTCAGGTTCCTGCAGGATTTGTAGATGGGATGATAGAGCATTGGCTAGCTGATAGGCAGGTATTTCGCTTTGGCACCCATGAGTTGACTCCTACTCTAGAGGAGTATGCCCATTTGACGATGTTGCCCCTAGACCGACCTTGCGTACACATGGCTTTGGGAGACATGAGTAGACGATTCATGACTCTCACCAGATTGAGGCACAGAGTGGTGCAGGATGAGCTGACATCTGGTCATGTGATCTCTTAGCATTTTTTGTATGACAGATTTGGTGCGGAGGATAGCTACTCACGACATTCAGGGGATTTCACCGTGTCGGAGGATCATTGGCGTTCGGCCAGAGTTGATGTACTGATACTATGTGTACTGTCATATGTGTACATGCCATGGTACATGGATGAGATAGATATAGGCGTTATCATAGCGGTGAGAGCTCTCAGGGAGGGTCGTACCATTGTACCTATGATGATCGGTAGAGACCTTGTGATCGACATCCTACTGCAGTGCTTTACCCCCATCGGTGTGTTTCTTTGGGAGTTCGGTCATGCTGTATGTGTGGTTTATGTCACACTTGCGACCGGTTGGTACCTTTAGATGGCACGGGTATTGTTTCTCCCATGAGGTGGCTATATCATATTCCTTTCATCCATCGGTGTGTAGATGCTCGATCTGGTCCGTATTTTTTGGCGGATATCAAGAGATCCATTTAGCATATTCTTTGTGCTCGGGGCTTTGCTCACCATACTGACTTCATTACTCATTCTCAGGGCATGGATTTCCTCCCTTTAGGTGGCTTGAGGCGTGACGACTTATCATCCATTGGTAGTGATGTCGCGATTCAACCGATTCGAGTTTTCATCCCTTGAGGGGTGGCGGTCGGCCTTCGACTTCTCGATACCTCTCAACCAAGGACCGATCTCGATGTATCGCTTCTTTGGGATCGGCGTGAGCTAGCTTCTTTTCACACGATCGTCCGGTTATTCCATGAGTACTCGCATGGATGGAGACGGAGGTTTTATCGGTTGCGGTATTTTGCGATCTGGGAGATTGAGTTAAATGATGTAGAGCTATAGAGGACATTGATACCAACATCGAGGAGGAGCCCGCTGCTGTGTTGCCAGCATTTCTTCTGGATTCTCCTAGTACCAGTACTTTTGTGATTCAGCACTCGGCACAGTATTTAGAGTAGAGTCTTCATCTGATGACCTTTGAGAGAGACCAGATTCGATCTATGATGTCGACTGCTCTTGATGTGAGGGACGCCACCCTATTAGAGAGAGACGAGGCATTAGCTCGTATAGATGACGTTGTTGTTGAGCGGGATGAGGCCAGGTCAGACAGAGACGTAGTGATAGTTGAGCGGGATAGTGCTATATCTTCCCGGGATGTTGTTGTCACAGATAGTACTGCAGCGAGGTCCCTTACCACTGGTATGATCGCAAAGATGAGTGCTTACATCGACAAGCATATGGTCATCATGCAGATGGCTACAGATCTATTGGGTCGTGTGGATATTCTTATCCAGGAGACTACAACTTTACCTCCTTCATCTGAGAGGGTTGCCATGTTGGTCTTGCTAGCTCGCATGTACCACGATTAAGTAGATGATCTTGTATTTACACCTGAGACTAAACAGCCATTTTGTCATATACGATTCACATTGTATATATATCAAACAACATTATATATATATGAGGAAATATATTTTGGATCACTTCCCTTTTAGATATGCCTTGCTATTTACTTGATATTTTGCCTGCTGCTTCAGGGCTTGTGATCTGGATGAATTCTGAATTCTTCCTTGGTGGATGGACATTGAGCTATCTTTGGATATTTTAGAATGGATCATCGATCTATGTATATCCCTACCATCTTTGGTGTCTTGGGACTTGTTTCTGAATGGAAATGTGGAGAGGAGTGTGGCTTTCCTCTCTCGAGATTGACCTTTCCGCCATGATGGTGGCGATGGCTATTTAGGAGCCTAGTTAATTCCACCTCTTATGGTTTAGTATTGCTCTTGAGGTATGGCATGACTTAGATGGTCATGCTAGAATCTCCTATTTGGGAGGAGTTCGGGTAATTCCATCCCTTTGATGCGAAGTCGAATGAAATTTAGTGGATTGAAAGAGAATCCCAATATCCGTGACAATGGTTTGTATTTTGGTAGGGGTGAGACCACACCATGAATGGTACTTTCTCACGTACTCTATTGAAGAGGAGATCAGTCTGCGTAGTTTGAACTGGTGTAAGAGGTTCAATTTATATAGGTGATATGGTGTAGGAATGTTTTTGGTTGTTTTTGCTTTTGTAAGGAGAAGAGGGTAGAAATGTTTTTGTTGTTTTTGTTTTATTGCGACCGGGCCGTGTAACATGGTTGCCTACGTACTACTATTGAAGAGGAGATCAGGTCGATGTAGTTCGCCCCTCAGGGCGAGACGAAAAGCGTAATCCCATGTGCAAGTCAGAGTGCGGGGGAGTAGAAAGTTTAATCCTAGGTTGAGGATAAACTGTAGGCAGGAGAAGTTTAATCCCATGTATGGGTAGCCAAATTGCGAACGCAAGAGGTTCAATCTGCGGTGGGATGACCTAAGTTGTATGAGTGCATAGGAGAAAGCCTGGCTGCTAGCTTGAAGAGTATGTTTCCCTGAGGGGCAAAGTGTAGCAAGTTGTAGGTGGTAAAGGGTTAAAGAACCGGAATGGTGGTGACTTTGATGATGATGCACCAAGGTGTTTCTTTGGTTACTTGGACATAATACCGTTTCAAGGTGTTTGAGTTGATGAGTTGTGGAAATTCATCGTAGTCCATTTCTTGCAATCTGAGGCGCCTCTGTCAATACTTCTTTGACAATAAGCGGGCCTTCCTGATTAGGGCGAATTTTCCTTTGGCTTTGATCTTGGTTGTCAAGAATCTTCTTGAACCAAGTCATGTTGTTTAAATTACCGTAGCAGGACTTTTTTTGTTGTAGGATCTGGCGATCCTTTCTTGATATAAATGACCATGGAAGATAACATGGCGGTTAGCCTTTCGATCTATCGAGACAATTGGTGATACCTATCTTGTACCCATTGGTTTTCATCCAAATGGCGTCGATCAACACTCTGAGAGATTCCATCTCAACTTCTATGGGGAACACTTGCTTCCATCCCATAGGTTAAAGCGTGGGGGTTGCCCCGATTTGAAATGCGCATTGTGGTTACGTAGGCTATAACAGTAAGAGGCAACAGTTAGGCCAATCTTTGTGGTTGGTGACATCTTTTGCATAATCTTCTTGATATTTTTGTTAGCCGCTTCAACAACCCGTTCATCTTGGACGATAGATGACAGAGTTAAGATGTTTGATGTGGAATTTCTTTGCATAACTCCTCCATCATTTTGTTGTTGAGGTTTTGGCATTGTCGACACAATCACCTCTGGTTGTCCATATCGACAAACGCGACATTATTTACGATGAAAGCAATGATGACTTCTTTAGTGACCACAGGGAAGGAGGCGCTTCTACCCACTTGGTGAAGTAGTCGATCATGGTGAAGATAAATCGGTGACCATTCTTGGCTTTAGGCTCAATGGGCCCAATAACGTCCATTCCCCACATTGAGAAGGGCCAAGGCGAACTCATATTGTGGAGCTCCGTGGAGGGTGTGTATAGCATTCCATGAATCGCAGCGATAGCATCTTTTGGCGTGGTCATGGCAATCGACCTTGAGAGATAGCCATAATGTCTGTCTGAGGACTTTCTTGACAAGGAGGGGCCACTCATGTGGGGACCTGAGACTCCACCATGGATTTCATCCATAAGCCTTTGGGCCTTGATCCTTGTCTGAGACATCTGAGGAGACCTAGTCCTGCATCTCTTTATATAGGCGCATCTCCACTCAAGTAGAACTTCATAGCAGAAGTCGATGGATCCGCCTTTTCTCGGTCGAGGTTCACCTCGGTGGTGTAGATCCATCTCATGAGATATTCCTTGATATCTTGATACCAAGGAGGTTGGATGGGAGGTAGCTCATCCGATACTTCTCAACGTAATTCCCATAAAATTTGGGGCCTTGTTGTAGGGAAATTGTGACGCTTGGCAAGTGTTCCTTATGCGATATCTGCGAATCAAGGAGGCCAAAGTTGCTAATGCGTCATGAAATCATTCTATTACGAGGAATGTGTAGAAAGGAGATTTCTTGAACTCCAAAGCCATCTTCAAAACTGCTGATGGTAAAGGCGTGAAATGTAGTTCCTTGGTTTGATAGACTCGGTGGATTGTGCGATTACCAACTCCAAGAATCTCCAAGGATAGTTAACCGCTTGATGCCCATTGAGCGGGCAAGTTTTAGCCCCATGAGGGCGACCTTTCATACTCGGTAGTATTGTTGGTAGTGCTTGACAAAGCGTAATTTAACGGCAGCGGGATCTTTGCTCCCGTGTCGAGATACTAGAATGGCTCCAGCTCGAGAACCTTCCATGTTAACAGCTCCATCAAAATACATCTTCCATGATTGGCGTGTATTGTACAGATGGTGTTGTTGCCTTTGTCATTACTCCTTCATCGGAAAATATGTTTCCAAGGGTTTGAAATCCCCTGAATACAATGCCAGTTGATCTGCGATTCCTTGACCTTTGATGGACTTTTGAGTCATATATACAATGTCAAATTATTGTAGGATCAACTGCCATCTGGACAGCCGGCAGTTCAACATGGGTTTGTTGAACACGTACTTGAGAGGATCCACGCGGGATATGAGATGGGTTGTGTGACCATGGAGGTAATGTTGTAACCTCATGGAAGCCCATGCTAAAGCACAACATGTCTTCTCGATCAGAGTGTACTTGTGTTCACTACTGCTGAACCTTTTGCTGAGGTAATAGATAGCTCGTTCTTGGCCTCTATCGTCTTTTTGTCCCATCATACAGCCCATGGCATTGTCACTTATGGACAGGTACATGAACAGGGGAACATCATCCCTGGGTGGTACCAAGATAGGAGCTTTGACTAGATGTTTCTTAATTGTAAGGAAGGCATTCTGGCACTCTTCATTCCATTTCATGGAGGAGTTCTTCCTTAATAACTTGAAGATTGGCTCATAGGTTGTCATGAGTTGGGAGATAAACATGCTGATGAAGTTGATCCTTCCCAAAAATCCACGTATTTCCTTCTCTGTCTGAGGAATGGGCATTTCTGTGATGGCTTGGATTTTGGTAGGATCCAGCTCAATCCCTTTGTGGCTGACTAGAAATCCTAGCAACTTGCCTGACTTGACGCCAAAGCGCCTTAGTGGATTCAACTTCAAGTTGTACTTACGCAACCTGTTGAACAACTTTCTGAGATGGTCTAGATGGTCATCCTCCTTCTGGGACTTGACAATGATGTCATCCACGTAGATCTCAATCTCTTTATGCATTAAGTCATGGAAAAAAGAGCCATCATAGCTCGTTGATAGGTAGCTCCGGCATTGATGATGAGTAGAATGACAACCGTCTATAGCAAAAAGTTCCCCAAGGAGTGATGAAAGCGATCTTCTCACAATCTTCCTCGGCAACCATGATCGATGGTACCCATAAAGCAATCGACAAAGGAGTACATGTCGTATTGAGCGGTATTATCAATGAGAATGTGGATAAATGGCACGGAAAGCTATCTTTTAAGCAAGCTTTGTTCAAGTCCGGTAATCCACGAAACTCGCACCTTCCCTCCGAGGTTTAGAATGCAGACACGATGTTGGATATCCACTCGGGATATGTAGACACCATGATGATCTTGAAGCTTGAAATTGTTTCACAATCTCTTCTTTCACCTTTAAACTCCACTCGGGTTTCAATCGCTTTGAGCTTTTGTGATCGGCTTAAATCCCTCTTTAATGGGAAGGTGATGAAGGACAATGTCGATGGATAAACCCACCATGTCTTCATGAGACCATGCAAACACATCCACGGAATTGTGTTAATAAGCATAACCATGTCATTCAGTTGGTTTGGGGTAAGTGCGAACCAATCTGGATTAACTTAGGGCTTTCTAAGGTTAGAGATTGAAAGAAGTGGTTTGATCAAGGTTGGGTTTGGGTTTGTCTTTGACCCATTCTTGAATTTACGGAGGCACCTCAATGTCATCTGGAGGGATCCATCAAAATTTGAATTCATCTCTACATCAAAGGTACAATCCTTGTGTAGGAGAGGCATCGTATCCATAAATCTGAGGCACATCTAAATTGAGTCTGAAACAAAATATGCTTTCACTTAGTATATATGAAATCGTTGATCATACACAATGTTAGCATATCTTGGCAAAATAAAGCGCTAATCTTGTCTGAGAAAAGTGGCGATTATTGTATCTCTGAGGCAAAAAAATTTACGCCCGCTTTACCTGTCGACCAAAGCAAGGAATGTTGTTCCAATTAGTAAGGGTAAAAGTCAAGATTGGACCCATGATGATGGAGGATCGTCATCATCCTCCTTGTCCCAAATGATGGCCATTACATCGAGGCGGTCATCATCTGAGGTGTATCTGTTGGTATATGTTCATCATGGGCGATGATGAGCATGCCCACATTATTCGGACAACGTTTTCCTTGATTCTCCGCTCCTCTTCTTGATTGCGGGATTTGGAATAACGATTTTCTTTTCCTCCACCGGTTTGGCTTAGGAAATAACATGGCCATGACATTGGTTGGCACCTTCTTTGGAGGTTGTCGCGGACTCGGAGTTTGAAGGCGAAGCCAAAGCGCCACATGGTTGAAGCGAAAGAAATCTGGCGATGCTTATGAGGATTCCTATGACTAGAAATGGCGAAATAGCCTAGTCCATTTGTTCCAACTTGCTTGGTTAATCAAATAGGGTATTGGATACCACAGCCATCTTTACTGACCCTTGTCACGGCTTATAACCCAACGACATCATTTCTTGAGTGGTGACATCACCTCATCGAAATGTGGGGTTCGAAGCAATGGTGTTCCAATAGCGTGGTATTGGGTGTTGCTTATTTCAAAAGCATGAAAATGCCCGATTCTCGTCTGCATTGGCATTGATGAGCGGTATATCCCCATCTTGAGGAATCTACGGTTCGGCGTTGGCCGTGACCGGACTATTGTTGATAATGTACTTGATTTGTTGGTGAAGGGTGGAGGGACTTGCCTGCAGTATGTGGATCCATGGTCGTCCCAAGCGGGTTGTATCCCAAATCTATCTTGAGCACATGGAAGGATCGCAGAATGTATGAGGGCCAATTTCGATTGGCAGCTCAATTACTCCAACCGAGTTACGGCGGGCTCCATCAAAAGCTTTGATGATAGTATGGCTACTCCGAATTCGGTTGAGATTGATATTCATCTTCACCAAGGTGGCATATGGGCAGATATTCAGAGAGGAACCTCCATCTATTAATACTCCAGCCACCATATATCCGGAGGATAAAGACCGCAATAATGTCAGCGGTTTTGCAATGACCAGGTCCCTTGGATGGTATGTCATCATCGATGAAGGATATCACATTAGTGTTGAAAATGTGATCAACCATGTGTTGAAATTTTTCTGTATCCACTGATGTCGGAAGATAGGCTTCTTCCAAAACCTTCAACAAGACCTTCCGGTGATTCTCGGAAGTTAGGACCAAGTCCAAAATTGATATTTGTGGTGGAGCTTCCTTCAAGCTTAAAACCACTGAGGCTTCATTATAACCCACAGCGCGGAGGAATTTTTCAATCTTCTCCATGGGTATTTTCCCCTTTGATTTGGTGGTGGGGTTCATCACTTGGATGGGGAAGATCGATGGATTTTCCTTTGACAACTTATGGCGGTGGTATGTGAGGTGGATCCTTCACTTTCTCCATAATTCCACGGAACCTTGCATGCAAGCTAACAATAGGATATTGTGCTCTGCATGGCAAGTTGATTGGCTCGGGGCGGACCACTTTTAAAGGATTGCTTCCTCCTTTGAAATTTGAATTATTGGTGTTGTGAGAAAAGTATTAATCCCTTCACCTTGATGAATATAAGCTTGCTACCACACTTTTCCACTTAGTAGGGCTGCATTCTCACTTGCTTTCGTAACACGGTGTCGTTATCTTGCCAAGCCCTTGATACACCACCGTCGATTAGATTTTGAATAAGGTGGCGGGCGCCCAACATTCTTACATCTTTGTGACCACGAGGCTGGGAGTGGTATTGACATACTCCATCGAGTTGTACCATCCGAGCGAGGGGTTGATTGGAGGTAGAAGGGGCGATCCTTCCTTCATTGATTAACATGTGAAGGATTTCTTCCATGGGTTGGCCCAAATAGGTGAATTCCGTTTGTTGGCGAAATCCGATGGGCTTTGGCATTTGCTCTCTTAATCACTTTGTCTTCCAACATTTCATTTTTGAAAGTGATGAGGAATATTCATGACGATAGGTAGGAGGCGGCATGCTCTGGTGATTAATTGGCGAGTTACTTGATCTTGATAAGTCACCGATTCGACGATTGCTCAACTTGTTTTAGCCGAGAGCTTTGATCTTTCGTTCCATTGTGAATTGGAACTTGGCATAATCCCATCTGTCATCACCATCTTTGATGGTGCAGGGAGTCCACGGTTGAAGTTGGAACTCATCCTTGCTCCAATTAATCATGTTGACCTCTTCTTCTTTGTGTTGAGAAGAGGGTTGTCTTGTCACGTGAAATTTGATCGGGTTTGGTGACTACGATCTCTCCATTATCTATTAGGTCCTGGATCTTGTGTTTCAAGGCCCAACAATCCACAGTATCATGTCCGGTGCCCCGACATGATAAGCACATTTCTAGCGACATTGAAACCCGTCCATTAGAAATTTGGTGGTGGTGGAAGAAGATGCGTAATTTTCTTACATGTTGTCGGGAAGATTAAGAATGTTCTCGGGGTATCCCCTAAGGGTGTAAACACTTTCGATGGCGTTTGACTTCTCCACCTTTTAGTCTTTGGAGGGTTTGCGATTTGTCTTTGGAAAGGGAGGGTAGTTTCTCCTTTGAATGGGCATACTTTGATTGCCTTTTTGTCCTGTAGTATCGGGAAACATCTTCCTCTTTCTTTTATGGACCCTCAGGGTTGTTCCCATAATTTCCAGATTGGATGTGATCGACCAGCGACTTTTGAGTGCGGCTAGGTCTTGAATCTTTCCTGACTTCAACCCCATTTCACCGTCTCCCGTGTTTAACCATTTCGAAAATGGTTTGCCGATCTTGGCTAAAACTCTCTCATAGAAAGGAGCTTCTTGTATGTCTATGAATGTAATGACCATTTACGATTACATCATGGCGGGACTAACTTGGGCGACCAGGCGTCTCCACCTTTGGGCATACTCTCTGAAAGACTCATTAGATTTGTTTTTTGATCTTGGTAATTTGATCTGGATCGAGAACCATCTGAGTTTAAAAAGCTGTATTGAGTGAGGAAGGCATGTGCTAGCTCTTCTTCAACTATGAATTTTGGAGTTGTCTAATCTTGTGTACCACCACCGAGCAGGCTTCTCGGTTAGACTCTTTTGGAACAATTGCATTATGAGTTTTTCATCCTCTGCATAGGATCCAGTTCTCGAATAAAGACTTTTAAATGTGTATAAGGATCCCCTAACTTGTCATATTTTTCAAAGTCGGGAGTTTTAAATTTTTACGGATAGTGAACACCGGGAAAAATACATAGATCGACATATGAAACACTCCGTGTGTTCCAATTCCTTTGATAGTGCGAAGGTCTCTTCCATTTGGAGGACTTTCTTTTTGATGTCACCATTATGCGGATCTCCATTGGAATGGGCGACATCCTGCGTTTTTGTTGGTCGTATCCAATTGTGGCTCTGGTATGGTAATCATCGAATTCCTCCTTGTGTGGAGGAGCTCGGTATGTCGGGTATTTTTCGACCTGTGTGGTAGGTGTAATTCTTTTAATAGAAACGACCAAATCTGTAATCTGTTTGCTTAATCCATCGAACTCTTTGCGAAAAGCTGGATTAAGTTCGATCTGGTCGGATAATGACATGATTGATTGTAGGCTGTTGCCTTTTGGACTTTGGCCAGGGTAGTAGGTCCGATTGATTCCTACTATGAAAATGGCATAGTTTAGTCCTTAGGGAAGGTGTATAATGACATGCTTGTGTGATGTGTCCTTTTTAGGAATTTTATCTGCCAAAATGGGTGTCATTTGTTTTGGAGCATGTATGTGGACACATTGCTTCATATTTCTCATTACATGGAGATATATATGGAATGAAATTACAAATAACTGTGTTTACAAGTAATTAACATGAGAGCATGAAAGAGACTTTCCTTCGTTTGGGTTTATCGGTGACCTATCTTAGGTTACTCTCATGACTTTTTGGCATGAAGGTTCCCAAATCATCATGATCTACTAGATGGGAAGTTAATCCGGTCTTTCAATTGGGAGCGAATTTGGGTGGTGCCTTTCACGAGCCTCGGAGAATTAGTCTTCTCACGAGTCCGATAATCAAACACCGAGCAGGATAGCCTCCTGGTGGAGGGACCACACAACATACATTCACATACATCGCGTCTCACCATATATGAAATGATGACATGTGAAGCACTAATATCATAAGCGGTTTATAGTCTGAAGCACTAACATCCTACCGCAGATATGATCTGAAGCACTAAGCTCAAACAAGACATGCATTCGTACACATTCATCCAATGTAAATGCAACATCCACACACAAGCGGATAATAGTTTGAAAAAGATTGTAGTAGCGGCTTAAGTCCTCTTCTTGGAGGTCCCCGGTGAGTCCTCACTTTGTCGTCGGCGTCGGGATTTTGGATGTCCTTTTCAGTTACTTGTTCTTTGGTGTTCTCATTTTAGGTGAGATTTGTTTGAAAAAACAAGTGAAAAAGGTCCGAGCATGTATAATGTAAACGATGGGAATTGATAAGAGTCGCCAGTTGGTTTTTAAATGGTTGTACCAACACAACCGAGAAAAGGTTTACATTGACCCGATGATGTGACAGCGATATCTGGTCAAGTGACAAGAGATTTATTTAGGGTCAGGGACTTGGTTATGCGGGGGGAAGGTGTTAGGCACCCCAGACATCCATCATTACCACGGTGGCCTTGCCTCTTTTCAAAAACTATTATTTGAGTGTGTGTGTGTGTGTGTGTGTGTGTGTGTGGGTCGATGTCTTTGTTATATGAAAGTTGTGCGAGGCCTCGTTCGAACCTATATACACGAGTTTGAATTTATATAAAAATTGAGTTTTAGCAAGATATGGCAATGATGTTTTTATAAAAGAGGTTTTTCAAACCACGATGCTCAATAGGAATTGAGACCTTTTACACTCCCATTTTATTAAGTGATCGGCTTGGTTGATTTTATTTGTGAATCTGAAAGCATCCGTGCGAAAATAATATATATAAAAAATAATGTCGACTTCCTGGGGGTATGGAAACCATCGAGGAAATACGAGTCATCATGTAGAATAATTTACAAAGTAACTTTACATTTGAAAATGTCCATCACGGAGCGAATCTAGATCGATGAAATGAATTTGTGATCACATGATTCCTAAGCATACGAATATTGCAATTTGTATAACAACAATAGCGGTATATATATAAAAGTGGTAAATATATATATATATATATATATATATATATATATATATGAGACATATCACCAACCACGAAGCACCTCCATGGGGGATCGAAAATATAAATAAAAGCATGAATACGATCAACCGCCACGAAGGAAACTCCAGGCGGACGAGAATGTAAATAAAAGGCGTAAATGCGGTCAAGCGCCACACGAAGTAAACTCCAGGCGGGGAATGAAATGTAAAGAAAGGCATAAAAACTATCAAGCGCCACGAAGGGAACTCGAGTAGGACAAAATATATATATATATATATATATATATATATAAAGCAATATAGCATATATATATATCCGGGCTATATATAAAAGCATGTAAAAAATCCGGGCTCATCGAATATAGTTAGACCACAGTTCATATATATAAGTATATATATATATATATATATATATAAAGTTAAACAGCATGAAATCTAGGCTCATCGAACAAAAGTCAGACACACAGTTGATATATATATATATATATATATATATATATATATATATATATATATATATATATATATATATAAAGCGAATAAGCACGCTCGGGCCAAAGTCTAGGCTCATCGAACATAACTCAATAATGTTAGTCAATATATATATAAATATATATATATATATATATATATATATATATATATATATCGGGCCATATATATATATATATATATATATATATATATATATAGATATGATGGAAGGAAACCACGGAATAGAAGTCCCGGGAAAAAGCAAGCAACACGACTCTCAGCGTGTAGAAGGGTGTGTGCAAAGATGAAGAAAAGACTCTAAAGTGTGTGAGAAGGCTTCACGGTGGTGATAAAAAGGGCTTCTATATCTTTAGAGTGGGTAAACACTTGGGCTTTTGTGGGTACAAAGAGGTTATATATGAGCTCACGGTGTGTTTGAAAGTGGGAAAATACAACTTGTATGGCGAGTCACCGAGCAAATTGTGCGAGGTTTCCCCATCTTTTTCTCTTAAAATCAGCACCCCAAGCCTCTTATTTATAGGCAAAAGGTGCCATGGTGTACTGCAACTGACACGGTAAATAGGTGTACCAGGCGGGTCGGGTCGGCCGGGATTACAGCCGGGTCGGTCGTCTCGAAATCGTGCACTCGAGCCTTTGTAATGTCCACTCGATTTTGAGAAGTGCAATCCGGGCATCCGTTTGGAGGTATTCGGGACCTATTTGACCGCCGTTGTCGAGAGTTATGCGATGGCATGGGATTAGAGTTTGTCTGAAGTCTTTGAAGATGGGGCGATGCCCTCCGGTCTTGAAGCTTCAACTTTCATCCGTTACCCGCCTGATAGCCACTCGGGATTGGTTAGCCTTGTGGGACATTGTTGCGTAGAGGCGAGGCGTGGCATCGTGTTGGGCCGAGATGGCGATGTTTCCCCTCACCGATTATTCTTGCTTGGGATTGGTAGATAAGCGAGACGTTACTCGAGACTTATTTGAGATTGGGCTGCTTTGCATTTGTTGAAGGTCCTCATTATCATCTTTGAGGTATTCCTATCTTCCCGTCACGATTGATTAGTGTTTGGCAGTGTATTTCGTATTTGGCATTTGTGCATTTCGGGGTTATCTCTTTCCTTGGGGTTATCACCAAGGTTGGTGGCTATTCCCGTGGCATTTGAAACAAGCATTTATCTCAAGGATTAATCGGTCTTCTCCGGTGTGTTACGGTATTGTATCTGCGGTCTCGGGGTTAAATCAGGGGTTGAAGCTGATACTCCCAGTTACGATCCGGGGTTGATCTTTGAACTTCGGTTATCAGATGGGATTTGGCACAGATCTTTGAATTGAGATTCAAGTGTGGTAAATTTGGTCTTAAATGGGTTGGTGCGTGGGAAATGATAATTAATATATTATTTTATTAATATAGTCTCCTTTGATGTTACATATTTTCTTGAAATATTTATGATAATTAAAAATCACAAGAGTTTTCTCTCTCTATTTATCGAGCATATTTTGGTTTTAGATACTTGAAGAGTTTTATTCAGGTCTGAAGATTGCTTGACTTTTAAAAATATTCGATGCTCTTTTTTGAGGTAAGGGATTTTTAAGGGTTGTTATGTTTTTCATGTTTACGTAACTTTTAGGACCTTCAAAAAATTCGGAAAAAAATTGAAATGATAATCTTATGAGTTTTATTGATTGTGTCCAAAAATGGCGATTTTTGGATGTATAGATTAAGAGTTATGAATTTTACGGGAAAAGACTATTTTAAAAGAAAACCCTTATAACTCCTTGTGGTTAACTCCAATATTGGTGAAATTTTTATTGGGAGTACATGTATATATGATATACTACGTAAATTTGAATTTTTGGATAAAATTACAATTTTGATAAATGTCTAAATACTCAGCTGTATTGGCCATATGAAAAATAGTAAATGGATTTTAAAAATTCGGAAAAAAATATATGTTCAATATGGGATTATATTCTGCTAAATCCCAGAAAAGAAATATTTTTGGGACTGATTTGTTATTTTTCATAAAAATGGACTAGTTATGAGTAAATGAATTAAATATGTTATGTGTAGTAAAAAACTTAGAAAATAGGATTTTATGGCTTGAGAATCCTATATGAGGTATATGCATATTTTTTATGAGGGTTTTGGTTATTGGTGATGAAATCTTATGAGTTTGGCATTTTAGGATGATTAAATGCATTATTTAGTAAAGTGTAAACAATTAAAATAAATTGTATATAAGCTTAAGAAATATTATTCTTTCAATATCATTATACCGAAATATTGGTATGGATTTTATTGTGAAATTTCTACCTTTTTTATGTCCAGGTTACTATTCATGAGTTACTATTCATGAGTTACTATTTATGAGTTACTATTCACGGGTACTATTCACGACAAAATTGGTTTCTTTTTTCTGACCAAATTACCGTTGATTTATGAATCTTACTCTTGAAATTAAATCCATGTTTTGATCATATTGTTTTTATTATCATATATAACATTTTTATAATCTTAGTGATGAAATTTTCTTTGACTTGAGTGTAAAGATGGATAAATTATTGGTATGATCGTGACTATGGGTTCTCTTTGGCCAGTAGTGCAAAGTTGAATCGTTGACTGGTATGATCATGACCATTGAATTTACAATTAAATATTTTTAGCTTAAGTGCAAAGGTGAATGGATCAATATGGTTATAATTATTGTTTATATAAATTACAAAATGATTATATATTTCTTTGGGATATTAATATATTTGGCACGTAGTGCAAATATGAGCTGTTGATGAATATATTTGGCATGTAGTGCAAATATGGTGTTGAGGAATATCTTAGGCATGTAGTGCAAAGATGAATTGTTGATGAATATCTTTGGCCGTGGTGCAAAGATGACTTTGTTGTTGAATATCTTTGGCGATAATGCAAAGATGAGCATTGATGAATATCTTTGGCATTGGTGCAAAGATGAATTTATTAGTATGATTATGAACATGAACTGTGATTTTGTATAACCATGATCTTTGATGTTTCAGGTAAAGACATGTTGTAAGACCCCGAATTTTATGAAATAAAAGTATTCAATTTTTCTTATAATTACAATTCAGTAAATGGTTAAATTGATAAAAGTTAAAGTTAAGGGTGATATATGAATTTCTTTTTTAAATATGCAAGTGGTTATAAAATATTCTTTCTGTCAGGGAATATTCGTATGGTCGTGGAATATTCTTTCTTTTGGGGAATATTAAATGCGGCGGCGCTTGACCATTTATGGGCCCCATAATGGATAAGCTGTCGGATGAAGAAAATGACAAATTTGAGTTTTTATAAATAACAGGCGTAATCGTTCTAGTAACATGCTGTTGGAATACCCGGTGGGTAAAGTAAAATAATGTCTGCGTTGTTGCCGCGATAGCACGATTTTGCATATTGTTGAATTATTGATTCTTACGTGAAAGGCACTACTCAATAATTATTACGATAATTCTTGTTCAATATTTTATTTTGATTCAATAATTCTTTGCGTTGATATTTTATATTCTTTGTTGTTTTAATAATTATCACTACTACGATTATTTTCCATTATCAAATCAATAATTCATATTATTTGAATAATATTATTAGATAGCATTATTGGTAATGTCTAGAAAGTTACATCTAAGGAGAGGTTTGGTCACCTAATTGCTTGCACTTGATAAGGAAAAAAAATCTTATTGGAAGCCCCTTTTCACAGGGAATTGCACGGTTTTCAATATTGTGATTACATAATATTATTTGTGAATAATTAATTATTGATTTATATGATAAGGAAAATATTCATTTTATGTGGATATAGATGGAGAAAATTTTTAAAGTGACAATTGTTGAAAATTGATATTTAATCTTTTACGATAAAATAATTTATTATTATATTATTATAATATAATAATGATGATATTTTTATAATGAATGTGTGATAAATGAGTATATAAGGAGGAAGAGTATTTTTGTTGCATTAAATGATTAACACATGATTTGTGTGTCGGTGGACCCCATTTCTTGGTGAAATTTGATTATAGCTTGTAAAATCGTCCAGTATGTGGATTTGGTCCAATTTACATTTGGAATTTTAAAAACTTTCTTACGCAAATTTGTAGAAATTGAATTTCCTATAATAAGTCATGAGATTGAATTTTCTAATAAAAGAGCTATTTATTATGAATTATTGAAGTTAGTAGTTAAAATAATTGGTTTTGAAAGTTTTAATTATTTTAATTAAAAAAGCGTGTTTTACAATCCCACGTGTGTGGTAAATGAAATTTGAATTGATTCTTGGGTGGTGTGCTTGAATGTTAATAAATAAAAATATTTTATTAAATTTTCTGCTTTGATGTTCTAAACAATTTCCTATAAATAGATACTTAAGTTAGAATTGAAAATCACACCAGAAACTAAAGATTTCTCTCTCTTTCTCTCTCTATATATCGAGCGTATTTTGTGAGTATTTTAGTACTTGAGTATTGCTATCTACGGTGCAAGTTAGATTGACGTTATTCGATCAAAATACTATTCTTTCTGAGGTAAGGGATAGTAAGGGATAGTAAGGGATAGTAGGGGATTTTAAGGGATTGAAAGGGATGTTATTTTCTTCATAAGTGATATTATTTCTTCAATATCATTATGTTGAAATATTGGTTTGAACTTTTTATCAAATTTGGAACTTTTTCATGTCGGGGTTACTATTCATGAGTTCTTATTCACGAGTTACTATTCATGAGAGTTCTATTAATGATTCTTATTCACGACGAGTTACTATTCATGAGTTTACTATTCACGAGTTACTATTCACGGGTACTATTCACTATAAAATTGGTTTCTTTTTAACCAAATTATAGTTGATTTATGAATATTACTCGGAGATTAAAACTATGTATTGATTATATTGATTTTATTATCATATATAACATTTTATAACCACGATGTTGAAATTCTCTTTCACTTGAATTTGTAAAGATGGGTAGATTATTGGTATGATCATGACTAGGGTTCTCTTTGGCGATGGTGCAAAGTTGAATTGTTGGTGGTATGATCATGACAATTGAATTTATAATTGAATATCTTTAGCTTAAGTGTAAAGGCGAATTGATCAACATGGTTATAATTATTGTTTATATAAATTCTGAAATGATTATATATTTCTTTGAGATATTAATATTTTTGGTCTGTAGTGCAAAGATGAGTTGTTGTTGAATATCTTTGGCCCGTAGTGCAAAGATGACTTGTTGTTGAATATCTTTGGCATGTAGTGCAAAGATGACCCGTTGTTGAATATCTTTGGCCTGTAGTGCAAAGATGACATGTTGTTGAATATCTTTGGCCCGTAGTGCAAAGATGAATTTATTATTATGATTATGAACAGGAATTGTGATTTGGTATAACCATGATCTTTGATGTTTCAGGTAAAGACAGGTGATGAAAATTATCTTTGTCCTGGATGAGAAGAGGAATTTAGAACCACAATTATGATTCTGAGTAATTCATATGAATGTGGACAGGAACTGTTGATTGATATTATAGGGATAAAACATTGTTGGTGGACTTTTAACATGGAGAAGATAATAGACTTTATGGTCTATTTGACTCTTCTAATGGATTGCTTTCGTTCATTTCTGAACTATGGTTGAAAAGTTTTATCATCTACCATATGTTCTAAATCTACGATTTATTCTTGATGAATACTATTGATAATTTATTTATCTTTAGTCATAATATTCTTTACTTAGCTAGTTGTGCTCACCCTTTTGCTTCCCAATTCCTTTCGAATAATCTGAGTGTAGTTTTGGTCGAAAGCGGGGGTAATGAGGGAATAGAGCGGTGGTCATCATTTAGTAGTTATATTTGTTGAATCAAATAGAGTGAAAGCGAACCCAACGTTGGAAGGGTGTTTTGCCACTATCATACAAGATGTCTAATGACATCTGACCTCGTATCATCATAAGACAAGGATGTCTTTCTCATCCACTTGCGAGATATATATCTGAGCACTACCTATATAATCTTTGTGTTTGTTTGGAGTTTAATTCCCAATTAGAGGCAGGTGGAGATAATGATATGTCGAGAGAAGACTCACCATTGGGAAGAATGTGATAGTAATCTTCTCATTTTTCTTTGGGGTCTATTGGGTCAACCAAGGATAATTCTGTGGGTATATGATATCTATCATTCATGGCCTCCCATATACGAAGGTTTCCTTGAGCACTTCCTAAAGATTCTAATTTCTAAAACAATTTTTGACTATACTTTTATATAAGGTATCATTATGAGGTGCTGTCCACGGTTGGGACATGAGTCACAATTGGTCTATATTTGTATTTAAACTCACAGTTTATGTGTTTTCGTATTTTGCACGACAATTGTATTAATGAAGTTGTAGTTGTTTCTGTACCATGTATTTGGCGACTCAGAATAGGTGGTTGGATTGGACCTGTTTTGGGGGCGTCACAGTTGGTATCAGAGCTTAGGGATATGATCTCTAGCGGAGATTGGGATTAGAACTAGGAGGGGAGAGATGAGTAAATCCTTCGCTAGTGTGTCCTACCTAAGCTTATTTGTTGGTAAGTTATAATATCGGGATATTATGTGATATGTTAATTTGTTCAATTAACCCTTATTTTGAAGCTGTATTCTAGAATGATATCTGAAATACAGGAGATGAGCAATGGAGAAATCATGATGACAGGGAAGATGGAATCTGAAATAAAAGTAAGGTATTCTCAACTCTTTGAAATACCGTGCGTAAATTTGGGGCGAAAAATTTCATAAGGAGGAGATTGTAAGACCCCAAATTTTATGAAATAAAAGTATTCAATTTTCTTATAATTACAATTGATTAAATGGTTAAATTGATAAAAGTTAAAGTTAAGGGTGATATATGAATTTTTTTTTCAAAATATGCAAGTGGTTATAAAATATTCTTTACATTGGGGAATATTAGTTTGGTCGTGGAATATTCTTTCTATTGGGGAATATTAAATACAACTGGCCTGACCATTTTATGGGCCCCATAATGGATAAGCTGTCGGGATGAAGAAAGCGACAAATTTGAGTTTTTATAAATAGCAGGCGTAATCATTCTACAGATTAACATTGTTGGAATACCGGTGGGTAAAGTAAAAATGTCTGGCGTTGTTGCATAGTAGCTGCGGTTTTACGAGTATTGTTGAATTATTGATTCTTACGTGAAGAAGCCTTTACTCAATAATTATTCTGATAATTATTGTTCAATATTTTATTTTTGATTCAATAATTGTTGCGTTGATATTTTATATTATTGTTGTTTTAATAATTGTCACTACACAGTATTTTCCATTATCAAATCAATAATTCATATTATTTGAATAATATTATTAGATAGCATTATTGGCAATGTCTAGAAAGTTACGTCTAAGGATAGGTTTGGTCACTAATTGCCGCCAAGATGAGGAAAAAATTCTTATTGGAAGCCCCCTTTTCCTGGGGCTGTACGTTTGTCAATATTGTGATTACGTAATATTATTTGTGAATAATTAATTATTGATTTATATGATAAGGAAAATATTCATTTTATGTGGATATAGATGGAGAAAATTTTAAAGTGATAATTGTTGAAAATTGATATTTTATCTTTTACGATAAAATAATTTATTATTATATTATTATAATATAATAATGATGATATTTTATAATGAATGTGTGATATATGAGTATATGAGGAGGAAGAGTATTTTGTTGCATTAAATGATTAACACATATTTTGTGTGTCGGTGGACCCTATTTCTTGGTTGAAATTTGATTATAAATTTGTAAAATCGTCCAGTATGTGGATTTCGGTCAATTTCTGTTTGGAATTTAGAAAAACTTTCTTCTGTAAATTTGTAGAGAATTAAATTTCCTATAATAAGTCGCGAGATTCGAATTTTCTGATAAAAGAGCTATTTATTATGAATTATTGAAGTTGCGTAGTTCCAAAATAATTGGTTTTTGAAAGTTTTAATTATTTTTAATTAGAAAAACGTGTTTTGCAATCCCACATGTGTGGTAAATGAGCTAAATTCAGATTCTTGGGTGGTGTGCTTGAATGTTAATAAATAAAAATATTTTATTAAATTTTCTGCTTTGATGTTCTAAGCAATTTCCTATAAATAGGTGCTTAAGTTAGAATTGAAAATCACACCAGAAACTAAAGATTTCTCTCTCTTTCTCTCTCTATATATCGAGCGTATTTTTGTGAGTATTTTAGTACTTCGAGTATTGCTATACGGTGTAAGTTCGTTCAACGTTATTCCAGTCAGAAATACTATTCTTTCTGAGGTAAGGGATAGTAGGGGATTTTAAGGGATTGAAAGGGATGTTATTTTCTTCGTAAGTGATATTATTTCTTCAATATCATTATGTTGAAATATTGGTTTGAACTTTTTATCAAATTTGGAACTTTTTCATGTCGGGGTTACTATTCATGAGTTACTATTCACGAGGGGTTACTATTCATGAGTTACTTTTCATGAATTACTATTCACGAGTTACTATTCATGGGTATTATTCACTACAAAATTGGTTTCTTTTTCTAACCAAATTATAGTTGATTTATGAATATTACTCTGGAGATTAAAACTATATATTGATTATATTGATTTTATTATCATATATAATATTTTTATAACCATGATGTTGAAATTCTCTTTCACTGGAGTGTAAAGATGGGTAGATTATTGGTATGATCATGACTAGGGTTCTTTTTGGCCAGTAGTGCAAAGTTGAATTGTTGACTGGTATGATCAAGACCATTGAATTTATAATTAAATATCTTTAGCTTAAGTGTAAAGGTGAATTGATCAACATGGTTATAATTATTGTTTATATAAATTCTGAAATGATTATATATTTCTTTGAGATATTAATATTTTTGGTTTGTAGTGCAAAGATGACTTGTTGTTCAATATCTTTGGCACGTAGTGCAAAGATGACCTGTTGTTGAATATCTTTGGCCTGTAGTGCAAAGATGACCTGTTGTTGAATATCTATGGCATGTAGTGCAAAGATGACATGTTGTTGAATATCTTTGGCCCGTAGTGCAAAGATGAATTTATTATTATGATTATGAACAGGAACTGTGATTTAGTATAACCATGATCTTTGATATTTCAGGTAAAGACAGGTGATGAAAATTATCTTTGTCTTGGATGAGAAGAGGAATTTAGAACCACAATTATGATTATGAGTAATTCATATGAATGTGGGCGAAGCTGATGATTGATGTTACGAGGATAAAACATTGTTGGTGGACTTTTAACATAGAAGATAATAGACTTTATGGTCTATTTGACTCTTCTAATGGATTGCTCGTTTCATTTGCAACTATGGTTGAAAAGTTTTATCATCTACCATATGTTCTAAATCTCTGATTTATTACTGATGAAGACTATTGATAATTTATTTATCTTTAGTCATAATATTCTATACTGAGCTAGTTGTGCTCACCCTTTTGCTTCCCAATTCCTTTCAGGTAATACGAGTGTAGCTGGGTCGAGCAGGGGTAACAGGGGAATAGAACGGTGGTCATCATTTAGTAGATATATTTATTGAATCAAATAGGGTAAAGTGAACCCAACGTTGGAAGGGTGTTTTGCCACTATCATACAAGATGTCTAATGACATACAACCTTGTATCATCATAAGACAGGGATGTGCTCATCCACTTGCTGAGTATATATACGAGCACTACCTATATAATCTTGGTGTTTGTTTAGAGTTTAATTCCCAATTAGAGACAGTGGAGATAATGATATGTCAAGAGAAGACTCACCATTGGGAAGAATGTGATAGTAATTTTCTCATTTTTCTTTGGGTTCTATTGGGTCAACCAAGGATAATTCTGTGGGCATATGATATCTATCATTCATGGCCTCCAATGTACGAAGGTTTCCTTGAGCACTTCCCAAAGATTCTAATTTCTAAAACAATTTTCGACTATACCTTTATGTAAGGTGTCATTATGAGGTGCTGTCCACGGTTGGGACATGAGTCACAGTTGGTCTATATTTGTATTTAAACTCACAGTTTATGTGTTGTCGTATTTTGCATGAAAATTGTATTAATGAAGTTGTAGTTATTTCTGTACCATGTATTTGGCGACTCAGAATTGGTTGGTTGGATTGGACCTGTTTTGGGGGCGTCACACATGTGATGAAAATTATCTTCATCCTGGATGCGAAGAGAAATTTAGAATCACAATTATGATTACGAGTTATTCATATGATTGTGGACCAGAACTGTTGATTGATGTTACAGGAATAAAACATTGTTGGTGGATTTTTAACATAGAGAAGATAATAGACTTTATGGTCTATTTGACTCTTCTAATGGATTGCTCGTTCCGCTGCAACTATGGTTGAATATTTTTATCATCTACTATATGTTCTAAATCTCTAATTTATTATTGATGAATGCTATTGATAATTTAATTATCTTTAGTCATGATATTCTTTCTTGAAACTAGTTGTGCTCACCCTTTTGCTTCACAATTCGTTTGAATTAATAAGAGTGTAGTATTTGGTCGGCGGGAATATGAGGGGAATAGAATTGTGGTCATCATTTAGTAGTTATATTTGGTGAATCAAATAGGGTGAAAGCGAACCCAACGTTGAAAGGGTGTTTTGCCACTATCATACAAGATGTCTAATGACATACAACCTCGTGTCATCATAAGACAGGGTTGTGCACATCCACTTGCTGAGTATATTTACAAGCACTACCTATATAATCTTGGTGTTTGTTTGAAGTATAATTCTCAATTAGAGAGAGTGGAGATAATGATATGTCAAGAGAAGACTCACCATTGGAAGAATATGATAGTAATCTTTTCGTTTTTCTTTGGGGTCTATTGGGTCAACCAAGGATAATTCTGTGGACATATGATATCTATAATAACCTAGACGCATGGACTCCCATGTACGAAGGTTTCTTTGAGCACTTTCCAAAGGTTTTAATTTCTAAAACAGTTTTTGATTGTACCTTTATGTAAGGTGCCATTGTGACGTGCTATCCAAGGTTGGAATGGGAGTCACAGTTGGTATATATTTGTATCAAAACTCATAACATATGTGTTGTTGTATTTTGCACGACAATTGTTGTAATAAAGTTGTAGTTATTTTCTGTACCATGTATTTGGCAACTCAGAATAGGTTGGGTGGAATGGACCTATTTTGGGGATGTCACATCTTCATTTATGTATCCGTTGAGGAAGGCACTTTTTACATCCATTGGATGAAACTTGAACTTTTTGTAACATGCAAAAGCTAGTAATATTCTAATAGATTCCAACCATGTTACAGGGGAAAATTTTCTTTGTAGTCTATTCCTTCTTGTTGGTTGTATCCTTGAGCCACTAGCCTAGATTTGTTTCTAGTGATTGTCCCATACTCATCAAGTTTGTTCTTTAACACCCATTTTGTTCCAATAATGGATACATTTTTTGGAGGAGGCATTAATTCCCATACTTGGCACCTTTCAACTTTCAAATTGTTGTAATTCTTCTTGCATTGCTAATAGCCAGTTTTCATCAAGAACGACTTCTTTAGCATTCCTAGGTTCAATTTGTGATAGGAATGCTGAAAATGCACAAAGGTTTTGTGCTCTTCTCCTTGTGGTAATCCCTTCGTTTATATCACCAATAATATTTTCGGGAGGATGAATTTTGATGTATCTTGTTGTTTTCAGTATTTGAATGTCATAAATTACTTCTTCTTGTTGAATACTATCATCCTTAATTGATTCCTCCAAGTTTGGAGAAAATTCGGGTTCATGGTCTTCATGTTCGTCTAATTCAGCATGCTAAATAGGTTCATTTGAGTTGTTGTTTTGTTCTTTGTGATATGTTGGATTTGCAGCAGTCTCTAAATTTCCTACATCCTCTTCTCTTTCTTTTGAAAGATCATTGTTAGTCTCATTAAATGTAATGTGAACAGATTCTTCAATACACAATTTTTGAACATTGTATATACTATCGTTTTACTATTTTGAGAATACCCAATGAAAATTCCTTCATACGATCTAGCATCAAATTTTCCCAAATTATTACTAGTGTTAAGAACAAAACATTTAGATCCAAATACTTTGAAATAACTTATATTAGTGATTTTATTATTTAATAATTCATAAGGTGTTTTCAAAATAATTGGACGAATGAGTACTCTATTTAAAATATAGCATGATGTGTTTACTGCCTAGGCCCAAAATTTCTTTGGGAGTTTACCCTCTTATAACACGATTCTAGTTGTTTCTTGTAATGTTCTATTCTTTCTTTCTACCACTCCATTTTGTTGAGGAGTTCTTGGTTCTGAGAACTCATGACCAATTCCTTTTTTTATCACAAAATGTTATGAAATCTTTTTGAAACTCGGTACCATGATCACTTCTAATTTTTATAATCTTAAGACTATATTTTGTTTCTAGATTTCTTATTAATTTTTCAAATTCTTTAAATGCTTCATCTTTAGTTCTTAAGAACAATACCCATGTATATCTAGAGAAATAATCTACTATTATAAAAGCATAGAACTTACCATTAAGATTAACATGTCTTTCTGGTCCAAATAAATTGAGATAAAGTAATTGTAAGGGAGAAGATGTTGATACCATGTTTGTAGACACTCAACATTTTGCATTCCTATTACAAACCTAGTAGGAGGGCAAAATCGTCTTCCGGAGATAACCCTGGAAGTCAAATCAGCTCAATCCCGGAGACAACCCCGGGATACTCAATTTTCCGTCTTGAAGATAACCCCGATATAATCAGTTCCAGTCCTGGAGACAACCCTGGAGATTCAGTTCCAACCTCAAAGATAACCCCGAGGGATGCATTTTCAGTTCCGGAGATAACCCCGAAGAAGTCTGTTTTAATCCCCAAAAGTCAGTTTCAACCTCAGAGACAACCCCGACGCATTCAGTTCCAACCCCGGAGATAACTCTAGGAGGTCACACACACCTCATAGACAACCCTGAGGACATTCATTACCTACAACAGCCCAATCTCATAGATAACCTTGAGCAATGACTGCTAAATTAGCGCAGAGCTAGAGACAACCCTGGTGAGGGGAAAAATCATCATTTTGCAACCTTGATCCCACATTCACGCCATCTCAGCATAATTTCATACCACATTCTACACAGAAGTGTCCCACAAGAACCATAGCTCAAATCCCGAGTGACTACTACGCAAGACAGTACACCGGATAAAATTTGAAGACATAAAGATCTGGTCATGGACCCATCTTCCCGGCTTCGTACAACCTCTTATCACATGTCATTGTATAGCTCTCGATAACAACATTCCGGAAAGGTATTATACGCCTTAATCGGATGCCCGGATTGAAAGTTATGAAGGTTCGAGCGGACAACGCGTTGCATGCGTGCACATACTTCTAGAAGGCGGGGCCCACGGAGCTCGAGGCACCCCGAGTGGCCATTTTAAGAAGAGAAAAGGCGAGAAAACCCTGTCCATTTTGCTTTGTACACACTTTAAACTGAGTGCTTTCTTTTTCCAAACACACATGAGCTTGTGTTTGCTATATATTTACCTAATTGAAGCCGAGTATTCATTCATTTAAAGCTATCTGAAGTCTTCTTGGCAGCCCACTATAAGACATTTAAGATTTTTTTTCAACCTTTCTCCTCTTCCATTCATACATACTTATTCACGTTGAGAGTCGTGTTACGTGTGTATGCCCGGATTGTCGATCCGTGGCTTGCTTTATATATATATATATATATATATATATATATATATATATATATATATATATATATATAAGCGCCCGAATATAAATCCGAGCTCTATATCCGGATTTATATCTCAAGCATTTATTAATATATATATATATATATATATATATATATATATATATATATATATATCGAATTCGATTCGATTGAGTGCAGAGCCCTCCCATAGCAAAACCTGGTTCTTTGTAGTCTTGTCTGACACCCCTTTTGTACTGTTGATAAAATGAATTGATGGTTGAGATTAGCTTTTGTATTTGATAAGCGTTCTAAGATACGTTGTTGTGCTAATTATTCACACATCACTAAACTTCTATTTTAATAAGTGAATATTAACTTGTCAGTATAGTTATAAAAAGTGAATATTTATTATTAAAGTAATCCCACTTAGACAGTCTGATGATCATTGGTACATTTTATTTTTAATTTTTTATTTCTCCCGTACTTATTGCTCATACTAATTTGGAATTAAAATAATATAAAGTAATCCTAAAGACATGCATTATGATATGGTTTTGGTACATTTTTTTTAATTTTTTTTTATTTCTCCGTGGCATGCAGAGCTCATCTACTACCGGCATTAAAATAATAAAATAATCCCACTTTGATGCAATGATACTGGCTAGTATTAAAAAATTGAAAAAAAAAAAATGTGATAAACTTATCACTACCGGTATTAAAAATTAAAAAAAAATAATTTTATTCAAGCAACTCGCTGCTAAATAGATTTGAACTCGCAACCTCAAACTCCAAACACTCGTCATATGACCACCCGAGCACCACAGACCTAGCTGTTAATTTCTCTCACAGATATGTCTTTATATTAAAACTTCACCATCCCCCAAAATCTATATTCTTGCATTATTATTATATTACGATTTATTATTATTAATAAGTCTATATAATACATATGGGGTTTGATATTTAGAAATAAGTTAATATCTATATTTATTAAGCAATGATTATTAGTAATGATTTTATATATTAAGCAATGATTTTATTATTAAGAAATGATTTTATACATTTGATACATTTTTTTGATATATTTTGATACATTTTTATAATTGATACATTTTGATAATTGATATATTTTTGATACATTTGATACATTTGATATATTTTTGATATATTTGATACATTTGATATATTTTGATATATTTTTGATACATTTGATACAATTTTGATACATTTTTGATATATTTGATACATTTGATACATTTTTTTGATATATTTTGATACATTTGATACATTTTGATATATTTTTTGATACATTTTGATAATTGATATATTTTTGATACATTTGATATATTTTTGATACATTTGATACATTTTTGATATATTTGATACATTTGATACATTTTTGATATATTTTTGATATATTTGATACAATTTTGATACATTTTAATATATTTGATACATTTGATACATTTTTGATATATTTTTGATACATTTGATACATTTTGATATATTTGATACATTTGATACATTTTTGATAATTGATATATTTTTGATACATTTGATACATTTGATACAATTTTTGATACATTTGATATATTTTTGATATATTTGATACATTTGATACATTTTGATACATTTTTGATAATTGATATATTTTGATACATTTGATACATTTTTGATACATTTGATACATTTTTGATATATTTGATACATTTGATACATTTTTGATATATTTTGATACATTTGATACAATTTTGATACATTTGATACATTTTTGATATATTTGATACATTTGATACATTTTTATATATTTTTGATACATTTGATACAATTTTGATACATTTGATATATTTTTGATATATTTGATACATTTGATACATTTGATACATTTTTGATATATTTTTGATACATTTTAAACATTTTTGATAATTGATATATTTTTGATACATTTGATACATTTTTGATATATTTGATACATTTTTGATACATTTGATACAATTTTGATACATTTGATACATTTTTGATATATTTGATACATTTGATACATTTTTGATATATTTTTGATACATTTGATATATATTTTTGATATATTTAATACATTTTTGATATATTTGATACATTTGATACTTTTTGTCACGGCTGGTATTAAAAAATTGAAAAAAACCCAATTAAGACAAGTCTGACTATCCGGTATTATTAAAATTGAAAAAATGATTTTAATCCTATTTGATACAAAGTATAATACTACCGGTATTAAAAAATTGAAAAAATAATCCTACCGGGATACACTTGTCACTACTGGTTTTAAAAAATTGAAAAAATGATTTTAATCCGGCCAGACAAATGATGATATGGTACAGTATTAAAAAATTGAAAAAATAACCAAATAGAGATCTGACTTGTCACTACCGGTTTTAAAAATTAAAAAATGGATTTTATTCAAGCAATTATTGCTAAACAGATTCGAACTCATGAACCTCAAACTCCAAACACTCATCGTATGACCACCCCAGAGCACCACGGGCCTAGCTGTTAATTTCTCTCACGGATATGTCTTTATATTAAAACTTCACCATCCCCCAAAATCTATATTCTTGCATTATTATTATATTACGATTTATTATTATTAATAAGTCTATATAATACATATGGGGTTTGATATTTAGAAATAAGTTAATATCTATATTTATTAAGCAATGATTATTAGTAATGATTTTATATATTAAGCAATAATTTTATTATTAAGAAATGATTTTATACATTTGATACATTTTTGATATATTTTTGATACATTTTTATAATTGATACATTTTTGATAATTGATATATTTTTGATACATTTGATACATTTGATATATTTTGATATATTTAATACATTTGATATATTTTTGATATATTTTTGATACATTTGATACAATTTTGATACATTTGATACATTTTTGATATATTTTGATACATTTGATACATTTTTGATATATTTTTGATACATTTTGATAATTGATATATTTTTGATACATTTGATATATTTTTGATACATTTGATACATTTTTTGATATATTTGATACATTTGATACATTTTTGATATATTTTTTGATATATTTGATACAATTTTGATACATTTTTAATATATTTGATACATTTGATACATTTTTGATATATTTTTGATACATTTGATACATTTTTGATATATTTGATACATTTGATACATTTTTGATAATTGATATATTTTGATACATTTGATACATTTTGATATATTTGATACATTTGATATATTTTGATACATTTGATACAATTTTGATACATTTGATATATTTTGATATATTTGATACATTTGATACATTTTTGATACATTTTGATAATTGATACATTTTGATACATTTTGATAATTGATATATTTTTGATACATTTGATACATTTTTGATACATTTGATACATTTTTGATATATTTGATACATTTGATACATTTTTGATATATTTTGATACATTTGATACAATTTTGATACATTTGATACATTTTTTTGATATATTTGATACATTTGATACATTTTGATAATTGATACATTTTTGATACATTTTGATAATTGATATATTTTTGATACATTTGATACATTTTGATACATTTGATACATTTTTGATATATTTGATACATTTGATACATTTTTGATATATTTTGATACATTTGATACAATTTTGATACATTTGATACATTTTTGATATATTTGATACATTTGATACATTTTTTATATATTTTTTGATACATTTGATACAATTTTGATACATTTGATATATTTTGATATATTTGATACATTTGATACATTTTGATATATTTTGATACATTTTAAACATTTTGATAATTGATATATTTTGATACATTTGATACATTTTTGATATATTTGATACATTTTGATACATTTGATACAATTTTGATACATTTGATATATTTTTGATATATTTGATACATTTGATACATTTTGATATATTTTTGATACATTTGATATATATTTTTGATATATTTAATACATTTTTGATATATTTGATACATTTGATACTTTTTGTCACGGCTGGTATTAAAAAATTGAAAAAATAATAAGTAGAAGACTGAAACTTGTCACTACACTATTTAAAAATTAAAAAAAATGATTTTAATCCTATTAAGATGTGCTAATACTACCGGTATTAAAAATTGAAAAAATAACCTACTGATACTGACTTATCACTACTGGTTTTAAAAATTGAAAAAATGATTTTAATCCGTAGAATGCAATTTGATATAGGTTTAGTATTAAAAATTGAAAAAAATAACCAAATAGAAGATGACTTATCACTACCGGTTTTAAAAATTGAAAAAAATGATTTTATTCAAGCAATTCGCTGCTAAACAGATTCGAACTCGCAACCTCAAACTCCAAACACTCGTCATATGACCACCCGAGCACCACGGGCCTAGCTGTTAATTTCTCTCACGGATATGTCTTTATATTAAAACTTCACCATCCCCCAAAATCTATATTCTTGCATTATTATTATATTATGATTTATTATTATTAATAAGTCTATATAATACATATGGGGGTTTGATATTTAGAAATAAGTTAATATCTATATTTATTAAGTAATGATTTTATATATTAAGCAATGATTTTATTATTAAGAAATGATTTTATTATTAATACAACTAGTTCAATTAGTCTAATAAGTAATGATGATAATTTTTCAAGTCATTTCAGAAATTAATTTACTTATCGAATTTATAAAAGTAGTGAAGTATTATTATAATAATAATAATGTGATTATCAATATTAGAAGTACTGATTATACCAATACTAGTCTTGCATAACATTAAGAGGAATAGTACATATTACATGTTCATTTTCATAAAATAAAAAAAACATAGAATGATTAATACAACCCAGCCTTATATCTCGTAGGTAGAAAAGTAATCTTCACGGATTTCTTGTAGAGCTCCCATGCGACGCGGTAACGAAAGACTGTGACATCTTCCAAGGACCACTTATCTTCAGAAATATTACCATTATCCCTAACGAAATAGTCAACATACTTGCAAACAAAAATGCCACAGTCTGCGTTGTTGTGTTGTTTGGTCCGATTGATCTTTAAGGTCTCACTTCAAGATGGGATTCTGCACCGGGCCACGATGAGGTTTGCATTCGTGTAAAGGTGGACCAACATCTTAGTTAACATACGGATCGCAAAAACTCCATATAGTATTCACGTTAGTGCATGGCACATAGCCCTGCCCAAGATGCATGAAGAATGAATTCATGAAACCAAATTGGGACCACCTTTGTATTCCCCGACACATAGTATTCCTCTCTGTCTCAGTGGCAAAGAACATATAGCGTCGATGACATGCTCGAATATCCAACTCCCAGACCCTAAGGATTGCACTACATTGTGTTCTAATTCATATAACTGGCGCGGATGTGATAAAGGATATAAATCCCCTTCTGGTGCCACCACGTTTCCAAACATATGTTTATTTACAAATGTCTCCTTCCAATCTTTAAGTCTTTTGGATAAGGACCCTTTTGGTCCATAAGAGATGTGGTCTCCCGCATCTTGTACCTGATTGAGACCCAAATGTACATTATTATTATATAGCAATAATAATTAAAACCATCACTATTAACATAACTATATATACCTTTTGTGAACTAGATCCTTGGCGTCAGAAAAGTCCTGCAAATGAAGAGTTGGTTGGAATGTAACACTCCTCATAGGTTTGGAAGGTTGGAATGTAACACTCCTCGTAGAAGCTTGGGTGGTGGGAATGGAGCTCTCCTCGATTACTTGTGGGGTGGGTATGTAGCTCTCTTGTACAACATAATCGGTTTGTTTCCCAAGCCCTTCATTGAGTTGTGTGTATTGGGATTTGTGGTCCAAAATTTATGGGACCCCCCACCGAGGTATTTGTTTACCTCTTGCTTGAAGTCGTATAGGGCGTGTTGAAATCCCAATTATTTTTTGCGAGAACCAACTCGGGGAGGCGGTGAGTAAGTCTTGAAAAATTATCATGTAACGACTTTGCACTCTCAACTGTTGTCATTAAGATAAACACAAACAAATATTATTAACAATAAATATGAATAAATGTAATATTAAGTATTTACTCCAATACATGATTTATTAAAGAAGAATATAATTTTATACCATTTGAATAAGGTGTTGTTGGTTGTAAATGGCTGAGGCTCATAACAAATTGTCGTGGTAATTGCTTGCACAGTCGGTGGGTGGATTTTCCAACGTGTAATTTTCCTATACCCGGAGACCATGTAATCATCTATTGGGACATAATCAAGCAATTTCAGGTTTGTTGTCCTTGAGATGATCCATGTATGCCTCCCACATCGAAATATATTCCCTCTCGAGGCCATACGATCCTCGACATCAATAAATTTAAACTTTTCTCCTTCCTAAGGTCACCGTGGTTTTTGGTGGTGATGGTATGCCTTGCATGAACCCGAATTGTCTCATCACACGATCCGGCATATGAAATTCCATAATATCAAAGTGGATCAAGGGACCCCACGGATCCCAACAACACCTTCAAAATTAAATCCACTGATATCATCATCCCACATTATTTAAGGCCGCCAAACCACATCCCACATAGACTTAATATCTAACTCCCCTCGGTAAAATGACAAATGGTGATGGGGATTCTCACGTTTACCGAGTGGTAATGGGCTCCAAAATAGGACCATGCTAAAGCCCTAGGTAACCATAAGGATGATTGTGGCCAAGGGTTTGGCTTTCCAATACTTACACGCTCATAAGCCCAAATTTGTAACAATGTAACACAACCATTAATGTATTTAACTCCTTTCCTAGTAGCGGTATATAAAGATCTCATGCAAATATGCTAACAACTGTCGCGCCCAAGAGTAAGTTACACAATCTTGACGTTGGCAATAAAAGACATATATCATTGGGTGCACACTATTTCTATTCCTATTAGGGAATAATATTTGCCCACACACAACCACAACATGTATGCCTTTGTGTGTGCGCCCCACAACATCTTTACTTGCATTCTCGGGACAATTATTAAAATGTTATGCTGCAACCACACTAATGAAATTACCTTTGCATTTTTTTGAACTAAAATATTCACCAAATTAATTTATCTCCAAAACAATCCTAAAATAATTCAAATTGGTGACAATGAGGGACCCGATTAAGGCTTTCCCACCACCGTAACCAAAAATAAAGTGAACATCCTCTAACGTGATTGTTATTTCTCCACGATTTAAATGAAAAGTATTGGTCTCTGGCGCCATCTCTCGACTAAAGGCGGATATCGGACCAAGAATCGGTTTGGTGTCAACACCTTGATAACTAAATACTCCAAATCCACATTTATCTAAAAGGATTTTTGTTCTTTTGTCAAAGCCCATGATTATATTTTTTGATCGATTATATTGGCGGAGCTTAGTTTTCCCTATCTCTCCCATGATATATGTCATACGATACATGATCTTGTTGATCATGCGAAACACTGGATCAATTGGCCCATATTCCCAACTATCCATCTTTTACCTAAAAAATACATAAATTCCATATTAGTATTAAGATGCATGACAAAATCAAGTTGAAAGTAACATCTTTTTGAAAATGACAATAATATAATAACATGCATGTATATAATGTAATAATATTAACATGCATTAAAAACTAGTAAAAAGTAAAACTATTAAAAACAAAAACAATAAGAAGAAAAATAAATTAAAACAATAAGTGAACAATTGAGTACAACTGGAATAAAATAAAAACAATAAATGAAACATAATAATAAAATAAATATTTATCAATGCATGCTATCAATAAAAGTTTTTTTTTTCTTTTCTTTTTTTTTCCGGTAGATAAACTTAAACCCAAACAGCTTTTTGATTTTTTTATCTTCTTTTCTCCATTGTATAATGATATTTCGACAAATTAAAATAAAAAATAAATAAAATGCATGCATGCATAATATCTTGATGATAACATGCATTAATGACAACAAAAACAAATACATGCATGGTATTATATCCCTTTAATTCGGTAATAACATGCGGTGATAAAAAATGGCTTGATTGAGTACCTTTGTAATAAGTTTTTTCATTTATATAATGTAATAATATTATTTTACTATTATACAAAAATAATAACAACAACGAAACTATTAAAAAGCTGAACAAATAACAATAAATAAAAACTTACTTGTTGAAGTTTTTGTTCCTCTCTTCAATAATACTCCTCTCTCTCTACTTTATTTTTTATTTTATCTAGCTTGGCAAGTGAACTTTAGTTTGAACAACATATGTTCTCAATAAGCGTTTAAATAAGCTCATGCAAATGTCCCATACATGAATTAATTTAGGACCAAATTCAAACAAATGTCTCGACTTTTTAGTTTACCAAGCTTGCGGTTATTTCTTTCGAGGCGATGTGGCGAGAAAAAGTGGTCAAAAAAATATTGATTGCATTTCAGAAGCGATGTGTGTTTGTCATTTTGTTAAATACTTGATGCAGACTTTACTTCATTTGGAATAAAAAATATATATATATTTACCATAATTTGGTTACATTAATTAGAGCTATAATAATTTGAAATAAAAATAATAATATATATATTATTAATAAAAATAAAAATATATATATATATTAAAAAAAACAATTAAGTATAGCAATTTGGGAATAAAATAATTTTTCATTTTTCTAGCTAGACTCGAACCATGACCTCAAGCTCGAACATTAGATCATATGACCACCCGAGCACCACAGACTGGTGCTATCATATCTTACCTTGGATTTGGATATATCTTAAAACATTCCATCTCCCCAAATTAAATTTCTCAATATTTTATTATAATTATTAGATTATTATTATTATTCTATTATTATTACGAATTGAGTATAAAAGCGTTTCCATATTCTAAATGCTTATATGTTTTTTAATTATTTTATTATCATTATTATTAGTAGTCGAACATAATAATACTGACACTATGGGAATAGAAAAAAGCTGACATTGATTATATGGAAAAAGTACATTAGTTTGACTTCTTGAGCATTAACCGCAACAAGCTGTACCGGCTGGTCTTTTTACCTTTAAATATTGTCTAGGAAGCTGCTATTTTCTCATGTTTATTCTCCTCTACTCATAATTTGTTTCATCTGGTTGCCCACTTTCACTTCAGAAAATCAAGTTGAAGTTCTGATCGAGCAAAATTCATCACTATTATTCACAAGTAAGTTCTTCAAAATGTCATATAATACATCTGAATTTGTTAGTGAAGTTGAAAGAAATAAATCTGATATTGTTCCGTACGTTGGTCAATTATTTTGTACGTTGGAAGAGGTTGAATATTTTTATAGATCATATGCTTTCATAAAAATGGATTTGAGATTAGAATTGCAACTAGTCATAAACATGCTAATCTGAATGATATCGGATCTAGGCGGTATGTATGTAAGAAAAAGCCGGTACACCAATTGTTGGCAAGAGTTTACCTGATGATGAAGATAGTAGTAATAACATAACTAGACAGAGAGACTCTATAGGACGAACAATGTGCAAAGCTAGAATATATGTTGTCCACAATAAGAAAGAAGACAATTGGCGTATATCTCTTTGTTGAATTAGAGCACAATCATCATCACTTAGTGACCCCCCACCAAAGTAGATTTGATCGAGACTCACGAAATATTACTCTTGTTGCAAGAAATTTAATTGACACTTTAAATAAGTCCGTATTGGTCTAGTAAGATGATGAATGTTTTGAGCACAATGGGAGTGGGTTGCAAAATGTTCCTTTCTCTCTTGCTAATGTTGAGAATGTGGTGCGAGATTTAAGGCGTGATTCTGCGGATGAAAATGATGCACAAAATTGCTTTGTCGATCATTTGAACAAACTTGCATCCGGAAGTGCCGACAAATTTTTTTTTTGAGTGAAACTTGGGTGAAAACAACCGCATAGCTTGTATTTTGTGGGTTGACACCGATCAAGGTTTATGTATCAGCAGGTTCGGAGAGCGTTGTGACATTTGATAATACATCTGGGACAAATAAGTATGGCATGCCATTTGTTCCATTTTAAAGGGTCAACCACCATTATCGATCTATATTGTTTGGATTTGCACTTTATTCTGAGGCGAGGCAGAGGACACTTTCGTTTGGGTTTCTACGGACATGGCTTGAAGCCATGGACTACAAAGCGCTTCTGAACCATCATCAGCGATCAAGGCGAGCCATGAGTAATGCTATTACTACGGTACTTCCAACTAGTCATCATTTATTGTGTTCTTGGCATATTAGCAATAAATTTCTGAAAAATTGCATCATGTTTATTACGAGCACCCATCGTTCAAAAATGATTTTAACAATTTGTGTGTATAACTCATTGTCCATCGAGGAATTTGAAGATCGTTGGCATATTACGATAAGTTCCTATGAATTGTATACTAATGAATGGCTTGGAAGTTTGTATGATGTCTGACGAAATGGATTCCAAAGATATCTGAAAGAGATATTTTGCCGCGAGGAATGACTACCACTGGAAGAAGCGAGAGCATGAATGCCTTTTTGATGAGTATGTTAATGCATCAACATGGTATGCTATGTTTTTTGTCTTGCAAGTCAAAAAGTTGTAGAAAGACAGGTTTATCGAGGAGAGGAAAAGCCACTACATAACAAAACATCGTAAAAGGATTATGGTACTTTCGGTTCATCTTTAGAAGTTCATCTTTGCACAAGTGTACACAAAGAGATGTTTAGGCGTTTCCAACGTCAATTCGTCGATTCCATGAAATACAATGTTAAATAAACTTAGTGAGTTGTGTGTCACCGATACTAAGGTTTATCACGATTTATAATCTGAATCTGGCCGAAAGTGGTGGAAGATATAAAGAAGTTGTCAACAATCGACAATTTGGGATCGAGTAACATATAAGCGCCAAATGTTTTCTCACTCGGTGAATTATGCGAGGCACATCTTGAGATATTTCATAGCAAAAGTATTTCACAAATCTGGCCAAACATGATCCTTCATCGGTGGACAAGAGAGCGAACAAAAGCAATGGTGAAGACTTACTCTTTAACTCCACATCTGGCGACTTGAACAAAATCAAGCGATGCGCTATAATCATTTGATGGGTGATTACCGGGGTTAGCGAGCAAAAGCGGCTTGCTTTCGATCAGAGGTTACAAAACTATTCTTAAAAGCCCGAATGCACGAGGAAAAGAGTTGGTTGACCAATATGATCCGGATGAGAATATTACTGAACTGGCAGATGATGACATTGATTGCACAGTTGGAGATCCAAATCATGATATGGGATACGATAATGACGATGAAGATGCAGAGGTGGAAGAAGAAGAAGAGTTTTTTACCTAATATTTCTCAAACAAAGGGCCGCAAAAACAATCTAGATTCAAGAGTGCACTTCGAGAAAATCATTCCTTCTAAGACTCATCGAAAATGTGCAATTTGTGGCTTTGAAAGCGAAGCCACGATAAATCGAAATCACTATCGAGTGCTTTAGGGATTCTGATCCAAAAAAATAGGCGTCGGTTGTATTAATCATTCTATGTTTTTTTTTTATTTTATGAAAATGAACATGTAATATGTCTTATTCCTCTTAATGTTATGCGATTACTAGTATTAGTATAATCATACTTCTAATATTGATAATCACATTATTATTATTATAATAATACTTCACTACTTTTATAAATTCGATAAGTAAATTAATTTCAAATAACTTGAAAAATTATCATCATTACTTATTAGACTAATTGAACTAGTTTTATTAATAATAAAATCATTTCTTAATAATAAAATCATTGCTTAATATATAAAATCATTACTTAATAAATATAGATATTAACTTATTTCTAAATATCAAACCCCCATATGTATTATATAGACTTATTAATAATAATATATAAGTAATATAATAATAATGCAAGAATATAGATTTTGGGGATGGTGAAGTTTTAATATAAAGACATATCCTTGTTGATTTGAAATTAACATTAGGCAGTGGTGCTTTCGGGTGGTCATATAATGAGAGTGTTTGGAGTTTGAGGTTGCGAGTTCGAGTCATTTTTAGCGATGAATTGCTTGAATAAAATCATTTTTTCAATTTTTAATACCGGTAGTGACAAAATTGTCTTGTAGGTTTTTTTTTCAATTTTTAATACCAGTAGTATCGTCTTCTATCTTAAGTAAAAAAAAAAAAAAAAAAAAAAAATGTACCAGGTAGTATGAGCTTTATACAGTAGTACGGAAAAAAAAAAAAATGTACCAGGTAGTATGAGCTTTATCTTACTAGGAAAAGATAAAAAAAAATTAAAAAAAAAATGTACCGGTAGTATCATTTTGTCTTAAGTAGGATTACTTTATTAATTTAATGCCAGGTAGTATGATGAGCTTACCTTAAGTAGGAAAAAATAAAAAAAAATAAAAAAAAAATGTACCAATTAGTATCATTTTATCTTAAGTGGGATTACTTTATTATTTTAATGCCGGTAGTATGAGCTGTCTGCAAGTAGGAGAAATAAAAAAATTAAAAAAAAAAAATGTACCAGTAGTATCATTTTGTCTTACGGGATTATTTTAATAATAAATATTCACTTTTATAACTATAATGACAAATATTCACTTTAAAATATATACTATAATTAGACAACAACGCTTTGTTAATATTCAATCTAATCTAAATAGAAATCGGTACAAAAAGGGGGTGTTGCATTACCCACACAACAACTATGGAAGGGCTCCCATAGATATATATATATATATCAAATATCAAAAGACCTCTTAAGTCTAGAACTCTCTTAAATAATAGAACTTTATCAAGCGCGTACATAAAAGGGGCATTTTGTAAATACCATGCCACCGCGTATTTAAAAATGCCACGCCTTATCAAAACTACGTTGTTTTGATAAAATTCTATTATTTAAGGCATTACTGCTATTTAAGAATTTACTCTTGATCCTTTTCTATATATATATATATATATATATATATATATATATATATATATATATATATATATATATATATATATATATACATTTCACGTCTCTTGGAGTTTACTTACGTGGCGCTTGATTATATATATATATATATATATATATATATATATATATATATATTTATAGCTTTTGTACATATTGCATCATCATGTGAGCCTAAGAATCATGTGATCACAGATTCAGTTCTTGAATCTAGATTCGGTTTCAGTGATGGACATTTTCAGCTGCAGCCAGCTTGCAAATTATTCACGGTGTTTGAATTTTCTTAGATGGCTCTCATGCCCAAAAGGAGTTCGGTGTTGCTATGTAATTTATTTTCTCAAAGATGCCTCACATGTTGAAAATAATAAAAGCAATCAAGCCGAACTCATAATAAAATGGAAGTATAAAAGGCCTCAATTACTATTGAGCACAAGGGTTTGAAAAACTTGTTTTACAAAACATCACTGCCATATCTCGTTAAAATTGGACTTTTATACAAAATTCAAACCCTTTGTATATAGGTGCAAACGAGGCATAACATTACTTCTAGATAATTGCACATTGACCTACACACACACATTCAGATAAAAGTTTAAATTGAAATGTGGATGTAACTGTATCACCACGGAAGTCGGGGGGTGCCTAACACCTTCCCTCCGCTTAATCAAGCCCCGGACCCTAACGAATCTCGGTTTCACAGACCAGCTAAGTAGTGTCACATCACTAGGTCTTTGTGTAAACCTTTTCTCGGTTGATTTGGGGAAACCATTTAAAAATACCAACTGGCGACTCTTACAGTCCAATCGTCGACATATACATATCGGACCCTTTCAAACTTGTTTTTTCAAACAAATCTCACATAACATGAGAACACCAAAAGAAAAAAATAGAAAACGACAAATACAAATCCTGACGTCGATAGGTGTTGACTCTATTGGGGACATCCAGTAAGAGGGCTTAAGCCGCTTCTAAAACCTTTTCAAAACTTTTATCTACTTGTGTGTAGATGTTGCATTTACATTTGAATGAATGTTTACTAATGCATTTACTTATTGCACTTAGTGCTTTGCACCGTATCTGCCTGTGATATTTGCGCTTCACACATGTCATCATCTCCATACGGTGAGACGCGATGTATGTGAATGTATGTTGTGTGGTCCCTCCACTAGGAGGCTATCCTGTCCGTGTTTGATTACTTGACTCGTAGGGAGACTAATTCCAACGAGGCTCAGGAAAGGCACCACCCAGATTCGCTCTAGTGGAAAGATCGGATTAACTTCCCATCGAGTAAATTGCGATGATCATGAAACCTTCATGCCAAAAGCCGCGAGAGTAGCCTAAGAAAGGTTAGCCTCTGATAAACCAAACACGGAGGGATGTTTCTTCATACCTTCTCATTTCAATTACTTATAATTTCAATTACTTGTAATTTCATTTCCATGTCAATCTCAATGTAATGGAAAATATAAAGGAATATGTGTACATGCATTCCCTTTTTATATCAAAACCTTTCATGCTATCTTGTCATTAAAACAACTGACATCTGTTTTGCAGGATAATACTCCTAAAAATGGACACATTATATAGCATGTAACATTCTTACATTCCCTCAAGACTAAACTACATAAGTCTTTTTTGTAGGGAAACAATTGGTCCTGTTACCCGTTCAAAGTCAAAAAAGGCAATAAGCCTATAACCAAGCATGGCTACATCTGGCCAGTTTAATCCTAATCCTGTCTCTCACGAGGAGTTCAAAGGATTACGCAATCAAATTATAGAGTTGGTTGTTCTGCTCAAAGAACTACACAAGTCCACTCAGGGTCCACAAATACCTATCAACACAGAATCCTCTGCACATGGAGGAACCCAGGGTCCGGACAAAGAAGTTCTAGCACCTGAGTCTCAGTCTGATGAAACCAAAAAAACCCCTAAAATCACCCATCTTAAAGAAGATCAAGACACCGATGATATTCAGAAGAAAGTTCTACAAATTGAAGAGATCATTTGGTCCATCAAAGGGGTTGGAGCACACGAGAGTGTTTCATATTCAGACCTTTGTATCTTCCCCGGGGTTCATTATCCAAAAAAATTCAAGACTCCCGATTTTGAGAAATATGATGGATTGGGAGATCCTTACAATCATTTAAAGGTATTCATTGGAGAGCTCAGATCTTATGTCGAGGATGAAAAGCTTAGAATGCAGCTATTTTAGAAAAGTCTGACTGGAGAAGCCAGAGCATAGTACACAAGATTAGACAACTCCAAGATTCATAGCTCGGAGGAGTTAGCCCATGCTTTCCTCAGTCAATACAGCTTTCAAACTCAGATGGCTCTAGACCGGTATCAAATTACCAAGGTCAAGAAATAAGTCAATGAGTCTTTCAGAGAGTATGCCCAAAGATGGAGGCGTCTGGCAGCTCAAGTTATCCCATCTATGACTGAGTCTGAAATGGTGATGACCTTCATAGACATTCAAGAAGCTCCCTTTTATGAGAGGGTCTTAGCTGGCATAGACAAGCCATTCTCTGAAATGATCAAACACGGAGAAATGGCTGAAATGGGTTTAAAATAAGGGAAGATTCAAGACCTTGTCATTCTAAAAGCTATAGTTGAGCACATCCGGTATGGAAGTTATGGAAACAACCCCCGGAGGGTCCATAACAAGAAAGAATAAGATGTTTCCTTGATACTACAAGGACAAAAAGGTAATCGAAACATGCATATTCAGAGGAGAAACTATTCCCCTTTTCAAGCACAATCTTCAAACCCTCTATTGCCAAATGGTGGAGAAGTCAGACGTACAAGAGTGTTCACAACCTTAGGGAACTCACTCGAAAACATTCTCAAACTTCTGACAACTCAAAAGAAAATTACACGTCTTCTTCTACCAGCCAACCCGAGTGGAAAGGGGTTCAATGCAAGCAAGACATGTGCTTACCATGCTGGAGCTCCAAGCCATGACATGCATGATTGTTGGGCCCTTAAGCATAAGATCCAAGATTTAATAGACAATGGTGAGATCGTGGTGACCAAGCTCAACCAACCCCAAGTTTAAGACAACTCTCTTCCTCAGCACAAGGAAGATGAGGTTAATATGATCAACAGAGGCAATAGATAGACTTCCAAATACCTCAAGTATATGGGTGGATCATCCCAAACCAGCAAGGATAGTGCTGATAGATGGGATTATGCACAGTTCCAGTTTATGATGGAACAGGAGATGAAGGCTCTTGGCGAGCAAGTCAATTAATTAGCAGAACTGGTGGTTCATCAGCACCAAGTCACACGTCAATTATTCAGTAAGGAGCAGGCTAGCGTCCTTTCTCTTATTACAAGTACTCCGTCATTTACTCCAAAAAGTAAAACACTGGAGGTTAAGATTGCAAAAAGAGCAAAAGCCAAATCCCGTCGGGATTTTGCCAACAAAAGGGAATTCACCTATTTAGGCCAACCGATGGAAGAGATAATGCAAATGCTGATTAATGAGGGAAAAATCACAATACTGCTACCTCCAGTCAACCCACACTCAAAGCAGTTTGATGCTAATGGAGTATGTCATTACCACTCCCACTCTCGCGGTCACATCACTGAGGAATGTTGGGCACTCCGCCATCTTATTCAGAACATGATTGACAGCGGTAACCTGCAAATGACAGACAATGACTCTGTATTACTTGAGAGTGGGGGCACATTTCCTATAAGATGGAAGGAAGTCATAGCAGTTATATCCTCTGAGGGAGACTTGGCCGCCACACCACTTATAATTCAACCAATTCAGCTCAAAAATGTTAAAAACCCTTTGAAAGTGGCTGCACCAAATCCAATCATATTTCCTTTCAGGCCACAGTATCCTGTTGTCAGCCTGCAAAAAGTGCCATTAAATTATAGAGAGGCTGAAGGATCCACATTCAATACAACTGCTACAGTGGCAAAAGAAAATCCACTATATCTTCCTCAACGGGTGATGAATCATATCATCAAACCTAAAGGGAAAGTGTCCATGGGGAAGATTGAAGAATTCCTCCGTACTATGGGACATAATGAAGCCAAGGTGGTTTTAAGCTTGAAAGAAGCTCCACTACATATTTCTATTATGGACTTGGTTTTCTCCTCAGAAGATCACCGGAAGGTCTTACTGAGAGTCTTAGAAGAAGCCCACTTGCCAAAAATAGTGGATGTTGAAAAATTCCAGCATCTGGTTGATCACATCTTTAACAGTAATGTGATATCCTTCACTGATGATGACATACCTCCCGAAGGGATGTGTCATTGCAAACCGTTGCACATAGCAGTTATGTCCTCTGGATATATGGTGGGAGGAGTCCTTATAAATGGAGGATCATTCTTAAACTTATGCCCTTATGCCACATTGGAGAACATGAACATCAATCTCAACAGGATCTGAAGGAGCCATAAAATCATCAAAGCTTTTGATGGATCCCGATGAAATACTGTCGGAGAGATTGAACTACCTGTAGAGATTGGTCCATATACATTCTGCGTATCCTTTCATGTGCTCAAGATAGCTACATGATACAATCTACTTTTGGGAAGACCGTGGATTCATATGGTTGGAGCCGTCCCATCCACTCTCCATCAGCAACTCAAATACATCATTAAAAATAATCTGGTCACTGTTAATGTTGAGCCAAAATGTCTTGTACAAAGTGACATACCACTCATTAGTTTCAATATAGAAGTTGAGCCTGTCAGCTTCCAGGCCCTTGAGGTGAGAAACACTCACTATCAACCCATTGGGGCGCCACTTCTGATACGAAGAGTTTCTGCCGAGGTAATGTCGACAAGTCAGGAGATGATATCCTTGGGTTTTCAACCTGGACAAGGGTTAGGAATGGATCATCAGGGAATCAAATGTCCAATTCAAGTTCCTAGTCAGACATGGACAACTGGACTAGGCCATTCTCCTGGGTCCAGTCACAGGAACCTTCACAAGCACAAACAGGTTCCTTCATCTTCAAGGCAAATGCCTAAACCTATAGAGGCTGAGCCTGTACAACCTTCATTAAAGGTTCATGCCCATGTGGTAGCTATGTTGTTTCCTAAGCCGATCTTGGTGAAATGAAAGGAAGTCTTGATTCCAGACCCGGAGGTGGAAGAAAGGAATCGAAGGCATAAACAAGAGATTCCTAAACATCTATCAAACATGCACGTCCTAGTCCATACGGAGGGTATGAATAGAGACATCCCAGATGATGATTGTCCAGACATCATGGTCATCATTCAAGAGAAGGAGGACGATAACAGCCCCTTCATCACTGATGTCCACCAGGACTTCACCCTTGGCAATTGGAGCAACACTCCTTGCATTTGCCGACAAGGGTAAAAAGGGTAGAAACTCCCTCTGCCCTGTAGATAACAATAACTGCTTACTTTTGTTATATAGTATTAGCAGTTGTTTTTGTCATTTCATGCTAACACTTTGTATGATTAAACCTTTTCATATATTAAGTGAAAGTATTTTGTTTCAGGACTCTAAAGTTAGATGTGCCTAAACTTGCTGATGAGGTGTCTATTCTTCACAAGGACTGTAACTTTGATGTAAAGTTGGACTCAGACTTGATGGAGATTGAACAAGAGGACTATGAGATACCTCAGGAGATCAAAGAATGGGTCGAAGACAAACCCAAGCCAAATCTTGATCAAACCACCTCTTTCAACTTTGGAACCTCAAAAAAACCCCAAATAAATCCAGATTAGTACGAACCTTACTCCAAACCAAAGGAATAACATGGTTACTCTATTGACCCAATTTTAGAATGTATTTGCATGGTCTCATGAAGACATGGTTAATTTGTCCACTGACATTGTCATTCATCGCCTCCCAATCAAAGAGGGATTCAAGCAAGTCAGGCAGAAACTCAGACGATTAAAACCTGAGTGAAGTTTAAAATTTAAAGAAGAAATTGTGAAACAATTTTAAGCTGGCATCATCATGGTGTCCACATACCCTGAATGGCTATCCAACATAGTCTCTATGCCCAATCCTGGAGGGAAGGTGCGAGTTTGCATGGACTACAGGGATCTGAACAAAGCTTGTCTTAAAGATAGCTTTCCTGTGCCATTCATCCAAATACTCATTGGCAATACAACTCAGTATGACATATACTCCTTTGCTGACTACTTTACGGGGTACCATCAAATCATGGTTGCTGAAGAGGATCATGAGAAAACTGCATTCATCACTCCTTTAGGAACCTTTTGCTATAGATGGTTGTCATTCAGCCTCATTAATGTCAGAGTTACCTATCACCGAGCCATGATGGCTCTTTTCCATGATCTAATGCACAAAGAAATAGAAATCTATGTGGATGACATCATTGTCATGTCCCGAAGGGAGGAAGACCACCTAGATCATCTCAAAAAGCTCTTCAACAGGTTGCATAAGTACAACTTGAAGTTGAACCTGGCCAAGTGCGCCTTTGGTGTTAAATCATGCAAGTTGCTAGGATTCCTAGTCAGTCGTAAAGGGATTGAGCTGGATCCTACAAAAATCTAGGTCATCACGGAAATGCCCATACCTCCGACAGAGAAGGAAATACAGGGATTTTTGGGAAGAATCAACTTTATAAGCCGATTCATCTCCCAACTCACAGTAACCTGTGAGCCTATTTTCAAGTTGCTAAGGAAGAACTCCCCTAGAAAATGGATTGATAAGTGTCAAAAAGTTTTCCTTACAATCAAAGAGCAGCTAATCAAAGCTCCTGTTTTGGTACCTCCCAAGGATGGTGTTCCCCTGTTCATGTACCTGTCAATCAATGACAACGCCATGGGCTGCATGCTGGGATGAAAAGATGATAGAGGCCAATAATGAGCTATCTATTATCTCAGCAAAAGATTCAGCAGCAGTGAACACAAATACACTCTGATTGAGAAAACTTGTTGTGCTTTAGCATGGGCTTTCATGAGATTACAACATTATCTTCATGGTCACACAACCCATCTCATATCCCGCGTGGATAATCTCAAGTATGTGTTTAGAAAACCCATACTGAATTGTCAACTATCCAAATGGCAGCTGATCCTACAACAATTTGACATTATCTAAGTGACGCAAACGTCTATCAAAGGTCAAGGAATTGCGGATCTACTGGTCGTCGCACCTTCAGGGGATTTCAAACCCTTGGAGACATACTTCCCCGATGAAGGGGTAATGACAGTTTAGCAACACCATGAGGACGATACACACTAACTATGAACGATGTATTTTGATGGAGCTGTAAACATGGAAGGTTCTGGAGCTGAAGCATTTCTGGTATCCATTACGGGGGAACAGCATCCCGTCACTATCAAATTGTAGTTTACCAGCACCAACAACACAGCTGAGTATGAAGGTTGTATTATGGGGTTGAAACTAGCCCAATCCATGGGCATCAGATAGTTAACTGTCTTTGAAGATTCTGAATTTGGTAATCAAACAAACCACTGGGATCTATCACACCAAAGAGCTACATTTGTTGCCTTACCATCGACAGGTTATACAGATTGTAGACACTCAAAATTTTCTGCAAACTTGTTACTGACATTACAGGAGGGCAGATTCGTCTTTCAGAGATAACCCTGGAAGACAGCTCACATCCAGTTCGGATACTACCGGAAGTTCAGTCTCAACCCCGGAACACACACCGGGAGTACCAGTTCCAACCTCGGAGATAACCCTGAGGCATGCTGATCCAATATCAGAAATTCCACTGGAGAATACCGATTCATCTCAGAGATAACCCCGAGGTATTCAGTCTTAGTCCCAACACTGGGAGTAGTAGTACCAACCTTGGTGATAACCCCAAGGAAGGCAGTTGCAGTTCCAAAGATAACCCCAGAAATGCTTGCTTTAAATGTATGCAATCAGCTTTAACCTCGGCGCTCATACTGAGGCACTCAGTACAAGACCTGGACATAACCCCGGGAAGACATGCACACCTCAGAGATGACACTGAGGACCTTCAACACTTGCAGCAGTCCAATCTCAGAGATAACCCTGAACAACGTCTGCTTTATCAGCCCAAATCGAAGATAACCCCGATGAGGGGCAAAGTCCGTCATCTTGCTACCTTGACGCCACGCCGTACCGTCTCAACATTCCATACATACATTTCTACACAATGTCCCACAAGAGCCAAGGAAAACCAATCCCGAGTGACAATTATGTAGGGTAACAGATAGAATTTGAAGCTTGAAGATCGGAGGGCATCGTCCCATCTTCTTGACTTCGTACAACCTCTAATCCCATGTCATTGCGTAACTCCCAAAAATGGCGGTCCAAAATAGGTCTTACATACCTCAATCGAATGCCCAGATTAAAATTCTGAAAGTTCGAGCGGACATCACGTTGCTTGCATGTACGCGTATTTCAAGATTTGCGGGACCCATGAAGCCCGAGGCAACCCGGACAAATTAGTAGCAGTACACTTAGGCTCCCCCCCTCTATAAATAGAGGGCTTGGGGTGGCCATTTTAGAAGAGAAAAGGCGAGGAAGCCCTATTAAATTTGCTCTGGCCTCACCCTACACTGAGTGATTTCTCATTTTAAACACTTGTGAGCTCACATATAGCTACTTTTGTACCGGCGGGAGCCGAGTAGTCATCCCTTTAAAGATATAGAAGTCTTCTTTGGCAGCCCACTGTAAGCCTTCTCACACACTTTAAAGCATTTCTCTTCATCTTTGCACACACCCTTCTTCACGTTGAGAGTCGTGTTGCGTGTGTTTACTCGAACTTCGGTCCATAGCTTTTTATTTCATCATCTGTGTATACACACACACACACACACACACACATATATATATATATATATATATATATATATATATATATATATATATTCTCGATTGAGCCTAGACTTATGTCTCGAGCGTTTACTTGCTTTCGTATATATATACTTATATATATGAATTATGTGTCGAACTTTGTTCGATGAGCCTAGACTTACGTCTGGAGCGTTTACTGCTTTAATATATATATACTTATATATATTAACTATTGTCGGACTTTGTCGATGAGCTTGGATTTTACATTCGGAGCATTTATTTGCTTTTATTATATATATATATATATACTTATATATATATACTTATATATATGAACTGTTGTCGAACTCTTATTCATGAGCCTGATTTTACATCCTAAATTATCGTTTTTTTTATATATATATATATATATATATATACATTTTGTCTTGTCTGGAGTTTACTTCGTGACGGTTAATCGCTTTTACAGCTTTCTTTACGTTTTGTCCTGCTTGGAGTTTCCTCCGTGGCGGTTGATGGCTTTTACAACTTTATTTTTATTTCTGATCCCCCATGGAGGTGCTTAGTGGTGGTTGATCATGTTTTTATATATATATATTTACAACTTTTATATATATACCTGCTTACTACTTTTATCTCAATTGCGGCATCATGTGAGCCTAGGCATCATGTGATCACAGATTCAGTTTACTGAATCTAGATTCAGTTCCCGTGATGGACCTATTCAGCTGTAAGCGGCTTGTAAACTTATTTGCGGTGTCTGGATTTCCTCAGATGGTTTTCATACCCACGAGGATTTCGGCACCATTTTGTACATTATTTTCTTATAAATGCTTCGCATCTTGAAAAATAAAAGCAATTAAGCCGAACACTGAATAAAATGGAAGTGTAAAAGGTCTCAATTACTATTGAGCACAAGGGTTTGAAAAATCTCTTTTATAAAACATCATTGTCATATCTTGCTTAAAATTGAATTTTCACATAAATTCAAACCCTGTGTATATAGGTGCGAACGAGGCCTCGCACTACTTCCAAATAACAGCACATTGACCCACACACACACACACACACACATTCATATAACAGTTTCATGAAAAGTGGCGGTCACCGTGGTAATACATATGTCGGGGGGTGCCTAACACCTTCCCTCCGCATAATCAAGTTCCCGGACCCTAATGAATCTTGGTTTCACCGACCCGTTTAGCAGTGTCACATCACTGGGTTAATGTGCAAACCTTTTCTTGGTTGTGTTGGTACAACCATTTAAAAAACCAACTGGCGACTCTTAACAGTCCATCGTCGACATTATAAATGTCGGACCTTTCTCACTTGTTTTTTCAAATAAATCTCACCTAAAATGAAAACACCAAAGAACAAGTAACGAAAAGGGACAACTAAAAATCCCGACGTCGATAGGTGGTGACTCCAGTAAGAGGACTTAATCCGCTATTACAAAGTTTTTAAAACTTTTATCTGCTTGTGTGTGGATGTTGCATTTACATTTATGATGAATGTGTACGAATGCATATATTTAATGCGCTTAATGCAATACACTATATCTGCTTGTGATATTAGTGCTTCGCACATGTCATCATTTTCATAAACGGTGAGACACGTTGTATGTGAATGTATGTTGTGTGGTTCCTCCATCAGGAGGCTATCCTATCGGTGTTTGATTCTTGGACTCATAGGAAGACTAATTCCAACAAGGCTCAGGAAAGGCACCACCCAAATTCGCTCCAGTTGAAAGACCGGATTAACTTCCCGTTGAGTAAATTGCGATGATTTGGGAACCTTCATGCCAAAAAGCTGCGAGAATAACCTAAGATAGGCCAGCCTCTGATAAACCCAACACAGAGGAAAGTCTCTTAATGCTTTCTCATTTCAAATTACTCGTAAAATCAATTACTTGTAATTTCATTCCATATTCATCTCCATGTAATGAGAAATATGAAGAAATGCGTATACATACATATTTAAATTAACATTTTATCCTATATTACAAACAGCTAACATCCGTTTTGCAGGATAAAATTCCTAAAATGGACACATCACATAGCATGTTAATATTTACACATTCCCTAAAGACTAAACTATGCAAGTCTTTCGCGAGAAATAATCTGACCTACTACCGGTGTCAAAATCCAAAAGGCCATGAGCCTACGAAATAATTATGTCGTCATCCGACGGTGACCTTAATCCAGATTTCTATGAAAGAATTCGATGGATTAAGTAAACAAATCACATATTTGGTTGTTCTGCTTAAAGAACTACACCAGTGTACTCAGGGTCCAAGGATACCCGTACATGCTGAATCCTCTACACAAGGAGGAACTCAAGGTGCTGATAAAGCCATTACAATACCTGAACTTCAGTTGGATACGACCAATAAAATTCATTATGCCACCCATCTCACAGGAGATCCAGACACCGGTGACATCAGGAAGAAAGTCCTTCAAATGGAAGAGACCCTTCGTGATATCAAAGGAATTGGAGCACACGAGAGTGTTTCATATGCTGACCTTTGTATATTCCCTGGGGTTTATTATCCAAAGAAATTCAAGACTCCTGACTTTAAAAAGTATGACGGGTTAGGAGATCCTTACACACATTTGAAGGTATTTATTGGAGAACTCAAATCTTATGCAGAGGATGAAGCTCGAATGCATTTTGTTCCAAGAGTCATTGGAGAAGCCTTGTTCGTGGTATACCAGATTAGAAAACTCAAAGATTCATAGCTGGGAAGAGTTAGCTCATGCCTTCCTCACACAATATAGCTTCCAGTCTCAGATGGCTCCTGACCGGTACCCGATTACTAAGGTCAAGAAATAGTCTAATGAGTCTTTCAGAGAGTATGCTTAGAGGTGGAGGCGCCTTGCTGCTCAAGTTATTCCTTCCATAACAGAATCAGAAATGGTCATGACCTTCATAGACATACAAGAAGCTCCTTTCTATGAAAGAGTCTTAGCTGGAATCGGTAAATCATTTTCTGAAATGATTAAACACGGGGAGATGGCTGAGATGGGATTAAAGTCAGGAAAGATTCAAGACCTAGCTTCCCTTAAAGCTGTTGCTTAGCACATCCAATTCAGAAATTATGGAAACAACCCCCAAAGGGTCCATAAAAAGAATGAGGAGGATGTTTCCTTGATATTACAAGGTCAAAAAGGCAATCAAAATATGCCTATCCAGAGGAGAAATTACATTCCCTTTCAAGCTCAGTCTTCGAACCCTCAATTACCAAAAGGTGGAGAAGTCAAACACCCTCGAGTGTTCACACCCTTAGGGGACTCACTCGAAAATATCCTCACTCTTCTGACAACTCAGAAGAAAATCTTGCATCTTCTTCCACCAGCCAGCCCTAATGAGATGGGTTTCAATGCTGCTCGAAAATGTGTTTATCATGCCGGGGCACCTGGACATGATACTCAAGATTTTTGGGCCTTGAAACACAAGATCCAAGACCTGATAGACAGCGGTGAGATCATGGTTACCAAACCAGATCTACCTCACGTGCAAGACAACCCTCTTCCTCAACACAAAGAGGAATATGTCAACATGATTAATTGGAGCAATGGACAGAGTTCCAATTTAAACAGCGAATCATCCCAGACCACTAAAGATGGGGTTGACAAATGGGATTATGCCAAGTTCCAGTTTACAATGGAACGAAAGATGAAAGCTTTGTGCAAGCAGATTGAGCAATTAACCGAGTTGGTGACCTACCAGCATCAAATCACACGCCAATTACTCATCCAGGAGCATGCTAGTCTCCTTCCTCTTGTTATGAATATTCCTTTGTTTCCTTCAGAAAGTGAAACGCTGGAGGACAAAGTGACAAAGAGAGCAAATTCCAAATCCTGTCGGGATTTTGCCAATAGAAGGGAATTGACATACCTAGGCCAACCTATGGAGGAAATCCTTCAGATGCTAATCAATGAAGGAAGGATCACTTCCATTCTACCTCCAATTAATCCACGTTCAGGACAGTTCAATTCTGATGAAGTATGTCAATATCACTCCCATTCTCTCGGTCACAGCACTGAAGAATGATGGCCACTCCGCCACCTTATCCAGAACCTAATTGATAGCGGTGTCCTGCAACTAGCAGACAATGATACTGTGCTACGTGAGAGTGAGAATACATGTCCTACTAAGTGGAAGGAATTGGTAGAAGTTATATCTGCTGAGGCTGATGACACTGTCAAACAACTAATAATACCAACAATTCAACTTAGTGGAATTGATAATCCTTTGAAAGTGGCTACTCCAGAGCCAATCAATTTACCATTCAGACTACAGTATCCTATTATCAGCTTACAAAAAGTTCTATGGAATTATGGAGAAGCTGAAGGATCCACCTCTCACACAATTGTTGCAGTGTAGAAGGAAAATCCATTGTATCTTCCCCAACGAGTGATGGAACCTGCTATCAAATCAAATGGGAAAATACCCATGGAGAAGATTGAAAAATTCCTCCGCACTATGGATCATAACGAAGCCAAGGTGGTTTTAAGCTTAAGAGAAGCTCCACACCAAATTTCAATCATGGACTTGGTTTTAACTTCTAAAGATCATCGGGAGATCTTATTAAAGGTTTTGGAAGAAGCCTATCTATGAAAATCAGTGGATGTGGAAAAATTTGAACATTTGGTTCATCATATTTTTAATAACAATGTGATATCCTTCACTGATGATGACATACCGCCCGAAGGGATCGGTCATTGCAAGCCGTTACACATTGCTATCTTGTCCTCCGGGTATATGCTAGCTGTAGTCTTGATAGATGGAGGTTCATTTCTAAATATATGTCCTTACGCTACATTGTTGAAGATAAATGTCAATCTCAACCAAATCCGGAGCAGCCATACGGTTATCAAAGCTTTTGACGGAGCCCGTCAGAATTCGGTCAGAGTAATTGAGCTGCCAATCAGAATTGGTCCCCACACATTCTACGTATCTTTTCACGTACTCAAGATAGATTCAGGATACAACCTACTCTTGGGAAGACCGTGGATTCATATGGCCGGGGTAGTCCCCTCCACCCTTCATCAACAACTGAAATACATTATCAACAATAGCCTAGTCATGATCAACACTGAACCAGACTTTCCTCAACATGGTGACATACCATTCATCAACGTCAATTCAGATGTTGAGCCGGTCAGTTTTCATGCCTTGGAATTAAGTGACACTCATTACCATGCTATTGGAATTCCATTTCCCGTACCCAAGATTTCTGCCGAAGTGATGGCAGCTACTCAAGAAATGATGTCATTGGGTCATCAGCCAGAACAAGGGCTGGGTAAAGATCACTAGGGTATCAAGCACCCAATTCGAGTGTCTAGTCAAACTGGGACAGCTGGACTAGGCTATTCTGCCAGTTCTAGTCACAGGAATCCTCATAAGCATCAACAGATTCCTTCAGCTTCAGTGACACGACGATTATCTTCGTCTTCAAATCCTGAGTCTGCACAACTTCCGATAAAGGTGTCAGCCAACGTAATGGCTATGGTATTTCCCAAGCCGGTACCGGTGAAGGAGAAAGAAGTCTTTGTTCCAGATCCCGCAGTGGAAGAAAAGGAACGAAGAATTAAACAAGACATCGTCAGAATGATGTCAAGCATACACAACATCGTTTATGATGAGCATACAAATAGATACACCCCAGACGATGATTTCCTATACATAATGGTCATCATTCGGGATAAGGAGGACGATGACAGCCCCTCCATCACTGCAGTCCAACCAGACTTTGCCCTTGCCAATTGGAGTAACACTCTTTGCATTAGTCGACAAGGGTAAAATGAGCAGGAACTCTTTTTGCCGTGTAGATATAATAACTGCTCACTTTTCTGTATAGTATTATCAATTGTTTTGTCAGTACATGTTAACACTTTGTATGATTAAACAACTTCATATATACTAAGTGAAAGCATATTTTGTTTCAAGACTCTAAACTTAGATGTGCATGTACTTACTGATAAGATGCCTCTTCTCCACAAGGATTGTAACTTTGATGAAAAGTTGGACTCAGACTTGATGGAAATACAAGAGGACATTGAAGTGCCTCCGGAGATCAAAGAATGGGTCAAAGACAAACCTAAACACAACCTTGATCAAACCACTTCCTTCAATCTCAGAACCTTAGAAAGCCCTAAGTTAATCCAGATTGGTTCATACCTTACCCCAAACCAGAGGAATGACATGGTTACGCTACTAACCCAATTCCAGGATGTGTTTGCATGGTCTCATAAAGACATGGTGGGTTTGTCCACTGGCATTTTCCTTCATCGCCTTCCCATTAAAGAGGGATTCAAGCCAGTCAAGCAGAAGCTCAGGTGATTGAAACCTGAGTGGAGTTTAAAGGTGAAAGAAGAAATTATGAAACAGTTTCAAGCTGGCATCATCATTGTGTCCACATATCCTGAGTGGATATCTAACATTGTTCCTGTACCTAAACCTGGAGGAAAGGTGTTAGTTTGCGTGGATTACCAGGATCTGAATAAAGCTTGCCTTAAAGATAGCTTTCCCATGCCATTTAGCCACATTATCATTGATAATACTGCTCAATACATCATGTACAACTTGGCTGATTGCTTTGTGGGGTACCATCATATCATGGTTGCTGAGGAAGATCATGAGAAAACTACTTTCATCACCCCTTGGGGAACTTTTTGCTATAGACGGTTGTCATTCGGCCTCATCAATGCCAGAGCCACCTATCAGCGAGCTATGATGGCTCTCTTCCACAACTTAATGCACAAAGAGATAAAGATCTACGTGGATGACATCATTGTCAAGTCCCAAAAGGAGGAATACCACTTAGACCATCTCAGAAAGCTCTTCAACAGGTTGCGTAAGTATAACTTGAAGTTGAATCCAGCCAAGTGCACCTTTGGCATTTAATCAGGCACGTTACTAGGGTTTCTAGTCAGCCACAAAGGGATTGAGCTGGATCCCACCAAAATTCAGGCCATCAAGGAAATGCCTATTCCTTAGACAGAGAAGGAAATACGGGGATTTTTGGGAAGAATCAACTTCATTAGCAAGTTCATTTCTCAACTCACAGCAACCTGTGAGCCCATCTTTAAGTTATTAAGGAAGAACTCCTCCATGAAATGGAAGGATGAGTGCTAGAAGGCCTTCCTTACCATCAAAGAACAGCTAGTTAAAGCTCCTATTTTAGTACCACCCAGGGGTGATGTTCCCCTGTTCATGTATTTGTCTATAAGTGATAATGACATTGGCTGTATGCTGGGACAGAAAGACGATAGAGGCCAAGAATTAGCTATCTATTACCTCAGCAAAAGATTCAGCATCAGTGAACACAAGTACACTCTAATTGAGAAAACTTGTTGCGCTTTAGCATGGGCTTTCATGAAGTTACAACATTACCTCCATGGTCACAAAACCTATCTCATATCCCGCGTGGATCCTCTCAAGTACGTGTTCAATAAACCCATGTTAAATTGCCGGCTGTCCAGATGGCAGTTGATCCTACAACAATTTGACATCGTCTACGTGACTAAAAAGTCCATCAAAGGTTAAAGAATTGCGGATCAACTGGCCGTCGCACCTTCAAGGGACTTCAAACCCTTGGAGACATACTTCAACGATGAAGGGGTAATAATAGTTCAGCAACACCATCAGTGCGATACACGCCAAACATGGAAGATGTATTTTGATGGAGCTGTTAATATGGAAGGTTTTGGAGCTGGAGCAGTTCTAGTATCCGGTTCGGGGGAGCAGTATCCCGTCACCATCAAATTACAATTTGTCAGCACCAACAACACAGCTGAGTATGAAGGCTGTCTCATGGGGCTAAAACTTGTCCGTTCAATGGGCATCAGGCAGTTAACTATCTTTGGAGATTTAGAGTTAGTGGTTAGACAATCCACGGGAATCTATCAAACCAAAGAGCAACATTTGTTGCCTTACCATCGGCAAGTTTTAAAAATGGTTTTGGAGTTTGAAGAAATATCCTTTCTACACATTCCTCGTAATAGGAATGACTTTGCAGACGCGTTTGCAACTTTGGCCTCCTTGATTCACATACCTGACAAGGAACACATGCCAAACGTCACAATTACCTTGCACAAGGCACCAGCCTATGGGAACTACGTTGGAGAAGTATCGGATGAGCTTCCTCCCATCCACCACCATTGGTATCAGCATATCAAGGAGTGCCTACGAGATTGATCTACACCCGCTGAGGCGAGCCTGACTGAGAAAAGGTGGATCCATCGACTTACTATGAAATTCTACCTGAGCGGAGATGCACTCTACAGAAGAGATGCAGGATTAAGTCTCCTCAGATGTCTGGACAAGGACCAAGCTCAGAGACTCATGAATGAGGTCCATGATGGAGTCTGTGGCCCACATATGAGTGGCCCCCTCCTTGTTAAGAAGATCCTCAGGACATGACATTACTAGCTCTCTCACAAAGCTGACTACAATGACCACGCTAGGAGATGTTATCAATGCCAAATCCATGGGAATGCTATCCACGCCCCTGCACGGGAACTCCACAATATGAGTTCGCCCTGGCCCTTCTCAATGTGGGAAATGGACGTGATCGGGCCCATTGAGCCTAAAGCCGATAATGAACATTGATTTATCTTCACCATGATCAACTACTTCACCAAATGGGTAGAAGCAGCCTCCTTCCCCAGGGTTACCAAAGAAGTCATCATTGCCTTCATCAGAAACAATGTCATTTGTCGATATGGATAACCAGAGGTAATTGTATCAGATAATGCTAATAACCTCAACAACAAGATGATGGAAGAGTTATGCAGGAAATTCAACATCAAACACCTTAACTTTGTTATCTACCGTCCAAAGATTAATGGTGCTATTGAAGCAACTAATAAAAACATCAAGAAGATCATGAAAAAGATGTCCGCCAATCACAAAGGATGGCCTGACTTATTGCCTCCTACAGAACATCAATGCGCACTTCCACTGGGGCAACCCCCTATGCATTAACCTATGGGATGGAAGCAGTACTCCCCATAAAAGTTGAAATGGAATCCCTCAAAGTGTTGATAGACGCTCAGCTGGATGAAGACCAATGGGTACAAGACAGGTATCACCAATTGTCTCTAATAGACGAAAGGCGAACCGCGACTATCTTCCATAGTCTGTTATATCAATAAAGGATCTCCAAATCCTACAACAGAAAAGTTTGGCTACGGCCGTTTAAATAACATGACTTAGTTTTGAAGAAGATCATTGACAACTAAGATTAGTCTAAGGGAAAATTCACCCCTAACTGGGAAGGCCCGTTTGTTGTCAAAGAAGTATTGATAGGAGGCACTCTCAGATTGCAAGAAACGGATGACGATGAATTACCACAACTCATCAACTCGGACACCGTGAAACGATACTATGTCTGAAGTTACCATCAAGCAAACATCCTGGAGTTAGATCATCATATCACCAATCATTCCGGTTTTTTTAACCCTTTACCACATGCAACTCTTTTCCACGCTTTGCCCCTCTGGGAAACATACTTTTCAAGCCAGCAGCCTGGCTTCACTTTGCTCATGCAACTTTGTTCATCCCACTAGGGATTGAACCTCTCACGTTTGCAGTTTTTCCCCCCAAACATGGGATCAAACTTTTCACACCTGTAGTTTATCCTGAACTTAGGATTAAACTTTCTCTTCCCCACAATCTGACATGCACATGGGATCAAGCTTTTCAACTCATCCTGAGGGGCGAACTACGCCAACCAGATCTCCTCTTCAATAAGAGTACATAGGCAACCATTTCATATGGCTCGGTCGCAATAAAACAAAAACAACAAAAACATTTCTACCCCTTTCTCCTTACAAAAACAAAAACAACAAAAAACATTCATACCCCCTTTCTGCCACGTACAACGTTGAACCTCTTACACCAGATTAGTACTACGCAGACCTGATCTCCTCTTCAATAGGAGTACGTAGGCAGCCATTCATGGTACGGTCTCACCCCCTACCAAAACACAAAAACTTGTCAACGATACTGGGATCAAACTTCAATCCACTACATTTCATTAGCTTCAGACCAAAGGGATGGAATTACCTGAACTCCTCCCAAATAGGAGATTCAGCGACCATCTAAGCTGTGGTTGTACCTTAAAGAGCAACACCAATCCATAAGAGGTGGAATTAATTAGGCTCCTCCTAAATAGGGGTACTGGCGACCATCTGTGGTGCGGTCAATCTCAGAGAGGAAAGCCACACTCCTCTCCACATTTCCATACAGAAACCAGTCCCAAGACACCAAAGATGGTAGGGATACACACAGATCAATGATCCATTCTGAACTATCCAGAGACAACTCAATGTCCATCCATTCTAGAGGAATTCAAAATACATCAAGATCACAAGCCCTGAAGAAGCAGGCAAAATATCAAGCAAGTAGCAAGGCATATCTAAAAGGGAAGTGATCAAAGATATATTTCCATGCTATATATAATGTTGTTTGATATACACAATGTAAATTGTACATGACAAAATGACTATGCTAGTCTGTGCAAGAAAATACAAGCCCATCTACAAGTCAGTGTATATGTGAGCTAACAAGCCCAACATGGCATCCCTCTCAGATACGAGGGTATCCACATGACCCAACAGATCTGCAGCCATTTGCATGGTGACCATATGCTCATCAATGTAAGTGCTCATCTCTGCAATCATGCCAGTGGTAAGGGACCTCACTATAGTACTATCTGTGACGGCTACATCGCGAGCAGATATGACACTATCCCTCTCAACTATCATTGCATCTCTGGCTGATCTGGCCTCATCCCGCTCAACAACAGCGGTGTCTCTACGAGCTAATACATTGTCTCTCTCTAGTAGAGTTGCGTCTCTCCAATCAAGGGCAGTCTACATCAAGGATCTAGCCTGATCTCTCTCGAAGGTCATCGATGATGAGACTCACTCAAAATCATCTTTGTCAATCTTTGAATCACAACAAGATTACTAGTCTTTGGGAGAATCTAACGGAGATGCTGGAAATCCAGTGACTAGCTCCTCCTCGATGTGGGAATCAATGTCCTCCATGTGCTCTACATTATCTAAATCACTACTCGGCACTATGGATACTGCCACAGCCGATGAAGTCTTTATCTTCATCCACGTAGAATACTCTGGCGAACATCCTGGATGGGTAACAGAAAAAGTAGCTATCTCATGCTGATCCTAACAAGCATACACACGGGATCGGTCCTCTGCTGAAAGATAGCGAGAAGCTAAACACTGACCTAACGCCCCCTCGAAAGGATGAAAGTCTTGGAACTGGTCAAAAGCGACATCACGGCCAGCGGGTGATAGGTAGTCATGCCCCTCAAACCAGCCAAAGGGAGATAGTCCATGCCTGGAGTGTGAGTAATAAAGCTGTAAGGTGAGCTGAGCCCTGAGCACGACGGTATGCTAAACGGATGAATGATCTCCGTCAGAAATATCGACCAAGCTATAGCGTCTATACACTCCGATGGCTAAAAGGAGTATGACATAGCTATATCGTGGGTAAAGCAATACCCGTGTCGACGGAAGGTCCCAATCAGTTTTAAATGTGATATAAACCACACATATAGCATGACCAAACTGCCTATAAATACCCCGGCAGGGTAAGTGCTGCAAAACGTGGCCGATCTCAACGTCTCCACCATGATCATCGTAATGATGGTATGACCCTCCCTGAGAGCTCTCACCGCCATGATAATGCCGATATCCAGCTCATCCATATATCGTTGCATGTACACATACGCCAGTATGCACGTCAAGAATGCATCCACTTTGACCAAATACCACTGGCTCTTTGATATGGTCAAATCCTCAGAATGCCGAGTATAACTATCCTCAGAGCCAAATCTGTCAATCAGAAAACACTGGGATATCACGTGCCCGGATGTGATCTCATCCTGTACAACTCCACGCCTCAATCCAATGAGGGTCATGAACCATCGGCTCATGTCCCCCAAAGCCATATGCAAGCAAGGTCTGTCAAGTGGCAGCATCGTTAAATGTGCATACTCCTCTAGAGTCAGAGTCAACTCCTGGGTCCCAAACAGAAAAACCTGCCTCTCCGGAACCCAGTGATCCAGCATGCCCTCCACATATCATGCGGGAACCTGAAACATCAAGAGGGTCATAGTATGCTGCAACAGCTGATCTATAGTCACCCTATCTGATAGTGACATACTATCATACCATATCTAAGACGGGATGACACCGATAATGGTGGGGTATAATCTATGCGGCTGACTATCGAAGAAGACATCTATGTAGGCCGTATCACAAGACCATCCAGGGGTTAATGTTGAATATCTCTTGACATACATACATATGCATAACATGATACATGCATTATAGATAATAGATGGCAATATGATATAGGGAATGAAAAACTGTGCATACATTCCTAAGTATATCATCATTTATATACATTATCTCTGTACAGATAAAAATACAGGGAAATGGGGCACAGACGCCCTACTACTAATAGAGGCCTATCAAAAGATATAGCGAGATTGAGGCACAACCACCCTAACAGAGGCCTATCAAAAGAGATAACAAGAATACACATCAGAAGAAGACAATGGTATCGTACATCATCAATCCTGTCCACCTGATATAAGTCCTCCTAAGTTACTGGATCTCTATCAATAGGGATGTCAGGCCTATACAGAATAGGATCTGCGCTGGAAAAGCCAAAAGGGTCATCTGAGGGGCCAACGCCTGAGTTGGAAGGATCAAACGAATCTGCCTCTGCCGGATCTCTGCCCAAATATCGGATAAAGAAATGTACCTGGTCCAGTCGCTAGGTCAAACTGTCAATCTGTGTCACATGAGTTGGATCTCGGACACAGGCTAGCCAATCCATCATCATCACGGATCCTGGAACCATATATATCCCCCATAAACTAAGTGGCGCTGGTCTGGGCTCCAATGGTATGAGGGAACCACCAATGATGAAACGTCTCCTGAGTGCAGGGACCCTCTGACAGTGCAAAGCTGTCAACACCCAACAATGGGATATCAGTGTCGGGTGACTGCGATACATGCCAATATCGCCTGGCAGAAAGCAAGATCGGCATATGGATCTCTCCTATGGTGCTCCTAATAGCACGCTCTCCTAAATAGAGCTCCCATCCTCCATCAATAAAGAGAGGAACTCTACGGGTGGAAATCACGTACTCGACACTAGTCGGGTACCTATCCTCAAATCCGATGGCCAAGTGCTCCCTAGAATAGGGAATCCATATAATAATGTTAGCTGTCAATAACTCCAACTATAGTCGGCAATGAGTTAAAACCTCAGCTACAGGGACCTCTGATAATATGGAATGATGCCATCGTCGTCCTCGTGGATAGGTATCTAAACCTAACACACTCATATGACGCAAGCATGGGAGCCTCTCATAGGCCCAAAACTGCCAATACAATGGCAAAACATCTGCGGTTAGTAAACACTCTTAACCTGTAAATGGGAAATGATAAGAGAAATACTCACCAGCAGAAATGGGTAGAAACCTAACCAAGCCTTGGTCAAGCCCTAAGAGCGCAAACACATGCCCTTGAGGAAATAGGCAAAGGTGTAGGAACCCCAGTCATACTCTCCAATACGGTCCACATGATGCGTGGCGCTGATCGAATCAAACGACACCGTAGAAGAGTTATCTGTTATGAAACAGCCCCTAATGATCATCAGGAATAATCACCAAAGAATGTGATCCTTGACTCTGACATCAGCTGGTATGGGCTCACTCAACAGCCCACTTATAGCATCTACGCTCAAAGGACCCAGTCGCATACAGTCCCCGCCTCGAAATGGCGCCCGCCCGAACTCCTAACAAGGATCTGATGGCAGTGGGGGTAATATCCATCATGCAAGGCACTGGTGCCCCTCCAAACTCCATATCTGTGATAAATCGCCAATCTATCGGCGTCATCATCACCTCACATTCTAACAGATAGAGAGACTGAGTCTAGTGAAACCAGCGCTCAGACAATGCCCTGAGGTAACCCCAGGGACAACGACGAGGAAGGATAGAAAAGAAAGCTCCAAAGCCCCAGTCATGCACAATCACTCTATAGTCAGGATGAAGAGCCTGGTACATGGAGTGAATGCTGAACCAGTTCCCTCGAGGCTGTGTAAAGCCAGGAACCTACATCAAATACAGATCAACATCAAAACCCTTTAATCCTCATCGATAGGAAAGAAGGAAGATTAAGATCTAAAGTCATACCTCATTGGCATTCAAATACATCGAGGGATGTCGACTCAAATCACCCAGAAGCTCTTGGTTTGCCACCTGAATACTTGGGAGGTCACTACGGGGAACATGCGCAGCAAGAGCGGGGTCCGCAACTGGAACATCCTCCTCATCGTCCTCGACATCCGGCACATCAACCTGGACTGGACGTATCACTGCCTCCACCAACCAACGAGGTTGTCTAACAGAATGGGGTCGAGGTACTTCAGAAACCCTCCTCCGTACACCAGAAGTGGTCCTGCGGGAACTATTCAGCTGATCCGGATCCATAATATCTGGACAACAAGTCTCCAAATCACCTCAGAAAGGGTGTAGTATTTTCTAACCTAGAGCTTTTCAAAATGCATTTTATGACTACATGCATGCATTACTTTAACATACGTTTATAGTAGAGTTAAAAATGCTTGATTAATCAAATGTATACATTTTGGAATTTTTTTGCCATAGTCCCCTTTGTAAACAAGACTATCCACATGCACATAGTCATGACAAGGTGGCCATTCAGTAGCACACCTACCCACAGTCATATACATAATATATGCATTAAAAATAAAAGTCATCAATCCAAAAGGTTAACCTCAATACCAGGATTACCTTGCATTTTTACCTTTTGCTCATTTGTTCGCAAATAGGATAAGAAATAACAAAAAAAGGTACCAATTTGACTGTCTCAGAAGTCAAATTTTTTCACATCATTATGTTCAGCATGGTTTAATACTAATATTTACTATGTTGAATATTTTGTATCAAGTTATTTGAGCATAAATAATCACTACTACGTGTTTAGATGCATTTCATGTGATAAGTCATTTTCCAACGGATAAAAACTGGAAAAGAATACATGCATACCTTACCAGGACAATGTAGAACCCTTGTATGGTGACAGAATTTGTAGAAAGTTGCTCGAACTCAGCAGATCTGAAGAAGAGCTTTCGTATTTCCTTCACGGCGCAACTTGAAAATGACTTATGAAAGCAACCTGCAGGCCTTTAGTATTCACGGTTGGCCGCAGGTCCATCTGCGGCTACAGTAGGTGTACATGCGTCACCCCTATGGGGGTCCCACCCCTCTGGCTCAGTCCAATTCTAGTTGCAAAGGAGTTCTCACAAACTGAAAAGGTCAAATCAGGAATAAAAATGCCCAAACACAGGGTATTCGCACATTAAACCGTGGGTCTGCACATCAATCATTGTTATTCGCGCAAGCACATGGTACACTATGCCGATGGTCTCAGACATTACAAGTCACACTTGGCAATACCTTACGTAGGTCCAATGCCTCTCATTCAAGATCGTCATCCTAATTTACAACGCATTCCCCGGCGGGGGCATCACGCATTCTCACAAAGCAATCCCCGGTGGGGGTTACAATGCATATCAGCCGTTGATTCACATGTCAACGAAGGTTAAGCAGCCTTGACAGTTTTCCCAACAACATATCAGCCGTTGATTCACACATCAACGAAGGTCAAGAAGCCTTGATAGTTTGCCCAACGAGTATATCGACCATTGATTCACCTGCGTCGGTGAAAATTCAGCGACCACGACAACCAATCCGCAATGGGGGTTACAACGCATATCAACCGTTGATTCACACGTCATTGAAGGTCAAGCAGCCTTGATAGTCTGCCCAACAAGGTATCAGCCGTTGATTCACACGTCAACAAAGGTCAGGCAGCCCTAATAGGACATACTGTTGGCAGTAAATCCAATAAAACATTGACATATCCTGACGATACAAACAAAGAAAAGTCAATATCATCAAGGAGGATTGATGATGGAATATGTTATGCACATCCTCAAACAAACAAAGATTTATCCCCACAGATATCTTACATACAAGAGGCACATCTTCAGAATAAAGTCTGTATCAAGGATTAAGGACTTTGGTGATAACCCCAACGTCAACATCCTAAAAGATTTGGATCACACGTCCAATCTGGTCAGCAAAGACATCGTTAATCATCTCCAACATATTGGGCAACAACCCCACACACATGCATCATACATTTGCATCATGTTGCTACACATGGCATCATGTTTATCTTGTTGCATTTCAAGTGTCTAGGATTCTTTATCCTATCCATGCATTGCATTGCATGAATATGATAAAGAGGGGCATCTGTAGACACTCGAAATTTTCTGCACACATGTTACTGACATTACAGGAGGGTAGATTCATCTTTTAGAGATAACCCTGGAAGAAAGCTCACATTCAGTCTGGATACTACCGAAAGTTCAGTCTTAACCCCGGAACAAACACCAGGAGTAACAGTTCCAACCTCACAGATAACCCCGAGGCATGCAGATCCAATACCGAAAATTCCACCGGAGAAGACCGATTCATCTCATAGATAACCCCGAGGTATTCAGTCTCAGTCCCAATAATGGGAGTATCAGTACCAACCTTGGTGATAACCCCAAGGAAGGCAGTTGCAGTTCCAGAGATAACCCCGGAAATGCTTGCTTCAAATGTATGAAATTAGCTTCAACCTCGACGCTCACACTGAGGTACTCAGTACAAGACCCGGACATAACCTCGAGAAGACAGGCACACCTCAGAGATGACACTGAGGACCTTCAACACTTGCAGCAGTCCAATCTCAGAGATAACACTGAGCAACGTCTGTTTTATTAGCCCAACCCGGAGATAACCCCGGTGAGGGGTAAAGTCGATATCTTGCTACCTTGACGCCACGTCGAACCGTCTCAACATTCTTTACATACATTTCAACACAATGTCCCACAAGAGCCAAGGAAAACCAATCCTGAGTGACTATTACGCAGGGTAACAGATAAAATTTGAAGCTTGAAGATCGGAGGGCATCATCCCATCTTCCTGACTTCGTACAACCTCGAATCCCATGTCATTGCATAACTCTCAACAACAGCGGTCCGAAATAGGTCTTATATACCTCAGTCGGATTCCCGGATTGCAATTCTGAAAGTTCGAGCAGACATCACGTTGCCCGCGTGCAAGTACTTCGAGATGGCGGGACCCGCGAAGCTCGGGGTAACTCGGGCAGCCGCAGGTACATCTGTGGCCTAGCCACAGGTAGGCGAGGAAGCCCTGTCTAATTTGCTCTGGACTCACCCTACATTGAGTGCTTTCTCATTTTAAACACTTGTGAGCTCAAATATAGCTACTTTTGTACCGGCGGGAGCCAAGTAGTCATCCCTTTAAAGATATAGAAGTATTCTTTGGCAGCCCACTGTAAGCCTTCTCACACACTTTAAAGCATTTCTCTTCATCTTTGCACACACCCTTCTTTACATTGAGAGTCGTGTTGCGTGTGTTTGCCCGGACTTCGGTCCGTGGTTTTATTTCAGTCTATATATATATATATATACTATATATATAGACTAATATTATCGAGTTATGCCTCGATTAAGCCTAGACTTATGTCTGGAGCGTTTACTTATTTTCGTATATATATACTTATATATATTAATTGTGTGTCGAAGTTTGTTCGATGAGCCTAGACTTACGTCTGGAGCGTTTACTGCTTTAATATATATATATATATATATATATATATATACGTATATATATTAACTTTTGTCGGACTTTGTTCGATGAGCCTGAATTTTACATCCGGAGCGTTTATTTGCTTTTATATATATATATATATTTATATACTTATATATATGAACTGTTGTCGAACTCTGTTCTATGAGCCTGGATTTTACATCCGGTGTGTTTATCGGTTTTATATATATATATATATATATATATTATATTCTGTCCCGCCTGGAGTTTATTTCTTGGCGATTGATCGCTTTTACAGCTTTCTTTACGTTTCATCCCGCTTGGAGTTTCCTCCGTAGCGGTTGATGGCTTTAACAACTTTATTTATATTTCTGATCCCCCATGGAGGTGCTTCATGGTGGCTGATCATGTTTGTATATATATATATTTACAGCTTTTATATATATACATGCTTACTGCTTTTATCTCAGTTGCGGCATCATGTGAGCATAAAAATCATGTGATCACAGATTCAGTCTACTGAATCTAGATTCGATTCCCGTGATGGACCTTTTTAGCTGTAAGAAGCTTTTAAACTTATTTGCGGTGTCTGGATTTCCTCATATGGTTTTCATACCCACGAGGAGTTTAGCACCATTTTGTACATTATTTTCTTATAGATGCTTCACATCTCGAAAAATAAAAGCAATCAAGCCGAACACTAAATAAAATAGAAGTGTAAAAGGTCTCAATTACTATTGAGCACAAGGGTTTGAAAAAACCTCTTTTCGAAAACATCACTGTCATATCTTGCTTAAAATTGAATTTTCACATAAATTCAAACCCTGTGTATATAGGTGCGAACGAGGCCTCACACTACTTCCAAATATCATCACATTGACCCACATATACACAGACATTCATATAACAATTTCTTGAAAAGTGGCGGTCACCGTGGTAACACGGATGTCGGGGGGGGTGCCTAACACCTACCCTCAGCATAATCAAGTCCCCAGACCCTAATGAATCTCGATTTCACCGACCCGTTTAGCAGTGTCACATCACTGGGTCAATGTGCAAACCTTTTCTCGGTTGTGTTGGTACAACCATTTAAAAAACAAACTGGCAACTCTTAATAGTCCATCGTCGACATTATACATGTCGGACCTTTTTCACTTATTTTTTCAAACAAATCTCACCTAAAATGAGAACACCAAAGAACAAGTAACGAAAAGAGACAACTAAAAATCCCGATGTCGACACAGATGGCTTTAGAGTTTGAAGAAATATCCTTCCTCCACATTCTTCAGAATAGGAATGACTTTGTGGATGCGCTAGCAACTTTGGCCTGCTTGATCAACATACTTAACAAGGAAGACATGTCGAATATCACCTTTTCCCTGCAAAAGGCTTTAGCCTATGGGAACTACATTGGAGAAGTATCGGATGAGTAGCCTCCCATCCAAAACCCTTGGTATCAGCATATCAAGGAGTATCTGCGAGATGGATCTACACTCGTTGAGGCGAGTCAGACTGAAAGAAAAACGGATCCGTCGAATGGCTATGAAATTCTACATGAGTGGAGACGCACTTTACAAAAGGGATGCAGGACTAGGTCTTCTCAGATGTTTAGACAAAGACTAAGATCAGAGGCTCATGGGTGAAATCCATGGTAGAGTATGCTGCCCATACATGAGCGGCCCTCTACTTATCAAGAAAATCCTATGAACAGGGCATTGTTGGCTCTCTCTCAAGGCTGACTATGATGATCACGTCAAGAGATGTTACCAATGCCAAATTCATAGGAATGTTATCCACGTCTCTCCAAGAGAGCTCCACAATATGAGTTCACTCTGGCCCTTCTTAATGTGGGGAATGGATGTGATCGAGCCCATCGAGCCCAAAGCCAGTAAATGGTTATCGATTAATCTTCACCATGATCAACTACTTCACCAAGTGGGTAGAAGAAGCCTCTTCCCCCCGGGTTACTAAAGAAGTTATCATTGGTTTCATAAGAACAATATTATTTGTCGATATGGACAACCAGAGGTGATTGTGTTAGACAACGGTAAAAACCTCAACAACCAAATGATGGAGGAGTTATGCAGTAAATTCCACGTCAAACATCTTAACCTCGTCATCTATCATCTAAAGATGAATGGTGTTGTTGAAGCGGCTAAAAAGAATATCAAAAAGATCATGCAAAAGATGTCCGCCAATCATAAAGGATGGTCTGACCTATTTCCTCTGACTCTATTAGCCTACAGAACGTCAAGGCGCACTTCCACTGGGGCAACCCCCTACTCATTAACCTATGGAATGGAAGCAGTGCTCCCCGTAGAAGTGAAAATGGAATCCCTCAGAGTATTGATCGACGCTCAGCTGGATGAAGACTAATGGTTACAAGATAGGTAACACCAATTGTCTCTAATAGATGAAAGGAATGCCGAAGCCATCTTTCATGGTCAGTTATACCAACAGAGGATTGCTAGATCTTACAACAAAATAGTCCGACTACGGAAATTTAAGGAGCATGACTTGGTCTTGAAAAAGGTTCTTGACAACCAAGATCAATCCAAAGGAAAATTTGCCCCAAACTGGGAAGGTTCGTTTATTGTCAAGGAGGTATTAACAGTAGGAGCTCTCAGATTACAAGAAATGGTTGGCGATGAATTTCTGTAACTCATTAACTCGGACACCGTGAAATAGTACTATGTCTGAAGTTATCAGCAAACCCGCATCCTGGGTTTGGATCACTAGATCCCTAGTCAGTTCATATTTTAAAACCATTCTCATACAACCTTTCTTCACATCCATTTACCCCATCAGGGATAAACACACCTTCTAACCAGCAGCCTGGTTTCAGATCATTAGATCCATCAGTTAACTCAAGTTTTTTCAAAACCTTTCACACTTTCAGTTTTGTCCCACCAGGGATAAAACTTTTCACACTTTCAGTTTGTCCCACCAAGGATCAAACTTTTCGTCTGCAGTCTGTCCTGTACACGGGGAAAACTACACATACTCGATCTCCCCAATACACGAGAGTACGCATGCAGCCATTTGTATGGTCCAGTCTAACTATAAAAAAAAAACACATCTCCACACCCGTTTCACCACATACAACTTTGAACCTTTTCTCCAGGTTCGAACTACGTAGTCCTGATCTCCCCTCATCAATGGGAGTATGTAGGCGGCCATTCATGGTTCGGTCTTACCCCTACCAAAACATAAAAACTTGTCAACGGTACTGGGATCATCCTTCAAACCACACCTCATCGGCTTTAGACCAAAGGGATGGAACTACCTGGCCTCCCCACACTAATGGGAGAATCGGTGACTGTGAAGCCCCCAAAATAGGTTTACATCACCCATTCTGAGTCACCAGATACATGGTACAAAATCCAAATACAAACTAATTATACAACAGTCGTGTAAAATACAACAAAACATAATCTCAGAGTTTTAATACGTATATTATCCTCTAGACAGTATACAAACTCAATGAAGTCCTCATTACATTTATTATCTCACTATTTCATAGAATAGTGAGGACTACTAATGCTATCATCTCGCATCAAATCACTCCATTCCCGACTAGTCCCGACTACGTTCTCATTTCCTGAAGAGAACAATGAAAGCAAAAGGGTGAGCTCAACTAGTCCAGTAAGAAATATTATGACTAAGATAATACAGAATAAATTATCATTAGCCTTCAACAATGTTAAACTGATAAAATAAAATAGGCATCATGTTTAACTGCAGCGGAACAAGCAATCCATTATAAGAGTCAAGTAGAGCATAAAATCTACTATTTTCTATGATTTAAAAGGTTTTTCATCACTTTTATCGCTGAGACTCAGCTTAATAAATAAAGCACATCATCCCCACTTTACTACCAAGGATATTCATTAGTATCACGACCACAAATTATCCATGCACTTACGGGCCAAGGATATTCGTATATTCATCAATGGTCATGATCATGCCAACAATCATCCATCAATGCACTACTGACCAATGAGGACTTTTACCACATCATTTGTAACATTACGATCATGATTATACCGAATACTCCCTGGTCATAATCATACCAAGTTCATCTATGCACTACAGGCCACAGATGACTTTCAACATATTATAAACATGAGGATGATGACAATGATATAAGATTCAATAAAACAAGTTCAAGGATAAATTTGTAAAGATTTATAATTTAATTTATCCAGAAATCAATAACGTCCAAATTGTCAACTTGATACTATTTTGTGGAGTAAAATTCAAGAATGCTCAGAAGAATATTTTCATGAAAAGATATTAGATGAAGTGCAAATATCAAGGATATTCCACTAATTTCATGGAGTATAAAAGCTAAAACTTTAACCAACTTAGTATAATAGAATATATGAAACTGCAAATGGATTTTTGCCCGCCATGAGGTAATCCACGTAGACATATCATTTCCACGATTTAATAAGGAATGAATACTAAGGATCATTCACCATGCATGCAGTAATCCTAATAGACAAGTTATTCCAATAGAATAATAAAGAATGGAACCAAAAGTACATGCGTAACCCACACGCATGTAATATTCCAATAGAATAATAAAGAATGGAACCAAAGTCATGCGTAATTCGCATTGCATGTGATATTCCAATGTAATAATAAAGAATGGAATAACAACATAATCCACCTGGCATGTGATAAACCGCACAGACAGGTTATTCTAACAGAATAATAAAGAATGGAATAACAAAAGAATTTCACCATGTATGTGGTACTTCGCATAGACAGGTTAGTCCAACATAATAATAAAGAATGGAATAACAACCCTTACGAGTATTGAAAGAAAATAACTCTCTTCATGAATAATCTGAAAGAATAATACCCTTACCTTAGAAAAACCGGATATCGGAATTGTGAGGTAGCAAACTTCTCTTCTTTCTCTCTATAATTTCTCTCTATAATAATTGCTCTATAGCTTTAGTGAATTGGTGAGAAATGAAGGAAGAATGAGCTTCTATTTATAGGAAAATATAGTTTCGATAATTACACGCTTTGGGGCTCAAATATTATAGTATAATACCTTCCTCTTTCCATCATTTTTAATTTAGTCATGCAAGTATTATCAAACTTGAACCACCTCCCTAATAGTAAATCATGTGAATCAATAGTAAATCATGTGACTCAATAGTTCTAATCATGTGAAAAAACAATTACAGTATAGTACCTTCAACTATACCTCCATTTTTAATTTAGTCATGCAAGTATTATCAATCTTGCACCAACTCCACTAATAATAAATGAATGTGAATCAATAGTACACACATGTGAATAAATAGTTATAAGCATCTGAATTAATAGCAATTAATTGCTCATTTATCCGGTTAATTACCCGATTGGTCAATATAACCTCCAGACATCAATTATTATCGAAATAAATGTCAATTTTCACTAACACTAATAATTCCAACACAATGGAACTATCAATTTCATCTTTAATCAACACGAACTTATTCATCATTAATATTATAATTCACAATATTTAACAACCAAGTCATTTCCAGGAAAGAGGGGGCTTTCCGATAAGGATTTCTCCTTATTGGCGCTCAATTAGGTGACCAAACCTCTCTTTGACAGAACTTCTAAACATTGTCAATATTGCAAATAATAATATGAATAACTTTGACATCTCAATTATTGATTTAATAGTATAACATATTATTCAGATGATACTGTGACAATAATTGATTCAATAATATGAGGGATATGATGCAACAATTACTGTAGCAATAATTGAGTATAACTAAGTGACTTTTTACGTAAGCATCAATAATCAATACCGGTAAAACTACTATGCAACCACGCCAGACATCGTATTTTTTACTACCGGGTAGTTCAACAGTTTTAACGGTAACACTTTCACCGTTATTTTTATAAAAAGATAATTCTGTCATTTTCTAACTACGGCAATACTTCCGTTGTGGGGTCCACCAATGATTGTGTCATCGTACGGATATTCCCCGACAAAAAGAATATTCTCCGACCAAACGAATATTTTATAACAACTTGCATACTTTGCAAAATTTATAAATATTACCCACAACTATAACATTATATCAAATCCACACCATAATATTTTAAAAAAATATTTTAAGAAATTTAAATCTTTATTCATAAAATTCAGGGTCTCACAATCTCCCCTCCTTATGAAATTTCGCCCTCAAAATTTACGTCTGCGTACGGTATGTCAAAGAGATGAGGATACCTTGACTTCATTTCAGATTCTAACTCTTGAGGTATAACCTTTAAGTGTTGAATACGATCTTTCTTATCCAAGATTTTAACACGTATCTCCTCATACGTTAAATCTTCTGCTATCTCGTCTAGTTCTAATTTAATAACGTGGTTCGGGTCATCCACATATTTACGTAACATCGATACGTGAAAAAAAAATGTTATGAACACGCGACATACTTGGCGGTAAAATGAGTCTATAGGCCATAGTTCCTACTCAATCAAGGATTTCAAATGGGCCAATAAAATTGAGGGTTGAGATTTCCTCTCTTTATTGATTCTTGCTTCTAGAATAACGCACTCTTGAACCTTCTTTTTCACATTCATCAGCTCTGAGTATGTAGCTTGTACGGCTTTAACTTTATCGATTAAAGTCGATTCTACTCGTATATTTGATATCACCATGAGGGTCCTTAGAGTCTTTAACTCTATCTTCATCATTTGTAAGTTATACGAAATGGGTTTTTGTGTTAACAACATTGCACTCGTAAACGCATACGATCTTCTACTCAACGCGTCAGCTACCACATTCGCTCTTCCACGATGATATTGAATGGTATAATCGTAATCTTCAACAGCTCGAGTCAACGTCTTTGGCGCATAATACGTTCGTTTTGGGTGAAGAAAATATTTGAGGGTTTAAGAAATGGGTTTTGTAATGGGGTCAATACAAAATTCGATTTCACACTCTAGGGTAGGCTAGGAAGTCTTCAAGAATACGTCAAGAAATTTATTAACAATAGAACTGTCATTCAAAACTGTGACTTTCATCCAAAACTTGGATAACACGTCACATTGATATATATCAACTTGCCACCGTTATTCACGACGTCCCTTACGGATATTCTAGCTTCGGTGTATTCCAAGACTTGGAAGTCACCATCGAAAGGCTTGGGGCTCTTTACTTATGGCTTGATATAACAATGATTGACTTTAGTTGTTTGGTTGCTTATAATAGGTTGGTTAGGAATATAAAAGCTAACAACCTTACGAAAATAATCGATTTTAGCCTGATGAGTAGTTAACCAATCAATCCCTAAAATCACATCAAATTCAAGTATTTTCAAAGAGATACGATCGACAGGTAACGTGAAAGTGTCGATTTAAATCAACAAGATTTATAAACAATGGAGGTAACGAAGGTTTCTACTAACGAAGTTTCAACCAATAAGTCAAAGTCTAACTTCTCTGGGGTCAAATTTAAACATTGAGCGCAAGCAAAAGAGATAAAAGAATGGGTAGAACAGGTATCTAATAAGGTATAGACTTCACAAGAATTTATAATTAACTAACCCGTGCTAACTTCGTTCGGTTTACTCGCTTTTTGAGAAGTCGCGAAAAACGCTCTTCCTGAAACCACCGACTTTGTTTTGTCCGTATCCGCCTTTGGTACCACCGTCCCAGCTGGACTTGACTTTGGTGCACGACAAAATCGGGCTAGGTGGCCTTCTTTTCCACAATTATAACATGCTTTGGACTGCATCACGCAGTTTGGACTGATATGTCCCTCCCCTCTGCATTTGAAGCATACAATTGGTGGTCGTTCTCCTTCCTTAAAAACGGGTGTTGGTGCTGCTGTCTTTCCATCATTGTTGAACCTTCTCTTCTTGAAATTTCCACTCTTATTATCTTGGCCATGATTACCACCGAAGTGGTTACCATTCTTGGCATGATAATTTCCCCCACGATGGTTATCATTATTCCGATGGCCGTTGCCACCGGTATGATTATTATCGTGTTGTTGGTCGTTGCCTTTTGGTTGTGCTGACTCATTATCGCGCTCCAATAACTGAGCCCTATTCACAACATCTGAATATAAACAAAGTTTGTGAGAAATGAGATATTGACGTATATCGGGTTTTAAACCTCTCAGAAACATCCGCGTCATTCGCTCCTCATTATTGACCAAATGGAAAGCAAACCGGGATAACTCCGCAAATTTAGCCTCGTATTGCGACACGGTCATATTGTTTTGTTCCAACTTGATAAACTCCACCTCCTTCATGTGACGAATACTTTCGGAAAAGTACTTGTCGTTGAATGCCTCTTGAACTTCTCCCAAGACATCTTGAAAAGGCCAGTCAGTAATGCTTTTACGATTCCCACCAAGAATCTTCCTCTTCATGCAACATAAAGGTGCAGAGGGAACCTTTTGCTCCTCGAGCATCCCAAGACATCAAATATCTTGGTGATCTCGCTTTAACCACGCCTCCGCTTTTAAGTGGTTCTCGCTTCCCAAAAACTCCCATGGCCCCTCCTTGAATCGCTTAGCGAAGACCGGTAATGTGGGTTGCCATTGTTTCCACCTGCATTTTGAACAGGAGTCTATCTTGCCTGATGTTGCATGAATTGCATAAAGCCTCTGATCATTCCATCGTTCATCATCTGATCGGTGTTGTTGTTTACTTGAGGATTATTGTCTTCATGTTGCATATTATCCTGGGTATTGATCGTTGGTGACTCAACGGTCTCATGTGCTTCATTGCTGATCTCAACATTTTCAGATGCCATTTTCAAACACTATCACAAAACAAGGGTTAATTTACATATCACATATTATCCCTATACTCTGACCAACCAATTAAATACCAAATAAACTTAGGTAGGTCATACTAGCGAAGGAATTCCCGCCTCTCCCTCCTAGTTCTTGTCTCACATCTCAGCCAGGGATCATATCCCTAAGCTTTGATACCAATTGTGACGCCCCCAAAACAGGTATACATCACCAATCTTGAGTCGCCAAATACATGGTACAAAATTCAAATACAACTTAATTATACAACAATGCGTGTAAAATACTGACATAACATAATCTAAGAGTTTTAATAAGAATATTGTCATCTAGACAATATCCACACTCATTACACACCTTCCAACCAGCACCCTGGTTTCAGATCATTAGATCCATCACTTAACTCAAGTTTTTTCAAAACCTTTCACACTTTCAGTTTTATCCCACTAGGGATAAAACTTTGCACACTTTCAGTTTGTCCCACCAGGGATCAAACTTTTCGTCTGCAGTCTGTCTTGTACGCGGGGAAAACTACGCATACCCGATCTCCCCAATACACGAGAGTACGCAAGCAGCCATTTTTATGGTCCAGTCTAACTATAGAAAAAAAACACATCTACACACCCTTTTCACCACATACAACTTTGAACCTTTTTGCCAGGTTCGAACTACGTAGTCCCCGATCTCCCTCATCAATGGAGTACGTGGCGCCATTCATGGTCTTGGTCTCACCCTACCAAAACACAAAAACTTGTCAACGGTACTGGGATCATGCTTCAAACCATACCTCATCGGCTTTAGACCAAAGGGATGGAACTACCTGGCCTCCCCACACTAATGGGAGAATCGGTGGCTATGACGCCCCCAAAATAGGTATACATCAACCATTCTGAGTCACCAGATACATGGTACAAAATTCAAATACAAACTAATTATACAACAGTCGTGTAAAATACGACAAAACATAATCTCGGAGTTTTAATACGTATATTGTCCTCTAGACAGTATACAAACTCAATGAAGTCCTCATTACATTTATTATCTCACTATTTCATAGAATAGTGAGGACTACTAATGCTATCATCTCGGACCGTCACTCCATTCCCCGACTAGTCCCGACTACATTCTCATTTCCTGAAGAGAACAATGAAATCAAAAGGGTGAGCTCAACTAGCCTAGTAAGAAATATTATGACTAAGATAATACAGAATAAATTATCATTAGCCTTCAACAATGTTAAACTGATAAAATACAATAGGCATCAAGTTTAACTGCAGCGGAACAAGAAATCCATTAGCAGAGTCAAGTAGAGCATAAAATCTACTATCTTCTATGATTTAAAAGGTTTTTCATCACTTTTATCACTTAGACTCATCTTAATAAATAAACCACATCATCCCTGCACTACGGCCAATGATATTCATTATTATCACGACCACAAATTATCCATGTACTACAGGCCAAGGATATTCGTGTATTCATCAATGGTCATGATCATGCCAACAACTGTCCATCAATGCACTACGGCCAATGAGGACTTTTACCACATCATTTGTAACATTACGGTCATGATTATACTGAATACTCTCTGGTCATAATCATACCAAGTCCATCTATGCACTACAGGCCACATATGACTTTCAACATATTATAAACATGAGGATGATGACAATGATATAAGAATTCAATAAAACAAGTTCTAGGATAAATTTGTAATGATTTATAATTTAATTTATCCAGAAATCAATAACGTCCAAATTGTCAACTTGATACTATTTTGTGGAGTAAAATTCAAGAATGCTCAGAAGAATATTTTCATGAAAAGATATTAGATGAAGTGCAAATATCAAGGATATTCCACTAATTTCATGGAGTATAAAAGCCAAAACTTTAACCAACTTAGTATAATAGAATATATGAAACCATGAAATGGATTTTTGCCCGCCATGCGGAATCCACGTAGACATATCATTTCCATGATTTAATAAGGAATGAATACTAAGGATCATTCACCATGCATGCAAAGAATCCTAATAGACAAGTTATTCCAATGTAATAATAAAGAATGGAACCAGTCATACGTAGAATCCCACATGGCATGAATATTCCAATAGAATAATAACGAATGGAACTGTGTCATGCGTAATCCGCACAGACAAGGATATTCCAATGGAATAATAAAGAATGGAATAACAACAGAATCCACCTGGCATGTGATAAACCGCACAGACAGGTTATTCTAACAGAATAATAAAGAATGGAATAACAAAAGAATTTCACCATGTATGTGGTACTTCGCATAGACAGGTTAGTCCAACATAATAATAAAGAATGGAATAACAACCCTTACGAGTATTGAAAGAAAATAACTCTCTTCATGAATACGAAAGAATAATACCCCTTACCTTAGAAAAACTGGATACTGGAATTGTGAGGTAGCAAACTTCTCTTCTTCTTTCTCTCTATAATTTCTCTCTATAATAATTGCTCTATAGCTTTAGTGAATTGGTGAGAAATGAAGGAAGAATGAGCTTCTATTTATAGGAAAATATAGTTTCGATAATTGCACGTTTTGGGGCTCGAAATATTATAAAGATAATACCTTCCTCTTTTCCTTCATTTTTAATTTAGTCATGCAAGTATTATCAAACTTCCACCTCCCTAATAGTAAATCATGTGAATCAATAGTAAATCATGTGGCTCAATAGATCTAATCATGTGAAAAACAATTACAATATAGTACCTTCAACTATACCTCCATTTTTAATTTAGTCGTGCAAGTATTATCAATCTTGTACCAACTCCACTAATAGTAAAATGAATGTGAATCAATAGTATGTATATGTGAACAAATAGTTATAAACATCTGAATTAATAGCAATTAATTGCTCATTTATCCGGTTAATTACTCGATTGGTCAATATAACCTCCAGACATCAATTATTATCGAAATAAATGTCGATTTTTACTAACACTAATTATTCCAACACAATGGAACTATCAATTTCATCTTTAATCAACACGAACTTATTCATCATTAATATTATAATTCACAATATTTAACAACCGTGTCGCTCCTGTGAAATAGGGGCTTTCCGATAAGGATTTCTCCTTATTGGAGCGCAATTAGGTGACCAAACCTCTCCTTGACAGAACTTCTAGATATTGTCAATATTGCAAATAATAATATGAATAACTTTGCCGTCTCAATTATTGATTTAATAATATAACATATTATGCAGATGATACTGTGACAATAATTGAATCAATAATATGAGAGATATGATGCAACAATTATTGTAGCAATAATTGAGTATAACTAAGTGACTTCTTATGTAAGCATCAATAATCAATACCGTGTGCTAATATGCAACCACGCGTATTACTGTACTTTTACTACCAGGTAGTTCAAAATTTTAACGGTAACACTTTCGCCGTTATTTTTATAAAAAAGATAATTCCCTCGTTTTCTAACTACGACAATACTTCCATTGTGAGGTCCACCAATGATTGTGTCGTCGTACGGATATTCCCCGACAAAAAGAATATTCCCTGACCAAACGAATATTTTATAATAACTTGCATACTTTGCAAAATTTATAAATATTACCCACAACTATAACATTATATCAAATCCATACCATAATATTTAAAAAATATATTTCGAGAAATTTAAATCTTTTTTCATAAAATTTGGGGTCTCACAGTGACCATCTAAGTTGCAGTTGAATCATCAAAGAGAAACACCAATCCATAAAAGATGGAACTACTTGGGCTCCAGAATACAAAGGAGTACTGGCGACCATCTGTGGGGCAGTCAACCTTAGAGAGGAAAGTCACACTCTTCTCCATAATCACATACAGAAACCAGTCCCAAGACACCAAAGGGTAGGGAATACACATATATCAACGACCCATTCTAAAAGATCCTAAGACATCTCAATGTCCATCCATCAAGGGGGAGTTCAAAATACATGAAGATCACAAACCCTGGAGAAACAGGTAAATATCAAGCAAGTAACAAGGCATAACTAAAAGGAAGTGAATTAAAATATATTTCCCTGCCATAAATAATACTATTTGATATATACAATATGTACTGTACATGAAAAAAAATTGCAAAGCTAGTCTCAGACAGAAAATCAAAGCCCATCTACAAATCGCCAGTATATGCACGCTTATCAAATCCAACATGGCATCCCTCTTAGAAGAAGTTGATAACTCAGAAGCTCCTTCCCTATGGTATCAACACGAGACAAAAGATCCACATCCATCTGCACGATGACACTATGCTCATCAATGAATGTGTTCATCTCTACAATGATATCAGTAGTATGGGCCTCAATGCAGTACTATCTATAATAGCGACATCTCGGGCAAATATAGCGCCATCCCGCTCAACAACCACTGCAACTCTAGATGATTTAGCCTCATCCCGCTCAGCAATAGTGGTATATCTATGAGCTAAGGCATCATCTCTCTCTACTATATCAGCATCTCTCCCCGCAAGAGCGGTCAACATCAAGGCCCTAGCCTGATCTCTCTCAAATGTCATCAGATGCAGACTCTGCTCTAAATACTCTACCGAATGCAATTATCACAAAGAGCGATCATACCGGGAGAATCAATCGAGTCTTTGTCAACCCAAATGAATAGCTTATCCTTGGTGGGAGAATCAACATCCTCCATGGGCTCCCTACTGTTAGAATCAATCCCCTACCAAAGGATACAACCCCAATCGATGTAATCTCTCGCCCATCCATGCAAGTAATACTCTCATCTTAACGGCCGGATGGCTAATAGTAAATTCGGACCTATCACATCGAGCCCAGTGAGCATACACACCCTGGATCTATCATCTGCTGATAAATGCCGAGAAGACAAACACTGACCCAACGCAACTCAAAAGGATGAACATCCTGAAACTAGTCGAACTATGCCATCACAGCCAGTGGGTGATACGTGGTCATGCCCCTCAAACCAGCCAGAAGGAGATAATCCATACCAGGTGCATGAGTAATGAAGTTGTAGGGAGAACTAAGCCCTAAACATAACACGATGTCAAATGGATCCTCGATCCCTGCCAGGAACACCGACCTGGAAGCAACGTCTGTACACTCCGTCAGCTGAAAGGAGTAAGACATGGCTATCTGATGGGAAAAGCAATACCCATATCGTCCGAAGGTGCCAATCGGTCTCAGGTGTGACATGAACCACACATACAAAGAAGATCGAAAGCGACCTTTCTAAATACTCCCCATAGGATGGGTGTGTGTACGTGGGTCGACCTCAATATCTCTGCCACAATCATCGGTACAATGGTATGTCCCTCCTGAAGAGCCCACACTGCCATGACTACACCGATGTCTAAATGATCCATATATGGTGGCATGTAAAAATAGGCCACTACACACATCATGAGTATATCTACTATGGCAACATGCCACTCATCCTCCGACGTGGTGAAATCCCCGGAGTGCTGCGCATAACTGTCCAAGGAGCCAAATCTGTCTATCAGAAAGCGCAGGGACACTACATGCCCGGAGGTGATCTCATCCTAAGCTACTCTATGCCTCAACCCGGTGAGGGTCAGAAACTGTCGGATCATATCTCCTATAGACGTCTGAGCGCAAGGCTTGTCCAATGGTAAAGCCGTCAAACGCTCATACTCCTCTAAAGTAAGAGTTAGCTCCTGGGTCTTAAATCGGAACACCAGCCTCTCTGGTACCCAGTGCTCCAGCATGCCCTCTACAAAACCCATAGGAACCTGGAACATCAGGAGGGTCATATAGTGATGTAACAGCTGATCTACAGTCACTCGATCTTGAGGTGACAAACTATCATACCACGACCTCAAACAAGAGGCTACCAATACTGGTGGGGTGCGATCAATGCGGCTAATTGTCAAGGAAGACATCTGTGTGGGCCGTGTCATAAGACCATCCAAGGGTCAATGATGAACATCTCTGGACATACATATGCATAACATAATACATGCATGATAAACAATAGATGGTAATATGATGTAGGGAATGGAAAAAAATATACATGCATTCCTAAGTACATCATCATCTAATACATCATCTCTATATACAGTTGGAAAATAAAGGGAAATGGGGCACAACCTCCCAATAAATAACAGAGGCCTATCCTAGGTGGGTCCCACCCCTCTGGCTCAGTCCAATTTGAGTTGCAAAGGAGGTCTCACAAGCTGAAAAGTCAAAATCTGGAAAAAAGACGCTACGCGATTAAGCGGAAAAGCCTGAACTCCTAATTTTCAGAGACCAGACTTCGGGTTTACATATCACTCATTGGTATTCTCCCAGACACATGGTTTATAATACCGAGGATCAAAATTTTTGCAAACTACGCTCGACAATACCTCATAAAGGTCCGATGCCATCAACTTGAGGTTGTGATTCTAGTAACAACCTCTCCCCAGAGGAAACTTCATATAACATCAGCCGTTGTAGCACATTTCAACTAAGGTCAAGCAACCTTGACATTCTTCAGTCGTTGGCAAGTAAATTCAGCGAAGCGTCGGAAGTAATCTGATGATCTCAGTCGTTGAAGCACATTTCAACGAAGGTCAAGCAACCTTGACGTTCTTCAGCCATTGGCAAGTAAATCCAGCGAAGCATCAGGACATTTCAATGAAGGTCATGCAGCCCTGACGACATCAACCATTGGAAATTAAATCCAGCTAAGCATCGGAGGTGGTCTGATGATGTTCATCCATTGAAGGACATTTCAACGAAGGTTAAGCAGCCTTGACATGTTGCAGTAGTTGGCAATGAAACCCAATGAGGCATTGGAGACAATCCGATGATGGTATCCATTGAAGTATATTTCAATCAAGCCCTGACAACACAAACTGTTGGTAGTAACTCTGACAGAGCATTGTAAAGACCTGGCAATACAAACCAGTGAATCCATCCTCATCGGGGAGGACCAATGATGGAATATGTTATACAAATCTTCATCAGACAGAGCATAACTCCCTAAGAGTCTCTTATACATTAGAAACACGTCTTCAATGGAGAGTCTATATCAAGGATTAATGACTTTGGGATAACCCCAATGTCAACATCCTGATGGTTCCTATGAGTTTTGGAGTAGACGCCCAAGTAGTTCATCAGGGTCATCAGTGATAACTCCAGTCCCCAACGGAAGTTGTGGGAGTAAATAGTCATCACATCCCGTTGGAAAATGGTCCAACAAATCACATTCAGCATACATTTGCATCATGTTGCATTACATTGAATCATGATTATACTATCACATTTCAAGTATCTAGTATTCTATATCCTATCCATGCCAATACATTTCATGAATATGATAAAGAGGGCATCTCAGAGACACTCGAAATTTTGCATTCCAATTACTAACCTTGCGGGAGGGAAAATCATCTTCTGGAGATAACCCTAGAAGTCGAATCGACAATCCAGAGACAACCCGGTGATACTCGCTTTTTCATCTCCGAGACAACCCCGAGATAATCGAGCCCAAATCCGAAGATAACCCCGAGAGATTCGGTTTCCAACCTCCTGAGATAAACTCGAGGATGCATTTTCGCCCGAGAGATAACCGGAAAAGTCCGTTCTAATCTCCAGAAATCAGTTTCAACCGTGAAGACAACCCTAAGGCATTCAGTTCCAACCCCGAAGATAACCCCGATATGTCAGACACACCTCAGAGATAACCCTGAGGACATTCAGTACCTACAGCAGCCTAATCTCAAAGATAACCCTGAGCAACGTCTACTAAATCAAATTTCCCCAGTCGAGAGACAACCTCGCTGAGGGGAAAAATCATCATTTTGTCACCTCGATCCAACATTCACGCTCTCTCAGCATAATTTCATACCACATTCTACACAGAAATGTCCCACAAGAACCATAGCTCAAATCCCGAGTGACTATTACGCAAGACAATTGGCGGATAAAATTTGAAGACTTAGACTTCCGGTCATGGACCCATCTTCCTAACCCAGATCTTTGTGACACCCCCAAATCCGGCTACATCATTTCCACCGAATTTGGTGTTCACTTATCAAAAACTATTATATCTAACTACCCATATTCAAAGGATAAAGACATAATTTAAATAACTTAAACAATAATCTCTCCCATTAAAGGGTTACATCATAATCTCAAAACAAATCCCAGGTAATCTAACCTTAAAATTATTACATCAGTTTTCGGAATACTTTATAGAATAAAACAAATCTTAAAACTTTAAGCATTTAAATAAACTTTAAACAATTCTTCATCACTTAGACATATTGTCCTTTCCTTGCTAGTAGATGGATCATCACCTCTTTTTAACTTTAGTTGCATTGTTTAATTGCAAGAGTGAGCAAACAATTGATCATTGACATAAAGATAGTATAATAACAACATGAGAGTGAACAACTAATCTTCGAATGATAAAGAACTTGTTCTACTTAATCAAAATAGAAAACAAGTTCGAACTTTAATTATCTAAGGGTCTTATGACCACTTAACTATGTCCACGTGTGTTTAGGTATTATTACCTTAACCTCAACAATTGTTAGACTCCAGCATGACTCTTCTTAACGTATCGTGGGGATCAACCTTTGTACCATGTATTGTGCACAAACATCTAAACGTTATACGCACAAAATCCCCTATGTTAGGGTTGTTCATCTCTGTGAATTTCCGACTAAAGAAATTTTAGTTTGAACTAGCTTATCGTTGTTTTCTAGAATTCTAGAACACTATTCTAATATAGATTAATTCAATTAATAAAGGTTTTCTTACTACTTGAAGATTTAATACAACGATAAAGCTTTGAACAAGGTTATAAAAATCAAAGGTTGAATAACAATAATATATAATTGAGTAAACATGGTATACATGCAGGGTGCTATAGAAGAGTTAAAACAATTTTCCTTGAATCAATGTATTAGAACAATATAAGCTTTGAATAATAATTAGGAATCTAAATCTCGCTTAATGTAACGAATTAGGTTATATAAGCTTGAACAAACATACACAAGATAGGTTAAGCTTGCTCATCTTCATAAAGAATGTTAGGAACTTGCACAATAATAATTTAGGAATGGGAACTAGCATTCAATACGAAAAGAATGAAGTTAAAAACTTTGCTCAATGTAAAGAGTTTAAGATTTAAGAACTTGCTCAATAATAACAAGGTAGAGTTAGAAAACTTGCCTTGATTGTAAACTACACAAATGAAATAATCTCCAATTACCCTACACATATCATCGAAATCGCAACAACAATTAATTGTATGAATATTAGCTTTAGGGTTTAAACCATCATTTAGGTCATAACCCTAACCTAGTACCTAACCATTTAGGTTAACATACTTAACACTTCTTAAAATTACACATTGATCAACATAACTTAGTCGTTCAACTCTATCTTTCGAAAACATCTCAATTGGTTTCATTTTATAACTTATTTAAATAATTATTTCAAATCTTTGTACTTTGCATTTCAACACATTAACATCTGTTATTATAGTTTATAACATGTTTTAACATCATTAACATACACACTAAACTAACACAAGTCTGAAAAGCATGACTCAAAAACAGAAGACCTCACTGTCTCGGGTCCTAGGGTGTAAATAGCTTCACACATTTAGATTTGGATCAAGCATCAAGGCCGTTTTTTTTTTGTTTTGTCACTAAAGAAATTACTACAGCAAGTATTTAGACACGCAGAGACGACAATGATGAACAACAGCCATTTTTAGCCTAACTAACACAAATTTCACCCACCAAACAAAGGAAATTAACATCTACAATTGGTACAGACTATTACAAACATGATTGCTAACATTTACAATCGATTAACACAATTTATCATCAACTAACACTAGTTTAATTTCTCAAAATTCCATATTTTCATATAAAACTCCATTTTTGAACTTCTTTTACAGAAATCATCACTTACATCTCAAAACTTGGCCAAAACACTTAATTCAAATTACGTTATGTTCGTATCTTAATGAACTACCATATGCAAGCGTCAATTTACAGTTTTATACAGAAATTGACCACTAAAATTGGTGCTTTCTAAGACCATAACATATGAACATAAACACTGTTATTTTTTTTTTCTTCCTACATCCAATTTCTCACAATTTGATAACTGATACAACATGCATACAAGATGATAATAGATTCTACAATTTAATCCACACCATATACACAACGTACGAGCTATAAACCCACAAAATCAATTTATAGAGAATAGAAAATCACAAGTCTGAGAATTAGAATTAGTTATACCTTAATCTTTGATTATTGGCTAGCAAAAGATGACAACAAGGTTTAGCAATCCTCTTCTTCCTCTTGAAATCTCAGAACAATCTCTCAAGCTCTCACTCTCAATTTCCTCCAAATTCTCTCTCTTCTCGCTTTTATGCTAACAAGCCTAATGGAAAAAATAAGACGCGTGATGCCATATAACCTGCCTCTCCCACGCTTTCTTACATTAGAAAAATAAAAAGTCTCATCACACTGAATAATCCAAAGGCCACAAGGCCTTGTTTGCTACCACATATTTTCCATAAACCAATTTATTTTTATATTATTTATATTACATAGTTTCCAATTGTCACACATATGTAACCATTTAAACAATTTATACTAATAATAATAAAAATCTTATTATCATTACACTTATAATTTAATAAATAGTTATATATCTAATTTAATTAATAAATTAGACACGCCACTTTATTTATTTTATTTATTTCTATTAAATTAAACAATTCATTTAATTTAATTATTTTCTTCAATATTAAACAATTGATTTGATTTAATTACTTCCTTAAATTAAATCCATTAGATAAAATTATCATTATTCAAATTAACACTAATTAATTTAGTTACCAAATTCATTCACCATAATTCATCAATTATTTATTTCCTTAATAAATAAATTATTTAAAATATTTATTTAATTCAATAAATATTTAAATTAAATTACAAATTTCTCGATCGTTACATCCTTCCTCTCCTTAAAAGGATTTTGTCCCCGTAATCACAACTCAAAAAAATTCATTCATTACATTCTTCCTCCTTAACAAGATTCATCCCCGGAATCGCTATACAAAATCAAGCAAACAATCGAGGATAATTCTTCATTATTACATTTTCAAGTTCCCACGTAGCTTCCTCAAGATTTTGGTTCCTCCAGATTACCTTAATGTAAGGTATCACCTTATTCCTCAAGATTTGCTCTTTTTCTCACAACAATTTGAATAGGGACTTCTTCATATGTTAAGTCTTTCTCAAACCGTAAGGGCTCATATTCTATAACATGCCTATAATCGAAGCTTATATGGTCTCAATACCAAGATGTGGAAAACATTATGGATATGCATTAACTCGAGGTAAGGCTACCAGACGCCACTTTGCCAACCCGTCAAGAACTTCAAAGGACCTATAAACCTAGGGCTTAATTTCCTTTCTTGCCAAATCGAATTTTCCCTTCCAAGGAGATACTTTCAAGAAAACATAACTACCAACATCGAATTCCCAATTTTGTTTGGGTCGTTGATCGGCATATTTCTTCCGCTTCATCTTGTACATTTATCAATCTTGCTTCGAATCACCTTGATGATTTCGACGGTTTGTTGCACCAACTCGACCCAATAGTCGACGCTCTCCTACCTCATCCCAAAGATAACGGAGTTCTCAGATTTTCACAGTATAACGCTTCGTAAGTGCGGCATGCCAATACTCTTGGTGATAACTATTATTATATGAAAATTCAACCAATGGTAAATGATCATCCCAATTTCCTTGAAATCCATAATACATGCTCGAACATATCTTCTAGTGTTTGGATGGTTCTCTCGCTTTTCCACGATTTGAGGATGGTATGTTGTACTCATTCCCAACCAGGTTCCCAAACATTCTTGTAGTCATTTCCAGAAATTAGATGTCAAACGTGGATCTCTGTCTGACACAATGGACACAGGTACACCGTGTCTTGACACAATTTCCTTCACGTACAGTTTTGCTAATCGATCTAGGGTAAATCGAATCTTGATCGGGAAAAAGTGTGTCGACTTCGTCAATCGATCAACAATCACCCAAACGGCGTCATAACCTTGTTGAGTCGTTGGAAGTTCTACCACAAAATCCATTGTGATATGCTCCCATTTCCATTCTGGTATCTCTAACGGTTGTAACAATCCGCTTGGCCTTTAATGTCTAAATTTTAACTTTCGACATCGCTAAGCATTTTGCCACACACTCACCACATCCCTCTTCATATTCTACCACAAAAAATGATGTCTAAGATCCGGGTACATCTTTGTACTTCTCGTGGTGAATCGAATATCTTGAGTTGTGAGCTTTACTCGTAATTTCTTCTTTAATTTCTCGGTACTTACAGTATCTAAATTCTCCTTCGAACCAAGTAACCCTTCCGAATCGATTTTGAATTTGTTTTCCCTCACCTTCGTGATATTTTCTATTTTATCTTATCGCATTCTTCATCCTCGAAGTTGTGCATTCTTCACTTTATCTACCAATGTTGAATCATTTCCCACCGAACAACTTTTCATCAATTTCTGCTTGGATATTTAATTTCCAACTCCATTTTAGCCATTTCCGACACCAACTTATCCTGAGCAGTCAACAACATTAACTTCTCTCATCCCTTCCTACTTAAGGCATTAGCAACAACATTCGCCTTTCCGGGATGATAGAAAATCTCGCAATCATAATCTTTGATTAGTTCCAACCATCTTCTTTGTCTCATGTTTAAGTCTTTTTGTGTAAAGATATACTTCAGACTTTTATGGTCAGTATATATCTCACACCTCTCTCCGTAAAGATAATGTCTCCAAATCTTCAAGACAAACACTACCGCAACCAACTCTAAGTCATGAGTCGGATACCCCTTTTCGTAATCTTTTAATTAGCGTGATGCATACGCAATAACTCTGTCGTTGTAATAACCCGAGATTTCCTAAATAAAATAAATAAGAAAATTTTGCGTATAAATTTTTTTTATTTATTTAATGACGAGAATAAGTGAACGATAAATACGAATATATTTATTACTTAAAAAATTAGAAATAATTTTGGAATTATTAATTACTACAAATTATATTTTATGGTAATTAATTTACATAGCGTAAATGTTTTTATTAATTATTTTCCATGAAAACATGATTGGAAATAATATATGAAGCGATAATTAGAATTATATAATAAATATTTTATTATATGATTTGTTCGTAATATTTAAGTTAATTATTTTAACTTGATTATTGATCTTTGTGTAAGAAGAGAAGTCGATATGAGATCCAAACCTGAATTGGGATTGTGATCAAGAGATGAGAATAATAATATTATATTATTGTTATAATGATTTTACAAATACAATAATTATGTAATTTATATATGTTGAATGAGATAATATTGAGCAATGACGGTCAATTAGGTCATAGCATATTACCGTGCTGTGAAACCCTAATTATTAAACTTAGTTATGAGAAATGACTGAGTAGTGACTGTGTATATGAAGGTTCTTTGTGTATAAGATGCCGGTAATTAGAAGAAAACCTAATTATCTGCAGATGTAGATAATTAGGACAAACCCTAATTATTACAACCCTAATCGGTTGAAGTTAGAGATAATGAATTTAATCGTGTTAGAACATACACGTATAATTAGAGAACCACAATGGTCAATTAGAAACCCTAATTGATGGTGTTAAGAAACCCTAATTTTTAATCAAAACCCTAATTTAAAATTATCTCAGGGTTTAATTACGATGTTAGTGGTATAAATGTTTTAATTTACCAAAGGATAAGAAGTAATTGGTAAATGATAAGAATTACCATCTAGTGATTAAATACTACATTTAATTTCTATGTACAAAATGCCCATGAAATTATATGCTAAATTACCAAAATGCCCTTTTTGGCTTATTAGTGTATTATTAGTGTATTATTGGAGGAATCTTGCTAGCAAAGCATGGAAAACATACTTACCCCTACCAATTAAGCATCCAAGACTCAATTATGCATTCAATCAACCATTGAGTAGCATCCAATGCATCTAACTTGGTTTATATATAGATTGGAGAGAGATAATATATTTTGTACACTAAAATTCATCCAACTCTCATCCTTAAGCTTCTCTCTCTAAAACCTACGAATTATTGTAACATATCAGTCCCTAAACAAAGCCCAACCATCACAAACAACAAATCGGAAGCATCAAGAGCTTTAAATCAAAAATCAAGCTTGAAAAGGTAGGAAATCCTAAATTCTAGAAATCCTTCGATTCGATGTTAATTGATGCAATTGATTGTTTAAAGTAGTGTAATAGAGAGTCTATTAATGTTCTGGGTTGTAAAATCATGAACCCATAACATCAAAGTGCACGAATTTGAAGATTTAAACAAGTTGGAAAAACCGAATTCTGTTATTTTTCACCAAATGTCAAAGGCTATAAATCTTTGGTCGATCTCGAGTTTTGTTTTTTAAAAGTTGTTATAGGTAGCCTGATATGTGGTCTTTAATCTCCAAAAGGAATAAAGTTCATAGCTATTGTAGATCGGGATTTATAAGCGGTCAAAGTGGGTTGACTTAAGACGACCGCCATTGTTTTTCAAACCCGTAAAATATTCTAAGTGTCCGTAAAATATTTTTTGGGCAAATGTCGAGCCTTATATCTCGGCCATCCAGAATGTGTTTTGTGTTCTAAAGGTTGATATATGTAGCTTGTTATGTGGTATTTAACCTCCAAAAAGAATCAGTCCATATATATTATGGATTAAGAGTTATTTAAGGTCAAAGTGGGTTGACTTAAGATTGACGTAAAAATTCTAAATGACTTCAGAATTTTCTAAGTGTTAATTTTTCTGACAAGGTTTGACCAAACTTTAGATGCTTGATTTATTGTTTTTATGATGATGTTAAGTGTTAGCGTTGTAGTCCTACATGTTGTCTACACATTGGAATTGATAGATCACATAAACGTTACACGATCATCAAGTTATAGAGGTCCAAAGTAGGCACCTCGAACTGCTCTTCGTGAAGAACGACTTTGGTAGCTACTTTTATGGCTGATTTATCCTGGATCCGATGTTTTTTTTTAGAGGTTATGATTATTGGAGATTGTAGTCCGTAATTCCTCTACAAGACCCAATTTATAGATTGTCCAAATTCGTTAAGATGAGAGAGTTATTCACGGTCAAAGTAGGCCACCTTGGCCTCGCCTTATGAAGATTTGGGTAGGCTCAAGAACACCTATAGCGACGGTTCATCACTATAGGGGCCTTTAGCGACGCTTTTAATTATTTTAATTTCTCGATTTTCCTAAATTAATTTAAAACTTAGAAAAATTAGTTTTAATTATTAAAAATACCAAATAAATTATGAAAAATTATGTTAAAGTCCTAAAAATAGTTTTTAATTATTTTGAGTATATTTCATAAATATTTAATATTTTTGGAATATAAAAGGTATTTATTTATTTAATTATAATATTAAATAAATTATTTAAAAATAGTTTTAATTCATGAAAAATCATGAAAAATTATATTATGGTATAAGAAAATATTTTGAGTTATTTTCCATGACTTTTAATATTTTGTGATGAATTTCATTAATTAATTATATAGACAGGTTAGTCCAACATAATAATAAAGAATGGAATAACAACCTCTTACGAGTATTGAAAGAAAATAACTCTCTTCATGAATACGAAAGAATAATACCCTTTACCTTAGAAAAAGCTGATACCTTTGGAATTGTGAGGTAGCAAACTTCTCTTCTTCATTCTCTCTATAATTTCTCTCTATAATAATTGCTCTATAGCTCTTTAGTGAATTGGTGAGAAATGAAGGAAGAATGAGCTTATTTATAGGAAAATATAGTTTTGATAATTGCACGTTTTGGGGCTCGAAATATTATAGTATAATACCTTCCTCTTTTCCATCATTTTTAATTTAGTCATGCAAGTATTATCAAACTTGCACCACCTCCCTAATAGTAAATCATGTGAATCAATAGTAAATCATGTGACTCAATAGTTCTAATCATGTGAAAAAACAATTACAGTATAGTACCTTCAACTATACCTCCATTTTTAATTTAGTCATGCAAGTATTATCAATCTTGCACCAACTCCACTAATAATAAATGAATGTGAATCAATAGTACACATATGTGAATAAATAGTTACAAGCATCCTAATTAATAGCAATTAATTGCTCATTTATCCTAAGCATTACTGATTAATCAATATAACCTCCAGACATCAATTATTATCGAAATAAATGTCGATTTTCACTAACACTAATAATTCCAACACAATGGAACTATCAATTTCATCTTTAATCAACACGAACTTATTCATCATTAATATTATAATTCACAATATTTAACAACCAAGTCATTTCCAGGAAAGAGGGGGCTTTCCGATAAGGATTTCTCCTTATTGGCGCTCAATTAGGTGACCAAACCTCTCCTTGACAGAACTTCTAAACATTGTCAATATTGCAAATAATAATATGAATAACTTTGACATCTCAATTATTGATTTAGTAGTATAACATATTATTCAGATGATACTGTGACAATAATTGAATCAATAATATGAGGGATATGATGCAACAATTACTGTAGCAATAATTGAGTATAACTAAGTGACTTTTTACGTAAGCATCAATAATCAATACCGTGTGCTACTATGCAACCAACACGTATTCTTTCGTACTTTTTTACTACCGGGTAGTTCAACAGTTTTAACGGTAACACTTTCACCGTTATTTTTATAAAAGATAATTCTCATCATTTTCTAACTACTAGTATACTTAGCTTGTGGGGTCCACTAATGATTGTGTCATCGCATTTTATATTCCCCGACAAAAGAATATTCTCCGACCAAACGAATATTTTATAACAACTTGCATACTTTGCAAAATTTATAAATATTACCCACAACTATAACATTATATCAAATCCACACCATAATATTTTTAAAAAATATTTTAAGAAATTTAAATCTTTATTCATAAAATTGTGGTCTCACAATCTCCCTCCTTATGAAATTTCGCCTCAAAATTTACGTGACGCATTCGGTATCTCAAGAGATGAGGATACCTTGACTTCATTTCGCATTCTAACTCTTGAGGTATAACCTTTAAGTGTTGAATACGATCTTTCTTATCCAAGATTTTAACACGTATCTCCTCATACGTTAAATCTTCTGCTATCTCGTCTAGTTCTAATTTAATAACGTGGTTCGGGTCATCTACATATTTACGTAACATCGATACGTGAAAAAAAAATGTTATGAACACGCCGACATACTTAGCGGTAAAATGAGTCTATAAAGCCATAGTTCTACTTTCAATCAAGGATTTCAAATGGGCCAATAAAATTGAGGGTTGAGATTTCCTCTTTTATTGATTCTTGCTTCTAGAATAACGACTCTTGAACCTTCTTTTTCACATTCATCACCTCGAGTATGTAGCTTGTATGCGGCTTTAACTTTATCGATTAAAGTCGATTCTACTCAGATATTTGATATCACCACGAGGGTCCTTAGAGTCTTTAACTCTATCTTCATCATTTGTAAGTTATACTGAAATGGGTTTTGTGTTAACAACATTGCACTCAGTAACGATACGATCTTCTACTCAACGCGGGCGCCTACCACATTCGCTTCTTCCACGATGATATTGAATGGTATAATCGTAATCTTCAACAAATGAGTCAACGTCTTTGGCGCATAATACGTTCGTTTTGGGCGAAGAAAATATTTGAGGGTTTAAGAAATGGGTTTTGTAATGGGGTCAATACAAAATTCGATTTCACACTCTAGGGTAGGCTAGGAAGTCTTCAAGAATACGTCAAGAAATTTATTAACAATAGAAATGTCATTCAAAACTGTGACTTTCATCCAAAACTTGGATAACACGTCACATTGATATATATCAACTTGCCACCGTTATTCATTCGGCGTCCTTACGGATATTCTAGCTTCTTGTATTCTAAGACTTGGAAGTCACCATCGAAAGGCTTGGGGCTCTTTACTTATGGCTTGATATAACAATGATTGACTTTAGTTGTTTGGTTGCTTATAATAGGTTGGTTAGGAATATAAAAGCTAACAACCTTACGAAAATAATCGATTTTAGCCTGATGAGTAGTTAACCAATCAATCCCTAAAATCACATCAAATTCAAGTATTTTCAAAGAGATACGATCGACAGGTAACGTGAAAGTGTCGATTTAAATCAACAAGATTTATAAACAATGGAGGTAACGAAGGTTTCTACTAACGAAGTTTCAACCAATAAGTCAAAGTCTAACTTCTCTGGGGTCAAATTTAAACATTGAGCGCAAGCAAAAGAGATAAAAGAATGGGTAGAAACGGTATCTAATAAGGTATAGACTTCACAAGAATTTATAATTAACTAACCCGTATAACTTCGTTCGGTTTTTACTTTTTTGAGAAGTCGCGAAAACGCCTCTTCCTGAAACCACCGACTTTGTTTTGTCCGTATCCGCCTTTGGTACCACCGTCCCAGCTGGACTTGACTTTGGTGCACGACAAAATCGGGCTAGGTGGCCTTCTTTTCCACAATTATAACATGCTTTGGACTGCATCACGCAGCTTTGACCGATATGTCCCTCCCTCCGCATTTGAAGCATACAATTGGTGGTCGTTCTCCTTCCTTAAAAACGGTGTTGGTGCCGTCGTCTTTCCATCATTGTTGAACCTTCTCTTCTTGAAATTTCCACTCCTATTATCTTGGCCATGATTACCACCAAGTGGTTACCATTCTTGGCATGATAATTTCCCCACGATGGTTATCATTATTCCATGGTAGTTGCCCATCGGTATGATTATTATCGTGTTGTTGGTCGTTGCCTTTTGGTTGTCTTTGACTCATTATCGCGCTCCAATAATCGAGCCCTATTCACAACATCCTAATATAAACAAAGTTTGTGAGAAATGAGATATTGACGATATCGGGTTTTAAACCTCTCGAAACATCCGCGTCATTCGCTTCCTCATTATTGACCAAATGGAAAGCAAACCGGGATAACTCCGCAAATTTAGCCTCGTATTGCGACACCTGGCCATATTGTTTTGTTCCAACTTGATAAACTCCACCTCCTTCATGTGACGAATACTTTCGGAAAAGTACTTGTCGTTGAATGCACTCTCTTGGAACTTCTCCCAAGACATCTTGAGGCCAGTCGGTAATGCGTTTCTGATTCCCACCAAGAATCTTCCTCTTCATGCAACATAAAGGTGCAAGGGGAACCTTTTGCTCCTGAGAGCATCCCAAGACATCAAATATCTTGGTGATCTCGCTTTAACCACGTCTCCGCCTTAAGTGGTTCCGGCTTCCCCAAAAACTCCCGTAGTCCCAGCCCTTGAATCGCTTAGCGAAGACTCAAAATGGGTTGCCATTGTTTCCACCTGCATTTTGAACAGAGTCTATCTTGCTCGATGATGTTGCATGAATTGCATAAAGCCTCCGATCATTCCATCGCTCATCATCTGATCGGTGTTGTTGTTGTTTACTTGAGGATTATTGTCTTCATGTTGCATATTATCCTGGGTATTGATCGTTGGTGACTCAACGGTCTCATGTGCTTCATTGCTGATCTCAACATTTTCAAATGCCATTTTCAAACACTATCACAAAACAAGGGTTAATTTACATATCACATATTATCCCTATACTCTGACCAACCAATTAAATACCAAATAAACTTAGGTAGGTCATACTAGCGAAGGAATTCCCCGTCTCTCCCCTCCTAGTTCTTGTCTCACATCTCAGCCAGGGATCATATCCCTAAGCTTTGATACCAATTGTGACGCCCCCAAAACAGGTATACATCACCAATCTTGAGTCGCCAAATACATGGTACAAAATTCAAATACAACTTAATTATACAACAGTCGTGTAAAATACGACATAACATAATCTAAGAGTTTTAATAAGAATATTGTCATCTAGACAATATCCACACTCATTACACACCTTCCAACCAGCACCCTGGTTTCAGATCATTAGATCCATCACTTAACTCAAGTTTTTTCAAAACCTTTCACACTTTCAGTTTTATCCCACTAGGGATAAAACTTTGCACACTTTCAGTTTGTCCCACCAGGGATCAAACTTTTCGTCTGCAGTCTGTCTTGTACGCGGGGAAAACTACGCATACCCGATCTCCCCAATACACGAGAGTACGCATGCACCATTTTTTATGGTCCAAATAACTATAGAAAAAAAACACATCTACACACCCTTTTCACCACATACAACTTTGAACCTTTTTGCCAGGTTCGAACTACGTAGTCCTGATCTCCCCTCATCAATGGGAGTACGTAGGCGGCCATTCATGGTTCGGTCTCACCCCTACCAAAACACAAAAACTTGTCAACGGTACTGGGATCATGCTTCAAACCATACCTCATCGGCTTTAGACCAAAGGGATGGAACTACCTGGCCTCCCCACACTAATGGGAGAATCGGTGGCTATGACGCCCCCAAAATAGGTATACATCAACCATTCTGAGTCACCAGATACATGGTACAAAATTCAAATACAAACTAATTATACAATAGTCGTGTAAAATACGACAAAACATAATCTCGGAGTTTTAATACGTATATTGTCCTCTAGACAGTATACAAACTCAATGAAGTCCTCATTACATTTATTATCTCACTATTTCATAGAATAGTGAGGACTACTAATGCTATCATCTCGGACCGTCACTCCATTCCCCGACTAGTCCCGACTACGTTCTCATTTCCTGAAGAGAACAATGAAATCAAAAGGGTGAGCTCAACTAGCCCAGTAAGAAATATTATGACTAAGATAATACAGAATAAATTATCATTAGCCTTCAACAATGTTAAACTGATAAAATACAATAGGCATCAAGTTTAACTGCAGCGGAACAAGAAATCCATTAGCAGAGTCAAGTAGAGCATAAAATCTACTATCTTCTATGATTTAAAAGGTTTTTCATCACTTTTATCACTTAGACTCGACTTTTTAATAAATAAACCACATCATCCCCTTTACTACCAATGATATTCATTAGTATCACGACCACAAATTATCCATGTACTACAGGTGCCAAGGATATTCGTGTATTCATCAATGGTCATGATCATGCCAACAATCATCCATCAATGCACTACTACTAATGAGGACTTTTACCACATCATTTGTAACATTACTTGGTCATGATTATATCAATAATACTCTCTGGTCATAATCATACCAAGTCCATCTATGCACTACAGGCCACATATGACTTTCAACATATTATAAACATGAGGATGATGACAATGATATAAGAATTCAATAAAACAAGTTCTAGGATAAATTTGTAATGATTTATAATTTAATTTATCCAGAAATCAATAACGTCCAAATTGTCAACTTGATACTATTTTGTGGAGTAAAATTCAAGAATGCTCAGAAGAATATTTTCATGAAAAGATATTAGATGAAGTGCAAATATCAAGGATATTCCACTAATTTCATGGAGTATAAAAGCCAAAACTTTAACCAACTTAGTATAATAGAATATATGAAACCACAAATGGATTTTTGCCCGCCATGCGGTAATCCACGTAGACATATCATTTCCATGATTTAATAAGGAATGAATACTAAGGATCATTCACCATGCATGCAGTAATCCTAATAGACAAGTTATTCCAACAGAATAATAAAGAATGGAACCAGGTCATGCGTAACCCACACAGACAGAATATTCCAATAGAATAATAACGAATGGAACCAGGTCATGCGTAATCCGCACAGACAGGATATTCCAACAGAATAATAAAGAATGGAATAACAACAGAATCCACCTGGCATGTGATAAACCGCACAGACAGGTTATTCTAACAGAATAATAAAGAATGGAATAACAAAAGAATTTCACCATGTATGTGGTACTTCTCGATAGACAAAGTTAGTCCAACATAATAATAAAGAATGGAATAACAACCCTTACGAGTATTGAAAGAAAATAACTCTCTTCATGAATACGAAAGAATAATACCCCTTACCTTAGAAAAACTGGATACTGGAATTGTGAGGTAGCAAACTTCTCTTCTTCTTTCTCTCTATAATTTCTCTCTATAATAATTGCTCTATAGCTTTAGTGAATTGGTGAGAAATGAAGGAAGAATGAGCTTCTATTTATAGGAAAATATAGTTTCGATAATTGCACGTTTTGGGGCTCGAAATATTATAGTATAATACCTTCCTCTTTTCCTTCATTTTTAATTTAGTCATGAAAGTATTATCAAACTTCCACATCCCCTAATAGTAAATCATGTGAATCAATAGTAAATCATGTGGCTCAATAGATCTAATCATGTGAAAAAACAATTACAATATAGTACCTTCAACTATACCTCCATTTTTAATTTAGTCGTGCAAGTATTATTAATCTTGTACCAACTCCACTAATAGTAAATGAATGTGAATCAATAGTACAGATATGTGAACAAATAGTTATAAACATCTGAATTAATAGCAATTAATTGCTCATTTATCCGGTTAATTACTCGATTGGTCAATATAACCTCCAGACATCAATTATTATCGAAATAAATGTCGATTTTTACTAACACTAATTATTCCAACACAATGGAACTATCAATTTCATCTTTAATCAACACGAACTTATTCATCATTAATATTATAATTCACAATATTTAACAACCGAATCGCTCTCGAGAAATAGGGGCTTTTCCGATAAGGATTTCTCCTTTATTGGAGCGCAATTAGGTGACCAAACCTCTCCTCGGCGAGTAACTTCTAGATATTGTCAATATTGCAAATAATAATATGAATAACTTTCTTGAGTCTCAATTATTGATTTAATAATATAACATATTATGCGAGATGATCTTGTGTGACAATAATTGAATCAATAATATGAGAGATATGATGCAACAATTATTGTAGCAAATAATTGAGTATAACTAAGTGACTTCTTATGTAAGCATCAATAATCAATACCGTGTTGCTAATATGCAACCACGCCAGACATCGCACTTTTACTACCGTGTAGTTCAAAATTTTAATCTGAACACTTTCGCCGTTATTTTTATAAAAAGATAATTCCCTCGCTTTTCTAACTACGATAATACTTCCATTGTGAGGTCCACCAATGATTGTGTCGTCGTACGGATATTCCCCGACAAAAAGAATATTCCCTGACCAAACGAATATTTTATAATAACTTGCATACTTTGCAAAATTTATAAATATTACCCACAACTATAACATTATATCAAATCCATACCATAATATTTAAAAAATATATTTCGAGAAATTTAAATCTTTTTCATAAAATTTGGGGTCTCACAAAGGACCATCTAAGTTGCAGCTTGAATCATCAAAGAGAAACACCAATCTATAAAAGATGGAACTACTTGGGCTCCATTAATACAAAGGAGTCTCAAGCGACCATCTCGTAAGGCGCCAACCTTAGAGAGGAAAGTCACACTCTTCTCCATAATCACATACAGAAACCAGTCCCAAGACACCAAAGGGTAGGGAATACACATATATCAACGACCCATTCTAAAAGATCCTAAGACATCTCAATGTCCATCCATCAAGGGGGAGTTCAAAATACATGAAGATCACAAACCCTGGAGAAACAGGTAAATATCAAGCAAGTAACAAGGCATAACTAAAAAGGAAGTGAATTAAAATATATTTCCCTGCCATAAATAATACTATTTGATATATACAATATGTACTGTACATGAAAAAAATTGCAAAGCTAGTCTGTACAGGAAAATCAAAGCCCATCTACAAATCAGTGTATATGCACGCTATCAAATCCAACATGGCATCCCTCTTAGAAGAAGTGGATAACTCTGTAAGCTCCTTCCCTATGGTATCAACACGAGACAAAAGATCCACATCCATCTGCACGATGACACTATGCTCATCAATGAACGTGTTCATCTCTACAATGATATCAGTAGTATGGGCCTCAATGCAGTACTATCTATAATAGCGACATCTCGGGCAAATATAGCGCCATCCCGCTCAACAACCACTGCAACTCTAGATGATTTAGCCTCATCCCGCTCAACAATAGTGGTATATCTATGAGCTAAGGCATCATCTCTCTCTACTATATCAGCATCTCTCCCCGCAAGAGCGGTCAACATCAAGGCCCTAGCCTGATCTCTCTCAAATGTCATCAGATGCAGACTCTGCTCTAAATACTCTACCGAATGCAGTGTCACAGTAGCAGTCATACTGGGAGAATCAATCAGAGCTGTTGTCAACCCAGCGAATAGCTTATCCTTGGTGGGAGAATCAACATCCTCCATGGGCTCCCTACTGTTAGAATCAATCCCCGGCTCAGTGGATACAACCCCAACTGATGTAATCTCTGCCTCCATCCATGCAGAATACTCTACAGAACGGCCCGGATGGCTAATAGTAAATTCAGACCTATCACACTGAGCCCAGTAGGCATACACCCTGGATCTATCATCTGCTGATAAATGCCGAGAAGACAAACACTGACCCAACGCAACTCAAAAGGATGAACATCCTGAAACTAGTCGAACTATGCCATCACAGCCAGTGGGTGATACGTGGTCATGCCCCTCAAACCAGCCAGAAGGAGATAATCCATACCAGGTGCATGAGTAATGAAGTTGTAGGGAGAACTAAGCCCTAAACATAACACGATGTCAAATGGATCCTCGATCCCTGCCAGGAACACCGACCTGGAAGCAACGTCAGACACTCACAATTTGAAAGGAGTAAGACATGGCTATCTGATGGGAAAAGCAATACCCATATCGTCCGAAGGTGCCAATCGGTCTCAGGTGTGACATGAACCACACATACAGCAAGATCGAGCAGCCTCTAAATACTCCTGTAGGATGGGTGTGGCAATACGTGGCTGACCTCAATATCTCTGCCACAATCATCGGTACAATGGTATGTCCCTCCTGAAGAGCCCACACTGCCATGACTACACCGATGTCTAAATGATCCATATATGGTGGCATGTAAAAATAGGCCACTACACACATCATGAGTATATCTACTATGGCAACATGCCACTCATCCTCCGACGTGGTGAAATCCCTTGAGGTCATGCGATAATCTTGTCAAGGAGCCAAATCAGTCTATCAGAAAGCGCAGGGACACTACATGCCCGGAGGTGATCTCATCCTAAGCTACTCTATGCCTCAACCCGGTGAGGGTCAGAAACTGTCGGATCATATCTCCTATAGACGTCTGAGCGCAAGGCTTGTCCAATGGTAAAGCCATCAAACGCCTCATACTCCTCTAAAGTAAGAGTTAGCTCCTCGGTCTTAAATCTAAACACCACCTCTCACGGTACCCAAAGTGCTCCAAAGATGCCCTCTACAAAACCCATAGGAACTCGGAACATCGAGGGTCATATAGTGATGTAACAGCTGATCTACAGTCACTCGATCTTGAGGTGACAAACTATCATACCACGACCTCAAACAAGAGGCTACCAATACTGGTGGGGTGCGATCAATGCGGCTAATTGTCAAGGAAGACATCTGTGTGGGTCGTGTCATAAGACCATCCAAGGGTCAATGATGAACATCTCTGGACATACATATGCATAACATAATACATGCATGATAAACAATAAATAGTAATATGATGTAGGGAATGGAAAAAAATATACATGCATTCCTAAGTACATCATCATCTAATACATCATCTCTATATACAGTTGGAAAATAAAGGGAAATGGGGCACAACCTCCCAATAAATAACAGAGGCCTATCCTAGGTGGGTCCCACCCCTCTGGCTCAGTCCAATTTGAGTTGCAAAGGAGGTCTCACAAGCTGAAAAGTCAAAATCTGGAAAAAAGACGCTACGCGATTAAGCGGAAAAGCCTGAACTCCTAATTTTCAGAGACCAGACTGCGGGTTTACATATCACTCATTGGTATTCTCCCAGACACATGGTTTATAATACCGAGGATCACAATTTTTGCAAACTACGCTCGACAATACCTCATAAAGGTCCGATGCCATCAACTTGAGGTTGTGATTCTAGTAACAACCTCTCCCCAGAGGAAACTTCATATAACATCAGTCGTTGTAGCACATTTCAACTAAGGTCAAGCAACCTTGACATTCTTCATCGTTGGCAAGTAAATTCAGCGAGCGTCGGAAGTAATCTGATGATCTCAGTCGTTGAAGCACATTTCAACGAAGGTCAAGCAACCTTGACGTTCTTCAGCCATTGGCAAGTAAATCCAGCGAAGCATCAGGACATTTCAATGAAGGTCATGCAATACGACGACATCAACCATTGGAAATTAAATCCACTAAAGCATCGGAGGTGGTCTCGATGATGTTCATCCATTGAAGGACATTTCAACGAAGGTTAAGCGACCTTGACATGTTGCGAGATGGTTGGCAATGAAACCCAATGAGGCATTGAGACAATCCGATGATGGTATCCATTGAAGTATATTTCAATCAAGCCCGATAACACAAATCATTGGTAGTAACTCGACAGAGCATTGTAAAGACACGCAATACAAACCAGTGAATCCATCCTCATCGGGGAGGACCAATGATGGAATATGTTATACAAATCTTCATCAGACAGAGCATAACTCCCTAAGAGTCTCTTATACATTAGAAACACGTCTTCAATGGAGAGTCTATATCAAGGATTAATGACTTTGGGATAACCCCAATGTCAACATCCTGATGGTTCCTATGAGTTTTGGAGTAGACGCCCAAGTAGTTCATCAGGGTCATCAGTGATAACTCCAGTCCCCAACGGAAGTTGTGGGAGTAAATAGTCATCACATCCCGTTGGAAAATGGTCCAACAAATCACATTCAGCATACATTTGCATCATGTTGCATTACATTGAATCATGATTATACTATCACATTTCAAGTATCTAGTATTCTATATCCTATCCATGCCAATACATTTCATGAATATGATAAAGAGGGGCATCTGTAGACACTCGAAATTTTGCATTCCTATTACTAACCTTGCAGGAGGGAAAAATCATCTTTCGGAGATAATCCTAGAAGTCGAATCAGCTTAATCCTGGAGACAACCCCAGGATACTCAGTTTTTCATCTCTGAGACAACCCCGAGATAATCAGTTCCAGTCCCGAGGATAACCCTGAGAGATTCAGTTCCAACCTCGGAGATAAACTCGAGGGATGCATTTTCAGTTCCAGAGATAACCCCGGAAAAGTCCGTTCTAATCTCCAGAAATCAGTTTCAACCGTGAAGACAACCCTAAGGCATTCAGTTCCAACCCCGAAGATAACCCCGATATGTCAGACACACCTCAGAGATAACCCTGAGGACATTCAGTACCTACAGCAGCCTAATCTCAAAGATAACCCTGAGTAACGTCTACTAAATCAGCCCAGAGTCAGAGACAACCCTGTTGAGGGGAAAAATCATCATTTTGTCATCTCGATCCAACATTCACGCTCTCTCAGCATCATTTCATACCACATTCTACACAGAAATGTCCCACAAGAACCATAGCTCAAATCCCGAGTGACTATTACGCAAGACAGTACACCGGATAAAATTTGAAGACTTGTAGACCTGGTCATGGACCCATCTTCCTAGCTTCGTACTGTGACACCCCCAAATCCGGGTACATCATTTCCACCGAATTTGGTGTTCACTTATCAAAAACTATTATATCTAACTACCCATATTCAAAGGATAAAGACATAATTTAAATAACTTAAACAATAATCTCTCCCATTAAAGGGTTACATCATAATCTCAAAACAAATCCCAGGTAATCTAACCTTAAAATTATTACATCAGTTTTCGGAATACTTTATAGAATAAAACAAATCTTAAAACTTTAAGCATTTAAATAAACTTTGAACAATTCTTCATCACTTAGACATATTGTCCTTTCCTTTGCTAGTAGATGGATCATCACCTCTTTCAACTTTAGTTGCATTGTTTAATTGCAAGAGTGAGCAAACAATTGATCATTGACATAAAGATAGTATAATAACAACATGAGAGTGAACAACGAATACTGAATGATAAAGAACTTGTTCTACGAATCAAAATAGAAAACAAGTTCGAACTTTAATTATCTAAGGGTCTTATGACCACGAACTATGTCCACAGTGTTTAGGTATTATTACCTTAACCTCAGCAGGTTGTTAGGACATGCATGACTCTTCTTAACGTACTCAGGGGGATCAGCCCTTTGTACCATGTATTGTGCACAAACATCTAAACGTTACACGTACAAAATCCCATATGTTAGGGTTGTTCATCTCTAGAATTTCCGCACTAAAGAAAGTTTAGTTTGGAACTAGCTTATCAGTGTTTTCTAGAATTCTAGAACACTATTCGAATATAGATTAATTCAATTAATAAAGGTTTGCTTACTACTTGAAGATTTAATACAACGATAAAGCTTTGAACAAGGTTATAAAAATCAAAGGTTGAATAACAATAATATATAATTGAGTAAACATGGTATACATGCAGGGTGCTATAGAAGAGTTAAAACAATTTTCCTTGAATCAATGTATTAGAACAATATAAGCTTTGAATAATAATTAGGAATCTAAATCTCGCTTAATGTAACGAATTAGGTTATATAAGCTTGAACAAACATACACAAGATAGGTTAAGCTTGTTCATCTTCATAAAGAATGTTAGGAACTTGCACAATAATAATTTAGGAATGGGAACTAGCATTCAATACGAAAAGAATGAAGTTAAAAACTTTGCTCAATGTAAAGAGTTTAAGATTTAAGAACTTGCTCAATAATAACAAGGTAGAATCAACTGTCAGACCCTATAATAGAAAGAAAAGACTTCTGTAAGAGCATGGATGAGATATTTGAAAAATGTATAAAATATTTCAAGTATAGAATATGAACTAAAAGTATGATCACCGCGATTATGTGATGACGTGATTAGACTATGTAAAATAATCGTAATGAGACGATGATGTATGTGTTATGATATATTGTTCTAATCGAACGAATGATCTGATTATTGATAGGTTGTGATAAAGAGATAAAACCTAAGTTGAGATTTGTAATCAAGAAATCAAAAAGTATCCTACCTTTGCATTTTCTTTATGCAATGGACACGAGTAAGAAGTTTGTAATTCTTTTCTATTCTGCATGATTATGTACGCTTTGATTATCAACATGCTAGCTTCGGATATATATTCCGCTCATTGATTTCTAAATGGTTATACAAGTGTCCCCACTCGGATAATCATGGCATTTATTCACATGTTGATATACCTTTGTCAATTACCCGTATACATATATGTTGAATTACATATTATTGTTGAAAGAAGATTAAAACCTTCTGATTTGGAACCGTGCATGTATGAACATCCCGATAATGGGAAAATTTTTTATGCTTTGGGCGGACAAAGGGTGAGCGATGAATTTCGCTCAAGTTATGTAGTATCGATCAATACAGGTACAATCGGGTCGATCACCCTCCGTGCCGTAAGTTATGACGGCCAGGATGAATTTCATAAAAACCTTTTCAAAATGAAAACAATGTTCATAGTATGTTTCTTAAACCCTATTCATGGGTAGAGCGAGCCAAATTTAAATAATTTGGAAGAGAGTTGTTATGTGAATGTTTTATCAGTATAGATTACTTCACAACTTTTGATTCGTTGTAGAAGTGTTATGTAAAGAGAATACTTATATTCTTTCACTTATATATATAATTGTTATTACTTCTTTGGGCACTCAAATGCTCATCCTTGCTTAAACTAAATGTTTTCGATTCACGTCGATCGACACAAGGCTCGAGCACGAAACAAGGGAAAAAAAAAAGCTATTCGAATGAGATTTAGTATGAGTTAATGGTTATAGTTAGTAAGACAAAGGAATCTATTGTCAGGTATTGTAAGGAATGTATTTGAAGTCACGTACCTGGGAAAGTAAACTTTGATGTATGTAAATTAAGTTAGAATTATATTATTATTTAGTATTATTCAGCTTAAAGAAATGGTATCGTGGAGAACCGAGTTTCGGTTTCAAGTATCCGGATTTAGGGTCGCCATACCGATTGATTCGCATAAGCACACAACCTAGTCCTTTATGCGATCGCGCCACTATATACCACAAAATTTCAGATCATCCCAAGAATGACAACACAGTCTTGAGCTCAATCTCTTCTTCAATTCATGAAAACTTTCTCACACTTCTCTCGTCTAAAACAAACTTAACCGCCTTCTTGGTTAAATTCACAATCGGGTCGCGATCTTGGAAAAATCTTGAATAAAACGCCTATAGTAACCTGTCAACCCAAAAAAAGTCCTTATCTCTAACGGTGTCTTCGGCTGATCCCAGTTTACTACAACTTCAACTTTTGATGGATCTACCAAAATTCCATCTTTATCAATAACATGCCCAAGAAATCGACATCGCCCATCCAAAACTCACATTTTGAAAATTTTGCGTACAACTTCTCCTTTCTCAATGTCTCCAACATCACTTTTACGTGTTCAACATGTTCTTCCCTGGTCTTAGAATACACCAAGATATCGTCAATAAACACTACCACAAATTTATCTAAGAATGGTTTAAACACCATGTTCATCAAATCCATGAACGTTGTAGGTGCATTGGTTAATCCAAATGACATAACCAGAAACTCGTAATGACCATACCGAGTTCTGAATGTCGTCTTCGGTACGTCTTCTGGCCTCACCTTCAATTGATGATAACCACTCCTCAAGTCTATCTTCTTGAAAATACCTCGACCTTCATTTGATCAAATGTCGCGATTCTTGGTAACAGATACTTATTTTTAATCGTGACCTTATTTAATTCTCTATAATCAATGCAGAGCCGCATCAATCCATCTTTCTTCTTAACAAATAACACTGGTGCTCTCCATGGAGATACGCTCGGCTGGATATACTTCTTGTCGAGAAATTCTTGCAGTTACACCATCAACTCTTTCATCTCTACCGGGGCCATTCTATATGGTGCCTTAGATATCGGGCCTGTTCCTGGTACTAAATCAATCACGAACTCAATTTGTCGATCTGGCGGAAGACCCTACAAATTGTCTGGAAATACGTCTGCAAAATCTCTTATGATCGGTATCTCTTCTAACTTCTCACTTTTCTTTTGTGTATCAACTATGTAGGCTAAGTATCCTACACGTCCTTTTCTTAACAACTTCTTAGCTTGCATCACCGTCAGACAACTTGCTTGTCGAGGTGATTTGATGCCATAGAACACAACCTTTGACGGAGTCATAATGTTAACACACTTTCTTTGGCAATCAATCACTGCTCCGTGATTGATAAACCAATCCATTCCCAGTATAACATCAAACTCCCCCCCAGTCTAATTGGTATCAAATCTACCCTCATCTCTTGACCCTTTATAACCACTTTACAATTCTTATATACAAATCTAACAGGAATCACTTCCTTATTCGCAATCTCTATACTTAAGGGAAATTCTAATTCTTCCTGGGGCAAATCTAAGTTCTGAGCAAATTCATCTGATATAAATGAACAAGTAGCACCCGAATCAAATAGTACATAAGCATTAATACCATTAATTGGAATGATACCTGACATGACATACTTAGACTGAACAGCATCCTGCATGGTCATATTGAAAGTTCTTGCAGTAGGTCAGCTTGACTGAGCTGGTCCAATGATGGTCAATTCACCACCACCATTGTTGTTTCCTTTTCAACCACTTGCACTTCCTGCTGGCTTCTTGGGACAATCACGAGCCATGTGATCCTTTGAACTGCAGGTAAAACATGCTCCTTTCTTCAGACTAAAATAGTTCGGTGCAATGTGTCCCTCCTGACCATAGTTGAAACACACTCGCTTTCCCTTCAAACATACCCCAGTATGATTCTTTCCACACGTCGCACAAGCTTCAAACTGATTCTTCTGCTGACTTCCCTGCTGTCCTCTTATAGTCGAATTCTCGTTCCACTTCCTCTTCTGATTGTTATTTCCAACATTACTCCCACCAGCCTTATTCTCGTTATCATTCTTCCTCTTCTTCTATTCTTGATTGTACTTGGTCAAGGCATCGCTTCCACCTTCTGCGATGATTGCCTTTTCCAGTACAGCCGTAAATGTATTCAACTGGAACATTGAAACCTTGTTGTAAAGCCAGGGCTTCAATCCTTGTTCGAACCTTCTCGCCTTACGCTCATCCGTATTGACTTGATATGTGGTAAACCTTGCCAACTCGTTAAACTTCACAGCATATTCTGGCACCGTCATAGTTCCTTGCTTAAGTTCAAGAAATTGCACCTCCAACTGGTTCCGAGAACTCGCTGAAAAGTACATTTCAAAGAACATCTCCTTAAATCTATCCCACGCTACCACTCTTTGTCCTCCACGAACTTTATTTGCTTGCCACCAGTAGCTAGCTTCAGACTTCAGCATGAACGTTGCAAACGCTCTTCTGATCTTCATTAACCCTAGCAACGTTGAATACCTTCTCCATTTCCATGATCCAGGTTTGCGCTTCCACTGGATTCATAGACCCTTGAAACTCTGGTGGTCCAACCGTTTTGAACTCCTTGAAAGTCATAACTTGAGCTTGCGGTTGATTTGTAAGTGCTCCCGTCAATAAAGCTACCAACTGCTGAACTGGATTAACGTTGGTCTCATTGTTATTGTTAGTAGACCCCTCAGGAGGTACTTGTTGTCGTGGTTGTCTTCTTCTAGGAGGCATTTTCTGTTAAAATATACGCTTATTAGTTCATTACTCAACTTCTTGGGTATTTAAATTTTAACTTAAACATTCCAAGATTAAAGCTATAACACATAACATTCCAAATAAACTATAATATTTTATTCATTCATAAAGGTTTAAACATACTAAAGATAGCATATCTGCTATAAACATCCACTTTCCTGAACTAAACCAGTTTCAGGATTACATACTCATACTATCCCTTTATTCATCTCAAAATAAGGGATTCATAATTTATTTACTCGCATAATTAACCACATATTATTATCACTCTTATTTTCTATCTATTCATATTAAGACGTCGTATGGCCTCTCGATGTTCCTCTTCCATGATGCGATATGCCATCCTACGATCCATCACAAACCACGACGAGTCTTCAAATTGAGGTGGGTAATAATGGACTCGATCCTGGGCCCTATCAATCACCGAATTAAAAGCATAATCCATCTCCTTCATCTTGGCTTTCTTCACTTGGACCTTAGCCTCAGCCTGGTCTGCACGTTGAGTCGCCTTCATACAAGCATCCTCTGTTCTTGCATGTTTAGCTGATTCCTCTTTGAAGTCATCTTTCATCTTCTCCATGTCAGTCTTCATCTTCTCATTCACTGCCAACAGGTCTTCATGTTGACCCTTGGTATGAACTAGATCCCATTCCGTGTTTCCAAGTTTTGAATCAAGTTCCTGAATCTCTACCTCCTTCTGTTCTAATGCAACGTGATGCATCTCTACCATCTCCTTCAGCTCCTCAACATTATCATGTAACTCTATGTTATGGTCAGCCGATATAGAGTTTGGTGAAAACTCCTCAGGATCCTCATCATCATCATCCTCCTCAGGACTATCCTCCTCGGGATCGGTCACAGGCTCATCCTCTTGGATCAACTGTTCCCGCACTACGTGAATATCCCGGGGTTCATCATCTCTAGGTACCTGAGGTATCACCTCTCTAGTTGGACTAGATCCTCCTTCGTTCGACATCCTGACAACAAAATATTTTAAGTTTTACTTAACAGTTTTTGCTACTCGCGAGCACATAAGTTATTAGCACATAGCACATAATGTCTTTTATTATTCAGTTTTAATGGATGCCTTAATCCATTCCTTAAAATCCGATAAGAGTTAATCACCTCTATGTTTTCTGACTTCTTAAAGGATACTTCCTAAGGTTTTTCCCCACCTAAGGTTCATAACGTAAAGCTTTGATACCAACCTGTGACACCCCCAAATCTAGGTACTTCATTTCCACCGAATTTGGTGCTCACTTATCAAAAACTATTATATCTAACTACCCATATTCAAAGGATAAAGACATAATTTAAATAACTTAAACAATAATCTCTCCCATTAAAGGGTTACATCATAATCTCAAACAAATCCCAGGTAATCTAACCTTAAAATTATTACATCAGTTTGCAGAATACTTTATAAAATAAAACAAATCTTAAAACTTTAAGCATTTAAATAAACTTTAAACAATTCTTCATCACTTAGACATCTTGCCCTTTCCTTTGCTAGTAGATGGATCATCACCTCTTTCAACTTTAGCTGCATTGTTTAATTGCAAGAGTGAGCAAACAATTGCTCACTGATATAAAGATAGTATAATAATAACATGAGAGTTAACAACGAATCAATGAATGATAAAGAACTTGTTCTACTTAATCAAAATAGAAAACAAGTTCGAACTTTAATTATCTAAGGGTCTTATGACCACTTAACTATGTCCACAAAGTTTTAGGTATTATTACCTTAACCTCAACAAAGAGTTAGACCGCATGACTCTTCTTAACGTACTCGGGGGATCACCCTTTGTACCATGTATTGTGCACAAACATCTAAACGTTACACGCATACAAAATCCCCTATGTTAGGGTTGTTCGTCTCGCTTTGATTTAGAATTTCCGCACTAAAGAAAGTTTAGTTTGAACTAGCTTATCGTTGTTTTCTAGAATTTTAGAACACTATTCGAATATAGATTAATTCAATCAATAAAGGTTTGCTTACTACTTGATGATTTAATACAACGATAAAACTTTGAACAAGGTTATCAAAATCAAAGGTTGAATAACAATAATATATAATTGAGTAAACATGCTATACATGCATGGTGCTATAGAAGAGTTAAAACAATTTTCCTTGAATCAATGTATTAGAACAATATAAGCTTTGAATAATAATTAGGAATCTAAATCTCGCTTAATGTAACGAATTAGGATACATAAGCTTGAACAAACATACGCAAGATAGGTTAAGCTTGTTCATCTTCATAAAGAATGTTAGGAACTTGCACAATAATAATTTAGGAATGGGAACTTGCATTCAATACAAAAAGAATGAAGTTAAAAACTTTGCTCAATGTAAAGAGTTTAAGATTTAAGAACTTGCTCAATAATAACAAGGTAGAGTTAGAAAACTTGCCTTGATTGTAAGCTACACAAATGAAATAATCTCTAATTACCCTACACATATCATCGAAATCGCAACAACAATTAATTGTATGAATATTATCTTTAGGGTTAAACCATCATTTAGGTCATAACCCTAACCTAGTACCTAACCATTTAGGTTAACATACTTAACACTTCTTAAAATTACACATTGATCAACATAACTTAGTCGTTCAACTCTATCTTTCGAAAACATCTCAATTGGTTTCATCTTATAACTTATTTAAATAATTATTTAAAATCTTTGTACTTTGCATTTCAACACATTAACATCTGTTATTATAGTTTATAATATGTTTAAACATCATTAACATACACACTAAACTAACACAAGTCCGAAAAGCGACTGATGTGAAAACAAGCGGACCTCACATGTCTCGGTTCGGGGTGGTGTGTGGCAATTGCTACCACACTTAGACTTTGGGACTGTCTTGTACCATGCTGCCACAGAGCTAATGCAGGTGTTCAGAGACGCAGAGACTAAGTTGAACAAGAGCGCTTTTAGCCCAACTAACACGAATTTCACCCACCAAGCAGTGAAATTAACATCTACAATTGGTACAAACTATTACAAACATGATTGATAACATTTACAATCGATTAACATAATTTATCATCAACTAACACTAGTTTAATTTCTCAAAATTCCATATTTTCATATAAAACTCCATTTTTGAACTTCTTTCACAGAAATCATCACTGACATCTCAAAACTTGGCCAAAACACTTAATTCAAATTACGTTATGTTCGTATCTTAATGAACTACCATATGCAAGCGTCAATTTACAGTTTTATACACAAATTAACCACTAAAATTGGTACTTTCTAAGGCCATAACATATGAACATAAAACACTATTATTTTCGTTTTCTTCCTACATCCAATTTCTCATAATTTGATAACTGATACAACATGCATACAAGATGATAACAGATTCGACAACTTAATCCACACCATATACACAACGTATGAGCCACAAACCCACAAAAGCAATTTACAAAGAATAGAAAATCACAAGTCTGAGAATTAGAATTAGTTATACCTTAATCTTTGATTATTGGCTAGCAAAAGATGACAACAAGGGTTAGCAATCCTCTTCTTCCTCTTGAAATCTCAGAACAATCTCGCAAGCTCTCACTCTCAATTTCCTCTGAAATTCTCTCTTCCTCTGCTTTTCTATGCTAACAAGGCTAATGGAAAAAATAAGACGCGTATGCCATATAACTGGCCTCTCCCACGTTCCTTACATTAGAAAAATAAAGTCTGCGTCAGTTGAATAAGCCAAAGGCCACAAGGCCTTGTTTGGCTACCACATATTTTCCCTAAACCAATTTATTTTTATATTATTTATATTACATAGTTTCCAATTGTCACACATGTAACCATTTAAACAATTTATACTAATAATAATAAAAATCTTATTATCATTACACTTATAATTTAATAAATAGTTATATATGTAATTTAATTAATATATTAGACACGCCACTTTATTTATTTTATTTATTTCCATTAAATTAAATAATTTATTTAATTTAATTATTTTCTTAAATATTAAGCAATTGATTTAATTTAATTACTTCCTTAAATTAAATCCATTAGATAAAATTATCATTATTCAAATTAACACTAATTAATTTAGTTACCAAATTAATTCACCATAATTCATCAATTATTTATTTCCTTAATAAATAAATTATTTAAAATATTTATTTAATTCAATAAATATTTAAATTAAATTACAAATTTCTCGATCGTTACACGTACAACCTCTTATCCCATGTCATTGTGTTGCTCTCAATAACAGCATTCCGGAAAGGTATTATATGCCTCAAACGGATGCCCAGGTTGAAAGTTAAGAAGGTTCGAGCGTACAACGCGTTGCATGCGTGCACGTACTTCAAGACGGTGGGGCCCACGGAGCACGGGGCACCGCGGGTAGCCACACGTGGACCTGTGGCTACCGCAGGTAGACCTGCGGCTCCCCCCTTATAAATAGAGGGCTTGGGGTGGCCATTTTAAGAAGAGAAAAGGCGAGGAAGTCCTGTCCATTTTGCTTTTTACACACTTTAAACTGAGTGCTTTCATTTTCCAAACATCTGTGAGCTTATCTTTTTCTATATTTTACAGGTGGAAACCAAGTATTCATTCATTTAAAGTTATCTGAAGTCTTCTTGGCAGCCCACTGTAAGACATTTTAGATTTCTTTCAGCCTTTCTCCACTTCCATTCATACATACTTATTCACGTTGAAAGTCGTGTTGCGTGTGTATGCCCGGATCGTCGAAGTATGCTTCGATTGAACCCGAATATAATATTTAAAGCGTTTACTGCTTATATATATATATATCAATATATATCTTTATCATATTGTTTTATATTGAGCCTGGATTTATATCCGGAGCGTTTAAACTTTGTTTGATTGAGCCTGGATATATACTGTTATCGAACACTCTATTCGATTGAGGCTGGATTTACCTCTGGTGCGTTTACTGCTTATATAAAGTGTGATCTATCAAAAAGTGACCAAGAATTGTCCTTACAAGACTGAAGTTCCTGCAGCTAAAAAGTGTGATCAACTACTTATTTTATTATTGCAAGTAGTATTTTGTTCTCAATTAGAATTTGTATTGAGGAGCTCTTTGTAGTCCTGGTACATTGTTCTGTTGTGGAGTTGGAGCTTAATTTTGTAATTTGACATCTACACGTGTTATAAGAAATCCCATCATTACAATTGCTTACTTCTCACCTTTGTTTACTTCTCACCTTTGCAAACATTCAACATGTATTCATTAGTTAATAGATTCATTTACTACTTTTGAAGAGAGATTGTACATATTGTGGGTTAAATTGTCTAGAATCCCCTGATGCTATATAAATTTTATCTGGCCAACACGAGGTGCTGAGTTGTGGAGCATAGTCCGGTTGTGGAGTTTCGTTCATGCTATACAGCCATTTTTGAATGAAGATTGAAAAACAGAATGACAACATACTGTCAAAAAATGAAAACAGAGGATTCTACAGTTTCATTACTCTCTTTAAGGCAGTATATATTTCTCTCCTGTTATAACTAATCAGATTAAAATAAATGAATAGCTTTTTATATTATCCTGATCTTCATTGCAGTTAAATGTTGTTTTTTACATCATTAATAAGTGATGTTATGAATATATTATGGCAAACCTTTTTGTTCTATGAAAGCAAAATGATATAGTCTTCGTTTATGCACAACAATTTCCTAGCAGATAAGACCAAGCCCCAGGGCAAGCGCAAAATATGAAGTTCAAGTAATTATCTGCCAAGTATAAACTGGCAAATAAAGTGACGGTACATTGTGAAGCAAGTTTAATAGCTTCATCTCACTAATATTTACAAATATCAGATCTCTTTCACCTTCTAATGTATAGATCTATTGCCAAGGTTATAAATATATAAACCCGTAAAAAAAAAATTATCTTTCCAACTCAGTTTCAACAAATCAATCCACCCTGAAACCTATCTTCACAATCGTCTGAGCTGACACATCTGCCTTCAATAACCTGAAAGAACCCTCCTTGTTAGCTTTCGGACCAAGAACAGAGGAGAGCAACATTTCAAAACCAAGAAAAATTACTTTCTTGAAAGATAATAGGGTGGCGCAGATAACCGATCGAGCACCCTTGATTTGTGACTACAAATACCATCACCTAAAATTACTTTCTTTAGCACACCAGATCCACATCATGTCAGAATATTTTAATTACTAATCGAAATTTCCCCAACAGGTTATATCATATATGGAAAACAAAAAATAATAAACTTCAAGGTTAACTACACGATTTTTTAAAAGGATTACTCAAAGTCATGGAGCATTTTGCCCAACCAAGAATAAAAACAATGAATCCCTTAACATGTAAATTAATAGAATATTGCCATCTATAAAATTGAATGTTTAGGTTTATCATCTCTGATAACAGGGGGGTAAGAGTCTAAGAATACACCCATTACACATACTCCAAACTTCTAGATCTTATGGTTTAACAATCTGCAAGCTTTAATTCCTAGCGTGATTCTCATTTTGCAAGAATTTCACAAAATAAAAGAAATGAAAATGCCTCCAGCTATGCTACCTGAAAAACATGTCAATTCTGTTCGTGGAACAAATACGAGAACACAGTACACTAGACAGTTTTAGAAACAAATTAGTATAAATTTGATACTTGAGAATTCAATACTAAGCCGCTATATAGAGAATATCGGCATGTAAGAGTACTATGTATGGGACGAAGGACCTCAAAGAAAGGAAGGTATTGCCAACCAAATTTGTGCACAACCTATCCATTTTCATCTAAATCTTTTAAAGCAAAGTAAATCCTTTCCCTTTCAACGCATCTCTACAACAGAACAACAAAAGTAAATGGAAATTTTCAAAATATGGCATTTTATTTTCTTAGAACCAAACAGAGGCTTAATATAAAGTGCATTTCAACATCTAGATACAACTAACACATCTTAAAATAATCAGACTTTTGTAGCTCAAAACTCATATTTCGAACGGCAGACTCAATAACACAAAGCGAATAACTTTCTGCAACAGGACCATGAAAAAAAATAAAATAGCAACATCTCAACAAGAGCTCAAGAATAAAGAAACAAAATCTCCTCGCAATTTCAAGAATGACAAAAAATCTCAACCAAAAATGATAGCTTTCCTTCACAGACATGAATTTCGGTTCGAAAGATGGGAAAAATCATGGCAACTGAAATTCGGTTCGAAAGATGGGCAAAATCATGGCAGATGAATTTAATATAATTTTTTTTCATTCGCTACCATTTTTTCTTCAAATCAGTACAATTTAGACTTAGAACCAAACTGAAACAAAATGGAAGCAGTGTTACCTCGTCTTCTTCAGGATCAGAAGGGATGATTTAATGCTTCTATGATGCAAACCCTAGCTTCAAACGAGCAACTGAAAGGGGCTTTGAGAGAGAATCGGGGAAAGGGATTTTCATATATTGAGAGAGAATCGGCAGATTGGGGATGGGTTTGAGGTGAGAGAATCGGAAGATTGGGGATGGCTTTGAGAGAATCGGGGATGGATTTGAGGCGAGAGAGGAAGCAGCGAATTTTAGTTCTAAGTCTAAATTGTACGAATTTCAATTATAAGGTACCCATTTTCAATTTTATGACCCGCTTTTGACCCGCCTGTCTTTGGTCCGTTTGGTGGTCCGTTTAATTAGTCCGCTTGAGATCTTGGATGTATATATATATATATATATATATATATATATATATATATATATATATATATATATATACTAACTATTATCGAATTTGATTCGATTGAGCCTGGGTGTGATATTCGGTGCATTTACAGCTTTTATATATACACTAGTAATTGCCCGTGCCTGAAGGCACGACGTAACGAAAAATTAGATTAAAATTTGAAAAATACTATATTACCTAAAGACTTTTTGCAACTTAAAATAACTTACAATCACACATAATAATTATCATAATATACCACACTACAACAATAATTAATTTTTTTATAAAAATAGATATTCTGAAAAATCTAAACTTGTCTACAAAACTTACAATCATCAATAACAATTATTATAATTTACCACACCACCACAATACACAATAATAATTATTATTATTGTTATTATTATTATTTTTGTTGTTGTTATTATTATTATTGTTTTTTTTATTATTATTATTATTACTATTATTATTATTATTATTATTATTATTACTATTATAATATTAATATTATTATTATTATTATAATTATTATTATTATTATTATTATTATTTTTGTTATTATTATTATTATTTTTGTTATTATTATTATTATTACTGTTATTTTTATTATTATTATTATTATTATTATTATTATTATTATTATTATTGTTCTTATTATTTTTATAATAAAAGTTATTATTATTATTTTTATTTTTATTATTATTATTATTATTATTGTTGTTGTTGTTGTTGTTGTTGTTGTTGTTGTTGTTGTTGTTGTTGTTGTTGTTACTATTACTATTAGTGTGACGCCCCCAAAATTAGGTATACATCACCCATCTTGGGTCATCAGATACATGGTACAAAATTCAAATACAACTTACTAATACAACTGACGTGTACAATACGACAAAACATAACTATGAGTTTGAATACAATTATTGTCTACTAAAGATTATACAAACTCAAAAGGAGTCCTCATTATAATTATTAACACAATATTTCACAGAATAGTGAGGACTACTAATGCTATCCTCCTGGATCGTCACTCCGTTCCCAGACTCGCCTCAAATTATATTCTCATTTCACGAAGAGAACAAAGGAAAGAAAGGGTGAGCTCAACTAGCCCAAGAAGAAATATTATGACTAAGATAATGCGAATAAATTATCATTAGTCTCCAACAATGTTAAACGATAAAATATAATAGACATCAAGTTTAACTCGCGGTGAACAAGCAATCCATTAAAAGAGTCAAGTAGAAAATAAAATCTACTATCTTTTATGATTAAAAGGTTTTTCATCATTTGTTATCACGAGACTCGACTTAATAAATATTCCACATCATCGAATCACCCTTCACACTACTGACCAAGGATATTCTTTAGTATCACGACCACAATTATCCATGCACTACGGGCTAAGAATATTTGTGTATTCATTAATGGTCATGATAATGCCAACAAGCGTCCATCAATGCACTACGGGCCAATGAGGACTTTTACCACATCATTTGTAACATTACGGTCATGATTACAATCAATAATCCTCGGTCATAATCATACCAAGTCCATCTATGCACTACAGGCCACAGATGACTTTCAAAAAAATATAAATATAAGGATGATGACAATGATATAAGAATTCAATAAAAACAAGTTCAAGAATTAATTTATCCAGGAACTAATAACGTCCAAATTGTCAACATGATACTGCTTTATAGAGTAAAATTCAAGAATGCTCAGAAGAATATTTCCATGAAAAGATACTGGATGAAGCGCAAATATCAAGAATATTCCACTAATTTCATGAAGTATAGAAGTCTAAACTTTAACCAACTGGGTATAATAGAGAATGGAATAACAACAGAAATCACCATGCATGCGGTACTTCGCATAGACAGGTTATTCCAACAGAATAATAATAACGGAACCAGGTCAGGAAAAATTTGCACCAACAGGATGTTCCAACAGAATAATAAAGATTTTAACCAGTCCTGTAAAACACACGCATGCAGGATGTTCCAAATGGAATAATAATAAGATTTTAACTAGGTCCAAATGTAAAACACACGTACGTGATGTTCCAATGGAATAATAATAAAGAAGGCGGAACCAGTCCTTGTAAAACACACAAACAGGATGTTCCAAATGAATAATAGAAGAATGTCACCAAGTATAGGGTAGTCCAGCATACAAAGTTATTCCAATGTAACAATAAAGAAATGGAATAATGAAGTTCTCTTCTAGAATACAAAAGAATAATGTCCTCACTGTAAAAATAATACTTGATATAAGAGTAGTGAAGTAGCAGAAAACTTTTCTTCTATCTCTCTATAGTCTCTCTCTATAGTTTCTCTCTCTAGAGTTCAGTGAATTCGTAAGAAAATAATGAAGGAATGAGCTTTTATTTATAGGAAAATGGAATGCATAGTAACTAATCCATGAACGGTCCAGATTGATTTACTTTAATCTGACGGTCCATATTTAAAGAAAAATCTTTTAAATAAAATATAATATATTCTATTTATATAAAAAGATTTTTACTATGCAAACACTATGCGGGCACTATGCAAACACTATGTATAATAAAATATAATATATTTTATTTATAGAATAACTTTAATAAAGTATTCTGTTTTATATAAAAAGATTTTACTATGCAAAATACTATGCATAATAGAATATAATATATTCTATTTATAGAATAACTTTAATAAAGTATTACATTTTATATAAAAGATGTTTCTATTTTATTACGTTAATAATACGAATAAAACCAACTTCTAAATCAACAATAATTGAATCAAATAATGTGAGATACTATCAAAGAACTATTGTAGCAATAATTGAACAAAACCGAGTGACTTCTCACATAAATATCAATAATCAATGCCGTGTGCTACTATGCTACAACGCGTATTACTGTACTTTTACTACCGACTAGTTCAACAGTATCAACGGTAAAACTTCCGCCGTTATTTTCAATAAAATATTTTTATCGTTTTCTCAATCCGACAATAATTCCGTTGTCCAATCCACCATGATTGTGTCGTCGCATTTAATATTTCCTGCTTAAAACGAATATTCCCCACCAATCGAATATAATATGACAACTTGTATACTTTGCAAAATTTATAAATATTACCCACAACTATAACATTATCTCAAATTCACACCATAATATAAAAAAAAATTATTTCGAGAAAATTAATTCTTTATTCATAAAATCACAATTTCACAATCTCCCTCCTTATGGAATTTACGCCTCGAAATTTACGTGACGCACTGGTATCTTAGAATAGGTGAGGATACCTTAGCTTCATTTCGATTCTAACTCTTGAGGTATAACCCTTGAGTGTTGGATACGATTCTTCGTATCCAAAATTTTAACACGAGATCTCATACGTGAAATCATCCGCTATCTCGTCCGATTCTAAATTAATATTGTGGTTCGGTCATCCACATATTTACGTAACATTGATACGTTAAAAATGTTATGAGCACGCCGACATACTTAGCGGTAAAAGCGAGTCTATAAGCCACGCTTCCTACTCAATCGAGGATTTCAAATGGGCCAATTATATCGAGGGTTGAGATTTCCTCTCTTCAGCAACTCTTGCTTCTAGAATAACGCCCTCTTGAACCTTCTTCTTCACATTCATCAGATTCGGGTATGTAGCTTGAGCATCTCTAACTTTATCGATTAAAGTCGATTTTACTCGTATATTCGTTATCTTCACGTGGGTCCCTAGAGTCTTTAACTCTATCTTTATCATTTGCAAGTTATACGAAATGAATTCTTTGTGTTAACAACATCGCACTTGTAAACGATACGATCTTCTACTCAACACGTCAGCTACCACGTTCGCTCTTCCACGATGATATTGAATGGTACGATCGTAATCTTCAATAGCTCGAGTCAACGTCTTTGGCGTATTATACGTTCGTTTTGGTTGAAGAAATATTTGAGGGTTTTAGAAATTGGTTTTGTACTGGGGTCAATACAAAATTCGATTTCACGCTCTAGGGGTAGGCTACGAAGTCTTCAAGAATACGTAAGGAAATTTATTAATAATAGAAATATCATTCAAAACTGTGACTCTCATCCAAGACTTGGGTAACATGTCACATTGATACCTATCAACTTGCCATCGTCATTCACAGCATCGCCTACAGAAAGTCTGGCTTTGGTGCATTCCACACAAGGAAGTCAACAACGAAAGGACCGGGGCTCTTTACTTATGGCTTGATATGACCATGATTGACTTTAGTGATTTGGTTGCTTGAATTCACATAACAGGTTGGTTAGGAATATGAAAGCTAACAACCGATTTAAAGCATGATGAGTAGTTAACCAATCGATTCCTAAAATCACATCAAAGGCAAGTATTTTTAAAGAGATACGATCGACAGGTAACGTGAAAGTGTTGATTTGAACAAGATTTATAAATAGTGGAGGTAATGAAGGTTTCTCCCAACTGAGGTTCAACAGGTAAATCAAAGTCTAACTTCTCCGGAGTTAACTTCAAACATTGAACACAACTAGGTGAAATAAAAGAGTGAGTAGAATCGGTATCTAACACGGTATAGACTTCGTAAGAGTTTATGACTAACATACCCGTGATAATTTTATTCATGTTCCTTGTCACGAAAAAAAAATGCTCTTTCTTAAACTACCGGCTTTAGCTTGTCTAGGACATCCTTTGGCATCACTATCCCAGCTGGACTTGACTTCACCATACGACAAAATCGAGCTAGGTGACCTTCTCTTCCGCAATTAAAACACGTTTTGGATTGCTGCGTACAGTTTGGATGGATGTGTCCCTCCTGTCCGCATTTGAAACATACGACCGGTGGTCATTCTTCTTCCTTTGAAACGGGTGCTGGTGCCGATATCTTTACGTCATTGTTGAACCTTCTCTTCTTGAAATGTCCATTCTTATTGTTTTGGCCATGATTACCACCGAAGTGGTTACCATTTCTGGCATGTTGATTCCCTCCATGCTTATTGTCACCGCTTTGATGACTATTATCACCGGTATTATCATTTTGCCGGCTGCTCTCTTTTGGTTTGGTTAACTCATTATCGCGCCCCAATAACTGAGCCTTATTAACAACATCTGAATACAAACACAGTTTATGAGAGATAAGATATTCACGTATCTCAGGTTTCAAACCTCTTAAAAATATCCGCGTCATTCTCTCTTCATTATCAACCAAGTGGGATGCAAATCGGGACAACTCGACAAACTTGGCTTCGTACTGCGACACGGTCATGTTGTTTTGCTCCAACTTGATAAATTCCACCTCCTTCATGTGACGAATGCTTTCGGGAAAGTACTTGTCATTGAATGCCTCTTGGAACTTCTCCCAAGACATCTTGAGTGCGTTAAGTCGGAGTACGCGTTTCTGATTCCCACCAAAGGATCTCGCCTCTTCACACAACATAAAGGTGGCAAAAGTAACCTTTTGCTCCTCGAAGCATCCCAAGACATCAAATATCTTGGTGATCTCGCTTTAACCACGTCTCGCCTTAAGTGGTTACGGCTTTTCCAAAAACTCCTATGGTCCCAACTCCTTGAATTGCTTAGCGGTGACCAACCGTGGGTTGCCATTGTTTCCTCCTTCATTATGAACAGAGTCGCCTTACTTTGATGTTGCATGAATTCTAAAAGCTCTTAAACGCGTCACCGTCGTTACGTCGATTGATCAATTGATGTTGTTTACGGGAGGATTATCGTCATCACATTGCACATTACTACGATTATTGATCTGTGGAGAATCAACAGTCTCCTGTGCTCCATTGCTATTCTCAACATTCTCGGATGCCATTTTCAAACACTGCCACAAAACAAGGGTTAATTGACATGCAACATATTATCACTATACTCTGACCGACCAATCAAATACCAAATAAACTTAGGTAGGTCATACTAGCGAAGGAATTCCCCGTCTCTCCCCTCCTAGTTCTAGTCTCACATCTTAGCCAGGGATCATATCCCTAAGCTTTGATACCAAATGTGACGCCCCCAAAATTAGGTATACATCACCCATCTTGGGTCGTCAAATACTTGGTACAAAATTCAAATACAACTTACTAATACAACTGTGTGTACAATACGACAAAACATAACTGTGAGTTTGAATACAATTATTGTCTACTAGAGATTATACAAACTCAAAAGGAGTCTTCATTATAATTATTAACACACTATTTCATAGAATAGTGAGGACTACTAATGCTATCCTCTGGACTGTCACTCCGTTCCCCAGACTAAATCTCGGTATATTCTCATTTCACGAAGAGAATAAAGTGAAAGAAAGGGTGAGCTCAACTAGCCCAAGAAGAAATATTATGACTAAGATAATGCAGAATAAATTATCATTAGTCTCCAACAATGTTAAACTGATAAAATATAATAGACATCAAGTTTAACTGCAGCGGAACAAGCAATCCATTAAAAGAGTCAAGTAGAAAATAAAATCTACTATCTTTTATGATTAAAAGGATTTTCATCATCAAGTTATCGCCGAGACTCAGCTTAATAAATATTCCACATCATCGAATCACCCCTGCACTACGGCCAAGGATATTCTTTAGTATCACGACCACAATTATCCATGCACTACGGGCTAAGAATATTTGTGTATTCATTAATGGTCATGATAATGCCAACAACTGTCCATCAATGCACTACGGGCCAATGAGGACTTTTACCACATCATTTGTAACATTACGGTCATGATTACATCGAATAATCCCTGGTCATAATCATACCAAGTCCATCTATGCACTACAGGCCACAGATGACTTTCAAAAAAATATAAATATAAGGATGATGACAATGATATAAGAATTCAATAAAAACAAGTTCAAGAATTAATTTATCCAGGAACTAATAACGTCCAAATTGTCAACATGATACTGCTTTATAGAGTAAAATTCAAGAATGCTAAGAAGAATATTTCCATGAAAAGATACTGGATGAAGCGCAAATATCAAGAATATTCCACTAATTTCATGGAGTATAGAAGTCTAAACTTTAACCAACTGAGTATAATAGAGAATGGAATAACAACGAAATCACCATGCATGCGGTATTGCGTAGGCAAAGTATTCCAACGAATAATAATAACTAACCGTGTCGTGCAAAATTTGCACCAACAGGGATGTTCCAACAGAATAATAAAGATTTTAACCAGTCCGATGTAAAAACACACGCATGTGATGTTCCAAATGTAATAATAATAAGACGGAACTAGGTCCATGTAAAACACATGCATGTGATGTTCCAATGGAATAATAATAAAGATTTTAACCAAAAAGTGTAAAACACACAAACAGGATGTTCCAATGAGAATAATAGAAGAATGTCACCAAGTATAGGGTAGTCCGCGATACAAAGTTATTCCAATGAAACAATAAAGAAATGGAATGATGTAAGTTCTCTTCTAGAATACAAAAGAATAATGTCCTTACTGTAAAATAATACTTGATATAAGAGTAGTGAAGTAGCGAAAAAATTTTCTTCTATCTCTCTCTATTTCTCTCTCTAGAGTTCAAAGAATTCGTAAGAAAATAATGAAGGAATGAGCTTCTATTTATAGGAAAATGGAATGCATAATAACTAATCCATGAACGGTCCAGCATTGATTTACTTTAATCAAGGTCCATATTTAAAGAAAAATCTTTTAAATAAAATATAATATATTCTATTTATATAAAAAGATTTTTACTATGCAAACACTATCTTGGACACTATGCAAACACTATGTATAATAAAATATAATATATTTTATTTATAGAATAACTTTAATAAAGTATTCTATTTTATATAAAAAGATTTTACTATGCAAAACACTATGCATAATAGAATATAATATATTCTATTTATAGAATAACTTTAATAAAGTATTCATTTTTATATAAAAAGATGTTTCTATTTTATTACGTTAATAATACTGAATAAAACCAAACTTCTAAATCAACAATAATCGAATCAAATAATGTGAGATACTATCGCAAAGAACTATTGTAGCAATAATTGAACAAAACCGAGTGACTTCTCACATAAATATCAATAATCAATACCGTGGTGCTACTATGCAACAACGCCAGACATCGCATTCTTACTTTTACTACCGACTAGTTCAACAAAGATCAACGGTAAAACTTCCGCCGTTATTTTTAAAAATATTTTTGTCGTTTTCTCAATCCGATAATAATTCCGTTGTTAGGGGTCCACTTGATGATTGTGTCGTCATCGAATATTTCCCTCGTTTAAAACGAATATTCCCCGACCAATCGAATATAATATGACAACTTGCATACTTTGCAAAATTTATAAATATTACCCACAACTATAATATTATCTCAAATTCACACCATAATATAAAAAAAATATTTCGAGAAAATTAATTCTTTATTCATAAACTCTGGGGTTTCACAATCTCCCCTCCTTATGGAATTTCACCCTCGAAATTTACGTGCATACTTGGTATGCCGAACAGGTGAGGATACCTTGACTTCATTTCAGATTCTAACTCTTGAGGTATAACCCTTGAGTGTTGGATGCGATTCTTCTTATCCAACTATAACATTATTATTATTATTATTATTATTATTATTATTATTATTATTAATTAAAATTTGAATAAATCTGAACCGTTCTTGTGCTTTCTCGTCCAAATCAATTAGAATGAATCTGATTCATTATTATATAGATTACTATTACTATTATTATTATTATAATAATAATTATTACTATAATTATTATTATTATTACTATTACTATTACTATTACTATTACTACTACTATTACTATAATAATAATAATAATAATAATAATAATATTAATTATTATTATTATTATTACTATATTATAATTATAATAATAATAATTATTATTATTATTATTACTATTATTATTATTATTATTATTATTATTATTATTAGTCCTATAATAATAATAATAATTATTATAATTATTATATAATAATAATTATTATTATTACTATTACTATTATAATTATTATTATTATTATTAGTACAATTATTATTATTAATAATATTACTATTACTATTATTATAATAATAATTATTATTATTATTATTACTATAAATATTATTATTATTACTATTACTATTATTATTATTATTAATGTGACCCCAAAAATAGGTATACAACACCCATTCTCGAGTCGTCAAAATACATGGTACGTAAAACAACTACAACTTTATTAATACAACATAAAACTGTGAGTTTAAATACAAATATTGTCATCTGATAATATCCTCGCTCATTCGTTCCTCATTCTCTACCAAATGAGGTGTAAACTCGAATAACTCTGCGCGAACTTAAGCATCGTATTGGGACACCGTCATGTTGTTTTGTTCTAGTCTAATAAACTCTACCTCCTTCATATGGCGAATACTTTCAGGAAAGTATTTTTTGTTGAAAAGTTTCTGAAACGTTTCCCAAGACATGCTAAGTGCGGCAGGCTGGGTCCGTTTCATAGACTCCCACCAGTAGTCTGCCTCGCCACGGAACATAAAGGTGGCGAATGGAACCTTCTGTTCCTCCGTGCATCCCAAGACATCGAATATCTTTGTTATTTGCTTGACCCATGTTTTCGCCATGATCGGATCCGGCTTTCCCTTAAATTCTGGTGGTCCCAACTCTTTGAACCGCTTGGTGTCAGATGTCGTCGTTGCTATCATTTCCACCGTATTCTCATACACGAGTCTCCCGCTGCGGTTTTGCATGAACTGCAAAAAGCTCCTAAACATCCGTGCCGTTGCTCATCGCTCTTCGCCGGTGGTGTTGTTTACGGAGGAATATTGCCTTCTGTTACGCGCTTCCTCGGGTGGTGAATAAAGGTGTTTCCACGGTCTCATTAACTCCACCGCTAATATTCTCAAATTGCCATTCTTAAATCTTGCCATAAAATAAGGGTTAATTAAACAAATTAACATATCACATATTAACCATATACTTCAATCGACCAACAAATAAGCTTAGGTATGACACACTAGCAAAGGATTACTCGCCTCCCCTCCTAGTACTATTCCCCAATCTCCGCCAGAGACCATATCCTAAGCTCGATATTAACCGTGACGCCCCAAAATAGGTATACAACACCCATTCTGAGTCGTCAAAATACATGGTACAGAAACAACTACAACTTTATTAATACAACATAAAACTGTGAGTTTAAATACAAATATTGTCATCTAGACAATATCCACACTCAAATAAGTCCTCATTACAATTATTAATACACTATTCTACAGAATAGTGAGGACTACTAGAACCACTTCTAGAACCATCATTCCACACCTCGACTAGTACTCGCTACATTCTCGCCTCCTGAGAAGAAAAATGGAACAACAAGGAAAAGGGTGAGCTCAACTAGCCCAGTAAAGAACATTATGACTAAGATAACATAGAACAAATTATCGTTAGTCTTCAACAGAGAAAAATCTGATAGAATACAATAGACAACCAGTTTTAAATCAATCCTCGCAGCGAAAATAATAATTCATTTGAAGAGTTAAGTAGAGAATGCAAACTACTATCTTCTATATACGAATTTAAAAGTTCATCGTCGATATTTTATCCCTGTAACATCAATCAATATATATCTGGAATTAAATATTCATCTTTGCACTGCAGGCCAAAGATATTCACCAGTTGGTCATGTTCATCTAAACACTTGTTCATCCTTGCACAACGGGCAATAGATATTTATCATAAATCATTAATCTTTGCACTACATGCCAAAGATATTCAATTATATCATCATTTAGGACGGAGGATGATGAAAAATATTTTAAATGAAACGAATCCAGTGAAACAAAAGAATAAATATTAAGGATTCGTATTTCAGCTATTTCATGTTCAAAAATACCTCATAAATAATCATAGTGGAGTAAAATTCAAGAATGATCAAAACATGGATACAATCAAAGCTAGTATCCATAATAGATATTTTGACGAAAAAACAAAATTTAATTTTTTGTGAATAGTCTTGATTCGTGAATAGTCTTGGTCATATCGTGAATAGTCTTAGTATATGTGAATAATAACTCCGACACCAAAAGATAGAAATTTCACAAAAAACATCATCATGCTTCATGAATAGTACTCGTGAATAGTAACTCGTGAATAGTAACTCGTTGAATAGTAACTCATGAATAATAACTCATGAATATGTACCCGACATAAAAAAGTTCCAAATTTGATAAAAAGTTCCAACCAATATTTCAGCATAATGATATTGAAGAAATAATATCATTTGAGAAGAGAATAACATCCCTTACCTTAGCTAGAATAGTACTTCTGGTTGGAATACTGGATATAGTGCTGAAAGAATTTGCACCGTATAGTAATACTCAAAGTACTAAAATACTAACAAAAATACGCTTGATATATAGAGAGGGAAAGAGAGAGAAATCTGTAGTTTCTAGTGTGATTTTCAATTCTAACCTAAGCACCCTATTTATAGGAAAATGCTTAGAACACCAAAGCAGAAAATTTAATATAATATTAATATATTAAAATTAAATTCCTACGCCAACCTTAGAAAATCTGAAATTAGCCCATTCAACAAACATGTGGAACACACCATAATGAAAAAAACGTTTTTGTTATTTAAAATATTTTAAATTTCCAAAAATTAATTATTTCGGAACTTCGGAACTTCAATAATTCACAATAAATAGATCTTTTATCAGAAAATTTGAATCTCGCTGGTTTTTATAGGAAATTCAATTCTCTACAACTTTTCTGTAAGAAAGTTTTTCAAATTCCAAATGAAATTGACCAAATCCACAAACGGGACGATTTTACTGTGCTATAATCAAATTTCACCAAGAAATGGGGTCCACCGACACACAAAACATGTGTTAAACAACTTTTGCAACAAAAATACTCTTCCTCCTCATATACTCATATATCCCACATTCATTGTAAAAATATCATCATTATTATATTATAATAATATAATAAAATATTATTTTATCGTAAAAGATAAAATATCGATTTTCAACAATTGTCACTTTAAAAATTTTCTCCATCTATATCCACATAAAATCAATATTTTCCTCATCATATAAATCAATAATTAATTATTCACAAATAATATTACGAATCACAAAGATCTTGGCAACTGTGTTGCTCTCTAGAAAGGGGGCTTTCCAATAAGAATTTCTCCTTACTGTCGCGCAATTAGGTGACCAAACCTTTCCTTAGACAGAACTTTCTAGACATTGCCAATAATGTTTTCTAATAATATTATTCAGATAATATGAATTATGTCTTCGATAATGGAAAATACTGTGTAGTGACAATTATTGAAACAACAGTAATATAAAATATCAACGCATCAATTATTGAATCAATAAAATAAAATATCGAATAAAGAATTCATCAGAACAATTATTGAGTAGTGCCTTCTTAAGTAAGAATCAATAATTGGTGCAATACTGCAGTGTACTCTCTTGTAACAACGCGTATTCATCGTGTTTTAACCACCGGTATTCCAACAATGTTAATTGGTAATAACTACTGCTTATTTATAAACAACTTATACTTGTCGCTTTCTTCATCCAATCGCTTTTAGTTATGGGGCCCATTAAAGATCGCTACTCATCGTATTTAATAATATTCCCAAAGCCAAGAATATTCCACGACCAAACGAATATTCCCGACAAAAAATGAATATTTTATAACCACCGCTTATTTAAAATATTTAAGATTTCACCCATAACTAACCACATTAATCAAATCAACCCTTACTATTTCAAAATAATAAATAGAGGAAAATAAATTTCATTTATTAATAATTTGGGGTCTTACAATTAATATTATTATTATTTGTTTTTGTGTATGAAGAAGAGAGGAGATAGAAAGATTTTGTGTGTGAACATGAGAGAGAGTAGGGTGTAGGGGTGAATTTGATTTTGGCGGGAAGAAATATGAGCCTTTAGATTAAGTTAGAAAAATTAAGTTAGAATGAATCTGAACCGTCCTTGTGCTTTGTCAAATGAAATATTCAAAATGGGTTCTATTTTATTATATAGATAATTGTTTACAGCTTTTGTACATATTGCATCATCATGTTAGCCTAGGAATCATATGATCACAAATTCAATTCCTGAATCTAGATTCGGTTCCAGTGATGGAAATTTTCAACTGCAGCCAGATTGTAAATTATTCACGGTGTTTGAATTTTCTTAGATGGTTCTCATGCCCACAAAGAGTTCGGTGCTGCTATGTACTTTATTTTCTCGAAGATGTCTCACATCTCAAAAATAATAAAAGCAATCAAGCCGAACACATAATAAAATGGAAGTATCAAAGGCCTCAATTACTATTGAGCAGAAGGGTTTGAAAAACCTGTTTTAAAAAACATCACTGCCATATCTCGTTAAAATTGAACTTTTATACAAAATTCAAAACCTTTGTATATAGGTGCAAACAAGGTATAGCACTATTTCCAGATAATTGCACATTAACCTACACACATACATTCAGATAAAAGTTTAAATTGAAAAGTGGTGGTAACCGTGTCACCACGTAAGTCAGGGGGTGCCTAACACCTTTCCTTCGCTTAATTAAGCCCTCGGACCCTAACGAATCTCAGTTTCACAGACCAGTTAAGCAGTGTCACATCACTAGGTCTTTGTGAAAACTTTTTCTCGGTTGAGTTGGTGCAACCATTTAAAAATACCAATTGACGACTCTTAAATTCTAATCGTCGACATATACATGTCGGACCTTTTGAAACTTGTTTTTTCAAACAAATCTCACCTAACATGAGAACACCAAAAGACAAGAACAGAAAGGGACAAATAAAAATCCTGACATTGATAATGTTCTTTGCTGTAAAGTATGTTCTTACTTGTTTCCCAAGTTGATAAGGATCGCATATCCCTTTCTTTTCAAAATTGATCTTTCGTAATCCTTTTACGAGATTTTTTGAGGATAGTTTTTTGATCAAGTCCATATGGACATGTCCCATCCTTCTATGTCATAGGTTAGCTTCATCTTGTATTGTGTAAGACATAAGTCTTCATCTTGTTGGTCCAAATAAAGAGTATATATATTTCCCTCTCTTTGTGCAACTAAGATAACATTGTTAGTACCATGAGATATTGTACATTTATCTTTATAAAATTTTACTTGATGACCATTATCCATTAATTGACTAACACTAATAAGATTAAATTCACGACCATTTACAAGATGAACATTATTAATATTAACCTTACCATTACCAATTTTACCTTTTACAACTATTTCACAAGTTCGATTATCTCCAAATGTGACTATTCTATTTTTCTTCTTGAGATTTAGCTCCACGAACTTTGATTTGTCACCGGTCATGTGACGAGAACATCCACTATCAAGAATCCACTTTTGAGAAGGAACCCTTGCCTTTAGACATACTTATCAAGAGAAAATGACATTCATCTTTTGGGTATCCATATTTTTCTGGGTCTACTTGTATTAGTTGAAAGCAAATCATTCTTCTTAATCCATATCTTTTTAGTTTTATTTTCCTTCTTTGAGCAATTAACATCTAAGTGACCTTTAGAACCTCAATTTATACATGTAGTGAAAAGATGAGCAATAATTCAATTTAAATTGTGATTTGGACTTAAGAATTTTTACTTCCTTTTTCTCTGTTGGATTATAACCAATTCCTTGTTTTTCATAACTAGGTCTTTGTTTACCTAAAATAACAGCTAAATTTTCTTCCCCTTGAATAAATTTAGCAAGAGATACTTTTAAATTAGTCTATTTCCTTTTGTTGTTCATTAGTTGCAATACCCATATTATGCGACTCATTACCAAAAGCATCAATACATACATCTCTTATTTTTATTTCATTTGTTAATTTTTCAACTTTATTATTTAAAGATTTACCTTGTCGAAAAGTATTTTGTTATAATTTTCCAGATACTCATTTTTAGCAATAAAAATCTTTTCTTCATTAAATAAAGTTGTTTCTAAAATTCTTTCTTTTCATCTATTAGCGATTCGACTTCACCCATTAATGTATTTACTAAATCTTTTAAATATGCATTATTTTCTTTTAATTTATTATTTTTTGATTTCAGAATATTAAAATCATAAATAGATACCTCACTAGATTCACCTTCGATTCCTATGAAGCATATTTGTTCTTTTTGTAGTCTTTGGAACCTGTTTTCCCTTTGTTCTTCAACTGAAAGCAATCCTTCTTGAAGTGATCTGGATGTCCACACTCAAAACATGTTTCTTCGATTTGCTTGCCTTTGAACTTGTTTGGATTAAAAGTGTTCTTTCTTTGTAGTAGTCCTTTGAGTCTCCTTGAAATCAAAGCTATTTCATCATCCGAATCATCCTCAAGTTCCTCTTCTTTACCTGCAGTAAGAGGTAGTACTTTTTTTCGAGGGAGTTTCTCCTTATCATCGTATCTTTTCAATTGGTGTACATATTCTTCTAATTCACCAAACAAGGATAAAATATCCATAGATGAAATACTAGCAGATTCTTGAAGAGTAGTAATTTTTGATGCAAACCTCTTGGGCATAGCCCGAAGTAACTTACGATTGATCTCACTTTCTGGAATTGATTTGTCAAGTAGCTTTAGGGAATTTATGAGAACCAGGAATCGTGCTTGAGACATTTTGATGGTTTCATCTCTTTCAAGTTTGAACATTTCACAGTCGCATGAGCATGCTTAGCTTGACTTCACGTACTTTAGATGTGCCTTCATGACTCACTATTAGAGTATCCCATATTTCTTTAGTTGTGTTGCGTGAAGAGACTTTGTCTATCTCGGATTGTACCATGCCACTAAGAAGTGTGTTCATAGCCTTTGAATCGTATGACATCATGTAAGTTTCAGTTGAGTCCATCTCTAACAGAGTCTTTGGAGTACCATCATCTTTTCTTGGGATAACTGGTCTATTTTTTATGACCCACAATTTCCAAGGATCTCTTTTCAAGTAGATCCTCATTTGGAATTTCCAGAAGTTGTAATTTTTCGTTCCATACAGTAGTGGAGGTCTATTTTGTTGATTGACCTTCTTAACAGTTATTCCCGAACTGTGCCATCTCAGAATCTTTCCTTACAAGTCACCTTTAAGACCAAGATAAGTAGAGGCAAGCTCTGATACCAAATGAAATTTAAGTAAGCACACTTAGAAGGGGGGGGGGGGGGGGGTTGAATAAGTGTGGGAACAAAAGATGTCAAACTTTTTCAGTTAAAAAAAAAACTCTCTTTTAATGAATGCAGGAGGCTGAATTGAATAGTTAGGCTTACCAAATTATCAGCGTATGAATGTAGGATGCTGAATTGAATATTTATGCTTACCAGATTATTAGAGTATGAATGCAGGATGTTAGATTGAATATTTATGCTTACCAGATTATCAGTGTATGAAAAACAGGATGTTGGATTCAATATTTGTGCTCACCAGATTATTAGTGTATGAATATGGGATGTTGAATTAAATATGAATACTTGTAGTATTATCAGTTTACTTAACTTCTTTCAAAACTTAATTTTGTTTTAGAAAATTGTGACTTAATTTAAGGAACATAATAGATAATCACACAAACACTAAGATTTTTACGTGGTTCAACTACTACTCTCTATAATAGTAGTCTAATCCACGTCCAATACCAACAAGTATTGGACACTCTCTTTTATTAATTTACTTCAACTACAAGTTGACTCTTTTACACAACAAGTTCCAAACACTTGAGCACTTTTGCTCCTTGTGCACCTATGCACTCTTAAGCACCTATGCTTCCTTGAACCTATTTGCAAAATTCTTTAATCCAAACCAGATTAGAACCTTTAGATAATACTTAGTCTATTTAATAATAGAATTACAAGTAGAGGTATATGATCAAAACAATTAATCAATTCACAATGCAAGGCTCTAATATGCAATGATCAATAAGAGAAAGATATTACCAGTAAAATTCCACAGATGAAAGCTAAAAATTAATAGTCTCTTTACACAGCAGCTTATGACTTCTTAATACTAAGCTTTATATCTTTAGATGGATGTCTAATGAAGAGAGATATATAAATCAATGTAAGGCAACAGGGTACTGATGGTATTGATTTTCTATATTATCAGTGGTCTGTGTATTGAGACCAACTCATTCCCATTTTATAGAGTTGAAAAACTTCCGACCATTAGCTTAATTGATTACAAATTCATATTAGTTGCTTAATTTATGCTTTGTACCAGTGATATGACTATCTTATGGACACTGTCGATTTTATCAATTAATGTATATATATTGAGACCAAAGTCTGTAGCCCATGAAATGATCAATCATATATTTCTAGATCCCCACTATCACGTTGCATAATATAAGGTAATGGGTCTGTTTAGAAATCTTTTTATAGAAACAATACAATATTTCCAACAACAGATTCCTAATAGGATTTAAATTGATTTCCCATGATAAACAACAACCTTTTTAAGTACTGATCAGATGACTCATTTCTATAAGGAAGTTATAATCAATATTGTTTGAATATATATTTCCGTTACACTTACTAAGAGGATTAAATCATGCATTGATTTCTATTATGATGGAAACAATATATTTAGTGTAAAAACTCTTTTGCTTTAAGTTTTTGACATCTCACTGCTTAATTTAAGGAATGATATATTTAAGTCATAACAATTAATTAGTTAGATCTTTTTATATATGGAAATTTCAATTCACCGAACTAGGAGTTTTAAAGCACTCGATACTAAAATCATTATGCTTTATTATTTCATCTAACCAAATTAAATGCCAGTTCCTTATTAAATTAAATGTAATGCAAGTGATCTTAGAGCTTTGAATTGAAAATAAATTAATTACTAGGATCTTACATAATCTCCTAGAGACTCAAGGTCTCGCAACCGTTACTACAACATTACATAGATAAATCTAAAACAGCACTCAAATATAAATTAGTCAATTCTTAATACATCATAATAATAATATTTCTAACTTAAAGGACTAAAGCTATTATGTAGCCTTGCCCTTGTCATTCTCGGAAGTATTGCCTTGCTCTACCTTAACTGTAAAGTTTTTAGGGAAGTTAGAATGAGCAACAAATTTACCCAGCAAGTAATTTAGAAATATGGGTGAACAATTATAAAGTTCGAAATCTCAAAGTTATAGCAATAGATGATACTTCAAGGATAACAAGAAGTATCAATAGTTCTCAATAAGTGTCGCTATGGACTGAAAGATATCAACAAGATTCAAAGGTTTAATCATTTCAAGGTTCAAGAATAATGAACACTAAGCAGTCACTAGGGACTATGAACTTCTACTAGAATTAACAGTATTATACTAAAAATCCACTATAAACAAATACAATAGGTGATCAGCCTAAAGTACCCTACGTTATGCATAACATTTAAACATGCTAGTATGTGTGCACGTCGTTTCCCGTACAAATATATAATTTCTCCTTCAATGAGGGTTGTTCATCTTAGTAGATTTATACAAGTCTGCACCAAGTCAATTAGTTTGGATAGCTTTCTAACACATGATATTGGTCTAACTGAATCAAATGGCTTAGACAACTTTTATAATGCCTTTAGGAACGGTAAGCTTGCAACAACATCAAGATATAAAATTGATTTCCGAATAGTAATATATAATGTGTCGATGTAGATATGGTCAATATAGCAACAATTCAGATTTTATACAATATGTAAAGTTAAGAGAGTTAGAGAACTTGCCTTATGCGTAGTTTACGAACTCTATAGCTTATCAACACTTCGAAATTCATATTATATCGTAGTTATGTATACAACATATTTATTAGTTACTCAAACTCTATAAGTCACTAATCTCATATATGTTCGATTACATAAGTTAGCGACATACATTTATTCCTCTCTTAGTAACACAATCAGATTTCACATTAGCACACAATCGCAATGCGTAGTTTTGTAACCACCGTTTAGTTTTTAAAAGCATATTTAGATAATTTTTAAAAACCTTTAGATTCTTGGGTTCACATAACCATTATGTGTTAGAACACTTTAAGCATCATTATGACTCTGTGTTAAAGTTTAGAATAGAAATGTAAACATGCTTCCAAGTTCAGATCATAAGGTAATAGTCGAAAGTAAACCTCGTGGTGGCCTTGCTATTCTACGAGTATAGGCTTAGGACAAATAAGAAATTTGTCCCTCCCCCGCCAAACCAGAGCATGGCTTTGCCCTTCCTAATTCTGACTCATTTTTAGCATACTTGGATAATAACACATAGTAAATACACATGTTAAAGGGTCTTGCATACTTCTAAGGTTTCTTCCAGTTCATCTACACGCATCATGGTTTCAATTGGAATTTCTATAGAATTTAACGCCAAATAAGGTAATAAAATCATGAGGCCAGCTATATTAACCCTTTATTCATATGAGAAGGTCATAAAATCTATAATATGCAAGTATTCACATCGTTTACATATAGCTACTATCGTCTATCACTTTAAAACATGTCTAACTCATGTTTGAATAGTTACTTTATGTCTAACGAGGTGTGTGTATATATATGCCAACCTTGTGACATAAAGAGTGCTAATAGGCATGTTTTAAAGTTCAAAATATAACTCACATCATGTTCTTAGTATAAGTTTGCAAAACATCAAATCTTTTTGTTAAAAGACCCCTTTTTACCCAGTCAAGATTACATATCACACACGAAGAATTTTGGAATCAAATTTCATACGTAGCTAGGTCTTGTGTGCATGTTAACAAGATCATAACTGAGACATCACATGTTTCGTTAAAGTTCATTTTCAACATTCTAAGATTTTTTTAGAAAATGTATGTTAATGCAAGCTAGATTACCTATGCTATGCAAAGGAACCTTACACTACATGCTAGACCCATTTTCATGCATGTCTAAGTCATATTAACATGTTAGAATTTATCAGATTGCAACGGAGGTTAGAATTTTTGACTGGTGCACGACGAATCAGGCTTGGGTTTGTCTTTAGGGATGGGCACAATCGCTAGCTTCTTCCAGCAACACCAGTGAAGAGTTTTAGAATCTATGAGAACTCACAATACATGTATGCAATTCTCTAATTTAGCAGGTTTAAATCACCCACATAGGTCTTATACATGCATACTAACTTAGATAACAAGTTGACATCATTCCTTAATCCAATTAACAGAAAATTCATGCTCTTTCAAGAATTTATCAAACTCAAAATTTAAGAACATGGTGTAAGAGTTATACCTTTGTGAATTTAAATTCTAAGCATGCTGCAAATTCCAATTCTTAGTCTCCTCTCTAAATCAGTATACTCACACTCCAATTTTACTTATCAGAATTTTTAGCAATGAATTGAGAAGAAAAGGAACTCTAATTGATAAAAAATTGATTACACACACAATGGTTTTGCCTACCATTTCAAACCAACGGGAAGGAGAAGAAGATGATGGTAAATGGAGGTTTGGTGAAAAGCATTACTATTCAGCCCACTCTCTTCCTCATCATTTGAAATCTACTGATGGTAAGGGAGAGAAAAGGTTATGCTAGGCCATTGGTCTAATTACGTGATGAAGAAAGTTGTGACACTAATTTAGGGAAAAGTAGGAATCCTCCTCATATACCAGTAAAAATGTAATTCGCATACTAAGGTTAATCCATTTTTTGGCTTACAAATATAACTTTGATAAATTACGGGTATATGTATACATAATCATATAATCCATGTACATTGGACTAGTCCCAATAATATTTACAATCGGTCTGAATATAATTTAGTTAGGTACTAACAACCCCTTATTTCAATAAAATTTTATTATTCCGATTATACGTAAATATTAAAATAAACATTTAATAGTAAATATTTTATTACTAGATTTATTTTCTCCCATATATTTAGAATGCACATTTACTTGTCCCACCACACATCATGGTGTCACTTGGTAAAATTATATGATTAACTTACTTTTATCATATAGTTTTATATAATCTTTATTCACCTTCTATTGTCACACCTATTTCATATTAAATGGATGTAGCAACTTTATACATATGATCACACATTAGTTATTATTACACATAGCAAATAATTTAATAAATATAAATATTAGTCTATCATACCCTTTAAATTATTAATTCATTAATTTAATATAATAATATTAATCAAACTCATGATTAAATCATTCCTTCATTATGTCACTTAATGATTTTCTTAACATTTCATTATGCCAAACTAAGCAATTCACATAAGCATTAAATTAAGCTTTTCATCAATTCCACCATAACGCATAGTTGTCACATACTTAACTTAATTTAATAGAATTATTGTATCCCATGCCACAACAATATTTATTTATATTCAACTTTTATTAATATAATTATTAATAATATTTAGAAAATTCTCGGATATTACAGGATGTATATCACAGTTGCATCATATTATTGCCAAGGTACACATTTTGCAAAGTTTATGTTTAGTTTTAGTATATCACATTTGTTTACTTAATAATATATGAGCATATAAATTTTGTAGGAGGCATCATCTCAAGGACAACATATCCACTAGCTGGGTGTATATGTGGCCACCCACGATGGTTTGCCTGAGGCTATCCAGATAGCGGTATACTTTGATATGTTTATAAATTTATACGTCATTCTTAAGCATTTTATATTTATTGTTAACTATTTAATTTTTAACCTGCTGACAGGACACTTATAAGAACCTAATGAATGAGTGTTATCCTAAAGACACCCCGTGGCCGCCGATTGATCAAGAGTTGTGGGAGAGGACATCAGTTGTGAAGAAGAACTATGTCAAAGGCCAAGGAAAACGACAACAACCGACTATCAGTGGCACATACAACTTTGTTTATCAGTTTACTCAACATTCCTACCATCTGATGTCGCACACTTCTGCTGATTGTGTGAGCGCAATATGTCAGGATCAAAATCTTCTTCTCACACTTGGCGGGCATCTAAAGTCTTTGACTCCTGAGGAGTTAGCATATGCAGTGGCGAGAGCAGCACAATGGGAGGATGATCCCGAGGTAATCTTGTCATTGTTTAACTCTATGTACTTTAACATTAGATACTACTTTACATGTTTAACTTTACATTTAATAATTCATGTTTTATTCTTTTGTTACAGCCCCATCTGGACGATATTCCTACGTTAAGGCATTTGTATTCCTTCTTTGTCTTGTTAATCGACATTTGATTATTATTTTTACCCACTAAATAATTAAATGCATGTTTATATTGTACGTTATGACATTTGTATATAAATTGTACTCGAACGGTACTTGTTTATATATATGAAGACAATATGTGTGGATGTTTATATTCTTGTGTTGGTTTTATTAGATTGTGTGTGTGCATATATATATATATATCAATGGATTTGTATGGGTTTTTATAGATGTTGGTTTTGAAAGTAGTATGAATACAAGTTAATCATGTTTGATGATAAAGCATATACTTTGTAAACAATCTTGTTTATTTATTAATAAAAGTATTTATTTATTAAAGTATTTAATTTATCTACATGATGCTGTTATTTATTATGTGATAAACCCATAGTTTTGGGCAATGCTTTTAGAATCATGATGAGATCATGCTAATGAGATCTAAATTCTTAGATAGCTTAAAAACTAAAATGTTTCTAGTAATTGGATTACAAAAAAGGGGATTAATGAATCCGGATAGATTTGTACATACGTTGTTTGCTCATTTGATAAGGATGATTGATCTCATGATCATTTATGTGGAGACACAAAAACAAGTATGTAGGTGTTTATTGGAGAATAAGTTCACTGAACATGAGAGTACCTAATGGAGTTTTACTTGTCTCTCAATAGGAATTCTTGTAGTGATAATAGTGCAAGTGATCCTTGGACTTGAGAACATCATAGTATCTTTTGTATAATAAGTTATACTTTGACGTGTCCCTTAAGATCCTTAGGGTATATCAAAGGATATGCTTGGGTGTAATAAGTTATATATGGAGATAATGAATGATCAATAAAAAATCTACCGCTTCTAGTAAAAGAAGAGAAATATCTTATGTGAATCGATAAATGACAACCTAGGAATCCTTGGTCATGGTAGAACGAAATTAGAAACGAGTTTCTAATTTGTATTATTTGGAGTTGTGCATTTTTGAATCGAAATACATATAATTAAATAAATTAAAACTTGACAGTAATTCCATGTCTTATATTTAATTGGGACATTGTATGGTGGAATGATTGAATTGTATGGTAACTATTTACTTAATTGTTCTTTTATGATTAATGTTGAAATCTATGTTATCTAGAAAGTCGTTGATAGCTAAGGAGGCTTATCCTTATTATAGAATAAATATTATTTATTTAAATAAATAAATAGTTTAATTTATTTATTTAAATAAGATTAGAATTATTTTAATTGATTTATTCACAACTGGTTTAATATGGAGAACCTAAATGGTCACATCATAAACGAAGAATATTAATTTAAGAAATAAATGGCATAATCGTAATAATAAGTGTATTTAATTTAATCTATGGTGATAAAATAAGTTAAATAACTTAATATTTATTATTAATATTTTTGAAATACTAAATATAAATTAATAAGATGAGTCTTTTTATTATTATTACTACTATTATTAAGTTCATTATTAAAGAATTTTGGGAATTAATTAATATGAGTACTCTCATATATTCCTAATACGATTAAGAGGCTAATTAGTTAAAAGAGTTTAATTAATTATTACGAATAAGATTTGGAAGCCTAATTAATTAAATAAAAACCATATTCCTAAATAGTTTAGCAGGGTTCCCTACACCTATAAATAAGAGTAGTCTTATTATGGGTAAGGGTGACACAAGTTACACACTTTATTCCAAGAGTTGGGAGAGTGCACCTTTTTTATAGAGATAGAGAAAAACTAAGGTTTTGCCAAATACCCTACTTTTTGATTTTTTGTTCTTCCTTGGTGGACAACCTCTGGAGGTCAAACGCTTGGGTGGCTAACATTAATCAAAAGAAGGAATCTAATCCTGTGAATTCAAGGAGACTACGAAAGACTAGAAATTGAACTCGTACATGAGGAAGCTTGATTCTACAAGGGTATGAATTTGATTCTCCTTCTTCTTTATTTTGATTGATAATTAAGCACAAAGCATGATCATGGTGATCATGGTTTGTATGAAAATTTTAAATTCCGTTTTATCGCGCTTCTGCTATGTTTATGTGATTTGATTACGTAATCGCGCTATATACAAACCTAAATGTGTTATCGGAGCCTAACTTTGTGCTAATTAACGATTTTATAATTCCATGTATGAATTGATATGCAAATTGATCGAATTTTCAAGGCAAACCAAAAATTTTCTGGTTCTACTATGCGGCCACGCCGTGACCCATTTTATTTTAGGCACGACTGCGCCACATGCCAGAATCTGATTTTTTTTGTTTTTTCAATTAAAATAAATGGTTTATTTAATTAATAAAAATTTAAAATAAAGATATTTATTTTATCTGAAATATGATTTCAGATTGCTAAAAATTAAAGAGTTTAATTTTGATTTGGTTTTTGATTAAAATAAAATAGTTGATCTTTTTTTAAAAACTAAATATTAGCAAATTTTGGCACATTAAATTGATATCGATGCATATATGAAATGAATTTATTATTCATGGGATGGTTTTTATTTATTGATACATATGGTGATATGTATAATAATAAATGGGATTGATTATGAACAATTAACCAATGTGATTGAATTTTATTTTAGTTGGATGCATGAATGTATGTGTTTTATTAAATGGGGTATGCGTACCTCGTCTTCTCTAGTTTTTTCTTAATGTAAATTCTATCTCCCTCCTATGTACTTCCCCTTGACTGCTGATCAAGGTTTCTATTTGTTGTAAATAGTTTTGTAATAGGAATATTTAGAATTATTTTAAAGAACTGGAGACCAAGGAGCAAGGAGCACTTGAAGACCCGTTTGTAATGGAGCTCGGGATTTAAATGTAATAATTATATTTAAATTTAATTCTTGCACCCTAGGTTTGACCTCTTAGTTCACTTGGTGGCTCTAGTGAACCAAACTCGAATAAAGTTCATAATCAATTCGAGTAGAATATAGTATTCTATATATGCATAATTATACTATATATATTATATATTATGCAAACATGCTTCGCATGTTAATTAATATTGTCAACGTCGGGATTTTTATTTGTCCCTTTTCTGTTCTTGTCTTTTGGTGTTCTCATGTTAGGTGAGATTTGTTTGAAAAAACAAGTTGTGAAAAGGTCTGACATGTATATGTCGATGATTGGGACTGTAAGAGTCGCCAGTTGGTATTTTTAAATGGTTGCACCAACTCAACCGGAAATGGTTTGCACATTGACCTAGTGATGTGACACTATTTAACTACTCTGTGAAACCGAGATTCGTTAGGGTCCAGAGATGAACCAAAAGTAAAGCTAAAAAAACTGTGTAGATAGCTTCTTCAGTTCTTCGTCAAGTGCGTTCTCTGATCTTGTGAGCTTCTCTAAAATTTATCTTTTCTTTCTCTTCCCCTGATTAATTTCTTGTTTATAGGTTCCCGGAGAGTCATTAAAGCTGAAACAACTAAAAGCTCTTATGGATGAACAATCTTCTATTTTTTCCATTTTCTCTTCAAAAAGAGAGGCTCTTACTTTCTTGAAACATAAGTTACTGCATTGCTACTAGTGGAATAATTTTGTCAGTTCATGCTATAGTTTTGGTATTCTGCATTATGAAGATGAACCATAATACTCAATCTTAATTAAAAAAAATCCTTATTTAATCAGTCTTGATAGTTTTGTTTTATTGATGCAGCTTGAAGGCAGTCTAAAGTTTGCATTGGAGGGAAAGAGAGTAACTCTTTCATTTAAGTTAGGCTAATAAATTTGGCCCAAAATTTAGAAATTTTTTATTGGTTTGTACATCAAACTGCTAGACTAGTATTATTATATTGCTCTTACTGGCTGTATTGAAATATTGCGAGTAATTGTATTATTCTTCCTAATTCATTTGGATAATTGTTCTAAAATTGTTTTGTTGTCTGCTAGTATTTTTCCAATAACGCATAGCTCCAAAGTCTTGTTGCTTGTTTAGCTCTACTTCCTTTGGTTGATGGCATGCCCAGTTGGCTACAATGTCACTAAATCTATACATAGAGCAAAAACGTTTTTCTTCTACTTTGTGGAGCTGAAAACAAATGTTTATCAAACAACTGGTTCCCTTTTTAAATAAATAAATTTCTCATGGATTTATCTTTAAAATTATTACTATTTTACAAATTAAAACACCTGCTTGTGGTTATTTTATGCTAATAAGAGAATTCTTCCATCTCTGCAAACTAGTATTAAAACATATCACAAATTCACAACAATGGATTAACATGATAACCACTCCATAGGGACTCTTGCACTAATTTTAAACTCCTCCTAAATCCTTGACCTACAAATTATTTTGCCAAAACAAAACTATTACTTGCTACACATGAAATGGATACATAATTTTGACACTAGACCAGGACTGTTATAAATTGGTGGACACCAGAAGAATATCTCTGTTGTCCATAAAACTCTAGTAAAAATATTTTTGATGCTACCGCTTAGGTTGTTGAATCCTCCAATTTCACCCACTAATCTCTTACGAACTAAATGTAGCAACATCCCAAAAACAAACAACGAAAGAGCGTAAAAAAAAAGCAGGTGAACCAAGTCTCGAGAAGAGAATTGATGCCGAGACTTGAACCGACAAGTAACCAAAAATTTGACGCCATAGCCAACAACGTTGGGATAAGTAGACAAGAGACGAGACAGAGAAATTCTCAGCTCCCCATGGAATCCCAGGAAATAAATGAGTAAACTCGCAATGAAAATTGCCATGGCTTTTGGATGCGTAACAAACGGAGAATCAACCCTTCCTACACAAGGCGAAAATGGAGTGGTGGTAATTGGAAATACTCTATTCTCCTGAGAAATAGTTTCTTATAGTTATGAACACATAATATAATTTTGTACAAAAAGTTTTGAATATTTGGGGAACAGAGTTCATCAGATGAATCAGATCACTGCTAGACTCAATAGAATAGATTAGAGGAGAACAGAGTAGGTCTATGAGTAACAAGCTACTACTATCTTTCTACTAAGACTCGATGTTTGAATTTGCAGTCTTGCACATCATATATATATATATATGACGGGTTTGAGAGAATTAGAACACGCGGGCGAGGGAGTCTTCTGAATGAATTCGAGGGTTTCATATGGATGGGTTTGAGAGAATCAAAAACGTCAGATTTGAAGGGGGTCTTCTGAATGAATTCGTGAATTTCATATGGTTTATTTTTTAAGACCCGGATCTTTGCTTTTGACCCGCGTGTATGTTTTTTCCTTTAGTCCATTTGTTAGTCCGTCCAATTGGTTCGCGGCAGATCGTTCCTGTATATATATATATATATATATATATATATATGTATTTAAATATATATAAAAACAGTAAATGCTCCGGATATAAATCCAGGCTCAATAAAATAGAGTTTGATGATAACAATATATAAAAGTATATAAATATATATAAAAGCAGTAAACGCTCCGGATATAAATCCAGGCTCAATAAAACAGAGTTTGATGATAACAATATGTATAAGTATTTATATATATATATAAGCAATAAACGCTCCGCATATTATATCCAGGCTCGATTGAGATAACTCGATAATATATATATAAGTATATATATATATATATATATATATAAGTGTAAAAGCCACAAACCAAAGGTCCGGGCATACGCACACAACATGACTCTCAACGTGAATAACTGTGTGCGCACAAAAGTGGAGAAAGGCTTTAAGAAATGTAAGAAGGCTTACAGTGGGCTACCAAAGAAGACTTCAAATAGCTTTAAATGAATGAACACTCAGTTTCACTGGTAAAATATAGCCAAATATAAGCTCACAAGTGTTTGAAATGAGAAAACACTCAGTTTATAGTGTGTATAGAGCAAAATGGACAGGGCTTCCCCGGCTTTTTTTTTCTCTTCCAAATGGCCACCCAAGCCCTTTATTTATAGAGGGGGGGACCCGCAGGTGTACCTGCGGTAGCCACAGATGTACCTGTGGCTGTCCGGGGTGCCCCAGGCTTCGTGGGCCCCACTATCTCAAAGTATGTGCACTCGTGCAATGTGTTGCCCGCTCGAACCTTCATAACTTTCAATCCGGGCATCCGATGGAGGCGTTTAATACCTTTTCAGAATGCTTTTGTTGAGAGCTACACAATGACATGGGATAAGAGGTTGTACGAAGTCAGAAAGATGGGTCCATGCCCAGGTCTTCAAGTCTTCAAATTCTATCTGGTGTGCTATCTTGTGTAGTAGTCACTCGGGATTGGAGCTATGGTTCTTGTAGGACACTTCTGTGTAGCATGTAGGTTGAAATGTTGTTGAGATAACGTGAATGTGGGATCGAGGTGGTAAAATGATGATTTTACCCCTCACCGGGGTTATCTCCAGTTTTAGGCTGATTTAGCAGTCATTTCTCAAAGCTATCTCTGAGATTGAGTTGCTGTAAGTGTTGAATGTCCTCAGGGTTGTCTTTGAGGTGTGCCTGACCTCTCGAGGTTATCTCTGGGTTTTGGATTGAGTGCCTCGGGGCTATCACCGAGGTTGAAGCTGATTGCTGGGGATTAAAATGAGCTTTTCCAAGGTTATCTCCGGAATTGCAACTGCATTCCTCGGGGTTGTCTCCGATGTTAAAACTAACACTCCCGGGGTTATCTTCGGGGTTGGAACTGAGTATCTTGGGGTTGTCTCCGAGATGGAACTGACTTCTCCGGTGTTATCTTCGGAACTGTTATTGCATTCCTCTGGGTTATCTCCGAGGTTGAAACTGAAACTCCCGGTGTTGTCTCTAGAACTGCAATTACATTCCTCGGGGTTATCTCCGAGGTTGAAATTGAAACTCCCGGGGTTGTCTCCAAGACTGGACCTGAATATCTCGGGGTTGTCTATGAGATGGCAAACTGAAACTCTCGGGGTTGTCTCCAAGAATGGACTTGAATTTCTCGGGGTTGTCTTCGAGATGGCAAACTGAGTATCCCAGGGTTGTCTCTGGGACTGGAACTGAATATCTCGGAGTTGTCTCCGAGATGACAAACTGAGTATCCCGGGGTTGTCTCTAGGACTGTACTGATTTGACTTCCAGGGTTATCTCTTAAAGACGATTCTGCCCTCCTGCAAGGTTAGTAACATGAATGTAAAATTTCGAGTGTCTACATATGCCCCCTCTTTATCATATTCATACAGTGTAATGGCATGGATAGGATAAAGAATACTAGACACTTGAAATGTGACAAGATATTTATGATGTAATGTATTGCATCATGATGCAAAATGTATGATGAATGTGGTTTGTTGGACCGTTTTCCAATGGGATATGATTATTGTTTGCTCCCACGACTTCTGATGGGGACTGGAGTTCTCACTGATGATCCTGACGAACTACTGGGAAGTGTATTCCAAAGTTTTGAAGAACTTCCAGGATGTTGACATTGGGGTTACCACCAAAGTCCTTAATCCTTGGTTAAGACTTTTCCCCAGACATATTCCTCTCATGTACAAGAGACTCTGGGGAATGAGCTTTTGTATAATGAAGATTGTGTATAATATATTCCATCATCGGTCCTCCCCGATGAGGATGTTTCTCCTGGTTTGTATCGCTAGGTCTTTCCTGTGTCTTGTCAAAGTTATTGCCAACAGTCCATGTTGTCAGGGTTTCTTGACTCTCACTGATATATACTTCACTGAATACCATCATCGAATGACTTCTGACGCTTCGCTAGATTTACTTGCAAACGGATGAAGATAACGTCAAGGTTTCTTGACCTTCGTTGAAATGTGCTTCAATTGCTGAGATCATTGGATGACTTCCGATGCTTCGCTGGATTTACTTGCCAATGACTGAAATGATGTTAAGGTTGCTTGACCCTCGTTGAAATGTGCTTCAATGACTGAAATGTATGAATTTCCCACTAGGGAGAGCTATTCTGGAGTTACGGCCCTGAACTGATGACATCAAACCTTTGTGAGGTATTGTCGAGTGTAGCTTGCTGCAGCTGTGATCACTGGTGTTGTGAACCCTGTGTCTGGGCGAGTACTAATGAGTGATATGTAGACCCACAGTTTGGTCTGGAAAATCAGGATTTCAGGCTTTTTCGCTTAATCGCGTAGCATTTTTTTTCCTAATTTGACTTTTTCAGCTTGTGAGACCTCCTTTGCAACTAAAATTGGATCGAACCGGAAGGGTGGGACCCACATATGGTGATCACAGGTACATATACGGCCAACTATGGTTGTACTTGTAGCCTGCTTGCCTTTCACAAGTCATTTTTACGTTGCGCCACACAGAGAATTCGAAAGTTCTTCTTCAGATCTGCTGAGTTCGGGCTGCTTTCTGTGAAATCCGTCACCGTACAAGTGTTTCACACTATCCTGGTAACGTATGCATGTCTTCTTTTCTAGTTTTTATCCGTTGGAAAATGAGTTATCATATGAAATGCGTCTAGACACATAATAGTGAATATGCATACTCATATGACATAATAAAAAAATATTCAACATAGTAAATGTTAGTATTTAACCATACTGAACATAATGATGTGAAAACATTTGACTTTTGAAATAGTCAAATTGGCGCCTTTTTCTGCTATTTCTTATCCTATTTGAGGACAAATGAGCAAAGGTATTAAAATAAACTAATCCTGGTAATTAGTCTACCATCATGAATTATTACTTTGGCATGTGTATGCATATAGGATGTAAAGTACTATGGGTAGGTGTGCTATTGAATGGCAACCTAGTCATGCCTATGTGCATGTGCATAATCCTATTTACAAATGAGACTCTGGCAAAAAATTTCCATGAGCTTAAGCATTGGTTTGACATACATTTTTAACTCTACTGTAGGCATATTTTAAAGTAATGCATGCATGTAGTCATAAAATGCATTTGAAAAGCTCCAGGTTAGAATTTACCACACCATTTCTGAGGTGATTTGGAGACTTGTGTCAAGATATTATGAATTCAGATCAACCGAGTAGTTCCCAAAGGACCACTTGAGGCGTGCGGAGGAGGGCTTCTGAAGTACCTCGACCCCGTTCAGTCAGACAGCCTCGTTGGTTGGTAGAGGCGGTGATTCGTCATGTCCGGGTTGTTGTACCAGATGTTGAGGACGAGAAGGAGGATGTACCGGTTGTGGCTCCAACTCCTGCTGCTCATGCTCTCTGCAGGGATCTTCCAGGCACCCCTCAATTTACTTGCAGGCAAACGAGGTAAAAGCTGGGCTTGATCTTCCTTTTTCTTATTGATGAGGAGCAAGGATTCTGATGTTGACTTGCATTTGTGGTGTAGTTTCCCGAATTTATGCAGACTTGAGGGAACTGCTTAAGCATACACTCTCTATATCAGGCTCTACATCCAGATTACCGAGAGATTGTGCATGTGTCGACGTCGGGATTTTTATTTGTCCTTTTCCGTTACTTGTTCTTTGGTGTTCTCATGTTAGGTGAGATTTGTTTGAAAAATAAGTGAAAAAGGTCCGACATGTATAATGTCGACGATGGACTGTTAAGAGTCGCTAGTTAGTTTTTTATATAGTTGTACCAACACAACCGAGAAAAGGTTTGCACAGTGACCCAGTGATGTTACACTGCTAAACGGATCGGTGAAACCGAGATTCATTAGGGTCTGGGACTTACTTATGCGGAGGGAAGGTTTAAGGCACCCCCCGACATCTGTGTTACCACAGTGATCGCCACTTTTCAAGAAACTGTTATATGAATGTGTGTGTGTGTGTGTGTGGGTCAATGTACTGTTATTTGGAAGTAGTGCCTCGTTCACACCTATATACACAGGGTTTGAATTTATGTAAAAATTCAATTTTAACCAAGATATAGCAGTGATGTTTTATAAAAAAGGTTTTTCAAACCCTTGTGCTCAATAGTAATTGAGACCTTTTACACTTCCATTTTATTAAGTGTTTAGCTTGATTGCTTTTATTTTCGAGATACGTAGCATCTTTGAGAAAATAATGTACAAAATAGTGTCAAACTCCTCATAGGCATGAAAACCATATGAGGAAATCCAGACACCGTGAATAAATTTACAAGTGCTTATAGCTGAAAATGTCCATCACGGGAATCGAATCTAGATTCAGTAGGCTGAATCTGTGATCACATGATTCCTAGGCTCACATAATGTCGCAATTGATATGAAAGCAGTAAGCAGGTATATATATATATAAAAATGCTGTAAATATATATACAGACATGATCAGCCACCACGAAGCACCTCCATGGGGGGTCAGAAATGTAAATAAAGCTATAAAAGCCATCAACCGCCACGAAGTACACTCTAGGTGAGACGAAATGTAAAGAAAGCTGTAAAAGCGATCGACCGCCACGAAATAAACTCCAGGCAGAATGAAATGTATATATATATATATATAAAAGCAGTAAATGCTTCGGATATAAAATCCAAGCTCATCGAACAAAGTCCGACAACAGTTAATATATATAAGTATATATATATATTAAAGTAGTAAACACTCCAGACATAAGTCTAGGCTCATCGAATAGAGTTCGACACACAGTTCATATATATAAGTATATATATATAAAAGCAAATAAACGCTCCGGACGCGAGTCCAGGCTCAATCGAGGTATAACTCAATAATGTTAGTCTATATATATATATAAAGAAATAAAAGCCATGGACCGAAGTCCGGGAAAACACACGCAACACGACTCTCAACGTGAAGAAAGGTGCGTGCAAAGATGAAGAGAAAGGCTTTAAAGTGTGTAAGAAGGCTTACAGTGGACTGCCAAAAAAAACTTCAATAACTTGAAATGGATGAACACTAGGCTCCCGCCGGTAAAAATATGACAGAATAAAAGCTCAAAAGTGTTTGAAATGAGAAAGCACTTAGTTTATAGTGTGCACAAAGCAAATTGGACACGGTTTCCTCGCAATTTCTTTTCTAAATAAGGCCACCCCAAGCCCTCTATATATAGAGGGGGGTGCCGCAGGTCTACCTGCGGCTTCTCGGGATGCCCAGGGCACTGTGGGTCCCGTCGTGTCGAAGTACGCACACTCGGGCAATGCGCTGTTCGCCCGGACCTTCATAACTTTCAATCCGGGAGTCCGATGGAAGCGTGCCATATCATTCTAGAAAGCTCTTTCCGAGAGATACATAATGACATAATATTTGCCCTTTTTGATTCTGGGAAGATGGGTTCATGACCAAAATAGCATTTCTGGGTTTTCGTCAAGTAATCCGGTGAGCTATTTTGCGTAGTTGGTGCTCCGAAGTTAAGATATGGTTCTTGTGTGACTTCTTTTGAAGAAATTTGAGTTAAAATGAGTGTATTTGATTTGAAGTGAAGTTGATTTGTCAAAATGACCATTTTGCCCTTCCTTGGGTTATCTCCGATGTTCGCGCAGTTGTAGCAGTCTTTTCTCAGGGTTATCTCTGAGGTTGCCACAACTTTGCTTGTTATCTGGGATAGTTGCTTTGACAGATGAGTTGATAAGATGCCAAGATCGCAAGAGGCTTTTACTTCTGTACCAGATGGTGAACATGTAGTGGATTTGGGCTTTGATGCCCGCAATCATTGTTCCTGACTTGTTCTCACAATCGGCATTGATGGTTTTCTTCTAATTTGATGAAGACTTGTTATTGAGGGTGTCAGCTCTTTGAAGGTCCTCGCTGCTGGTTGTCTTAGTGTATCGCTGTTTCTTCCTTTTTGGGATTTGTGCCAGATTTGATGGAATGACATTGAAGTGTTGTTGGGTCTTCTCAACATGGGTCGCTGACTTGGAAGGTTGTTCTTGGGCATAGAGTTGGGATTGATGTTTGGGTTTGGATGTTTCTTTTGAGGGTCAGACCGTACCACTGATGGCTGCATACGTACTCTTGTGTATGTGGGAGATCAGGTCGACGTAGTCCTGCTTGATAAGATAAATGGTTTGAGAAGTGACTATTTGAGAAGTGTTTGTTTGGGTTTTTGTTTGGTTTGACTGCACCATAAATGGCTGCCTACGTACTCCCATTGATGAGGGGAGATCAGGTCTTTCGTAGTTCAGGCTTTGGTTTGAAAGGCTGGAAATATTTATTTGAGGTTGAGCTTGGTTTAAGTGGTTTGTCGATTTTTGTGGTGGTTAGACCGCACCGTACATGGCTGCCTACGTACTCCCATTGATGAGGGGAGATCAGGTCTGCGTAGTTCCAACCTTGGTTTGAAAAGGTTCAAAGTGGTAAGTAGTGAGAAGGGTGTAGAGATTTTTTTGCTTTTGTTTTTGTTTTTGTTTTTTGTTTTTTTGTTTTTTGTTTTTTTGTTTTTTTGTTTTTTTTTGTTTTTTTTACATGTATGGAAAATAAAAGACATACTACGAAGAAAGTGATATCGTCCCAACATCACCTGGAACTCACAACTGTAACCTCTATATCTACATCTTCTTGGCTAGCTGAGGCATGATAGTCCAGTTGTCAGTAGTTATGTTTCCTTCAGGGATCGCGATAGAGGTTACCTCTTGGTTCTGAATATCTTCACTTATGGCCATAACTTGATCGCTATCTGATTCAGTACATTTCTCAAGGACGCTTGAACTGGACCCCTCACAAAAAGGGATGAACTCTGGATTCTTCAATGGGATGGCTTCCTCGACAACCTCACCACCTTTTTCTTTATCTGTTCCTTCACCTTTTTCCTGGGCTTGAGAGGATTCGACCATGAAATCTCCATCAAACTTTTGTTGCATTTCTTGCAAGGAACTTTCCTTTGTGGCTTTTTCTTCTTTGGAAAGGATTAGTATTTCCTACTAATCATCCAAGGTGAGGAAATCAGGAACGTGGTTGATATCTTTGGACCACAGGACGTTTGATGTTGGTGGAGGAATCTCCTTTGCAGGTGCATTTGTCTCATCTGTCATTCCTTGTATTAGGATCAGTCCACCTTGTGTTCTGGCAAAATTATCGCTCATAGCCTTCACATCATTTGACCTGCCTGTCTCGAATGGACATCTTAAGCTTTTTATTTCCTTTTTGCCTTTTTTGGTCATGGGAAATTCTATCTCCAGCTCTACATTTTCAATGAGATCTTGGATTTTATGTTGCAACGACCACCATTTTTCAGTCGTATGTCCAAGTGAGTTAGAATGGTAGAGACATTTCTTGGTGGAATCATTACTCTTTATCTTGGGATTTATAGGAGGCAACAACTCATTAATCCTTCATTCGCTTATCAGAAAGTGTATGTGAGACCCCAGATTTTATGAATAAATATTTAATTTTCTCAAAATAATTTTGTGAATATTGTGGTGTTGATTTGATATAATGTTATAGTTGTGGATAGTATTTATAAATTTTGCAAAGTAAGCAAGTGGTTATATAATATTTGATTGGTCGGGGAATATTCGCTTTAATAGGGAATATTGTACGACGGCACAATCATTGGTGGACCCCACAACGGAAGTATTGTCGTAGTTAGAAAACGACAAAATTATCTTTCTATAAAAATAACGGCGGAGGTGTTACCGTTAAAACTGTTGCACTACCCGGTAATAAAAGTACAGTAATATGCATGGTTGCATAGTAACACACAGTATATATTATTGATGTTTACATGAGAAGTCACTCAGTTATACTCAATTATTGCTATAGTAATTGTTGCATCATATCTCTCATATTATTGATTCAATTATTATTACAGTATCATCTGCATAATATGTTATATTATTAAATCAATAATTGAGACGGAAAAGTTATTCATATTATTATTTGCAATATTGACAATGTCTAGAAGTTCTGTCAAGGAGAGGTTTGGTCACCTAATTGCCCGCCAATAAGGAGAAATCCTTATCGGAAAGCCCCCTCTTTCCTGGGAACGACCTGGTTGTTAAATATTGTGAATTATAATATTAATGATGAATAAGTTCATGTTGATTAATGATGAATTTTACAGTTCCATTGTGTTGGACTTATTTGTGTTAGTATAATTGATGTCTGGAGGTTATATTGTTCAATCGGGTATTCGGGGCACTTTTTGTGTCGGAGTACTATTCACGAGTTACTATTCATGAGTTACTATTCACGAGTTACTATTCACGGGGTACTATTCACCCGTAAGATATATTTCTTTTTGGTCCAAATCAGTTTTGGGTACAATATTATTCCATGAGGAGATGTGCTAATTTTTCAGACCGTTGGTTGAAGATATAATAGTAAATCAATATGGATCGCTGGTTTAAAGTTATAATAGTAAATCGGTATTTACCGTTGCTTTAAGTTTTAATAGTAAACCAATATGGACCGTCCATTTAAAAGTAAATCAATCTGGACCGTTCATGAATTAGTTACTATTCAGTCCATTCTCCTATAAATAGAAGCTCATTACTTCATTATTTCTTACAAATTCATTGAAACTCTAGAGAGAGAAACTATAAAGAGAAAGAAGAAAAATATTCTGCTACTTCACTACTCCAATATCTAGTTTCTTCTAAGGTAAGGGATATTATTTGTTGTACTTGTAGGGGATATTATTTGTTATACTCGTAAGAGGTATTCTTTCTTTCTTATTCGTGAAGAGAACTTCTATTATTCCATTCTTTATTATTCTGTTGGAATAACCTGTATACGCGGGATACCCTATACTTGGTGAAATTCTTCTGTTATTCCATTCTTATTATTCTCGCTGGAATAACTTTTTATGTGAAGTAATCGCATACATGGTGAAATTCTTCTAATATTCCGTTCTTTATTATTACGCTTAAATATCCTGCATGCATCGTTCGTTCTGGGATTCGGTTCCATTATTTATTATTACGCCGTAATATCCATACTCATAGCGCTTTATGCTTAACCCGGTTCCATTATTTATTATTCTGTTGGGAATAACCTATCGGTGTAGTCTATCGCACGCATGGTGAATCCTTCTGTTATTCCATTCTTTATTATTCTTTGGAATAACATGTCTATGTGGATTACCACATGCATGGTGAATGATTCTGTGTATTCATTCCTTATTAAATTGTGAAAATGATCTGTATACGTGGATTACCGCATGGCGGGTGAAAATCCATTTGCAGTTTCATATATTATATTATACTCAGTTGGTTAAAGCTTTAGCTTCTATACTCCATGAAATTAGTGGAATATCCTTGATATTTGCGCTTCATCCAGTATTTTTCATGGAAATATTCTTGAGCATTCTTGAATTTTCTTTGCACAAAGCGAAGATCATGTTGACAATTTGGGCGTTATTGAGTTCGGGATAAATTAACTTATAAATCTTTAAAATTTATTCTTGAACTTGTTTTATTGAATTGTCATTATCCTCATGCTTATATTATGTTGAAAGTCATCTTTGGCTTACGTGCATAGATGGACTTGGTATGATTATGACCGAGGATTATTCGGTATAATCATGGCCGTAATGTAACGAATGATGTGGTAAAAGTCCTCATTGGCACTCGTAGTTCATTGGTGGACGATTGTTGGTATGATTATGACCAGGGATTATTCGGTATAGTCATGACCATTGATGATTACATGAATATCCTTGGCCGTGGAGCAGGGATGATTCGATTTTATTTATTAAGCTGAGTCTCAGTGATAAAAGTGATGAAAAACCTTTTAAATCATAGAAGATAATAGATTTTATTCTCTACTTGACTCTTCTAATGGATTGCTTGTTCCGCTGCAGTTAAATTTGATGTTTATTATATTTTATAAGTTTAACACCGTTGAAGGCTAATGATGATTTATTCTGTATTATCTTAGTCATAATATTTCTTACTGGGCTAGTTGAGCTCACCCTTTTTTTCACTTTTCTCTTCAGGAAATGAGAATGTAGGTGGGACTAGTCGGAGAACAGAGTGATGGTCCTAGATGGTGCATTAGTAGTCCTCACTATTCTGTGAAATAGTGTGATAATAAATGTAATGAGAACTCCATTGAGTGTGGATATTGTCTAGATGACAATATTTGTATTAAAACTTCTGACCTTATGTTTTGTTAAGTATTTTACACGACTGTTGTATAATTAAGTTGTATTTGTATTCAGTACCTTGTATTTGGCAACTTAAGATGGGTGATGTATACCTGTTTTGGGGGCGTCACAGTGTAGCATTTCTTCATTTGATTTGCTCATAGGGGTGAATTTTCGGACTCTTTTGGAGGTTATTTGATTTTTTCGCTGGCGAGATCTTCTACCACATTTATCATCCCCCTTTTCTTGTACTTTCATCCTACTTTGATTTTCTTTATTTAGCTGGCTCATTATGGAGAGATATGGGCTTGCATTGTGATTAACCTCCTTTTTCTCTTGGTTTTCTGATAGTTGAGTGAAAAAAGCCTCATTTCCTGATGTTGGCGCACTATTAGCTTAGCCAGCAGATTTATTTAATTCTGGATCGCCTCTAATTTTTGCATTACTGGTATACCCTCCTCTGAGTTTTCCCACTCTAGGACATTTGTTTTGTGCCTTTGGGGGTATTCCTCCATTCTTCGTATATACTTACGAATTGGATACATTTTAGCGCTTCCTGACCCGATCATGTTTACTTCTTCCGTATCATGCTGCAATGGAAGATTGGTGTTGACATTTTTTTGGTCAGGTTGTTGGACCACGATACTGCCACTTTCGATCAGATTTTGAATCTTATGCTTTAAGGACCAATAATCATGTGTATCGTGTCCTGGAGACCCTGAGTGGTAAGCACATCTCTAGCTTGGATTGTGTCTTTTGCTCCCTGGTTCCAGAGGTGGAGCCAGTTCGGTAATTTTCTTACGATCCATTAATATCGCCAATAAATTTTAAAGGGAATTGCCTAGTGGAGTGAACACCCGATTTTCCGATCTTTCAAATTTTCTTTTTCTATCCTGGCATTGGTTGAATGTCGTTTGTTGTTGAGATGGCAGATTGTCTTGCATTTTCCAAATGGGGGGACTGTAGTTTGGTCTCCTAGCTTGCCCCTGTACAACAAGGGATACTTCTTCATCTCCTTTATCGGGTACCCCCTTGGGATCGCTCGCATACTTGCCAGTTTGTATATGTTTGGCGACTGCTTCCAAGGCAGTGAAGTCTTTAATCTTGCCTGCCTTTAGGCCCATCTCTGCCATTTCACCGTGTTTGATCATTTCCGAAAATGGCTTTCCTATTCTTGCTAGAATCCTCTCATAGTTAGGAGCCCTTTGTATATCAATAAACGTCATTACCATCTCAGTTTCTTTCATTGATGGAATGACTTGCGCTGCTAGATGTCTCCACCTTTGGGCATATTCTCGGAAAGATTCAGTACTTTGCTTTTTTACTTTAGTCACTTAGTATCGATCTGGTGCCATTTGTGACTAAAAACTGTACTAATTTAGAAAGGCGTGGGCCAATTCTTCCCAATTGTGGATTTTGGCATTGTCAAGTCGGGCATACCGGGCTTTAGCCTCTTCAGTGAGACTCTTTTAAAAAAGTTGCATTCTGAGGCTTTCATCTTCAGCATAAAACCCCAGTTCGCCAATGTACACTTTTAAGTGTATATAGGGATCGCCTACCCCATTGTACTTTTTAAACTCTGGGACTTTGAATTTGGTAGGGTATCGAGCCCCTGCGAATATGCAGAGTGTAGACACTCAAAATTTTCTGCACACCTGTCACTAACATTGCAGGAGGACATATTCGTCTTTCAAGAGGAAACCTTGGAAGACATTTCATATCCATTCCGGATACTACCGGAAGTTCAGCCTCAACCCCGGAACACACACTGGGAGTAATAATTCCAACATCGGAGATAACCCTGAGGCATGTAGATCCAATACCGGAACACACACCGAAGAAGACCGATTAATCTCGGAGATAACCCCGAGGTATCCAATCTCAGTCCCAACCATGGGAGTAGCATTTACCAACCTTTGTGATAACCCCAAGGAAGGCGATTCTTAGATTAGGAGATAACCCCTAAATACTTGTTTCAAATGTAATCGACTTCAATCTCGGCGCTCTGGCGAGATACTCGATTACAGAACCGGACATAACCGGGAAGAGCGAGCACACCTCGGAGATGATGACATCGAGAGGACCTTCAACACTGCAATGATCCAATCTTAGTGATAACCACGAGCAACGTCGCTGCCCCAAACCGATGATAATCCCAGTGAGGGGCAAAGTCATCATCTTGCCACCTTGACGCCACACCGTACCGTCTCAACATACATTTCTACACAATGTCCCACAAGTGCCAAGAAGAACCAATCCCAAGTGACTATTGCGGAGGATAACAGATAGAATTTGAAGCTGAAGACCGGAGGGCACCGTCCCATCTTCATGACTTTGTACAACCTCTAATCCCATGTCATTGCGTAACTCTCGACAATGGCGGTCCGAAATAGGTCCTATATACCTCAGTCGGATGCCCGGATTACAATTCTGAAAGTTTGAGCGGACATTCGTTGCGCATGCACGCGTGCTTGAGGCAGCGGAACTCATGAAACCAGGGCACTCCGGTATACAGTACACACTGTGGCTCCCCCCTCTATAAATAGAGGGCTTGGGGTGGCCATTTTGTAAGAGAAAAAGGCGACGAAGCCCTGTCAAATTTGCTCTGTACTTACACTATACTGAGTGTTTTCTCATTTTAAACACTTGTGAGCTCACATATAGCTACTTTTGTACCGACGGGAGCCAGTGTTCATCCACTTTAAAGATATAGAAGTCTTCTTTGGCAGCCCCCTATAAGCCTTCTCACACACTTTAAAGCCTTTCTCTTCATCTGTGCACACACCCTTCTTCACGTTGAGAGTTCTGTTGCGTGTGTTTGCCCAGACTTCGGTACGTGGTTTTATTTCAGTTTGTATATACATATATATATATATATATATTGAGTTATGCCTCGATTGAGCCTAGACTTCGGTCTGGAGCATTTATTTGCTTTTGTATATATATATATATTTCTCGTCCCGACTGGAGTTTACTTCGTGGCGATTGATCGCTTTTACAGCTTTCTTTACGTTTCGTCCCGCCTGGAGTTTCCTCTGTGGTGGTTGATCGCTTTTAAAGCTTTATTTACGTTTCGTCCCGCCTGGAGTTTCATCCGTGGCGGTTGATAGCTTTTACAGCTTTATTTACATTTCTTATCCCCCATGGAGGTGCTTCGTGGTTGGTGATTATGTCTATATATATATATTTACAGCTTTTATATATATACCTGCTTACTGCTTTATATCAACTGCGGCATCATGTGAGCCTAGGAATCATGTGATCACAGATTCAGTCTACTGAATCTAGATTCGGTTCCCGTGATGGGCCTTTTCAGCTGTAAGCAGCTTGTAAATTTATCTTCGATGTCTGGATTTCCTCAGATGGTTCTAATACCCACGAGGAGTTCAGCACCTTTTTGTACATTATTTTCTTATAGATGCTTCGCATTTGGAAAATAAAATCAATCAAGCCGAATACTGAATAAAATGGAAGTATCAAAAGGCCTCAATTACTATTGAGCATAAGGGTTTGAAAAACCTCTTTTTGTAAAACATCACTGCCATATATTGCTTAAAACTGAATTTTTACATAAATTCAAACCTTTTGTATATAGGTGCGAACGAGGCCTCACATTACTTTCAAATAACAGCACATTGACCCACACACACACACACATTTAGATAATAGTTTCTTGAAAAGTAGCGATCACCGTGGTAACACGGATGTCGGGGGGTGCCTAACACCTTCCCTCCGCATAATCAAGTCCCCGGACCCTAATGAATCTCGGTTTCACCGACCCGTTTAGCAGTGTTACATCACTGGGTCAATGTGCAAACCTTTTCTCAGTTGTGTTGGTACAACCATTTAGAAAACCAACTAGCGACTCTTAATAGTCCATCGTCGACATTATACATGTCAGACCTTTTTCACTTGTTTTTTCAAACAAATCTCACCTAAAATGAGAACACCAAAGAACAAGTAATGAAAAAGGGACAACTAAAAAATCCCGACGTCGACAGGTGGCGACTCTGCTGGGGACTCCAGTAAGAGGGCTTAAGCCGCTACTACAATCTTTTCAAAACTGTTATCTTCTTGTGTGTTGATGTTGCATTTACATTTATACTTTTGAATAAAGATGAATTTTCTATAAATATTATTTTTGAATATTATGGAGTGAAATTGATATAATGTTATAGTTGTGGGTAATATTTATAAATTTTGCATAGTATGCAAGTTGTTATATTATATTCGATTGATTGGGGAATAATATTCATTTTAGCGAGGAATATTAAATGCAATGGCAAGCAATCATTGGTGGACCCCTAGCGAAATTATTGTCGGATTGAAAAGCGACAAAAATATTTTTATGAAAATAACGGCGGAAGTTTTACTGTTGATCTTTGTTGAACTACTCGGTAGTAAAAAAATCTGATGTCTGGCGTGGTTGCGTAGTAGCAGCGGTATTGATTATTGATCTTCGTGAGAAGTCATTCGGTTTTGTTCAATTATTGCTATAGTAATTGTTGCATAGTATCTCACGTTATTTGATTCAATTATTGTTGATATTTATTATATTGTTAAAATCAATAATTGAGGCGACAAAATTATTAATATTATTATTTGCAATATTAGCGATGTACAGAAGTTACATCGAGGAGAGGTTTGGTCACTAATTACGGCATGATAGGGAGAAATCCTTATTGGAAAGCCCCTCTTTCTTGAGAGCGACACAGTCGATTAATATTGTGAATTATAATAAAGATGATAAATGTTGTTAAAATTATTAAGGTGATTTTTATGAAGTTTGCTTATTTTATGGATTCTATTTACCCATTTTTCAAAATAATCGGTGAAAATTATTTAAAATTGGGGCCCATGTGTAGGGGGCCCCATATGTGTTGGAAAAATGATTTTGGAAATGGAAGAGTATCGTATGGAAGTATATATATATGTTGAGTATATGGTGGGAGAAATGATATGTGAAAGTGATAGGTGTGTGATGTGTGTGTGAGTGGAAAATGGTGGAAAAGTGGTAGTGTGATAGTGATGTGTGTAGAGTGTAGTGAATTTGATTATTGGGTGGGTGGGGGATTGATGTTGGTTATGGGGAGAAAAATTAAGTGGTGTATATATAATATTGATATATATAAATTGAAAACATGTGTTTATATATATATATTATATTTTAATTTTTGTTGTAATCTTATTGGTTAGTTGATTGACTTTATTGTAGTTGATTGAAAAAATGATTTTGAAAAATAATTATTTTTCATCATGAGCATTGTACACTTCCATTCTCCTATAAATAGAAGCTCATTCCTTCATTATTTCTTACAAATTCACTTTGAAACTCTAGAGAAAAATTATAGAGAGAAAAAGAAAAGTTTTACTGCTACTTAACTACTCTTATATTAGGTTCTTTTCTACGGTAAGGGGTGTTATTCTTTCTTATTCATGAAGAAAACTGTTGTTATTCCATTTCTTATTATTACATTGGAATAACTTTGTATCTGTGATCTACCTACCTACTTGGTGACATTCTTACATTATTATTCTTTTTTTATTACATTTGGAATATCACATATGCATGCGTTTCTGTGGGACTGATTCCATCTTTATTATTACATTGGAATATCACATGCATGCGTTTTCTGTGGGACTGGTTAAAATCTTTATTATTATTACATTGGAATATCACATGCATGCGTTTCTGTGGGGACTGATTAAAATCTTTATTAGTATTACATTGGAATAACTTTGTCTGTCTGATCTGCTGCATACAAGGTGATTTACATTGTTATTCCATTCTTTATTATTACATTTGGAACATCACATGCCGGTCTTAATTTACTTTGACACAGTTAGATTATTTAGTATTACATTGGAATAACTTTTGTCATCTGAAATATGCGCATGCATGGTGATTTCTTTTGTTATTCCATTCTTTATTATACTCGGTTGGTTAAAGTTTTGACTTCTATACTCCATGAAATTAGTGGAATATCCTTGATATTTAGCGCTTCATCGATATCTTTTCATGGAAATATTCTTACGAGCATTCTTGAATTTTACTCTGAAAAAGCGATATCATGTTGACAATTTGGACATTATTAGTTCTGGATAAATTAATTCTTGAACTTGTTTTATTGAATTCTTATATCATTGTCATCATCCTCATATTTATATTTTTTTGAAAGTCATACATGGCTTTTATGGTGCATAGATGGACTTGGTATGATTATGACCGAGGATTATTGGTTGTAATCATGGTAGTAATGTTACAAATGATGTGGTAAAAGTCCTCGTTGGCCCGTAGTGCATTGATGGGCCGATTGTTGGCATGATCATGACCATTAATGAATACACAAATATTCTTGGCGTAGTGCATGGATAATTGTGGTCGTGATACTAAAGAATATCCTTGGTAGTAGTAGTGCGAGGGGGTGATTCGATGATGTGGAATATTTATTAAAATTTGAGTCTCGGCGATAAAAGTGATGAAAAACCTTTTAAATCATAAAAGATAGTAGATTTTATTTTCTACTTGACTCTTTTAATGGATTGCTTGTTCATTTGCGATTAAACTTGATGTCTATTATATTTTATCGGTTTAACATTGTTGGAGACTAATGATAATTTATTACGCATTATCTTAGTCATAATATTTCTTCTTTGGGCTAGTTGAGCTCACCCTTTCTTTCCTTTGTTCTCTTGAGAAATGAGAATATAGGCTGGGGACGAGTCGGGGAGCGGTGATGATGGTCGAGAGGATAGCATTAGTAGTCCTCACTATTACGTGAAATAGTGTGATAATAATTGTAATGAGGACTCCTTTTGAGTTTGTATAATCTCTAGTAGACAATATTTGTATTCAAACTCACGGTTTATGTTTTGTATTATTATACCACACAGATTGTATTAGTAAGTTGTATTTGAATTACATACCATGTATCTGGCGACCCAAGATGGGTGATGTATACCTAATTTTGGGGGCGTCACGGTTGGTATCAAAGCTTAGGGATATGATCCACAGCTAAGATGTGAGACTAGAACTAGGAGGGAGAGGCAGGGGAATTCCTTAGCTAGTATGACCTACCTAAGTTTATTTGGTATTTAATTGGTCGGTCAAAGTATATGGATAATATGTTATATGTTAATGAACCTTTGTTTTGTGGCGATGTCTGAAAATGACATCAGAATGTTGAAAATAGCAATGGAGCACAAGAGAGGCCGTTGAGTCTCCACATATCAATAATCGGGAGAATGTGCATCGAGGGCGGCAATCCTCATGCAAAACAACAACAACTTGACCAAATGATGAATGATGGGTATTTCGGAGGCTTTATGCAATTCATGCAACATCGGTGAGAGGCGGCTCTGTCCAAAATGTAGGTGGAAACACTTGAAAACTCTCGGACGATCAACTTCTAAAGCAGATTCGAGGCTGGGACCACCGGAGTTTATAGGAGAGCCAAAACCACTTAAAGCGGAAGCATGGATAAAAGCGAGATCACCAAGATATTTGATGTCTTGGGATGCTCAGAAGAAAAAGGTTCCTTCCATACACCTTCATATTGCGTGAAGAGCGATTCTTGGTGGGAATCGTAAAAGCGTACCCGACTGGCCTTTTCGAGATGTCTTGGGAGAAGTTCGAGAGCTATTCAACGACAAGTACTTTCCGAGAGTATTAAATCACATGAAAGAAGTGGAGTTTATCAAATTGGAACAAAACAATATGGCCAGTATATCATGATCTGAGGCTAAATTTGCGGAGTTATCGGTTTGCATCCCATTTGGTTGATAATGAGGAAGCGAATGGCGAAATGTTTTAAGAGGTTTGAAAGCAGGAATCGTCGATATCTTATTTCTCATAAAGCGTGTTTGTACTCGGATGTTGTAAATAGGGCTCGATTATTGGAAGCGCGATATATGAGTCAATATGACTAAGAAAGCGGGCGTGACATGAAAATACCGATGGTATCGATCATCGAAGCGGCGACAACAACAAGCGTGGAGGAATCAACATGCGAAATGGTAACCACTTGGGTGGTAATCATGGCGAGCGGTAAAATGGACATTTCAAGAAGAGGAGATTCAACAATGATGGAAAGACGTCGGCACCAAGCACCCATTGTTAAGGAAGGAGAGCGACCACCTATCATATGCTTCAAATGCGGAGGAGAGGACACATCGGTCAAAGCTGCGCGATGCCATCAAAAGTGTTATAATTGTGGAAGAAAGGTCACTAGCAGATTTTTATGTCGTTCACAGAAGACAAGTTCGAATTTAGGATGGAGGCACCAAAAGCGTCCCGAAAAAAGTCAAAAGCCGATGGTGCAAGGAGGCGTTTGTAGTGACCTCCCGAAAGCAAGGAACTTCGAATGAGGTCATCACGGGTAAGCTTATCATAAACTCTAGCGAAGTCTATACCTTATTTGATCTGGGTTCTACCCATTCTTTTATTTCTCTACTTTGCGCTCAACGATTAAATTTGACTCAGGAGAAATTAGACTTTGACTTATCTCTGTGGAAACTCAGTTTGGGAGAAACCTTCATTACATCCACGGTTTATAAGTCTTGTTTGGTTCAAGTTGGTACCCACATTACACAATCGATCTTATTTCATTAAAAATACTTGCATTTGATGTAATTCTAGGGGATTGATTGGTTAACTACTCATCATGCAAAAAATTGATTGTTTTAAATAAGGTTGTTAGCTTTCATATTCCTAATCGACCTATTATGCGAATTCAAGCAACAAACCATTAAAATCAATCACTTTGTCATCTCAAGCCATAAAAGCTATTAGTTTATTGAAAAATGGATGTCAAGCTTTCTTAGCTCATATCACGAGATCTAAACAAAAATAAATCGAGTTTTGAATAATATTTCTATTGTTAATGAATTTCTGGCGTATTCCACGAAGAACTTCTGGCCTGGCTACCCCGGGCGTGAAATTGAATTTTGTATCGACCTTGAACGGTACAAAACCCATTTCTAAAGCCCCATATCGAATAGCTCTATTGAACTTGAGGAGTTAAAGACTCATTGCGCGAGGAATTGTTAGACATTGGCTTTATTAAATCCTAGTACTTCTCCTTGGGGTGCTCTGTTACTATTAATGAAGAAGAAAGATGGGAGTATCGACTTTGTATTGATTATCGGGAGTTGAATCATGTCACCATCAAAAATAGGTACCCATTGCCCGCGTATTGATGACTGTTTGACCCGATTGCAAGGAGCCAAATTCTTTTCAAAGATTGATCTTAGTTAGGATATCACCAATTGAAGATTAGAGCAGATGACATTCAAAAGCGGCTTTTGAACTTCGATGCGGGCATTATGAATTCTAGTCATGTCTTTTGGATTGACTAATGCTCTCTTGCCTTCATGGATATGATGAGCCAAGTATTCAAGGAATATTTGGATCACTTTGTGGTCGTCTTTATTGATGACATCCTTATTTATTCAAAAACCGTGAAGATCATGAAAGCAACACTTGAAATTTGATACTCCAAAAGCTTACGTGAATATAAGCTTTATGCCAAGTTGAAGAAATCACGAGTTACGGCGAGGAAGTAGCATTCCTTGGGCGCGTGGTATCAAGTCATGGAATATCTGTTGACCCGACAAAGATTGAAGCTATTCAAAGTTTGGGAGCAACCTAAATCGATGGCCAAAATCGTAGCTTTCTCGAACATTTGGTTATTATCGGAGATTAAGTAGAAGGTTTTCTCGAATCGCTTACTCCACTTAACTTTCGGTGACTCGGAAGATACAAAGTTCGGTTGGAGCGAGAATGTGAGAAGAGTTTTCAAGAACTCGAGAGGAGACTCATTTATTTTTGTTACGACAATACCATCTGGTTTCGGAGGATTTGTCATCTCTGATGATGCTTGAGGGCAAAGGGTTAGGATGTGTTCTCATGCAACATGGGAAAGTCATAGCCTATGCCTCACGACAACTCAAAAGAATATGAGAGGAATTATCCTACTCATGACCTAGAGTTAGCGATTGTGTGGTCTTCACACTTAAAATTTGGAGGCATTACTTGTATGGGGAGAAAGTGGAGATCTTTCACGGATCATAAAAAGCCTCAAATATTTCTTCACTCAAAAGGAACTCAACATGCGACAACGACGTTGGCTTGAACTATTGAAAGATTATGATCATACCATCGAATACCATCTGGAAAAGAGAGCGTGGTAGGTGGCGCATTGAGTAGAAGATCATATGCAAATCTGAGTGCGATATTGTCAACCTGAAAGGCCCATTTTGTGTGACTTGCAAAGGATGGAGATAGAGTTAAAGACTCCGAGGGACCCATGTGATGATGGCGAATATCTGAGTAGAACAGACTTTAATTGATAAAGTTAAAAGTTGCTCGAAGCTCTGAGACACAGGGGGATCGTCGTATGAGGAAGAAAGTGCAAGAAGGTGCTATCTTAGGAAGCAAGAATCGATGAAGAAGGAATACTTGAGTCAACTCAGGACTTTGTGTTCTAACGACCACGATTTAAAGTATAAAATCATGATGGGCGCATGCAACACACACAGTTTGCAATCCATCACAGGAGTACCAAAATGTATCATGATCTTGACATACATTTTGGTGGGGCAATATGAAGAGAGAGATATGCGTTTGTTTATCTCAAGGTGTCTAACGTGTCAGCGAGTCAAGGCGGAGCATCAAGTACCAAAAGGTCCATTACAACCACTTGAAATTCCGAATGGAAGTGGGAGCACATTACCATGGATTTAGTTCTGGGGTCTTCCCCAAGGTTTCTCAAGGTATAGATGCGATTTGGGTCATTGTTGATAGATTGACCAAGTCTGCTCATTTCTTCTGCGTCGAAAAACTTATACACTTGAGCGTCTTGCTCGTATGTACATAAGCGAGATTATAAGGCGCATGGTATGCCGGTATCCATAGTTTACGATCGAGACCCAAGATTCACTTCACGATTTTGGGTTAGTTTGCGAAAAAGCTATGGGCGCAGTTTGACGATTTAGCTTCGGCATATCATCCTCGAAGACGGACGGACGATCGGAGAGGACTATTCAAACTCTTGAAGATCTATTAAGACTACTGTGTCCTTGATTTCAAGGGAAGTTGGGACAAGTTCTTACCATTGGTGGAGTTTTCTGACAACAATGATTATCAAAGCAAGTATTGGCATGGCTCCATTGAGCGTTGTATGGAAGAAAATGTCATTCTCGATATCTTTGGGATGAGGTGGGTGAAACAACGTTATTGGGAATGGGAGTTGATACGTATGACTACGGAAAAAGATTCAAGCGATCCGAAGCGACGTATAAAAACCTCACAAGATCGACAAAAGAGTTATCTTGATCTTCATCGAAAGGGCGTGGAATTCGATATAGGAGATCATGTGTTGTTACGTGTTGCTCCATGGAAAGGAGTTACGAGATTTGGAAAGAGAGGAAAGCTCGATCCTCGATTCATTGGCCCATTTTAATCCTTGATCGAGTAGGAGCTGTGGCCTATAGACTCGCTTTCTTGAGTATGTCTAAATGTTCATAACGTTTTCACATATCCATATTACGTAAATATGTGGAAGACCGAACCACATTATTGAGTTAGAATCGGACGAAATAGCGGAAGATTTGGCGTATGAAGAGGTTCTGTTCAAATCTTGGATAAGAAGGAACATATTCTACGCTCGAGGTTATACCTCAAGTCGAAGTTTTGTGGAGAAACCACGATGTTGAGAAATGACTTGGGAGTTAGAATCTGAAATGAAATCAAGGTATCCTTACCTCTTGACATACAGGTCGTACCCTAATTTAGAGGAAATTTCATAAGAAGGGAGATTGTAAAACCCCAACTTTTGAATAAAGATGAATTTTCTATAAATATTATTTTTGAATATTATGGAGTGAAATTGATATAATGTTATAGTTGTGGGTAATATTTATAAATTTTGCATAGTATGCAAGTTGTTATATTATATTAGATTGGTTGGGAAATATTAGTTTTAGCGGGGAATATTAAATACAATGGCGCAATCATTGGTGGACCCTAGCGAAATTATTATCGGATTGAAAAAGCGACAAAAATATTTTATGAAAATAACGGCGAAGAAGTTTCTGGTTGATCTTTGTTGAACTACTTTCGGTAGTAAAAAAATGCGATGTCTGGCGTGGTTGCATAGTAGCACTTACGGTATTGATTATTGATCTTTATTGAGAAGTCATTCGGTTTTGTTCAATTATTGCTTTATAGTAATTGTTGCATAGTATCTCCGTTATTTGATTCAATTATTGTCGATATTTATTATATTATTAAAATCAATAATTGAGGCGACAAAATTATTAATATTATTATTTGCAATATTAACGATGTCTAGAAGTTACATCGAGGAGAGGTTTGGTCACTAAATTGCGCATGATAGGGAGAAATCCTTATTGGAAAGCCCCTCTTTCACAGGAGCGACACAGTCGATTAATATTGTGAATTATAATAAAGATGATAAATGTTGTTAAAATTATTAAGGTGATTTTTATGAAGTTTGCTTATTTTATGGATTCTATTTACCCATTTTCAAAATAATCGGTAGAAAATTATTTAAAATTGGGGCCCACATGTGGGGGAGCCATATGTGGGAAAATGATTTTGGAAATGGAAGAGTATCGTATGGAAGTATATGTATGTATTGAGTATATGGTGGGAAAATGATATGTGAAAGTGATGGGTGTGTGATGTGTGTGTGAGTGGAAAATGGTGGAAAAGTGGTAGTGTGATAGTGATGTGTAAGAGTGTAGTGAATTTGATTATTGGGTGGGTGGGGGATGATGTTGGGTATGGGGAGAAAAAAATTAAGTGGTGTATATATATATTGATATATATAATTTGAAAACATGTGTTTATATATATATATTATATTTTAATTTTTTTGTTGATCTTATTGGTTAATTGTTTGACTTTATTGTAGTTGATTGAAGAAATGATTTTGAAAAATTATTTAGTTAAATGAGCAGATGCACTTCTTTCATCTCTATAAATAGAAGCTCATTCCTTCATTATTTCTTACGAATTCTTTGAAACTCTAGAGAGAAAAATTATAGAGAGAAAAGAAAAGTTTTTACTTTACTACTTAACTACTCTTATATTAGGTTCTTTTACGGTAAAGGGTGTTATTCTTTCTTATTCATGAAGAAAGCTATTGTTATTCCATTTCTTATTATTACATTGGAATAACTTTGTATACATGATCTACCTATACTTGGTGACATTCTTCTATTATTCCATCTTTATTATTACATTTGGAATATCACATGCATGCATGCGTTTTCTGTGGGACTGATTCCGTCTTTATTATTACATTGGAATATCACATGCATGCGTTTCTGTGGGACTGGTTAAAATCTTTATTATTATTACATTGGGAATATCATACTTGCATGCGTTTTTCTGTGGACTGATTAAAATCTTATTAGTATTACATTGGAATAACTTTTATCTGCAATCAAATCTGCATACAAGGTGATTTCATTGTTATTCCATTCTTTATTATTACATTGGAACATCACATGCCGGTCTTGAATTTACTTTGACTTTGGTTCCGTTATTTAGTATTACATTGGAATAACTTTTACTCATGTCTGAATCTGCAGCATGCATGGTGATTTCTTTTGTTATTCCATTCTTTATTATACTCGGTTGGTTAAAGTTTTGACTTCTATACTCCATGAAATTAGTGGAATATCCTTGATATTTGCGCTTCATCGATATCTTTTCATGGAAATATTCTTACGAGCATTCTTGAATTTTACTCTACAAAGCGATATCATGTTGACAATTTGGACATTATTAGTTCTGGATAAATTAATTCTTGAACTTGTTTTATTGAATTCTTATATCATTGTCATCATCCTCATATTTATATTTTTTTGAAAGTCATACATGGCTTTGTAGTGCATAGATGGACTTGGTATGATTATGACGAGGGATTATTGATTGTAATCATGGCCGTAATGTTACAAATGATGTGGTAAAAGTCCTCGTTGGCCGTAGTGCATTGATGGGCGATTGTTGGCATGATCATGACCATTAATGAATACACAAATATTCTTGGCCCGTAGTGCATGGATAATTGTGGTCGTGATACTAAAGAATATCCTTGGTAGTAGTGCGGGGGTGATTCGATGATGTGGAATATTTATTAAAATTTGAGTCTCGTGATAAAAGTGATGAAAAACCTTTTAAATCATAAAAGATAGTAGATTTTATTTTCTACTTGACTCTTTTAATGGATTGCTTGTTCATTGCTATGATTAAACTTGATGTCTATTATATTTTATCGGTTTAACATTGTTGGAGACTAATGATAATTTATTACGCATTATCTTAGTCATAATATTTCTTCTTGGGCTAGTTGAGCTCACCCTTTCTTTCCTTTGTTCTCTTGAGAAATGAGAATATAAATTTGGGACGAGTCGGGGAGCGGAGTGATGGTCGAGAGGGATAGCATTAGTAGTCCTCACTATTACGTGAAATAGTGTGATAATAATTGTAATGAGGACTCCTTTTGAGTTTGTATAATCTCTAGTAGACAATATTTGTATTCAAACTCACGGTTTATGTTTTGTCGTATTGTACCTGACAGTTGTATTAGTAAGTTGTATTTGAATTACATACCATGTATCTGGCGACCCAAGATGGGTGATGTATACCTAATTTGAAATGTGTATACATACATGTTTAAATCGACATGCTATCATGTATTACGAACAGCTAACATCCGTTTTTGCAGGATAAAATTCCTAAAATGAACCCATCACATAGCAGGTTAATTTACGTTCCCTAAAGACTAAACTATGCAAGTCTTTCACAGGGAATCAATCGAACCTACGATCCAAAAAGGCCACAGGCCTATAGTCAATTATGTCGTCATCCGACCAGACTGACCTTAATCCAGTTTCTCGCAAAGAATTAGACGGATTAAGCCAACAAATCACATATTTGGCTATTCTACTTAAAGAACTACACCAGTCTACTCAGGGTTAAAAGATACCCGTACACGCTGAATGATCTACACAAGGAGGAGCCCAGGTCATTACAATACCTGAACTGCAGTTGGATACTGTGATGCCCCCAAAATGGGCATACATCACCCATCTTGAGTCGCCAGATACATGGTACAGAACTCAACTACAAACTTAATAATATAACTATCGTGTAAAAATACGACAAAACATAGCTGAGAGTTTACATTGTCTCATAGACAGTATACAAACTCAAATTCAATCCTCATTACACTTATTATCACACTAAGTAGTGAGAACTACTAAAACAACCATCTAGACCTTCAATCCATTCCCTGACTCGTCCCAGCTATATTCTCATTTCCTGAAGAGAAGAGTGAAAGAAAGGGTGAGCTCAACTAGCCCAGTAAGAAATATTATGACTAAGATAATTCAGAATAAATTATCCTTAGCCTTCAACAGTATAACAACTGATAGAATAACATAGACAACAAGTTTTAGATCAACAACTGCAACGGAATAAGCAATCCATTAGAAGAGTCAAGTAGAGCATAAAATCTACTATCTTCTATTATTTAAAAAGTTTTTCATCAACTTTATCGCTGAGACTCATCTTAATAAATCAAATCAAATCATCCCTGCACCACGACCAAGGATATTCATGTAATCATCAATGGTCATGATTATACCGAATAATCCCTGGTCATAATCATACCAAGAACTGTCCAAATGAACTACAGGCCAATGAGGACTTTCACCACATCATTCGTCACATTACGGTCATGATTATACCGAATAATACCTGGTCATAATCATACCAAGTCCATCTCTTCATGTAAACCAAAGATGACTTTCATCACAATATAAGCATGAGGATGATGACAATGACATAATAATTCAATAAAAACAAGTTTAAGGATTAATTTTAAAGATTTTTAATTTATCCAGAAATCAATAAAGTCCAAATTGTTAACATGATACTGCTTTGTAGAGTAAAATTCAAGAATAATATTCATGTACCAAAAATAATTTGGACAGAAAAGAAATATATTTTTTGGGTAAATAGTACCCCGTGAATAGTACTTCAGGAATAGTACCTCGTGAATAGTACCTTGACATGAAAAGTACCCCAAATACCCGAGTGAATAATATTCGGGTGAATAGTAATTTAGGTGATTAGTAACCCATGAATAGTAACTCGTGAATAGTGCTTCGACACGAAAAGTGCCCCGAATACCCAAGTGAATAATACTAGAGTGAATAGTAATCGGGTGAATAGTAACCCGTGAATAATAACTCGTAAAAGAAAAATACCAAAGAAAATGATATTTCATGACGAGTACAAAAGAAATGATATCTCATACGAGTATAATAGAATATATGGAACTGCAAATGGATTTTCACCCGCCAAGTGCTAATCCACGTAGACAGATCATTTCCACAATTTAATAAAGAATAAATACGAAGGGTCATTCACCATGCATGCGGTAATCCACATAGACAGGTTATTCCAATGAGTAATAAGGAATGGAACCGCTCATGAGTAATCCGCCTTGCTGACGAGGATATTCAACGAGAATAATAAAGAATGGAACCGGGTCATGCGTAATCCGCATGACGGGATATTCAAATGTAATAATAAAGAATGGAATAACAACGAAATTCACCGGGCATGTGATAGACCACACGCATGTGGATATTCCAAATGTAATAATAAAGAATGGAATAATGAAGAATTTCACCATGTATGCGGTACTTTGTATAGAGCGAGTTTTTCCAACATAATAATAAAGAATGGAATAACAACCCCCCTACAGTATTGAAAGAAAATAACTATCTTCATGAATACGAAAGAATAATACCCTTACCTTAGAAGAAAAGCTGATATCTTTGGAATAGTGAGGTAATAGACTTCTCTCTTCTTTCTCTATATAATTTCTCTCTATAATAATTGCTTTATAGCTTTAGTGAATTGGTGAGAAATGAAGGAAGAATGAGCTTCTATTTATAGGAAAATATAGTTTTGATAATTGCACGTTTTGGGGCTCAAAATATTACAGTATAATACCTTCATCTTTTTCTTCATTTTTAATTTAGTCCTGCAAGAATTATCAAACTTGCACCACCTCCCCTAATAGTAAATCATGTGAATCAATAGTAAAATTATGTGACTCAATAGTATAATCATGTGAAAAAAATAATTACAGTATAGTACCTCCATCTATACCTCCATTTTAACTTAGTCATGCAAGTATTATCAATCTTGCACCACCGCCCCTAATAGTACAAGAATGTGAATCAATAGTACACACATGTGAACAAATAGTTATAAGCATATGAAATAATAGCAATTAATTGCTCATTTATCTGATTAATTACCCGATTGGTCAATATAACTTCCAGACATCAATTATTATCGAAATAAATGTCGATTTCCACTAACACTAATAATTCCCACACAATGGAACTTATTGGCGCGCAAATAGGTGACCAAACCTCTCCTTAACAGAACTTCTAGACATTGTCAATATTGCAAATAATAATATGAATAACTTCGCCGTCTCAATTATTGATTTAATAATATAACATATTATACAGATGATACTGTGACAATAATTGAATCAATAATATGAGAGATATGATGCAGCAATTACTATAGCAATAATTGAGTATAATTGAGTGACTTCTCACGTAATCATCAATAATCAATACCGTGTGCTACTATGCAACCACGCGTATTACTGTAATTTTACTACCGAGTATTTTATGACAACTTGCTTACTTTGAAAAAAAAAATTAAATATCACCCCTAACTTTAAACTTTTATCAATTTAACTATTTACCAAAATAAAAAAATTGAATACTTTTATTTCATAAAATTTAGGATCTCACAAATACGACCAACAAAACTCATGATGCCACCCATCCCACTGGAAATCCAGACACCGGTGACATTCGAAAGAAAGTCCTTCAAATGGAAGAGACCCTTCGTGCTATCAAAGGAATTGGAGCACATGGGAGTGTTTCATATGCTGACATATGTATATTCCCTGTGGTTCATTATCCAGAAAAGTTTAAAACTCCTGACTTCGAAAAATATGACGGGTTAGGATATCCTTATACGCATTTAAAGGTGTTCATTGGAGAACTAGGATCTTATGTAGAGGACGAGAAGCTCATAATGCAACTGTTCTAGAAAAGTCTTACCGGAGAAGCTCGTTCATGGTATACCAGATTAGACAACTCCAAGATCCATAGTTGGGAAGAGCTAGCACACGCCTTTCTCACGCAATACAGCTTTCAATCTCAGATGGCTTCTGACCGGTATCAGATTACTAGGTCAAGAAACATTCCAATGAGTCTTTCCGAGAATATGCTCAGAGGTGGAGGCGTCTTGCTGCTCAAGTTATTCCTTCCATGACTGAATCAGAAATGGTCATGACCTTCACAGACATATAAGAAGCTCCTTTCTATGAAAGAGTATTGGCCGGCATCGGTAAACCATTTTCTGAAATGATCAAACACGGGGAGATGGATGAGATGGGATTAAAGCCAGGACAGATTCAAGACCTAGCTACCCTTAAAGCTGTTGCTGAGTACATCCAAAAACAACCCCCGGAGGGTCCATAAAAAGAAAGAAGAGGATGTTTCCCTGATACTACAGGGTAAAAAAGGCAATCAGAACATGCCTATCCAGAGGAGAAATTATACTCCCTTTTAAGCACAGTCTTCAAACCCTCCAATACCAAAAGGTGGAGAAGTTAAACGCCGTCGAGTGTTCACACCTTTAGGGGACTCACTTGAGAATATTCTAACTCTTCTGACAACACAGAAGAAAATCATGCATCTTCTTCCACCAGCCAGCCCTAATGGAAGGGGTTTCAATGCTACTAGGAAATGTGCATATCATGCTGGGGAACCTGGACATGATACTAAAGATTGTTGGGTCTTGAAACACAAAATCCAAGACCTGATAGACAACGGGGAAATTGTGGTCACCAAACCAGATCAACCTCACGTTCAAGACAATCCTCTTCCTCAACACAAAGAGGAAGAAGTTAACATGATCAATTGGAGCAATGGACAGAGTTCCAACTTCAAGGGCGAGTCATCTCAGACCACCAAGGACGGGGTGGACAAATGGGATTGTGCCAAGTTCCAGTTCACAATGGAACGTAAGATGAAAGCTCTATGCAAGCAGATCGAGCAATTGGCAGAACTGGTGACCTACTAGCATCAAGTTACACGCCAGTTAGTAAGCCAAGAGCATGCTAGTCTCCTTCCTCTTGTTATGAATATTCTCTCGTCACCCTCAGAAAGTGAAACTCTGGAGGATAAAGTGGCAAAGAGAGTGAATGCCAAAGCCCGTCGGGATTTTGCCAACATAAGGGAATTTACATATCTGGGCCAACCCATGGAAGAAATCCTTCAAATGCTAATCAATGAAGGAAGGATCAGTTCCCTTCTACCTCCAATCAACCCCCGTTTAGGACGGTATAATTCTGATGGAGTATGTCAATATCACTCCCATTCTCGCGGTCACAGCACTAAAGAATTTTGGGCACTCTGCCACCTTATCCAGAATCTCATTAACAGCGGTGTCCTGCAACTAGCAGACGATGATAATGTGCTACGTGGGAGTGAGAATAACTGTCCTACTAAGTGGAAGGGATTGATAACAGTTATCTCTGCTGAGGCTGATGATAATATCAAGCCACTCACTATACCAAAAATTCAACTCAGAGGAAGCAAAAATCCTTTGAAAGTGGCCGCTCCCGAGCCAATCCAAATGTCAATTTTGGACTTGGTCTTAACTTTCGAGGATCACCAGAAGATCTTACTGAAGGTTTTAGAAGAAGACTATCTACCAACATCACTGGATACAGAAAAATTTCAACATCTGGTTGATCACATTTTTAACAACAATGTGATATCATTCACTGATGATGATATACCGTATGAAGGGACCGGTCATTGTAAGTCGTTACACATTGCGGTCTTGTATTCCGGATATATGATGGCTGGAGTCTTGATAGATGGAGGCTCATCTCTAAATATTTGTCCATATGCCACGTTATTGAAGATGAATATCAATCTCAACCGAATATGGAGCAGCCATACGATTATCAAAGCTTTTGATGGAGCCCGCCAGAATTCGGTCAGAGTAATTGAGTTGCCAATCGAGATTGGTCCCCATACATTCTGTGTATCTTTCCACGTGTTCAAGATAGATTCATGATACAACATGCTCTTGGGACGACCATGGATTCATATGGCAGGGGCAGTCCCCTCCACCCTTCATCAACAACTGAAATACATTATCAACAATAGCCTGGTCACGGTCAACGCTGAACCAGAATGTCCTCCACACGGGGACATGCCATTCATCAATGCTAATGCAAATATTGAGCCGGTCAATTTTCATGCCTTGGAAGTGAGCAATACTCAGTACCATGCAATTGGAATGCCATTTCCCGAACCCAAGATTTCTACCGAAGTAATGTCAGCTACTCAGGAAATGATGTCATTGGGTCATCAGCCGAGACAAGGGCTGGGTAAAGATCACCAGGGTATCAAATACCCAATTCAATTAACCAGGCAGACGAGAATAGCTAGGTTAGACTATTCTGCCAATTCTAATTGTAGGAATCCTCATAAGCATCAGTAGATTCCTTCATCTTCAGCCACGCGGCGTTTATCTTCTCCTTTATATTTTGAGTCCGCACAACCTCCGGAAAAGGTGCCATCCAATGTGATGGCTATGTTATTTCCCAAGCCGGTACCAGTAGAGGAGAAATAAATCTTTGTTCCAGATCCCAGAATGGAGGAAGAAAAATAAAGAATTAAACAAAACGTTGTCCGTAATGTCGGGCATGCGCATCATCGTCTATGATGAACATACAAACAGATACACCACTGACGATGATTGCCCAGACGTATTGGCCATCATTCGAGAATAGGAGGACGATGACAACCCCTCCATCACTGCGGTCCACCCGGACTTTTCCCTTGCCAATTAGAGCGCCACTCCTTGCATTAATCGACAAGGGTAAAGCGGACAGAAACTCTTTCTGCCTTGTAGATATCATAACTGCTTACTTTTTTGTACAGTATTAGCAGTCGTTTTGCCAGTATATTCTAACACTGTGTATGATCAAAATGCTTCATATATACTAAGTGAAAGCATATTTTATTTCAGGACCCTAAATTTAGATGTGTCTGTACTTGCTGATACGGTACCTCTTCTCCACAAAGATTGTGACTTTGATGTAGAGATGAATTCAGCCTTGATGGAAATACAGGAGGACATTGAGGTGTCTCCAGAAATTCAAGAATGGGTCAAAGATAAACCTAAACCCAACCTTGATCAAACCACTTCCTTCAATCTCGGAACCTTAGAAAGCCCTAAGTTAATCCAGATTGGTTCAGACCTTACCCCAAACCAAAGGAATGACATGGTTGCGCTACTAACCAATTTCCAGGATGTGTTTGCATGGTCTCATGAAGACATGGTGGGTTTGTCCACTGACATTGTCCTTCATCGCCTTCCCATTAAAGAGGGATTTAAGCCAGTCAAGCAGAAGCTCAGGCGATTAAAACCTGAGTGGAGTTTAAAGGTGAAAAAAGAAATTGTGAAACAATTTTAAGCTGGCATCATCATGGTGTCTACATTTCCTGAGTGGATATCCAACATTGTGCCCGTGCCTAAACCTGGAGGAAAGGTGCAAGTTTGCGTGGATTACCGGGACTTGAACAAAGCTTTCCTAAAGGACATCTTTCCCGTGCCATTTATCCACATTCTCATTAATAATACTGGTCAATACAACATGTACTCCTTTGTGGATTGCTTTGCGGGGTACCATCAGATCATGGTTACTGAGGAAGATCGTGAGAAAACTGCTTTCATCACACCTTGGGGAACCTTTTGCTATAGACGGTTGTCATTCGACCTCATAAATGTCGGAGCTACCTATCAGCGAGCTATGATGGCTCTCTTCCATGATTTAATGTATAAAGAGATAGAAATTTACGTGGATGACATCGTTGTCAAGTCCTGGAAGGAGGATGACCACTTAGACCATCTCAGAAAGCTATTCAATAGGTTGCATAAGTACAACTTGAAGTTGAATCCAGCCAAGTGCGCCTTTGGCGTTAAATCAGGAAAGTTGCTAGGATTTCTAGTCAGCCACAAAGGGATTGAGCTGGATCCAACCAAAATCCAGGCAACCACAGAAATGCCCATTCCTCAGACAGAGAAGGAAATACGGAGATTTTTGGGAAGAATGAACTTCATTAGCAGGTTCATTTCTCAACTCACAGCAACCTGTGAGCCAATCTTCAAGCTGTTAAGGAAGAACTCCTCCATGAAATGGAACGATGACTGCCAGAAGGCCTTCCTTACGATCAAAGATCAGCTAGTCAAAGCTCCCATTTTGGTACCACCCAGAGATGATGTTCCTCTGTTCATGTACCTGTCCATAAATGACAATGCCATGGGCTGCATGCTGGGACAAAAAGATAATAGAGGCCAAGAATGAGTTATCTATTACCTCAACAAAAGATTCAGCAGCAGTGAACACAAGTACACTCTGATTGAAAAGACTTGTTGTGCTTTAGCATGGGCTTCCACGAGGTTACAACATTACCTCCATGGTCACACAAACCATCTTATATCCCTCGTGGATCCTCTCAAGTATGTGTTCAATAAACCCATGTTAAATTGTCGACTGTCCAGATGGCAGTTGATCCTACAACAATTTGACATCGTCTACGTGACTCAAAAGTCCATCAAAGGTTAAGGAATTGTGGATCAACTGGCCGCTGCACCTTCAGGGGATTTCAAAGCCTTTGAAACATACTTCCCCGATGAAGGGTAATGATGATTCAAAGAACACCATCAATGCGATACCGCCAAACATGGAAGATGTATTTTGATGGAGTCATTAATATGGAAGGTTCGGAGCTGGAGCGCTTCTAGTATCCCAGACGCAGAGCGATATCTCGTCGTCAATTAAATTGTAGTTTGTCAACACCAACAACATAGGTTAGTATAAAGGCTGTCTCATGGGGCTAAAACTTGCCCGTTCAATGGGCATCAGGAGGTTAACTGTCTTTGGAGATTCGGAGTTAGTGGTTAGATAATCCATGGGAATCTATCAAACCAAAGAGCTATATTTGCTGCCTTACCATCGGCAGGTTTTGAAGATGGCTTTGGAGTTCGAAGAAATCTCCTTTCTATATATTCCTCGTAATAGGAATGACTTTGCGGATACACTAGCAACTTTGGCCTCCTTGATACACATATCTGACAAGGGACATTTGCCAAGCGTCACAATTGCCTTGCACAAGGCACCAGCCTATGGGAATTACGTTGGAGAAGTATCAGATGAGGTACCTCCCATCTAACATCCTTGTTATCGTCATATCAAGGAGTATCTACGAGACAGATCTACACCCACTGAGGCAAGCCCTACTGAGAAGAGGCGGATTCATCGACTTTCTATGAAATTCTACCTGAGAGGAGATGCAATCTACAAAAGAGATGCATGACAAGGTCTCCTCAGATGTTTAGACAAAGACCAAACTCAAAGGCTCATGGATGAAATCCATGGTGTAGTCTGTGGCCCACACATGAGTGGCCCCCTCCTTGTCAAGAAGATCCTCAGGACAGGACATTATTGGCTATCTCTCAAAGCTGACTGCGATGACCACATCAGGAGATGTTATCAATGCCAAATCCATGGGAATGTTATCCACGCCCCTCCACGGGAGCTCCACAATATGAGTTCACCTTGACCCTTCTCAATGTGGGGAATGGACGTGATTGGGCCCGTCATGAAAGTAGTATGCACACAAGCCAATCATATTTGATAATAAAGCATATACTTTGTAACAATCTTATTCATTTATTAATAAAAAGTATTAATTTATTAAAGGCTTTTAATTATTACATGATGTTGTTTTATAATATGTGATAAACCCATAGTTTTAAGCAATGCTTTTAGAATAATGATGATGATCATTCTAATGAGATCTAAATTCTTAGAAAGCTTAAAACTAAAATAGTTATCAATCGTTGGATTACTAAATTGGGAATTAGTGAATCCGGATAGATTGGTACATACGTTGCTTGCTCATTGGATGAGGATGATTGATCTCATGATCATTTGTGTGGAGACACTAAAGAAAGTATGTAGGTGCTTATTAGAGAATAAGTTCACTGAACGTGGCTTGCTAAGGAATACCTAATGGAGTTTTACTTGCATGTCAATAGGAATTCCTGTAGTGATAGTAGTACAAGTGATCCTTGGACTTGAGATCATCATAGTATCTTGTGTATGATGAGTTATACTTTGACTTATTCCTTAAGACCCTTAGGGTATATCAAAGGGTATGCTTGGGTATAATAAGTTATATATGGAGATAATGTATGATCAATAAAGAATTTACCACTTCTAGTAAAAGAAGAGAAATGTCCTATGTGATTCGATAAATGACAACCCAAAGAGTCCTTGGCTTAGGCGTAATGAAATTAGAAAGGAGTTTCTAATTTGCATTATTTAGTGTTGTGCATTTAATAATCGAAATACATATAATTAAATAAAATAAGACTTAACAGTAATTCAATGTCTTATATTTAATTGGGACATTGTATGGTGGAAGGATTGAATTGTACGGTAACTATTTACTCAAAGGTTCTTTTATGATTAATGTTGAAATCTATATTATCTCGGAAAGTCGTTGATCGCTAGGGAGGCTTATCCTATTGTAGAATAAATATTATTTATTTAAATAAATTAATAGTTTAATTTATTTATTTAAATACGATTAGAATTGTTCTAATTGATTTATTCACAACTTGATTTTAATATGGAGAACCTAAAGGGTCACACCATAAAATGAAGAATAATTATTTAAGAAGTTAATGGCATAATCGTAATAATAAGTTAAGTATATTTAATTTAATCTATGGTGATAGAATAAATTAAATAACTTAATATTTATTATTTAATATTTTAGAAATATTAAATATAAATTAATAAGAGGAGTCTTATTATTACTATTACTATTATTATTATTTAATTCCTTAAGGAGTTTGGAAATTATTAATAAAAGTACTCTCACATATTCCTAATAAGATTAGGAGGTAAATTAATTAAAAGATTTTAATTAATTATTCCTAATAAGATTAGGAGCCTAATTATATACGTAATTCCAATAGTTGAGAAAGTACGCCTTTTCTATGAGAGATAGAAAAATTAGGGTTTGCCAAACACCCATCTTCTTGGATCTTTCTTCTTCCTTGGTAGATCACCTCAGATTAGTTTAAGCATCAAATTGAGTGGATTAAGTGAGTTAGTTAGGTGAGTAATCAAGGGTATTTTAGTCTTTTTAGATTAGTTTAATCATACATTTAGTTTAGTGAGTTAGTTAAGTAGAAAGATATCTATTGTCCTTATTATTGTTTATTTGTCGAGTTAGATTTGTTGCTAGGAATGCAGGAGGCATATGGCCATGTGCTCACTCTCCTTGCTCACCATTTTCCATTTCATTCCTTTTTCTTGATGAAGGGAATATGTATGCAATCTATCTCATTTTTTTTATTATGAATGAAAATCTAGATATATTTTCTCTCCTAATCTCTCTCTCTCTCTATTATTCTCTCTCTTTTTCCCTCTTTCTTACTATATTTTCTGCTATTTCTCTATCAAATATCACTTGATAAGTCCAATTAGTGAGACTTGTCTTATTACAGCTACTAAGGTATTGAACTAATTAAGCTTGTTCCTTACAGTTGGTATCAAAGCCTTCGAATCTGTACCTATGGCCACCAACAACCAACGATTGAGCAATTTAGAGTCTCAGATGCAGGAGCAAAATTCGAACATACAACAGTTGCAGACATGAGCTTGCGAATCTCGCTTTCTACTCTGCAGCAAGGGTTTGATATGAAACTTGAGCAGATGATGAAGAACTTTGAGGCACTCCTAGTTCAATGAGTGCACCAGAAGGACCCTACTCAGCCAGGTTCCTCATCTTCACCTTCAGGTTCAATTCTAGGCCAGTATGAGCCCACTCCCAAGCCAGATAAGTATGATGACATATTTAGAACTGTTAAGTTTGAGTTTCAAAAATTCAATGGTGAAAACCCTAGATCATGGATCAGGAAGTGTAACAAGTTATTCTCGCATCATGTGGTGGTCAAAAACTCAAAAGGTGTACTTAACTACCTTGAGTTTGGAAGGGAGGTAAATAAAGGTATTCGTGGATTTGTGCATGAAGGGCCAGAGCTAACTTGGAATGGGTTAATAGATGAAATAGTGGCTAGATTTAGTCTAGAAGCCAGTGACAACCCCATAGGGGAATTGAAGAAATTACAACAAACTGGAATAGTGGATGATTACAGAAAAAAATTTGAAGAACTAAGGGGTTGGGCTTTAGCAAGGAACCCAATCCTTAATGAGGAGTTTTTTATGGACTGCTTCATGGGGGGTTTAAAATTGGAAATTCAGTTGGGAGTTCAGGAGCTGAAACTAAAGACTCTCAAGGACATGATCAGATTGTCTAGGGTGGAAGAAGCTAAATTGGAAGCTTGGCTCAAAAGGAGTAGGATGATGAATAAGCCCACTATGAACACCACTTATTCTAGACCTGTAATCATGCCCCAACCCAAACCTGTTGATATGGGAAATGGAAATGCTGTGAGAACCTTACCTGTGAGAGGATTGACTAGGGAACAGATTGATGAAAAGAGAAGGAAGAGGTTATGCTTTTCATGTGATGAACCTTTTGTGCAAGGCCACATATGTAAGAAACCACAACTATTCATGTTGCTTCCTTCTAATGGTCTGGAACTTGAGGAGGCTGAACCTTGTGAGGAGGATGAAATAAGAGGTCCAACTGCAGAATGTGAAGAGCAAGAGGCCCAAATTACATTGCATGCCCTCTCAGGACACAGTACTAACAATACTATCAGATTACTTGGGATGTCTCAGGGAAGGTTTCTGAGGATTTTAGTAGATAGTGGCAACGCACCAATAATTTTCTAGACCCTCAAAAATTAAAAAGGATTAAGGTCAGCAGAAGGATACCAATGTTACCAATGTGACTGTGGCGAGATGGGTTCAAGGTCTCTAGTCATCAAGACTCGCTATCCAGACTTCCTTGGTCCATATAAGGGAGGAATTCAAAACATATTTCGAATACTACCACTAGAGGGATAGATGCAGTCTTGGGGTTCAAGGTTACAATCCTTCAATCCAAATCACCTTTGATTTCCACAACTTGCGCCTAAGTCTTGAAAGGGAAGGGAAAGCTATAGTATTGCAGGTGAATCGATCAAGTCACCCCAACCATACACTACCTTGAATCTGTGAGTTCAAAAAGTGCAAATCTACATCTCATGGGTATTTTGGTTACTTGTTTGGAATGTATCGTAGAAGCTAATGAAGAGCCGGGAATGGAAATGGGGATCGGGGCATCACTATAGAAAACAAGTGGACAATAAAGGTAATGAAAGTCACATTACTATCGAAAACCAACCTCAACTGGAAAATCACGCTGCAAGAATTCTCGTGGTTTTCCAAGAGCCAAGAGAATTGCCCCCAATAGAACTCAAGATCATCACATTCCATTGAAAAGAAGGAAGCCAACCAGCTTAGCCTCGGCCTTACAGATACCCATATGTTCGTAAAGGGAAATAGAGAAGATTGTCAAAGAAATGTCAGAATGGAGTCATTCAACAAGCAACAACCCTTATGCTTTTCCAAACTCTAGTTAAAAAACATGATGGCACTTAGAGGATGTGTATAGATTATAGGCCCTCAATGCTATGACTCATGAAGGATAAATTCTCTATACCATCAAATTGATGAGTTGCTTGATGAATTACATGGCTCAAAGTGGTTCTCAAAATTGGATCTAAGGTCTGGTATCACCAAATCGTAGTCAACAAAGAAGACATACCAAAAACAAATTTTAGAACCCATAATGGTCATTTTGAATTTATGGTTATGCCTTTTGGGCTTACTAATGCACCAGCCACTTTCCAATCTTTGATGAATGAGGTATTTCAGCCATACCTAAGGAAGTTTGTGCTAGTGTTTTTTGATGATATATTGGTCTACAGTAGCAGCTATAAGGAGCACTTAGAGCATTTGAGGTTGACTTTACAACTAATGAAGGACCATTCCTTATTTGCCAAAAAGAGTAAGTGTGTTTTTGGTACAGAACAGGTTCAATATTTAGGTCATGTGATCAATTCTGAAGGTGTTTCTACTGACCAAGACAAGATTTTCTGCATGCTTAATTGGTATTTACCAGCTAACATAAAAGGGTTGAGAGGATTTTTGGGTCTCACTAGTTACTATAGGAAGTTTATAAGGAATTATGGGCTTATCAGTAAGCCTCTAACTGACCTGCTTTAAAAAGATAAATTTGCTTGGAGTGATAAAGCAGCCACAACCTTCAAGGAATTTAAAGAAGCCATGACATAGGCCCCAGTCTTAGCAATGCCCAATTTCAATGAGCCCTTTATTCTGGAAACTAATGCCTCTCATTTTGGCATTGGGGCAGTATTAATGCAAAAGGGAAGACCTATAGCTTATTTGAGTAAGGCAATAGCACCCCAACATTTGGGATGGTCTACCTATGAAAAGGAGCTAATGGCAGTGGTGTATGTTGTTAATAAGTGGAGACACTACTTATCGGGAAACAAGGTGTACATTAAGACCCACCACCACAGCCTCAAATACTTGTTAGATCAAAGGATTACAACCACCAACCAACAAAAGTGGATAACTAAATTGATGGGGCTTGATTATGAAATAGCATACAAAAAGGGGGAAAGGAGAATACAAGTGGTCGATGACCTCTCTCTAAAAAATGGAGGAATCATCAATACAAAGCCATTGTTTCAGCCATCATTCAAGGTACTTCGAGAAAACTGCAAAGCAGATATTACTACGCCATTCCTACTTGGGTCGCAAGAGATATCACAATCATGGACACAAGGATGATGGAATGAAAGAGATCATCACCCAATCGCAACTTAAACCGCATAATTCTCCCGTGCTACTCCTTTATCAATGGCGCACTTAAGTTTCAAAATAAATTAGTGGTCGGGTCCGCACTCATAGAGTTAAGAACAAAATTTTTAACTGAATTTCATAGTTCACCTATCGGTGGACACTCGTGCATCGTGAGGTACTTATGAAAGAATAAGAAAGTTTCTATGGTGGCCTTCATCGAGGCTAGATGTCACCAAATTTGTGAAGGAATGTGATGTATGCCAAAGAAGAAAAGCATGAGACTCGCATACCTGTGGTCATTGCAGAAACCCTTCCCATCCCGTAAACACCTTGGTGCCGATATCTCCATGGATTTCATAGAGGGTCTACCTAGTTCGTAAGGTATGATGATGATTTGGGTGGTAATAGATAGACTTACCAAATATGGGCACTTCATTGCTTTGAGGCACCCTTTTTCTCGCAGCATACTGCTCAAGGCTTCCTCTTACACATTTATAAGTTACATGGGCTACCTACCACTATAGTCTCCGATAGAGATAAGGTATTCATTAGTCTATTTTGGCAATCCTCTCTCAAAATGGTGGGCACCAAACTGCAGATGAGTTCAGCTTACCACCCCCAAACTGATGGATAGACTGAAAGAGTTAATCAGGTCCTCGAATGCTACATTAGATGTATGGTGACTCAACAGCCCCACAAGTGGAATTCTTGGTTGCCCCTAGCTGAATGGTGGTACAACTCTCACTTCCACACCGGATTACAAGCAACTCCTTTTGAAATGCTCTATGGGTATAAACCACCACACCTTAATTTCCATCAGTTTGGACAGGTACAAGATCCAACCACCAGACAGTTTTGTAAGGAAAGGTCCCAATTATTGCAGTTGATGAAGCAACACTTAGTGGAAGCACAGTCAAGAATAAAAGGCTATGCTGACAAACACAGGACAGAGAGATCCTTTGTTCCAGGTGATATGGTTTATCTCAAAGTTAAACCTTATACACAAACTTCACTGACACAGTTAAAACATGGAAAAATGGCTCCTAAGTATTATGGTCCTTTTCGAGTGGAAGAGAGACTAGGATCGGTGGCATACAAACTTCAATTACCCAGCTATTCCAAGATACATTCAGTTTTTCATGTCTCTCTGCTCAAGAAAAAGATTGGGTCTCAATGCACTGCCTCACCTATACTTCCTCCTCTGAATTCAGTGACAGAAACTGCAATGGAGCCTATTACTATCTTAGAGAAAAGGATGATTAAGAGGATAATGCAAGAGGAATAATGCAAATTCCCTTCCCTCTGAAGGTCTTGGTTCCAATGGGCAAAAAAGTTCCTTCCCTCCGGGCTACTTTTTTAAGGAGGATTGGAACCAAGTTTGATTACAAAAATTGAAGTTTCTTTTAGTCTCAATTCAACCCTTGAGGACAAGGGCCTTTTTTCATTTTCCAGGGAAGGAATGTAAGGCAATCAAGGATTATGAATGAAGTTATTGCTTCAAGATTTCTCCACATTAGTTTAAGCATAAATTGAACTAATTTTAATGAGTTAGTTAAGTAGGATGATCATAGGTATTTTAGTCTTTTACATGTTTGCTTATTTTGTTAATTTAATTGCTTCATATTATTGTCCTTATTTGTTGAATTTGTCGTGTTTAGATTTGTTGCTTAGGAATGCAAAAGGCATGTTCTCATGCCAGTACAGCGTGCTCTGATTCTCCTTATCTCATTCATTTTCCATTTCATTTACTGATTACTTGTTGTTACAGATATTCAGGCTAGAATATTAAAAGGTTGAATCTATCTCATTTTATATATATATATATATATATATATATATATTGTTTCCTGCAAGTATACATGAATCAGTAGCATACACGAATTAGATTATCAGAAGCATGTTACTTATTCTTGCACAATAAGTTCATTATATATATATATATATGGCACGGTTAAAATCTAAAAGCAGAGGCAAAGCGAATCATTTAATCGTGCGTTTTGGTGTCTATATGCGATGGTTCGATCCGTCGCCATAGCCATGTAGTCTTTGGCGGATCGAACTGCATATAGACACTAAGGACTCACTTGTCTGCCTTTTTGGTTCGCTTTTTAAGATTCGCTTTAGAGACTCTCCATATATATATATATATATATATATATATATATATATATATATATATATATATATATATATAATATTCTTAATTATAATTAAAATAAAGGTTTATTTTAATATTAAAATAAAAGAGTTTATTTTAATTTTAAAATTAAATTTCATGCTAACTAATTAGAGTTGGAATTGAATTACATGATAACTAATTGGAGTTGAAATTGAGTTCCATGTTTCCTTAAATAAAGGAGTTTATTTAGATATGAAATAAGATTTCATATTATTCAAAATAAAGGAGTTTATTTGTGAATATGAAAGAAAATTCGTATTTCCTTAAATAAAAGAGTTTATTTAGATATGGAATATGTGACAACCCGAGAATTTAGAATATTTTTAAAATTTTAATTTATTGATTTAAGGTTCAATATTAGAACCTAGACAGAAAATTAGTGTATGCGTTTGATATTTTTAAGATGGAATTTTGAGGATTTCAAAATTCTGTGAAGGATTTAGGTGAATTATTCAGATTATTAAGAAATACGTGAATATGTTCTGTATATGTGTATGCGATTATGTGGTTCGAGAGTCAAGGTTGACCAGATAAACGATATCTCAGAATAAACTCTAAGTATATATTAAGAACTTTAACGTTCAGTTAGAAAACCCTAACGATTAACAAGAAACCCTACAAATCGGTTTTGGAAACCCTAATTTCAGTTCCGGGAATTCAAAACCCTAATTCGATGTATGAAACCCTAATCTGAGAACTTAAATGATTATTATATTGCTTAAGTGCTATTAATTTTAATATTAATTAGGGTAAAGCTTATTTAATTAGCAAACTCTAATTTTAAATTTAGAAAACCCTAATTTCTGGATTTAAAACCCTAATTTATAATTAGGGAAAAACCTAAGTGTTAATTTAATAATTTTAATGTTAATTAGGGAATATTAATCCTAATTTTCAACTTATAAGTAATTAGAAAATCCTAATCTATTTAGGTAATTTAATTTTAAAATTCCAAAAATTATTTTTTATATTAGAAACCCTAATTTTTGGGTTGTAAACCCTAATCCGTGATTTTGACCCTAATTGCTAAATTAGCAATTTTAATTACGAAATACTAATCCTAATTAGCAAGATTTAATTTATGATTAAGAAATTTTAATATAATTATAAAATTATAATTATAATTTAGAAATATTAATTTTCTATTTTGAAAACCTAATTTGGAAATTCTAGATTTTATTTTTCTAAACCCTAAGGATTTTCCAAACCCTAAGGTTTTTCAAACCCTAAACCCTCCCAAACCTTAAACCCTAAGGATTTGGCCAAATGTCCAAAATGCCATTAAAATGGATAGCTAAATGTCATTTTTGCCCTTAGTGCATTATTATTGGGTTGCTTGTAGATCAAACCCTAAAGAAGTTGGTGAACAAACCCTAGCACTAGCATAAGACTTATTGTCCAGCAATCAGCCCATTTAGTATACTTATGCATTGCATTTGTATCAAATATATATACTAAGAGAGAGAGAGAGAGAAAAAAAAAATGTCTACTTGAGTTTTCATTTTATCCAAGAACTTCTCTCCTCAATTTTCAAAATTTAGAGTGAGAGAGAGAGAGAGAGGGTGAGCCATAATCAGTGCATAACAAGCCAACATTAAAATCAAAAGGCAGAAATCAAGAATCAAAACTCAAAGAGGTAAAGAACCCTAAATCTTAAAATTCTATGATTTGATGTTAGATGTTAGCATCTATTGTTTAAAGTTATGTATTAAAGTGTCTCTTAGTGATCTGGGTTGATAGATCATAGATCTATAACACTTAGATGCACGAATCAAGCATTTTTAGAAATTTGGAAAAATTGAAAAATAAGGTCTGACAAACAAATGTCAGAGCCTCTAGATCTTTACCTGTTAGATGTTAAGTATTTTTAATGTTATAGATCTGTAGTATGCCATGTTGTTAATGATCCGGACTGGAAATGTATCGATCATGTCTAATTTGTAAAGTTATAGGTGGTCAAACATGGTTGATCAATTATGGAGACTGCTTCGAAAAACCCGAAATTTTCGTGTTTCATTCGACAAGTCTTTACTGTGCTCTAGATCTTGCGATGGTTTTGATTGTTTGGCCATGTTTTTGTTTTCAGCTTGTAGTCGGATATGTAGACTACATATTAAAGTCATTATCTCACTTAGATCATACACGAAATTAGATTAAAGTAGGGTCAAACTATCGTTGACCATCACGACCGGAAGAAGATTCTGACACCCAGATCTTCAAAGGGTGTTTTCTGACTACCAGTTTGACCGACTCAAATATGTCTGGTGTGATGTTGTTGTTATGATCTAGTGTTAAGAAATTGTACACTGCCATCAATACTACATAACTGAATCAATCAAACACCCTAAACAAGCCGTAGATGTGTAGATTAAAAGGACCAAAGTAGCACTTACGTCTGTTCTTCATTTTCTGGAAAACCTAGAAAATGAAGAACAACGTTGTCAGACTTTTTATGTGACGCCCCCAAAATTAGGTATACATCACCCATTCTGAGTCGCCAGATACATGATACAAAATTCGAATACAACTTCATTTATACAGCTATTGAACTGTCGTATAGAATACAACCACAACCTTACAATGGTACTTTACATAAAAGTATAGTCAAAAACTGTTTTAGAAATTAAAATCTTTGGAAAGTGCTCAAGGAAACCATCGTACATGGGAGACCATGCGTCTAGGTTATAATAGATATCATATGTCCATAGAATTATCCTTGGTTGACCCAATAGACCCCAAAGAAAAACAAGAAGATTACTATCATCTTCTTTCAATGGTGAGCCTTCTCTTGACATATAACTATCTCCACTGTCTCCAAGTGAAAATTATATTTCAAATAAACTCCAAGATCATATAGGTAGTGCCCGTAGATATACTCAGCAAATGGATGCGCACAACCCTATCTTATGATAACACGAGGTTGTATGTAATTAGACATGTTGTATGATAGTAGCAAAACACCCTTCCAAAGTTGGGTTCGCCTCACCCTATTTGATTCACCAAATATAACTACTAAATGATGTATAGAATATAACACACTTTTCTATACTGTTTAGGGAGAACCTCCACAGCTAGAGACCACCGTTCTATTTTCCAATTATCCCCCGCTCAACCCGGCAACACTCTTACGGCAACACTCTTATTACCTGAAAGGAATTGTGAAGCAGAAAGGGTGAGCACAACTAGCCCAATAAATAATATCATGACTAAAGATAATTGAATTATTAATAGCTTTCATCAATAATAAATCAGAGATTTAGAACATATGGTAGATGATAAAACTTTTCAACTATAGTTGAACGGAACGAGCAATCCATTAGAAGAGTCAAATAGACCATAAGGTCTATTATTTTCTCTATGTTAAAAGTCCACCAATAATGTTTTATCCATGTAAAATAAATCAACAGTTCCTGTCCACAATCACATGAATAACTCATAATCATAATTGTGGTTCTAAATTCCTCTTCGCAACCAGGACGAAGATAATTTTCATCACCTATCTTCACCTGAAACATCAAAAATCAAGGTTATAGCAAATCAGAATTCCTGCTCATAATCATACTAATAAATTCATCTTTGCACTACGGCCAAAGATATTCCTTAACAATTCATCTTTGTACTAAATGCCAAAGACATACAACTGCATTTTAGAAGAGTCAAGTAGAGCATGATATCTACTATCTTCTACGAATTAAAAGTGTATAATAAATATTTTATCGCTGAGACTCAGCTTAATAAATAATCCACATCATCGAATCACCCCTGCACTACGGCCAAGGATATTCGTTAACATCACATCCATGAATTTATATTTCATCGCTGAGACTCAGCTCGATAATCAATCCATATCACTGAATTTTACATGCACTACAGCTAAAGATATTCGTTAATATCACGACCACGAATTATCCATGCAATACAGGCTAAAGATAATCGTGTTTTCATCAACGGTCATGATCATGCCATAAAACAATTCATCTTTGCACCCTTGGCCGAAGAGAATCCATAGCAATAATCATACCAAAAACTGTCCATCAATGCACTACGGGCCAATGAGGACTTTTTCCATATCATTTGTAACATTACGGTCATGATTATACTGAATAATCCTTGGTCATAATCATACCAAGTCCATCTATGCACTACAGCCAAAGATGACTTTCAACACAATATAAGCATGAGGATGATGACAATGATTCAAGAATCAATCAAATGAGATAAATGATAAATATTAAACATTTATAATACAATTTATCCAGCATTCAATAATAACCAAATGTTATCAATCACTTAATAATCTCATAATCTAATATAATTAATATTATAACAATATTTTAATCATTTCTTAAACTTATAAATAATTTATTTCAATTGTTTACACCTTATCAAATAATGCATTTAATCATTCAAAAATGTCATACTCATAAGATTTCATCATCAATGATCAAATCCCTCATCAAAAATGTGACGACCCCAAAATAGGTCCATTCCATCCAACCCATTCCTAGTCGCCAAATACATGGTACAGAAATAACTACAACTTTATTAATACATTTGTTGTGCAAAATACGACAACATATATACTGTGAGTTTAAATACAATTATTGTCTTCTAGACAATATACATACCCAAATAAATCCTCATCACAATTATTGATACATTATTTTATAAAAATGGTGAGGACTACTAAACAACTCTCTCTATAACCTTCATTCCATACCCCACTAGTACTGCTTACATTCTCGCCTCCCGAGAAGAAAAATGGAACAAAAAGGAAAAGGGTGAGCTCAACTAGCCCAAGAAGAATATTATGACTAAGATAATATACAACAAATTATCGTTAGTCTTCAACAGGAAAAATCTAATAGAATACAATAGACAACCAGCTTTTAAATCAACAACTACAAATGAAAACAACAATTCATTAGAAGAGTTAAGTAGAGAATGCAAACTACTATCTTCTATATATGAATTTAAAAGTTCATCGTCGATATTTTATCCTGTAACATCAATCAATATATATCTCGAATCAAATATTCATCTTTGCACCACTGAGCCAAAGATATTCATCGATTGGTCATGTTCATCTAAACACTGCTCATCTTTGCACTATGGGCCAAATATATTAATCACGGTAATGTTCATCTCAACACATGTTCTTCTTTTACTACAGTGCCAAAGATATTCATCAAGAAATCATTCATCTTTGCACTACACAGCCAAAGATATTCAAAGAATATCATCATTTAGGACCGAGGATGATGAAAAATATTTTAAAAAAAACGAATCCAATGAGACAAAAGAACAAATATTAGGGATTCGTATTAAAGTTTATCCAAATTCAATAATACTCCATAATAACCAAATATGAAGTAGAATTTCAAAAATAAAGACCAAAGCATGGATACAATCAAAGATAGTACCCATAATAGACATTTTGGACAAAAAGAAGAAATTTTATTTTTCGGTGAATAGTGCCGTATATGTGAATAGTGCCGTATACGTGAATAGTAACTCCGACACCAAAAGATAGAAATTTCACAAAAAACATCTTCACGCTTCGTGAATAGTACTCGTGAATAGTAACTCATGAATAGTAACTCATGAATAGTAACTCGTGAATAAGAACTCATGAATAAGAACCCCGAGCATGAAAAATTCCAAATTTGATAAAATTTCAACCAATATTTCATAAGATAATGATATTGAAGAAATAATATCATTTTTGAAGAAAATAACACCCTTACCTCGAAAAAGACAAGATTTAGTTGAAACACCGAATATAGGCTATGACTTGAACTTGCACCGTGTATAGCAATACTCAAAGTATACTCAAAATACTCACAAGAATATGCTCGATAATATAGAGAGAAAATTTTGGAGTTTAAATGTGATTTTCAATTCTAACCTAAGCACCCTATTTATAGGAAAATGCTTAGAACACCAAAGCAGAAAATTGAATATAATATTAATATATATATATATATATATAATTGTCAAGCCCACTTTTACCAACTGATTTTAGATCATTAAAAACACATGAGCCACTCAATTTCAATAAAAACGTTTTTCTTACAAAAAACATTTTAAACTCAAAAACCAATTATTTTAACACCAAAACTTCAATAATTCATAATAAATAGCTCTTTTATCGAAAATTCAATCTCATGAGTTTTTATAGGAAATTCAATTCTCTACAACTTTACAAAAGAAAACTTTACAAATTCCAAATAGAAATTGGCGAAATCCACAAGCAAAGTATTTTACAAGCTATAATCAAATTTCAAATAATAAATGGGTCTCCGACACACAAAACTGCTTTTAATATTTATTGCAACAAAAATACTCTTTCTCCTCATAAACTCATATATCCTCCATTCATTATAAAAATATCACCATTATTATATTATTAAAATATAATAATATATTTAAATGAATTATTTTATCGAAAAAAAATAAAATATAAATTTTCAATAATTGTCACATTAAAATTTTCTCCATCTATATCCACATAAAATCAATATTTTCCTCATCATATAAATTAATAATTAATTATTCACAAATAATATTACAGAATCACAAGATCGCAACCAAAGCCGCTCCTCAGGAAAGAGGGGGCTTTCGAATAAGAATTTCTCCTTCTTCAAGCGCCAATTGATTAGGTGACCAAACCTCTCCTTAGACAGTAACTTTCTAGACATTGCCAATAATGTTATCTAATAATATTATTCAGATAATATGAATTATTGCTTCGATAATGAAAAATACTGTAAATGACAATTATTGAAACAACAAGAATATAAAATATCAATGCAATTATTGAATCAATAAAATAAAATAATCGAATAAAGAATTACTGTAATAATTATTGAGGAATGCCTTCTTCACGTAAGAATCAATAATTGATGCAATCTTGTGCTATCGCTTCAACAACACGATTAGTGTGTTTTAACCAATTTTATTTCAACAATGATAATCTTGAACAACTACGCCATTATTTATAAACAACTTATTCTTGTCGCTTTTCTTCCTCCAATCGCTTTCTGCTATGGGGGCCACACATGGTCATGCGTCAAATGCATTTAATATTCCCACAAGACGTTAATATTCCACGACCAAACAAATATTTCCCGACAATAATGAATATTATATCACCACTTGCTTATTTAAAATATTTGCGCATTTTACCCATAACTAACCACATTAATCAAATCCACCCTTACTATTTCAAAATAATAAATAGAGGAAATTCCATTTTTATTTAAAAAAAAAAATTCGGGGTCTTACAAGAAATCTGCATATACCCTATATAAGATTCTCAAACCATAAAATCCTATTTTCCAATTTTATTACTTCACATAACATATTTAATTCATTTACTCATAACTAGTTCATTTTCATGAAAAATACCAAATCAGTCCCAAAATATTTCTTTTAAGGATTTAGCGAATATAGTCCCATTTTGAACATATATTTTTCTTAGAATTTTTAAAATTCATTTACTATTTTTCATATGGCTAAAACTGCCGAATATTTAGACATTTATCATAAATTGTACTTTTGTCCAAAAATTCTAAAATTTACAGGGTATACTCCTGTTATATACATGTACTCCCAATAAAACTTTCACCAATTTTGGAGTTAACCACAAGGAGTTATAAGGGTTTACTTTTAAAATAGTCTTTTCCCATAAAATCCATAATTCTTAATCTATACATCCAAAAATCGTTATTTTTGGACACAATCTAGAAAACTCATCACATTATCATTTTAAATTTTTTCAGAATTTTTGAGGGTCAGAAAAATTATGAAACTGCCCCTGGCAGAAACCCCTTTTTAATTAAAATACTATTCGTATGAATACGAATGATCATTTACCATGTATGCGGTAATCTACATAGACATGTTATTTCAGTAGAATAATAAAGAATGGAACCAGGTCATGCGTAAACGCACAGACATGATATTCCGACAGAATAATAAAGAATGGAATAATAAAAGAATTCACCAGGCATGCGATAGACTGCACAGACAGGTTATTCCAACATAATACTAAATAACGGAACCCGTGTCGTGCATGATATGCACCGGACGGTGATATTCCAACAGAATAATAAATAATTCTAAACCGTCCGACGTAAAACGCATACATGACGTGATATTCCAATGAATAATAAAGAATGGAATAATAGAAAAATTTCACCATGTATGCAGTACTTCGCATAGATAGGTTATTCCAACATAATAATAAAGAAATGGAATACTAGAAGAATTTCACCATGTATACGGTAGTATGCGTATACAGGTTATTCCAACAGAATAATGAAGAATGGAATAACAAAAGTTCTATTCATGAATACGAACGAAATAATACCCCTTACTATAATAATAATAATATCATTTACGAGTACGACAATTATATCCCCTACCTTAAGAAGAAGAGTACTGGATATATCAGTAGTGAAGTAGCAGAATACTTTTCTTCTTTTTCTCTATAGTTTATCTCTCTAGAGTTTCAGTGAATTCGTAAGAAATAATGAAGGAATGAGTTTCTATTTATAAAAAAATGGACTGCATAGTAACTAACTCATGAACGGTCCGATTGATTTACTTTTAATCGACGATCAATATTTAAAGCAAAATCTTTTAAATAAAATATAATATATTCTATTTATAATCTAATAAAACGAATAACTTTATAAAAGATTTTACTATGTAAATACTATCGCAGTACTATGCATAATAAAATATAATATATTCTAATTATTGTCTAATAAAATGTATAACTTTATAAAAGTATTCATTTTATATAAAAAGATTTTACTATTAGCCTAATAAAAAGCGAATAACTTTATAAAAGTATTATATTTTATATAAAAAGCTTTTCTGCTTTATTACATAATAATACCAATAAAACAAAACCGAGTGACTTATCACATAAGCATCAATAATCAATATCGTGTGCTACTATGCAACCATCATCGCCAGACATCAGATTTTTACTACCGAGTAGTTCAACAAGACTAATGGTAAAACTTCCGCCGTTATTTTCAATAAAATATTTTTGTCGTTTTCAATCGAATAATAATTACATTATGGGGTCCACCAATGATTGTGTCGTCAGACAAATATTTCCTGTTAAAACGATATTCCCGACCAATCGAATATTATATAACAACTTGCGTACTTTGCAAAATTTATAAATATTACCCACAACTATAACATTATATCAAATCCACACTATAATATTAAAAAAAATATTTCGAGAAAATTAAATCTTTATTCATAAAATTTGGGGTCTCACAATCTCCCCTCCTTATGAAATTTCGCCCTCGAAATTTACGTACGTACTTGATATTTGAAGGGATGAGAATACCTTGCTTTCTTTTCAGATTGTACCTTCCCGATAATTTCCTCGCTATCATGATTTTCCAATTTCTCATCTCTTGTATTTCAGATATCATCCTAGAATATAGCTTCAAAACAAAGGTTAATTGACATATCACAATTTATCAACTTATCAAGTAAACAATTTCAACTTAGGTAGGTCACACACTAACGAAGTATATAACTCGTCTCTCCTCTCCTAGTTCTAGACTCTTATCTCCGCCAGCGACCGTATCCCTAAGCTCTGATACCAAATGTGACGCCCCCAAAATTAGGTATACATCACCCATTCTGAGTTGCCAGATACATAGTACAAAATTGAAATACAACTTCATTTATACAACTGTTGAACTATCGTATAGAATACGACCACAACCTTACAATGGTACTTTACATAAAAGTATAGTCAAAAACTGTTTTAGAAATTAAAATCTTTGGGAAGTGCTCAAGAAAACCTTCGTACAAGGGAGGCCATGCGTCTAGGTTATAATAGATATCATATGTCCATAGAATTATCCTTGGTTGACCCAATAGACCCCAAAGAAAAACGAGAAGATTACTATCATCTTCTTTTTAATGGTGAGTCTTCTCTTGACATATAACTATCTCCATTGTCTCCAAGTGAATATTATATTTCAAATAAACTCTAAGATCATATAGGTAGTGCCCGTAGATATACTCAGCAAGTGGATGCGCACAACCCTATCTTATGATAACACGAGGTTGTATGTCATTAGACATCTTGTATGATAGTGGCAAAACACCCTTCTAAAGTTGGGTTCGCCTCACCCTATTTGATTCACCAAATATAACTACTAAATGATGTATAGAATACAACACACTTTTCTATACTGTTTAGAGAGAACCTCTACAGCTAGAGACCACCGTTCTATTTTCCTATTATCCCCGCTCGACCCGGAAAGACTCTTACGGCAACACTCTTATTACCTGAAAGGAATTGAGAAGCAGAAATGGTGAGCACAACTAGCCCAGTAAAGCATATCATGACTAAAGATAATTAAATTATCAATAGCTTTCATCAATAATAAATCAGAGATTTAGAACATATGGTATATGATAAAACTTTTCAACCATAGTTGCAGCGGAACGAGCAATCCATTAGAAGAGTCAAATAGACCATAAGGTCTATTATCTTCTCTATGTTAAAAGTCCACCAATAATGTTTTATCCATGTAAAATAAATCAACAGTTTCTGTCCACAATCACATGAATAACTCATAATCATAATTGTGGTTCTAAATTCCTCTTCGCAACCAGGATGAAGATAATTTTCATCACCTATCTTCACCGAAACATCAAAATCATGGTTATACCAAATCGTAATTCTTGCTCATAATCATACTAATAAATTCATCTTTTTACTACTGCCAAAGATATTCCTTAACAATTCATCTTTGCACTAAATGCCAAAGACATACAACTCATTTTTAGAAGAGTCAAGTAGAGCATGATATCTACTATCTTCTACTTAATTAAAAGTGTATAATAAATATTTTATCATTTGAGACTCAAACAATAAATAATCCACATCATTGAATCACCCTCACACTACTACTAAGGATATTCGTTAATATCACATCCATGAATTTATATTTCATCGCTGAGACTCAGCTTGATAATCAATTAATATCACTGAATTATCCATGCACTACGGCTAAGGATATTCGTTAATATCACGACCACGAATTATCCATGCACTATGGGCTAAAGATAATCGTATTTTCATCAATGGTCATGATCATGCCATAAAACAATTCATCTTTACACCCTTGGCCGAAGAGAATCCATAGCCATAATCATACCAAAAACTGTCCATCAATGCACTACGGGCCAATGAGGACTTTTTCCACATCATTTGTAACATTACGGTCATGATTATACCGAATAATCTCTGGTCATAATCATACCAAGTCCATCTATGCACTATGACCAAAGATGACTTTCAACACAATATAAGCATGAGGATGATGACAATGATTCATGAATCAATCAAATGAGATAAAGGATAAATATTAAACATTTATAATACAATTTATTCAGCGTTCAATAATAACCAAATGTTATCAATCACTTAATAATCTCATAATCTAATATCATTAATATTATAACAATATTTTAATCATTTCTTAAGCTTATAAACAATTTATTTCAATTGTTTACACCTTATCAAATAATGCATTTAATCATTCAAAAATGTCATACTCATAAGATTTCATCATCAATGATCAAATTCCTCATCAAAAATCTGCATATACCCTATATAGGATTCTCAAGCCATAAAATCCTATTTTCCAATTTTATTACTTCACATAACATATTTAATTAATTTACTCATAACTAGTTCATTTTCATGAAAAATATCAAATCAGTCCCAAAAATATTTCTTTTCTCGGGATTTAGCGAATATAGTCCCATCTTGAACATATATTTTTCTCGAGAATTTTTAAAATTCATTTACTATTTTTCATATGGCTAAAAGCTTTAATATTTAGACATTTATCATAAATTGTACTTTTGTCCAAAAATTCCGAAATTTATAGGGTATACTCCAGTTATATACATGTACTCCCAATAAAAATTTCACCAATTGTGGAGTTAACCACAAGGAGTTATAAGAGTTTACTTTTAAAATAGTCTTTTCCCATAAAATCTATAATTCTTAATCTATACATCCAAAAATCGCCATTTTTGGACACAATCTAGAAAACTCATCAAATTATCATTTCAAATTTTTCCAGAATTTTTGAGGGTGAGAAAAATTACGAAACTTCCCCTGGCAGAAACCCCTTTTTAATGAAAATACTATTCGTATAAATACGAATGATCATTTACCATGCATGTGGTAATCTACATAGACATGTTATTTCAACAGAATAATAAAGAATAAAACCAGGTCATGCGTAAACGCACAGACAAGATATTTTGACAGAATAATAAAGAATGGAATAATAAAAGAATTCACCAGGCATGCGATAGAATCGCATTGCAGACGGAAAGTTATTCCAATGTAATACTAAATAACGGAACCATGTCAGGCGTGATACGCACAATCGACAGATATTACAACGAGAATAATAAATAATGAACCGTGTTGATTGTAAAACGAATGATGAGATATTCCAATGAATAATAATGAATGGAATAATAGAAGAATTTCACCATGTATGCGATTTCTTGATGACAAAAGTTATTCCAACAAAATAATAAAGAATGGAATAATAGAAGAATTTCACCATGTATACGGTAGTCTGCGTATACAGGTTATTCCAACAGAATAATGAAGAATGGAATAACAAAAGTTCTCTTCATGAATACGAACAAAATAATACCCCTTACTATAATAATAATAATAATAATAATAATAATAATAATAATAATAATATCCTTTACGAGTACGACAATTATATCCCCTACCTTAAGAAGAAGAATACTAGATATATGACTAGTGAAGTAGCAGAATATTTTTCTTCTTTCTCTCTATAGTTTATCTCTCTAGAGTTTCAGTGAATTCGTAAGAAATAATGAAAGAATGAGCTTCTATTTATAGAAAAATGGACTACATAGTAATTAACTCATGAACGGTCCAGATTGATTTACTTTAATCTGACGGTCCATATTTAAAACAAAATCTTTTAAATAAAATATAATATATTCTATTTATAATCTAATAAAATGAATAACTTTATAAAAGATTTTACTATGCAAATACTATGCAGGCATTATGCAAACACTATGCATAATAAAATATAATATATTCTAATTATTGTCTAATAAAATGTATAACTTTATAAAAGTATTACATTTTATATAAAAAGATTTTACTATTAGCCTAATAAAACGAATAACTTTATAAAACTATTATGTTTTATATAAAAAGCTTTTCTGTTTTATTACATAATAATACCAATAAAATAAAACTGAGTGACTTATCACATAAGCATCAATAATCAATATCGTGCTACTATGCAATCACGCCAGCATTATTACTATACTTTTACTATCGAAGTAGTTCAACAAATTAATGGTAAAACTTCCGCCTATTTATTTTCAATAAAATATTTTTTTGTCGTTTCTCGATCCAACAATAATTCTATTATAGGGTCCACCAATGATTGTGTCAGTCGCATCGAATATTTCATGTTAAAACGAATATTCTCTACCAATCGAATATTATATAACAACTTGCATGCTTTTGCAAAATTTATAAATATTACCCACAACTATAACATTATATCAAATCCACACCATAATATTAAAAAAAATATTTCGAGAAAATTAAATCTTTATTCATAAAATTTGGGGTCTCACATTTTACTAGCTTAGATCTTGCTGTGATATTGTGTAATGACCATGAAATTAGTTGTAGGTTGTAGTCTTACATTCGTACTACTATCCTAACACTATAAGCGACCCAAAAATCAGAAAGAACCCTGCTTAAATGATGGTCAAACCAAGCCCCTTAGTGACTGACTATGACTGTTCTGGGCAGCTCAAGAACACTCAAGATTTTGATTAAAATAAAATAGTTTATTTTATTCAAAATTGGATAAATTAAAATAAAAGAGGTTTATTTTGATTTAAATTTGGATTAAAATAAAGGAGTTTATTTTGATTCAAAGAATATATTCTATGCTAACTAAATTTGCCCATTAAATGATATCAATATATATATATATATATTGAATGTTTATTATTCATGAGATGAATATTATTTATTGATGCATATGGTGATGTGTATGATAATAAATGTAAGACTCCAAATTTTATGAAATAAAAGTATTCAATTTTACTTATAATTACAATTCAGTAAATGGTTAAATTGATAAAAGTTAAAGTTAAGGGTGATATATGAAATTTTTTTCAAAATATGCAAGTGGTTATAAAATATTCTTTCGGTTTAGGAATATTCGCTTGGTCGGAATATTCTTTCTGCTTGGGGAATATTTGTGCGACGGCGCAACCATTTGTGGGCCCCATAACGAATAACTGTCAGATGAAGAAAACGACAAATTTGAGTTTTTATAAATAACGACGTAATTGTTACCGTTAACACTGTTGGAATACCAGGGAGTAAAGTAAAGTAATACGCTGTTGTTGCACAAAGAAAATATTACCTGCTTAACACAAGATTGTTGAATTATTGATTCTTACGTAAGAAGACACTACTCAATAATTGTTACAGATAATTACTTGCTCAAAGATTTTATTCATTCAATAATTGTCGCGTTGATATTTTATATATTATCGTTGTTTTAATAATTGTCACTACACAATATTTTCATTATCGAAGCAATAATTCATATTTATCTGAATAATATAATTAGAAAACATTATTGGCAAGGTCTAAAAGTTCTGGTCTAAAGAGAGGTTTGGTCACCTAATTGGCGCCCAAGAAGAGGAAAAATTCTTATTGGAAAGCCCCTCTTTCCTGAAATCACGGTTGTCATTATTGTGATTCTGTAATATTATTTGTGAATAGTTAATTATTGATTTATATTATGAGGAAAATATTCATTTTATGTGGATATAGATGGAGAAAATTTTTAAAGTGACAATTGTTAAAAATCGATATTTTATCTTTTCTGATAAAATAATATTTTATTATATTATTATAATATAATGATGGTGATATTTTTACAATGAATGTGGAATATATGATTATATAAGTAGGAAGAGTATTTTTGTTACAAAAGTTATTTAAAACATGTTAAACATGTTGGTGGACCCATTTCTTGACTGAAATTTGATTATAGCCTTTAAAATCGTCCGTATGTGGATTTCGGTCAATTTCTGTTTGGAATTTGGAAAACTTTTCTTCTGTAAAGTTGTAGAGAATTGAATTTCCTATAAAAACTCGCGAGATTCGAATTTTGTAATAAAAGGGATATTTATTATGAATTATTGAACTTCCGAAATATTGGGTCTGAATTTATTTTGTTACAAAAATTATTTAAAACATGTTTTTTTGTGGTTGGTGGGACCCACTTGTTGTTAAGCATGGCTGAATTCAGATCCTTGAATGTGTGCGTAGGAATTTATATATAATATATTATTATTATATTAAATTTTCTGTTTTGGTGTTCTAAGTAATTTCCTATAAATAGGGTGCTTAGGTTAGAATTGAAAATCACACCAGAAACTAAAAATTTCTCTCTCTTTCTCTCTTTATATATCGAGCGTATTTTTGTGAATATTTTAGTACTTCGAGTATTGCTATACGGTGCAAGTTCTTTTAGCACTATATCCAGTATTTCAGTTAGAAGTACTATTCTTTCTGAGGTAAGGGAGATTATTTTCTTCATAAATGATATTATTTCTTCAATATCATTATGCCGAAATATTGGTTTGAATTTTTATCAAATTTAGAACTTTTTCATGTCGGGGTTACTATTCATAAGTTACTATTCACGAGTACTATTCATGAAACATGATGATGTTTTTTGTGAAATTTCTATCTTTTGGTGTCGGAGTTACTATTCACGTATACGACACTATTCATGTATACGACACTATTCACGAATACGAAACTATTCACAGAAAAATTAAATTTTCGTTTTTCATCCAAAATATTTATTATGGATACTAGCTTTGATTGTATCCATGTTTTGATCATTCTTGAATTTTATTCCACTATGATTATTTATGTTGTATTTTTGGACATGGAATAGCTGAAGTACGAATCCTTAATATTTATTATTTTGTTTCACTGGATTCGTTTTCTTAAAATATTTTTCATCATTCTCAGTCCTAAATGATTATATTACTGAATATCTTTGGCCTGTAGTGCAAAGATGAATGATTTTTGATGAATATCTTTGGCCAGTAGTGCGAAGATGAATAGGTGTTTAGATGAACAGGACCAACTGATGAATATCTTTGGCCTGTAGTGAAAAGATGACATGTTGTTGAATATCTTTGGCCAGTAGTGCAAAGATGAACTGTTGATGAATATCTTTGGCCCGTAGTACAAAGATGAATTTATCAGTATGATTATGAACAAGAACTGTGATTTGGTATAACCATGATCTTTGATGTTTCAGGTGATGAAAATTAACTTTGTCCTGGATGAGGAAAGGAGTTTAGAACTACAATTACGATTATGAGTTATACACGTGATTGTGGACAGTAATTATTGATTAATGTTACAGGGATAAAACATTGTTGATGGACTTTTAATATGGAGAAGATAATAGATTTTATGGTCTATTTGACTCTTCTAATGGATCGCTTCGTTCAATTGCAACTATGGTTGAAAAGTTTTATCATCTACCATATGTTCTAAATCTCTGATTTATTACTGTTGAAGGCTATTGATAATTTATTTATCTTTAGTTATGATATTCTTTACTGAGCTAGTTATGCTCACCCTTTTTCTTCACAATTCCTTTTAGGTAATAAAAGTGTGTAGCGGGACAAGCGGGAATAATGTGAGAATAGAACGGTGGTCTATAGATGTTGAGGGTGAGGTGAATTTAACTTGAAAGGGTGTTTTGCCACTATCATACAAAATGTCTAATGACATACAACCTCGTGTCATCATAAGACAAGGTTGTACTCATCCACTTGCTGAGTATATTTACAAGCACTACCTATATAATCTTGGTGTTTGTTTGGAGTATAATACCCAATTAGAGACAGTGGAGATAATGATATGTCAAGAGAAGACTCACCATTGGGAAGAATATGATAGTAATCTTCTCGTTTTTCTTTGGGGTCTATTGGATCAACCAAGGATAATTCTGTGACCATATGATATCTATCATAACCTAGAAGCATGGCCTCCCATGTACGAAGGTTTCCTTGAGCACTTCCCAAAGATTCTAATTTCTAAAACAATTTTTGACTATACCTTTATGTAAGGTGTCATTGTGACGTGCTATCCAAAGTTGGTGTCCAGAGTTACAGTTGGTATATATTTGTATCCAAACTCACAGCATATGTGTTGTTGTATTTTGCACGACAATTGTTGTAATAAAGTTGTAGTTGTTTTCTGTACCATGTATTTGGCGACTCAGAATGGGTTGGATGGAATGGACCTATTTTGGGGTTGTTACAATAAACGGGATTGATTATGGACTATTGACCAATGCGATTGGATTTTATTTTTGTTGGATGCATGAATGTATGGGTTTTATTATGCGTACCTCGTCTTCTCTAATTTTTCTTAATTTAAATTCTATCTCCCTCCTATGTACTTCCCCTTGACTGCTGATCAAGGTTTCTATTTATTTTAAATAGTTTTGTAATAGGAATAATTAGAATTAATTTTGAAGAATTGGGGATCAAGGAGCGCTTGAAGACCCGTTTGTAATGGAGCCCGGGTTTAAATGTAATAGTTATATTTAAATATTAATTCTTGCACCTCTAGGGTTTGACCTTTTGGTTCACTTGGTGGCTCTAGTGAACTAAACTAGAATAAAAGTCCATAATCAATCTAGGTAGAATATAGTATTCTATATGTGCATGTTTATACTATATATTTTTTATATATTATAAACATGCTTCAGATGTTAATTAATATGACGCGTATTTTATATATATATATGTGCATGCGCGCTAAACAAGATGAGACAAATTAATAACAAACCCCTCAAATATTTTATATTAAGTTGTAACGTTCAAAGATATTTAGAATATCGAACATCGCCTTCTAGCATGATAGAAACAATAGAGTATTGAATATTCGATATGAGTTTGTTGTGCACACACAAGGCAAGTATTAAATATTTAAGATGTTGTTTTTATTACATATGATGTTTATAAGGAATTGAACATTACTGCTTTGTTGTGCACACACAAGGGCTGTAGTTTTCTCTTCAATTATATGGAAATGCTGGGTGTGATATAACTTAAATCATTTTAATTCGGATGTGCACACACTTGAACATTATGATTTAAGAGGCAAAATACAAGGAGTTACATAGTTGATGTAATTGACAAGAGTTGTCTACCTATTCATTTATATATAGTTTGTTGTGCACACACAAGGCTATATACATTTGAAATGGGATCCTTATTCTCACTAGCATATCTTTAATGGGAAAAGGGTCAAAAAAGCCCCTGATGTTTATCCCAATGTCCCACTTGCACCCTAAACTAATTATTTTTCCAAAAGTACCCTTAACGTTACATTTTTGGGTCATCCGTGCCCTTGCCGTTTGTAAAACCCCAACTTATTATAAATAAAATTGAATTTCCATTATTTATTATTTTGAAATAGTAAGGGTTAATTTGATTAATGTGATTAGTTATGGGTAAAATGCTAAATATTTTAAATAAGCAAGTGGTTATAAAATATTCATTTTATCTGAGAATATTCGTTTGGTTGTGGAATATTCTTCGCTTGGGAATATTCGAACGACTCATGCAAGATCCTTGTAAAATTTCCAAAATGAAAAGTGATTGGATGAAGAAAACGACAAGTATAAGTTGTTTATAAATAATTCACGTAGTTATTCTGCTAATATCTTGTTGAAATACCCGGTGGTAAAACCATAGTAATACGCGTTGTTGCATAGTAGCACACGGTATTGCACCAATTATTGATTCTTATGTAAGAAGACACTACTCAATAATTGTTACAGTAATTACGGTTCAGTATTTTATTTTATTGATTCAATAATTGTTGCGTTGGTATTTTATATTACTGTTGTTTCAATAATTTTCACTACACAATATTTTCCATTATCGAAGCAATAATTCATATTATCTGAATAATATTATTAGATAACATTATTGGCAATGTCTAGAAAGTTCTGTCTAATGAGAGGTTTGGTCACCTAATCGCACGCCAAATAAGGAGAAATCTTTATTGAAAGCCCCCTTCTTTCACGAAACTACCAATTGTCGATTTGTGATTCTGTAATATTATTTGTGAATAATTAATTATTGATTTATATGATGAGGAAAATATTGATTTTATGTGGATATAGATGGAGAAAATTTTAAAGTAACAATTGTTAAAAATTGATATTTTATCTTTTTTGATAAAATAATATTTTATTATATTATTATAATATAATAATGGTGATATTTTTATAATGAATGTGGGATATATGAGTATATGAGGAGGGAGAGTATTTTTGTTGCATTAAATGAGTAACACATGTTTTGTGTGTCGGTGGACCCCATTTCTTGACTGAAATTTTATTATAGCCTGTAAAATTGCCCGTTTGTAGATTTTGGTCAATTTCTGTTTGGAATTTGGAAAAACTTTCTTCTACAAAGTTGTAGATAATGGAATTTACTATGAAAAAGACATACGGTTCGAATTTTTCTGACAAAAGGGCCATTTATTATGAATTATTGAAATTCCGAAGTTCCGAAATAATTGATTTTTGGAAGTTTTAATTATTTTTAATGAGAAAAACGTTTTTTGTAAGTTTTGTGAGGTGGCTACTTGGTGGCTGAGGTTTTGGGCAAAATAAGGGTGCGTAGGAAATTTAAAAAATATATATTAATATTTTATTAAATTTTCTGCTTTGGTGTTCTAAGCATTTTTCTATAAATAGGGTGCTTAGGTTAGAATTGAAAATCACACCAGAAACTAAAGCTTTCTCTCTCTTTGTCTATTTATATTATCGAGCGTATTCTTGTGAGTATTTTGATACTTTGAGTGTTGCTATACGGTGCAAGTTCCCTTCCGCACTATATTCAGTATTCCAGTCAGAAGTACTGTCTTTCTAAGATAAGGGATATTATTTTTTTAAAAATGATATTATTTCTTTCAATATCATTATGCCGAAATATTGAGAGTATTTTTCTTGTGAAATTCTTGTCTTTTAGTGTTTGGGTTACTATTCACGTATAAGACACTATTCACGAATACGACACTATTCACAGAAAAATTAAATTTTCATTTTTCATCCAAAATATCTATTATGGATACTAGCTTTGATTGTATCCATGTTTTGATCATTCTTGAATTTTACTCCACTATGATTATTTATGAGGTATTTTTGGACATGGATAAACCAAAATACGAATCCTTAATATTTGTTATTTTGTTTCACTAGATTCGTTTCCTTTAAAATATTTTTCATCATCCTCAGTCCTAAATGATGATATTACTAAATATCTTTGGCCCGTAGTGCAAAGATGAACAGGTGTTTAGATGAACATGACCAACTGATGAATATCTTTGGCCTGTAGTGCAAAGATGAATATTTAATTCCAGATATATATTGATTGATGTTACAGGGATAAAATATCGACGATGAACTTTTAAATTCATATATAGAAGATAATGGATTGCATTCTCTACATAACTCTTTTAATGAATTATTATTTCCGCTGCGAAGATTGATTTAAAACTGGTTGCCTATTGTATTCTATTAGATTTTTCCCTGTTGAAGACTAACGATAATTTGTTCTATGTTATCTTAGTCATAATGTTCTTTACTGGGCTAGTTGAGCTCACCCTTTTCCTTTTTGTTCTATTTTTCTTCTCAGGAGGCGAGAATGTAGCGAGTACTAGTCGGGGTGTGGAATGATGGTTCTAGAAAGTCGTTTTAAGTAGTCCTCACTATTTTGTAAAATAATGTATCAATAATTATAATGAGGACTTATTTGAGTGTGGATATTGTCTAGATGACAATATTTGTATTTAAACTCACGCTTTTTATATGTTGTATTAATAAAGTTGTAGTTGTTTACGTACCATGTATTTTGACGACTCGGAATGGGTGTTGTATACCTATTTTAGGGGCGTCACAGCTTGTATCGTAGCTTAGGGATATGATCTCTCATGAGATCTAGGGAATAGAACTAGGAGGGAGAGACGAGTAAATCCTTCGCTAGTGTGTCCTACCTAAGTTTATTTGTTGGTCGGTCATAAATAGGGATATTATGTGATATGTTAATTTGTTAAATTAACCCTTGTTCTATGGCAATATTTGAGAATGTCAACTGAGAATGTTAACATTGGAGTAAATGAGACCGTGGAGACACCTTTGCTCACCAATGAGGAGAACGTGCAACAGGCTGGCAATGTTCCTCCTGTAAACAACACCACTGAGCAGATGATGAATGATGAGAAGTTTAGAAGCTTTTTGCGATTCATGCAAAACCAGACGAAGGAGATTCCTGTTCAAAATATAGGAAGAAACAATGGCAACGCACAGTTGGTCACATCCAAGCAGTTCAAGGAGTTGGGACCACCAGAATTCTGGGGAAAGCCGGATCCGATTAAGGCGGAGATGTGGGTCAAGCAAATTACCAAGATATTCGATGTCTTGGGATGCTCGGAGGAACAGAAAGTTCCATTCGCCACTTTTATGTTCCATAATGAGGCGATTCATCGGTGGGAATCATGAAGTGTACCCATCCAAATTGCTACTTCGGATGTCTTGGGAGACATTTCAGAAACTGTTCAATGACAAATACTTTCCTGAAAGTGTTCGTCATATGAAGGAGGTAGAGTTTATTAGATTGGAACAAAATAACATGATAGTGTCCCAGTATGAGGCGAAGTTCGCGGAGTTATCCAGGTTTTCACCTCATTTGGTGGAGAATGAGGAACGTATGACGCGGATGTTTCTAAGAGGTTTGAAACTCGGCATACGTCAATATCTCATTTCTCATAAATTTTCTCTCTATTCATATGTTGTCAATAGGGCTCAATTATTAGAGCGAGATAACGAGTACGGTCAACCGAGGGACCACAACCAGGATCATATCTGGGTGATGCGAGCATCGTAACAACGATAACCAAAGCAGAGAGAAAGAAAAATACGGACAAGAGCTAAGAACTCTGGTGGTAATCATGGCCATGAGAATAGAAGAAGCGAGTCGGGAGGAGATTATAAAATGAGGAGATTCAACAATGGCAATACGAATATGTCAGCACTAGCAACAACTGGTTCCAAGGGAGGAGAACGACCACCGGTCATATGCTATAAGTGCGGAAAAGAAGGACATACCAGCCCAAACTGCCCACAATAGTTTAAGGTATGTTATAATTGTGGAAAGGAAGGACATATCGCTTGAGATTGCACTGTAGTAAAACCAAGCCCAGCGGGGATGGTGACTCAAAAGGTTGTCCCAGAAAAGTCAAAGTCAATCTGCCTCGGAAGAGCATTTATCGTGGATCGTCAACATGCGAGAACCCAAACGAGGTGATCACGGGTAAGCTAATCATAAATTCATGCTAAGTTTATACCTTACTAGATACCGGGTGCTACCCATTCATTTATTTCTCCGCTTGTGCTCAACATTTAAACTTGACTCGGAGAAATTAGACTTTGATTTATCTCATGTCGAGACTCATAGGAGAAACTTTCATCACATCCACTCGCTTATAAATCTTGTTTGATCCAAGTTGGCACCATCACCTTACCTCGTTGATCTTATCTCTTTAAAGATACTCTTGCATTTGACGTAATTTTAGGGATTGATTGGTTAACTACTCATCATGCCAAAATTGAGTGTTTTCGTAAGTTGTTAGTTTTCATATTCCTAATCAACCTTTGTTGTTCAAATTCAAGCAACTAAACCATTAAAATCAATCACCGCTCATATCAAGTCATAAAGCTATTCGCTTATTGAAAACGGATGTCAAGCTTTCTTAGCCAATGTTATGGATTTGAATAAAGACACGCCGATTTGAATAAAATTCCTGTTGTTATTGACTTTCCGACATATTTCAAGAACTTCCCTCTACCCCGTAACGTGAAGTTGAATTCTTTATTGATCTTGAACTCCGGTACAAAACCCATTTTAAAACCCCATATCGAATGGCTCCTATTGAACTTCGTGAGTTAAAGGTCCAACTACAGAGGAGTTGTTGGACATCGGTTTCATTCTGGCCCCTAGTACATCTCCTTGGGGTGCTCCCTGCTTTATTCGTGAAAGAAGAAAGACGGAGTATGCGACTTTTGTATCGACTACCGGAATTAAACCATGTCACTATCAAGAATAGGTATCCGCCACCTCGTAGTGATGACCTGTTTGACCATTACAAGGAGCACAATTCTTTTCAAAAATCGATATTCGTTCTGGATATCATCACCAAGGTTAAACCGAGGATATTCCAAAAACTACCTTCGAACTCGGCAGACGGCATTATGAATTCCTAGTCATGTCTTTTGGATTGACTAATGCTCTTGCGGCTTTCATGGATATGATGAACCGAGTATTCAAGGATTATTTGGATCAGTTCGTTGTTTTCTTTATTGATGACATCCTCATATATTCCAAAAGCCGTGAAGATCATGAGCACCATTTGAAGCTGGTACTGCAAAGGATTTGTGATAACAAGCTATATGCCAAGATGAAGAAACGCGAGTTCTGGCTTGAGGAAGTAGCATTCCTTGGGCATGTGGTGTCTAAACATGGAGTATCTGTTGACCCGGCAAAGATTGAAGCAATATAAAGTTGGGAGCAACCGAAATCGGTGACTGAAGTACGTAGCTTTTTGGGCTTAGCTGGTTATTATCGGAGATTTGTGGAAGGATTTTCTCGAATCGCTACTCCGTTAACTCAGCTAACTCGTAAGGATACAAAATTCATATGGAGCGAGGAATGCGAGAAGAGTTTCCAAGATCTCAAGAGGAGACTCATTTTGGCACCTGTTTTGACAATACCATCTGGTTCGGATGGATTTGTTATCTACAGCGATGCTTCAGGCAAAGGGTTAGGATGTGTTCTCATGAAACGTGGGAAATTCATAGCTATGCCTCAACGACAACTTAAAGAATATGAGAGGAATTATCCTACTCATGATCTAGAGTTAAGTGCGGCGGTTGTTTTCGCTTAAAGATCCGGAGGCACTATCTATATGGGAAGAAAGTGGAGATATATTCAGACCATAAAAGCCTCAAATATTTCTTCACCCAAAAAGAACTCAACATGCGGCAACGACGTTGGCTCTAGATGTTGAAAGACTATGACCATACCATTCATTACCATCCTGGAAAAGCGAACGTGGTAGCCGACGCATTGAGTAGAAGATCATATGCAGGAACTAGTGCGATGTTGTCAACACAAAGGCCCATTTGGTGTGATCTACAAAAGATAAAGATAGAAGTCAAGACTCTGAGGACCCATGCAATGATGTCAAGTATACGTATAGAACCAAATTTAATCGAAAAAGTTAAAATTGCTCAAGCCACAGACCCGGAGCTGATACGTATGAAGAAGATAGTACAAGAAGGTGCTATTCCAGACGCAAAAATTGATGAAGAAGGAATACTTTGAGTCCACTCTAGACTTTGTGTTCCTAACGATTCTGATTTGAAGTACAGGATCATGATGGAGGCACACAATACACCATTTACAATCCATCCTGGAAGTACCAAAATATATCATGATCTTTGACATAAATTTTAGTGGAACAATATGAAGAGAGAGATTGCAAAGTTTATCTCGAGGTGTTTAACTTGTCAACGTGTAAAGGCGGAGCATCAAGTACCTAAGGGTCCATTGCAACCACTTGAGATTCCGAAATGGAAGTGGGAACACATTACCATGGATTTTGTTACGGGTCTTCCCATGATTTCTCAAGGAATAAATGTTATTTGGGTTATTGTTGATAGATTAACCAAGTCTGCTCATTTCTTGCCGATACGGGAGACTTATTCCCTTGAATGTCTTGTTCCTATGTACGTAAATGAGATTGTGAGATTGCATGGAATTCCAGTATCCATAGTTTCGGATCGTGACCCAAGATTGACTTCAAGATTTTGGGTTAGCTTGCAAAAAGCTATGGGCACGGATTTACGATTTAGTTCGGCATACCATCCTCAAACGGTTGGACAATCGGAGAGGACTATTCAAACTCTTGAAGATCTATTAAGACTCTGTGTCCTAGACTTCAAAGGGAGTTGGGATAAGTATTTACCATTGGTGGAATTTTCCTACAACAACAGTTATCAGGCAAGTATAGGTGTGGCTCCATTTGAAGCATTATATGGACGGAAGTGTCGCTCTCCAGTGTGTTGGGATGAGGTAGGTGAAGCAACATTGTTGGGACCAGAGTTGGTACGTATTACTACAGAAAAGATCCAAATGATTCGATAACATATATAAACGGCACAGGATCGACAAAAGAGTTATGTGGATCTTCATCGAAAGGACGTGGAATTTAGTATTGGGGATCATGTATTGTTGCGTGTGGGTCCATGGAAGGGAGTTACAAGATTCGGGAAGAGAGGAAAGCTCAATCCACGATTTATTGGTCCATTTCAGATTCTTGACCGAGTAGGAAATGTGGCCTATAGACTCGCGTTACCTCCAAGTATGTCTCGTGTTCATAATGTTTTTCACGTATCCGCGCTTCAGAATATATGAAAGACCCGAACCACGTTATTGAGTTAGAACCGCATAAGATAGTCAAGACTTAACGTATTAAGAGGTACCTATCAAGATTTTGGATAGGAAGGAGCATGTCCTACTCACAAAGGTCATACCACAGGTCAAAGTTTTGTGGAGGAACCATGCTATTGAAGAAATGACCTGGGAGCTGGAAATGGAAATGAAAGCCAGGTATCCTCATCTTTTCAAAACACCAGGTACGTACGTCAATTTCGAGGACGAAATTTCATAAGGAGGGGAGGTTGTAAGACCCCAACTTATTATAAATAAAATTGAATTTCCTTTATTTATTATTTTGAAATAGTAAGGGTTAATTTGATTAATGTGGTTAGTTATGGGTAAAATGTGCAAATATTTTAAATAAGCAAGTGGTTATAAAATATTCATTTTTATCGGAGAATATTCGTTTGGTCGTGGAATATTCTTACTGTCGGGGAATATTCGTACGACGGCGCAGCCTTGTGTGGGCCCCATAAAAGAAAGTGATTGGATGAAGAAAACGACAAGTATAAGTTGTTTATAAATAATGGCGTAGTTGTTACCGTTAATACTATTGGAATACCCGGTGGTTAAAACACGATGTACGCATTGTCACACAAAGAGTTAGACACCTGTATTGCACCAATTATTGATTCTTACGTAAGAAGGCACTACTCAATAATTGTTACAGTAATTACTATTTAGTATTTTATTTTATTGATTCAATAATTGTTATGCTTGATATTTTATATTATCGTTGTTTCAATAATTGTCAATACACGCAGACTTTCCATTATCGGCTAATAATTCATATTATCCTGAATAATATTATTAGATAACATTATTGGCAATGTCTAGAAAGTTCTGCCTAATGAGAGGTTTGGTCACCTAATTGCACTGCCAAGAAGGAGAAATCCTTATTGAAAGCCCCTCTTTCCGGAGCGGCACCGGGTCACAAGATTGTGATTCCGTAATATTATTTGTGAATAATTAATTATTGATTTATATGATGAGAAAAATATTGATTTTATGTGGATATAGATAGAGAAAATTTTTAAAGTGACAATTGTTAAAAATTGATATTTTATGTTTTTTGATAAAATAATATTTTATTATATTATTATAATATAATAATGGTGATATTTTTATAATAAATGTGGGATATATGAATATATGAGAAGGAAGAGTATTTTTGTTGCATTAAATGATTAACACATGTTTTGTGTGTCGGTGGACCCCATTTCTTGACTGAAATTTGTTTATAGCCTGTAAAATCGCCTGTTTGTGGATTTCGGTCAATTTCTGTTTGGAATTTGGAAAAAAAAAAATTCTGCAAGGTTGTAGATAATGGAATTTCCGATGAAAAAGACATAAGGTTCGAATTTTTCTGACAAAATGGCCATTTATTATGAATTATTGAAGTTCCGAAGTTCCGAAATAATTGATTTTTGGAAGTTTTAATTATTTTTAATAAGAAAAACGTTTTTTGTAAGTTTTGTGAGGTGGCTACTTGGTGGCCGAAGCTTTTGGCAAAATAAAGGGCGTAGGAAATTTAAAAATATATATTAATATTTTATTAAATTTTCTGCTTTGGTGTTTTAAGCATTTTTCTATAAATAGGGTGCTTAGGTTAGAATTGAAAATCACACCAGAAACTAAAGTTTTCTCTCTCATTGTCTCTCTATATTATCGAGCGTATTCTTGTGAGTATTTTGATACTTTGAGTGTTACTATACTCTGCAAGTTCCTTCAAAGACTATATATCAATTAGATTCCAAATAAGGCACTCTTTTTGGACGTAAGGGATATTATTTTTTAAAAAATGATATTATTTCTTTCAATATCATTATGACGAAATATTGAGAGTATTTTTCTTGTGAAATTCTTGTCTTTTAGTGTCGGGGTTACTATTCACGTATAAGACACTGTTCACGTATACGACACTATTCACAGAAAAATTAAATTTTCATTTTTCGTTCAAAATATCTATTATGGATACTAGCTTTGATTGTATCCATGTTTTGATCATTCTTGAATTTTACTCCACTATGATTATTTATGAGGTATTTTTGGACATGGATAAACCGAAATACAAATCCTTAATATTTGTTATTTTGTTTCACTAGATTCGTTTCCTTTAAAATATATTTCATCATCCTCAGTCCTAAATGATGATATTACTGAATATCTTTGGCCTGTAGTGCAAAGATGAATAATTTCTGATGAATAACTTTGGCCCGTAGTGCAAAGATGAACAGGTGTTTAGATGAACATGACCAACTGATGAATATCTTTGGCTCAGAGTGCAAAGATGAATATTTAATTCCGATATATATTGATTGATGTTACAGGGGATAAAATATCGACGAGAAACTTTAAATTCATATATAGAAGATAGTAGATTGCATTCTCTACTTAACTCTTCTAATGAATTATTATTTTCGCTGCGAAGATTGATTTAAAACTGGTTGTCTATTGTATTCTATTAGATTTTTCCCTATTGAAGACTAACGAAAATTTGTTCTATGTTATCTTAGTCATAATGTTCTTTACTGAGCTAGTTGAGCTCACATTTTTCCTTTTTATTCCATTTTTATTCTCAGGAGGCGAGAATGTAGCGAGTACTAGTCAGGGTGTGGAATGATAGTTCTAGAAAGTCATTTTAGTTGTCCTCACCATTTTTGTAAAATAATGTATCAATAATTGTAATGAAGACTTATTTGAGTGTGGATATTGTCTAGATGACAATATTTATATTTAAACTCACAGTTTTTATGTTGTATTAATAAAGTTGTAGTTGTTTCTATACCATGTATTTTGACGACTCAGAATGGGTGTTGTATACCTATTTTGGGGGCGTCACACCGTTAACAAAAGATAAATGGGGTTAAAATGTGATGACGTGACAGGCTTAAATATAAAATATATTCTAAATCAAACAATATATATCATTTAATCAAAACAAAAAAATACTAAAATTCAAAATAAAAAAGCATAACATATTTACATCATTTAATCAAAATAATAAAATTTAAATTATTTTGTTAACTAATCAAAACAACTAATTAAATAAAATAAGTTGTATAACATATTTACATCATTTAATCAAAATAATTAAATTACTAAAATCATAATACTAAATAATATTTTTAAAATTCAAAAGCGGAGTATTATGATTATTGTAGTAATTTTAATATTAATTTTAAAATCATATCAATTTAAAAATATTATGATGTAATTTGAATCTTTTAATACATTTTTAAAATATTATTACATCATCAAATTATAACATATCTTTGTTATGTATAGATTATTACATCATCAAATTATTTATATTATTTATAACATATATAGATTATGTATAGATTATTACATCATCAAATTTTTATATAGTTTAAAAATATTATTTAGTATTATAGACGACCATCTAAGCTGCGGTTGTACCTCAAAGAGCAACACCAATCCATAAGAGATGGGATTAACTAGGCTCCTCCTGAATAGGAGTACTGGCGACCATCTGTGGTGCGGTCAATCTCAGAGAGGAAAGCCACACTCCTCTCCATATTTCCATACAAAAACCAGTTCCAAGACACCAAAGATGGTAGGGATACACAAAGATCAATGATCTATTCTGAACTGTCCAGAGATAACTCAATGTCCATCCGTCCAAGAGGAATTTAGAATACATCAAGATCACAAGCCCCGAAGAAGCAAGCAAAATATAAAGCAAGTATCTAGACATATCCAAAAGGGAAGTGATCAAAAATGTATTTCCCTGCTATATATGATGCTGTTTGATTTACACAATGTAAACTGTACATGATGGCTGTGCTAGTCTGTGTAGGAAAATGAAAGCCCATCTACAAGTCAGGGTATATGCGAGCTAACAAGCCCAACATGGCATCCCTCTCTGAAGAAGGAGGCGAAGCTGTGGTCTCCTGTACGAGAGTATCCACACGACCCAAAAGATCTGCAGCCATCTGCATGGTGACCATATGCTCATCAATATATGCACTCATCTCTACAATCATGCCAGTGGTAAGGGACCTCACTGTAGTACTATCTGTGATGGCTACATCCCGGGCGGATATAGCGCTATCCCACTCAACTATCACTGCATCTCTGGCTGATTTGGCCACATCCCGCTCAACAATAGCGGTATCTCTGTGAGCTAATACCTCGTCTCTCTCTAATAGAGTTGCGTCTCTCCCATCGAGGGTAGTCAACATCAAAGATCTGGCTTGATCTCTCTCAAAGGTCATCAGATGAAGACTCTGCTCAAAGTACTGTGCTGAATGTTGAATCACAACAGTACTAGCACTGGGAGAATCTAAAGGAGAGGCTGGCAACCCGGCAACTGGCTCCTCCTCGATGTATGAATTAATTTCCTCCATGGGCTCTACATTGTCTGAATCACTACACGGAAATGTGGAAACTACCGCAGCCGATGCAGTCTCTGTCTTCATCCATGCGGAATACTCTGCAGAATAACCTGGATGACTAACAGAGAAAATAGCTATCTCACGCTGGTCCCAACAAATATACACACGGGATCGGTCCTCTGCTGAAAGATAACGAGAAGCTAAACGCTGACCCAACGCCCCCTCGAAAGGATGAAAGTCCTGAAACTGGTCAAACTATGACATTACGGCCAATGGGTGATATGTAGTCATTCCCCTCAAGCCAGCCAGTGGGAGGTAGTCCATGCCCGGAGCATGAGTAATGAAGCTATAAGGTGAACTAAGCCCTGAGCACAACCGTATACTAATTGGATCTCTGATATCTGCCAAAAACATAGACCAAGACATAGCATATGTACACTCCGATGGCTGAAAGGAGTACGACATGGCTATATCATGGGTGAACCAATACCCATGCCGTCTAAAAGTGCCAATCGGTCTCAAGTGTGACATAAATCACACGTATAACATGATCGAGCTGCCCGTGAACACTCTTATCGGATAAGTGCAGCAGTATGTAGCTGACCTCAGAGTCTTTGCTATAATCATCAGTATAATGGTACGACCCTCCCTGAGAGCTCTCACTGCCATGATGACTCCAATGTCTATCTCATCCATGTACCGTGGCATTAAATGTATGACAGTACGCACAATAGCAGTACATCCACCCTGGCCAGATGCCAATGATCCTCCGGTGTGGTGAAATCCCCAGAATATCATGTATAACTATCCTTAGAGCCAAATCTATCAAACAAAAAATGATGGGATATGACGTGGCCAGATGTAAGCTCATCCTGCACCACTCTATGCCTCAATCCAGTGAGGGTCATGAACCGTCGACTCATGTCCCCCAAAGCCATATGCACGCAAGGTCTGTCCAGCGGAAGCATCGTCAAACGTGCATACTCCTCCAGAGTGGGAGTCAACTCCTAGGTCCAAAATTGGAAAACATGCCTGTCCGATACCCAGTGCTCCAGCATGCCATCCACGAATCCTGTGCGAACCTGAAACATCAACAGGGTCATAGTATGCTGCAACAAGTGATCTATGGTCACCCTGTCTGATGGTGACATGCTATCATACCATGATCGCATACCAGATACCACCAATAATGGTGGGGTATGATCAATACGGCTAAATGTCGAGGAAGACATCTGTATGGGCCGTGTCATAAGACCATCTAGGGGTCAATGCTGAATATCTCTGGACATACATACATATGCAAAACATGATACATGCATTACAGGTAATAGATGGCAATATGATATAGGGAATGGAAAATTGTACATACATTCCTAAGTATATCATCATCTACATACATCATCTCAGACTGATTTAAAAAACGACAGAAATGGGGCACGGATGCCCTACTACTAACAGAGGCCTATCAAACGATATAAGCGAGAATGGGGCACGGCCACCCAATAGCTAACGAGAGGCCTATCAAAGAGATAATGAGAATATACATCGAGAAGAAGACAATGGTGTCGATGTCACATCATCAATCCTGCCCACCGATGTAACTCCTCCCGATCCACCGGATCTCTATTAATGTGAGATGTCAGCCGATACAAAGGAGGATCTGTGCCGGCAAAACCAAATGGGTTATCTGAAGGGCCAGCCCCTGAGCTGGAAGGATCAAACGAATCTGTCTCCTTTGGATCTCTGCCCAAGTGCCAGATAAAGAAATGTGCCTGGTCTAGTCACTGGGTCAAACTGTCAATCTGTGTCACATGAGTCGATCTCGGACATTACGAAGCTATCCAATCCGTCATCATCACGGATCTGGAACCATATCCCCATGAATCGAGTGGCGCGGATCGGGCTCCAATAGTATGAGGGAACCACAAATCTTTGGAACGTCTCACGAGTGCAAGGACCCTCGATAAAGGCAAAACCACAACCCCCAACAATGGGATATCGGTGACGGTGATCGCGATCTGAACCAATGATGCACGACAGAGGCAAGATTGACATACTGAATCTCCCATGGGTGCTCCTAATACAGCACGCTCTCTAAATAGAGCTCCCATCCTCCATCTCAGAAAGAGAGGAACTCTCCGGTGGAAATCACATACTCGACGCCAGTCGGGTACCCATCCTCAAATCTGATGGCCAAATCCTCCCCAGAATAGGGAATCCATGTGAAACCCTCAGCTACAGGGACCTCCGCCAGTATGGAATGATGCCATCGTCGTCCTCGTGGATAGGTATATAAACCTAACATGCTCATAGGACGCAATTATGGGAGCCTCTCATAGGCCCAAAACTGCCAATATAATGGTAAAACATCTGTGGTCCGTAAACACTCTTAACCTATAAATGGGAAATGACAAAAGAAATACTCACCAGCAGAAATGGGTAAAATCCTAGCCAAGCCTCAGTCAAACCCTGTGAGCGCATACGCATACCCTAGAGGAAATATGCAAAGGTGTAGGAACCCCAATCATACTCTCCAATACAGTCCACATGACGCGTGGCGCTGATCAAAGTGAACGACACCGTAGAAGAGTTATCTGCTATGAAACAGCCCCTAATGATCATCAGGAATAATCGCCGAAGAATGCGATCCCTGACTTTGACATCATCTGGAATGGGCTCGCTCAACAGCCCACTCATAGAATCTACGCTCAAAGGACCTGCACGGATAGCCCTGCCCTTGAGCGCCTCCGCTGGAACTCCTAACAAGGATCTGATGGCAATAGGGGTAATATCCACCATGCAAGGCACTAGTGCGCCTCCAAACTCCATACCTGTGATAAACCACTAATCCATCGGTGTCATCATCACCTCACACGATCCAAAGAAATGGAGTGACCAGAAGTCTGTGAAACCAAATACGAACAATGCCCCAGAGATAACCCCATGGACAACGGCGGGGAAGGATGGAAAAGAATGCTCCAAAACCCCAATCATGCACTACTACTCTATAGTCACGATGAAGAGCCTGGTACATGGAGTGGATGCTGAACCAGTTCCCTTGAGGCTGTGTAAAGCCGGGAACCTACATAAAGTAAAGATCAACATCAGAACCCTTTAATCCTCATCAGTAGGAAAGAAGGAAGATTAAGATCTAACGTCATACCTCGTTGGCATGGAAATACATCGAGGGATGTTGACTCAAATCACCCGAAGCTCGGGTTTTGCCACTGAATACTTTCGGGAGGTCCCTACGGAACATGCGTGGCGAGAGCGGGTCTCACACCGGAACATCCTCCTCCTCGTCCCTCGTCGTCCCAAGCACATCAACTTTGGATCGGACGTATCACCGCTTCCACCAACTCATGAGGTCGCCTAAGAATAGAGTCGAGGCACTTCAGAAGCCCTCCTCTGTACACCAGAAGTGGTCCTGCGGGAACTACTCAGTTGATTCAGATCCATAATATCTGGACAACAAGTCTCCAAATCACCTCAGAAAGGGTGTGGTATTTTCTAACTTGGAGCTTTTCAAAATGCATCTTATGACTACATGCATGTATGCATTTACTTTAACATACAGTAGAGTTAAAATACATGACTACCCAATACCTACATTTGGAAAATTTTTCCATAGTCCCCTTTGTAAATAGGATTATCCACATGCACATAGGCATGACTAGGTGGCCATTCAGTAACACACCTGCCCCAAAGTCATATACATAATATATGCATTAAAAATCAAAATCATCAATTCATAAGGTTAACCTTAATACCAGGAGTACTTTATCTTTTTACCTTTTCCTCATATGTCCTCAAATAGGAAAAAAATAGCAGAAAAGGGTGCTAATTTAACTATCTCAAAAGTCAATTTTTTTTACATCATTATGTTCAACATGGTTTAATACTAACATTTACTATGTTGAATATTTTTTATCAAGTCGTTTGTGCATACATAATCACTACTACGTGTTTAGATGCATTTCATGTGATAAGTCATTTTCCAACAGATAAAAATTGGAAAAAATACATGCATACGTTACCAGGATAGTATAGAACACTTGTACGGTGACATAATTTGAAGAAAATTGCCCGAACTCAGCATATCTGAAGAAGAGCTCTCAGATTTCCTTCGTGACGCAACTTGAAAATGACTTATGAAAGCAACCTACAGGATTATAACATCTACAGATGGTCGCAGGTCCATCTGCAGCTGCAGCAGGTGTACCTGCGGCACCCCTGTGCGGGTCCCACCCCTCCGGCTCGGTCTAGTTCGAGTTGCAAAGGAGTTTTCACAGACTGAAGAGGTCAAATTAGGAATAAAAACGCTACGCAATTGAGGAGAATGGCTTACAGTCCTGGTCTCCTCAAATTGAACCTTGAGTCTGTACATCACTGATTGGTATTCGCCCAAGCACAAGGTACTTTGCTGATGATCTCAAATGTTATAAATCAAGCTCGAAAATTCCCTTACGCAGGTCCAATGCCGCTTATTCAGGATCTTCATCCTCATTTACAATGTACACCGCGGCGGGGGTTACAACGCGCTTGTATATGTCAAGGTACAAACCCCGGCGGGGGTTACAATGCACATTCAGCCATTAACACACATATCAATGAAGGTCAAGCAACCTTGACATCATTATAACTATTGGAAGTAAATCCAACAGAGCATCGGAAGCCATCCGATGACCAGCCGCTGCTACACACATCAGCGATGATCCAAACGTGAATCCTTGAAGGAGGTTACAACGTATTACCCCGGCGGGGGTCACAACGCAATATCATCCATTGGTGTACGTATCAATGAAGGTCAAGCAGCCTTGACGTTATTTTAGCCGATGGTGATTAAACCCATTGAAGCCTTGAGAGCTATTCAAGGATTTCATGCTCGAGTACTCATATTCCCCAGTAGATCCCTAGCGGGGGTCACAAAGCAATGTTCCATTGATTCACACGTCAGCGAAGGTCAAGAAACCTTGACAATCTTCCCCATAGGGTATCATCCGTTGATTCACATGTCGATGAAGTATATGTCAACGAATGTCAAGCAACCCTAACAACATTTGTTGTTGGCAGTAAATCCAACAGAACCCTGACATGTCCTGACGATACAAACCAGGAGAGGTCAACGTCATCAAGGAGGATTGATGATGGAATATGTTATACACATCCTCAAACAGACAAAGATTTATCCCCACAGATCTCTTACACATAAGGGGCACCTCTTTGGAATCAAGTCTGTCTCAAGGATTCATGATTTTGGTGATAACCCCAATGTCAACATCCTCAAAGATTTGGATCACATATCCAATTTGGTCATCATTGCCAATCCCCAGTTGAAGCAACAGGGAGCCAACAATCATCCCCATCATGTTGGGCAACAACCTCGTACACCTGCATCACATACATCATACATTTGCATCATGTTGCTACACATGATATTATGTTTATCTTGTTGCATTTCAAGTGTCTAGGATTCTGTATCATACTCATGCATCGCATTGCATGAATATGATAAAGAGGGGCATCTGTAGACACTCAAAATTTTCTGCACACCTGTCACTAACATTGCAAGAGGATAGATTCATCTTTCAAGAGGAAACCCTGGAAGATATTTCATAACCATTCCGGATACTACCGGAAGTTCAGTCTCAACCCCGGAACACACACCGGGAGTAAAAATTCTAACCTCGGAGATAACCTCGAGGCATGCAGATCCAATACTGGAACACACACCAGAGAAGATCAATTAATCTGGGAGATAACCCCGAGATATCCAGTCTCAGTCCCAACCATGGGAGTAGCATTTACCAACCTTGGTGATAACCCCAAGGAAGGCAGTTGCAGTTCCGGAGATAACCCCGAAAATGCTTGTTTCAAATGCAATCAGCTTCAATCTCGGTGCTTACAACGAGATACTCAGTACCAGACCCGGACGTAACCCCGGGAAGACAGTCACACCTCAGAGATGACACTGAGGACCTTCAACACTTGTAGCAGTCCAATCTCAGCGATAACCCTAAGCAACGTCTGCTTTATTAGCCCGAATTGGCGATAACCCCGGTGAGGGGCAAAGTCGTCATCTTGCCACCTTGATGCCACACCGTACCGTCTCAATATAAATTTCTACACAATGTCCCACAAGAGCCAAGGAGAACCAATCCCGAGTGACTATTGCACATGATAACAGATAGAATTTGAAGCTGAAGACCGGAGGGCCCCGTCCCATCTTCATGACTTCGTACAACCTCTAATACCATGTCATTGCGTAACTCTCGATAACGACGGTCCAAAATAGGTCCTATATACCTCAGTCGGATGCCTGGATTGCAATTCTAAAAGTTCGAGCGGACATCACGTTGCTCCGTGCACGCATTTTTGAGAGATGACAAAACCACGAAACCTGTGGCAACAAGGTAACCTCAGTACACCGCGGCCCCCCTTTATAAATAGAGGGCTTGGGGTGGCCATTTTGTAAGAGAAAAAAGCGAGGAAGCCCTATCAAATTTGCTCTGTACTTACACTATACTGAGTGCTTTCTCATTTTAAACACTTATGAGCTCACATATTGTAAGACCCCGAATTTTATGAATAAAGATTATTTTTTCTCGAAATATATTTTTGAATATTATGGTGTGGATTTGATATAATGTTATAGTTGTGGATATTATTTATAAATTTTGCAAAGTAAGCAAGTGGTTATATAATATTCGATTGGTTGGGGAATATTCATTTTAACAGGGAATATTCGTACGATGGCACAATCATTGGTGGACCCCACAACGGAAGTATTGTCGTAGTTAGAAAATGAGAGAATTATCTTTTTATAAAAATAATGGCAAAAGTTTTACCGTTAAACTGTTGAACTACTCGGTGGTAAAAGTACAAGATGTCTGGCATGGTTGCATAGTAGCACACGTTATTGATTATTGATGCTTACGTGAAGTCACTCACCGGTTATACTCAATTATTGCTTAAATGAGTTCTTTGCATAATATCTCTCATATTATTGATTCAATTATTGTCACAGTAATCTGCATAATATCTTATATTATTATATCAATAATTGAGATGATAAAGTTATTCATATTATTATTTGCAATATTGACAATGTCTAGAAAGTTCTGTCAAGGAGAGGTTTGGTCACCTAATTGCACACCGATAGGGAGAAATCCTTATCGGAAAGCCCCCTCTTTCCTGGGAATGATCTGGTTGTTAAATATTGTGAGTTATAATATTAATGATAAATAAGTTCGTATTGATTAAAGATGAAATTGATATTTCCATTGTGTTGGGATTATTACTGTTAGTGGAAATCAACATCTATTTCAATAATAATGTATGTCTGGAGGTTATATTGACCAATCGGGTAATTAATCGGATAAATGAGTAATTAATTGCTATTAATTCACATTCTTATAACTATTTGTTCACATGTGTGTACTATTGATTCAAAGGCATGTACTATTAGGGGAGGTGGTGCAAGATTGATAATACTTGCATGACTAAATTAAAAATGGAGGTATAGATGAAGGTATTATACTATAATTATTTTTTTCACATGATTGTACTATTGATTCACATGATTGTACTATTGATTCACAAGATGTACTATTAGGGGAGGTGGTGCAAGTTTGATAATACTTGCAGGACTAAATTAAAAATGAAGGAAAAGATGAAGGTATTATACTGTAATATTTTGAGCTCCAAAATGTGCAATTATCGAAACTATATTTTCCTATAAATAGAAGCTCATTCTTCCTTCATTCTCACCAATTCACTAAGTCTCACAAGAGCAATTATAGAGATAGAAGCTATAGAGAGAGAAACTATAGAGAGACAGAAGAAGAGAAGTCTGCTACTTCACTACTCCAGTATCCAGTCTTCTTCTGAGGTAAGGGGCATTATTTCTTTCGTATTCATGAAGAGCGTTATTTTTTTTCAATACTCGTAAGGGTTGTTATTCCATTCTTTATTATTACATTGGAATAACTTTATGTCATCGTGATTACTATCGCATGCTGGTGAATTCTTCTATTCTTCCATTCTTTATTATTACATTGGAATAACACATGCATGCGATCTATCGCATGCACAGTGAATTCTTCTTACATTATTCCATTCTTTATTATTCATTTTGAATAACTTTGTCTCGCAGAGCTACCACATGCATGGTCAATTTTTCTGTTATTCCATTCTTTATTATTCTATTGGAATAACCTGTCTATGTGGACTACCGCATGCATGGTGAATGATCATTCGTATTCATTCCTTATTAAGTTGTGGAAATGATCTGTCTACGTGGATTACCGCATGGCGGGCAAAAATCCATTTGCAGTATTATATATTCAATTATACTTAATTGGTTAAAGTTTTAGCTTTTATACTCAATGAAATTAGTAGAATATCCTGGATATTTGCGCTTCATCCAGTATCTTTTCATGGAAATATTCTTCTAAGCATTCTTGAATTTTACTCCACAAAATAGTATCATGTTAACAATTTGGACGTTATTGATTTCTGGATATTTTAAATTATAAATCTATAAAATTTATTCTTGAACTTGTTTTATTGAATTCTTATATTATTGTCATCATCCTCGTGTTTATATTATGTTGAAAGTCATATGTGGCCTGTAATGCATAGATGGACTTGGTATGATTATGACCAGGGATTATTCAGTATAATCATGACCGTAATGTTACAAATGATGTGGTAAAAGTCCTCATCGGCCCGTAGTGCATTGATGGACAGTTGTTGGCATGATCACGACCATTGATGAATACACAAATATCCTTGGCCCGTAGTGCATGGATAATTTGTGGTCATGATACTAAAGAATATCCTTGGTCAGTAGTCTGGGGTGATTCGATGATGTGGATTATTTATTAAAAATTTGAGTCTCAAATGATAAAAGTGATGAAAACCTTTTAAATCATAAAAGATAGTAGATTTTATGCTCTACTTGACTCTTCTAATGGATTTCTTGTTCCGCTGCAGTTAAACTTGATGTTTGTTATATTTTATCAGTTTAACAACATTGAAGGCTAACGATAAATTATTACGCATTATCTTAGTCATAATATTTCTTCTTTGGGCTAGTTGAGCTCACCCTTTTGCTTTCATTGTTCTCTTCAGGAAATGAGAACGTAGCCGGGACTAGTCGGGGAATGGAGTGACAGTCCAGATGATAGCATTAGTAGTCCTCACTATTCTATGAAATAGTGTGATAATAAATGTATTGAGGACTCCATTTGAGTTGAATACTGTCTAGAAGACAATATTCTTATTAAAACTCTCATTTCATGTTTTATCGTATTTTACACGACAATTGTATTATTAAGTTGTATTTGAATGTTTGTACCATGTATTTGGCGACTGAAGATGGGTGATGTATACCTATTTTGGGGGCGTCACACATATAGCTACTTTTGTACCGGCGGGAGCCAGTGTTCATCCACTTTAAAGATATAGAAGTCTTCTTTGGCAGCCCACTGTAAGCCTTCTCACACACTTTAAAACCTTTCTCTTCATCTGTGCATACACATATATACATATATATTTATATATATATACTTATATATATGGACTAACATTATCAAGTTATGCCTCGATTGAGCCTAGACTTCGGTCTGGAGCGTTTATTTGCTTATATATATATATATATATATGAACTGTGTGTCGAACTTTGTTCGATGAGCCCAGACTTCCGTCTGGAGCATTTATTGCTTTAATATATATTATTGGATTTGGAATTAATCAATATATCCTAAATTTTTACTCAATTCTTCTCTAACTTTATATTAACTGTGTGTCGAACTCTGTTCGATGAGCCTGGATTTTACATCCGGAGCGTTTACCTGCTTATATATATATATTTATTATATATATCAATTGTGGTCGAACCTTGTTCGATGATATATATAATAAGGTTCACCACAATTGATATATATAATAAATATATATATATATATATATATATATATATATTTTCGTCCCCTCCTAGAGTTTACTTTGTGGCGGTTGATCGCTTTTACAGCTTTCTTTACGTTTCGTCCCGCTTGGAGTTTCCTCCATGGTGGTTGATCTCTTTTTAAGCTTTATTTACGTGTCGTCCCGCCTGGAGTTTCCTCCGTGGCAGTTGATAGCTTTTACAACTTTATTTATATTTCTGATCCCCCATGGAGGTGCTTTGTGGTTGGTGATCATGTCTATATATATATATTTACAGCTTTTATATATATACCTGCTTACTGCTTAATATCAACTGTGGCATCATGTGAGCCTAGGAATCATGTAATCATAGATTGATCTCATCAATCTAGATTCAATCTCAATCTCTAGATTCGATTCAAGTGATGGACCTTTTCACCGTGTAGCGACATGTAAATTTATCTGCGATGTCTGGATTTCCTCAGATGATTCTCATACCCACGAGGAGTTCAGCACCTTTTTGTACATTATTTTCTTACAAATGCTTCGCATCTGGAAAATAAAATCAATCAAGCCGAATACTGAATAAAATGGAAGTATCAAAAGGCCTCAATTACTATTGAGCATAAGGGTTTGAAAAACCTCTTTTTATAAAACATCACTTCCATATATTGCTTAAAACTGAATTTTTACATAAATTCAAACCCTTTGTATATAGGTGCGAACGAGGCCTCACACTACTTTCAAATAACAGCACATTGCCCACACACACACACACACACACACACACACACATTTAGATAACAGTTTCTTGAAAAGTTGTAGTCACCGCGGTAACACAGATGTCGGGGGGAACCTAACACCTTCCCTCCGCATAATCAAGTCCCCAGACCCTAATGAATCTCGGTTTCACCGACCTGTTTAGCAGTGTTACATCACTGGGTTAATGTCCAAACCTTTTCTCGGTTGTGTTGGTACAACCATTTAAAATACCAACTGGCGACTCTTAACGGTGCATCGTTGACATTATACATGTCGAACCTTTTTCACTTATTTTTTCAAACAAATCTCACCTAAAATGAGAACACCAAAGAACAAGTAACGAAAAGGGACAACTAAAAAATCTCGACGTTGACACAGAGATCTGAATAGGTGACACTCCAATAATTTCCAGTCCTTTTGATTGATCGAATAGTTTCCTCCATTTATTGGACTTTCTTTCTTATATCCCTAGTTTTTCTATCATCCTTGAGTTTTGTGATTTCAAGGGTTTTGTTCGTTCCTTTGTTGGAATGGGGTTCAGGTATCTTGGTTTCCAACTTTTTGCCAATACCCTGACTGCCCCCTGGGATGAAAGACTCTAGTTGAGTAGGCACTGTCTGGCCCTGAGTATTTTTACTTTGTTCTTTTAGAAAGACAACCAATTCTGCTATCTAATTCCTTAATCCTTCAAACTCCTATCGGGAAACAGGAGTAGGATCGGGCTGGGCACTGGTAGCCATGTATGGCGGTGGGCTCAGTGCCTTTTTGGACTTTAAACGGGACCGATTGCTTCCCTACAAAAAGACTTATGTAGTTTAGTCTTAGTAAGTGTAGGAATATTACATGCTACTTAATGTATCCGTTTTGGAGTATTATCCTGCGAAACAGATGTCAGTTGACCAGATGGCAAGTTTTGATATAAAAGGGAATGCATGTACACATATTCCTTTATATTTTCCATTGCATTGAGATTGACATGGAAATGAAATTACAGGTAATTAAAATTATAAGAAATTGAAATGGGAAGGTATGAAGAGACTTCCCTCCACGTTTGGTTTATTAGAGGCTGACCTATCTTAGGCTACTCTCGCGGCTTTTTGGCATGAAGGTTCTGTAACTCCCCCATATCTATACTCCCATGGTATCTGATATGGTGCTTACTACGAATTAATATAATGCATTTAAATCTATACACCCATGGTATCTGATTATAAGCTTATATCAAATTAAGGGACTATCAGATATAATTCTCATAAATCCAAAATTCAGTATCCCATAACAGATGACAATTCTCAGGAGAACTATTACTGTGTTTGGATACCCTCACTTGGATGTATGAACTATATCTGTGAATAGAATCTATCTATCTGAAATCTAGAATATTAGTATTGATAACAATACTCAAATATAGCATTTATATAAGATCGGGTTATATTTGATAAGGTTCTGGTGTTAAATGTCTTTACCGAATACTACAATAAGTTGATATATGAACTAAATTTTATTTATAAATTTTATTATATTTTTAGATAATTTATATATCCATTATAAGAATTTTTAGAAGTTTTAAAGTATTTTAAAATATTTATTTCTCCTTTAAATGATTTTTAAATCATTTATTTCTATTTTTTAGGTAATTGATATTTACTTAAAATTTTACAAAAACATTGTTTATTATTTTTAAATAATTTATTATGATTTTTATATCATTAATATTATTTTTTAATAATTTATTTAGTATTTATAAGTAATTATTCTAATTACTTTATTATTAAGTTAATTATTAATAATATCAAAATAAAATAAAATATTTATTGAATTTATGTAAAAATATCAGAAATTAATTATATTTATTTAATATAATTTTTAAAACTATTTTTATATTTATTTATTAATTAATTCTAATTTTTATAATATTTTTTTAGAAAAATCAATTTATGTCTGTCACTAAAGCCCTTTAGTGACAGAAAGTGTCGCGGTAGGTGTTCTTGAGTTTCTGGGCAACCATTTAGTCATGCTAGATGGACTAGTTTGACCGTGGTTTATCTAACTATTATTTTCGTTTTTGGGTTCAATCAAATATTGATGTTATAGTACTCTTATAGTAGTACAACATGAATCATATTTCAGGCTTTAACCTACATATAACATGAAGTTATAGAGGCTCAAAGTCACTGTCAGAGTTGTTTTTGAGTTTCTGGGCAACCCAGAACAGTAGTCATGGCCCATCAACGGTTTTGTGGCTTCAATATCTTTGATTCTGTGTATTGGATATGTGTTGTGTTTGGTGTAACATGTAGTATATATGTCAGGGTACATATATATAACACAAATTTGAACAAATCGTAAATCTAAGGTCTCTATTTAGTCTGGTCAAAGAACAGCTGGAAGCTGTTCTTCGTGTTTTCAGTTTTCTGGGCAGCCTAGAAAACTTGGTCATGTTCGGTCAACGGTTTTTGACCATTAATTCCAGTAATCCTATGAGTTGGTTATGCAATTTAAGATCATCGGTATGTAGTACATATATCAGGGTGTTATTATAAAACAAAACATTACAAAAACAACAAACAGAAAGCGATCAAAAAGGTTGTTCAAAGTAGCCAGTACAACTGTTCTTGAGTTTTCTTGGTAACCTAGAAAACTGAAATCCGTGAACGGTCAACACACTTTGACCATCATAACTTACAATCTACGGTTCTAATGAACCTGCTTTCTTTTCCAGATTAACAACCTACTAACAGGCTACAAGTAACATATAATTAACAGACCTAAACATAAACACACTTGAATCTACAAGCCCTGACATTCAGCTGTCAGACTTGATTTTCAAAATTTCTAGATTTCTAAAAACACTTAATTAAGGCATCTAGATGTTATGAAAACGTGTTCTACCAATCTAACATACTTTCTAACATACTAATACATATTTCTAAACATCTAAACAACAATAATAACACATGATCAAAGAGCTAATTATGAATTAGGGTTTGCACATTTCTTGGTTGATTTTCGATTCTAGCTACTGAATTTGATGCTGCTATCACCCAGGCTTGATTTGGTATGTTTATAAGAGTGTATAAGCTTAGAGATTTTGTAGGTTTGGCTAGAGGTTGTGTTGCTATTTATAGACTTTAGCAACATAAGTATTTTGGTCTTTTTCACCTCCTTGCCTCTCTAAATATCTGATGTTAAGTTACTTGTGCTGCTTAGGGTTTGTTATCAACTCATGTACAGCCTTGGGACTTGGTTTGGTGACCCCTAACCTACTTGTGAGCTAGTTGGGTTAGTTTAGTAGCTTAATTTTTCCCTAATCCTCACTAATCTTGATTAGGGTTTTGTTTTTAAGGATTAGAATTGTTAAATGATGTTTATTAGTACCTAATTGAAGTTTACTAACCATGATTAGGTGTTAAGATAATCTAATTAGGTTTAAATTAGCTAATTAGGGTTAAATTTATAAATTAGGGTAAGGGTTTTACTGATTAGGGTTAGGGTTTGTTAATCTAGGTTTGCTAACCTAAATTTCTCACTAATCTTAATAAGCACGACAAAGCAACTTGTCAAAACAAATATACCGAAAATTCCATTTTTGAAAGAAAATTTTTAAGCACGAGGTGTCAAGCACGATGTTTTTCAGATGAAATTTTATTTGATCGAATTTTGTTAAACAGAGTAAATATTAACATATAACACATTCAGAACGGAGAAATTTTATTGATATAACGAAATTTTATATAACAGAATCTTATTAGGGTTTTGGGTTTTTACATTCACGCCCACTAATAAGAATTTTGTCCTCGAAATTAAAGTCCAAATTAAGTAAATAATTGAGCATAATTCTCTCGCATTTTATCTTCGAGCTCCCATGTAGCCTCTTCAATGTTCTGATTTCTCCAGATCACTTTAACTGATACTATCACTTTATTTATCAGGACTTGCTCTTTACAGTCGACGATCTGCACATGTTCTTATACATAAGAAAGATCTTCTTCTATTTTAATTGGCTCATACTTTATAACGTGTTTATAATCAGGTTTGTATGGTCGTAATACGGACACATGAAGCACATTATGGATATGATTCATCTTAGGAGGTAGTGCTATTTCATAAGCAACTTCACCAATCCTTCTCAAAATTTCAAAAGGTCCAATGAATCTCGGACTTAGTTTTCCTTTCTTGCCAAAACGTATTTTGCCCTTCCAAGGAGACACCTTTAAGAATACGTGGCTTCCTATGTTAAAGTTTCGTTGTTGACGATGTGGATCAGCATATTTTCTTTGTCGATCTTGAGATGCTTGTAATCGTTGACGTATAATTCTGATGGTTTCAGTAGTTTGTTGAATTATTTTAGGTCCTAGCATTTGTCTTTCCCCGACTTCATCCCAACATAAAGGTGTTCTACATTTCCTCCCATATAAGGCCTCATAGGGTCGCATACCTATGCTAGCATGATAACTATTGTTATAGGCAAATTCGACTAAAGGTAACTGATCTTCCCAACTTCCTTTGAAGTCTATGATACACGTTCTCAACATATCCTCTAATGTTTGTATGGTTCTCTCACTCTGTCCATCAGTCTGAGGATGATAAGCTGTACTCAATCTTAATTGTGTTCCTAAATGTTTCTGAAGGCTTTTTCAAAAAATTTGAAGTAAAACGTGGGTCTCGATCTGATACTATGGAAATAGGAACTCCATGCCTAGAGATAATTTCATTGATATACAGTTTGGCAAGGTGATCCAAGTTATGAGTAATTTTAATAGGTAAAAAGTGAGCTGATTTAGTTAAACGGTCAACTATTACCCAAATGGCATTATGGCCCTTTTGTGTAGCTGGAAGGCTAACAACAAAGTCCATGGTTATATGTTCCCACTTCCACTCAGGAATTGGTAAGGGTTGAAGTAACCCACTCGACTTTTGATGCTCAGCCTTAACCCTTTAACACGTGAGACATTTGCTGACCCATTCGGCTATTTCTCTTTTCATATTTGACCACCAAAGGTGTCGACTTAAATCCTTGTACATTTTAATACTGCCAGGATGTATGGCAAATTTAGAATTATGAGTTTCGTTTAAGATTTTGTCTTTTAAAGCTTGGTTTAACGGAACCAATATTATATCTTCATATCTTATTAGTCCATCCTTATCTATTCTGAATTTATTATACTTGTCATGAGTTATATTAGACTTATATTTCAGACATTCTTCATCCTTTTCTTGCATCTCTTTGATTCTATTAAGTAGAGATGAAACTCCCTCTAAAATGTATAATTTTTGGGTAGAGGTAGTTGGACATTCCACCTCAATTTTTAAATTTTCAAAGTCTTTTATTAACCTATCATTGGTGGTTACTGCATTCAATTTACTCTGATTCTTTCTACTCAACACATCAGCTACGACATTAGCTTTACCGGGATGATATAAGATTTCACAGTCAAAATCCTTTATCAGTTCTAACCATCTTCGCTGCCTTAAATTTAATTCCTTTTGGGTAAAAATATATTTCAGACTTTTATGATCTGTATATATTTTTCACTTCTCCCCGTACAAGTAATGTCTCCAAATTTTTAGAGCAAAAACTACTGCGGCTAACTCTAGGTCATGAGTAGGATACCTCTTCTCATAATCTTTGAGTTGTCTGGATGCATAAGCAATCACTTTCCCATGTTGCATTAACACACACCCTAAACCTTTGTGTGATGCATCACTAAATACTACAAGGCCTCCTGTCTCATCTGGTAAGGATAACACTGGAGCCATGCTCAGTCGCTTCTTCAACTCTTGGAAACTCTCTTCACATTTATCTGTCCAGAGGTATTTTACCGTCTTTTGAGTTAAATTGGTTAATGGGGTTGCTAATTTTGAAAAATCTTTTATAAACCGTCGATAATAACCCGCTAAACTGAGAAAACTTCGTACTTCTGTTGGAGTTATTGGTTGTTCCCAATTCACAACCGTTTCGATCTTAGTTGGATCTACATATATTCCATTCTTGTCAATTACATGACCTAAAAATTGAACTCTCTTTAACTAGAATTCACACTTGGAAAACTTTGTATAAAGTTGTTCCTGTCGTAATATCTCCAAGACGACTCTCAAGTGTTCAGTATGCTCTTCCAGTGTTTTCGAGTATACCAAAATATCGTCGATAAACACTATAACAAATTTGTCCAAGCATGGTTTAAACACTTGATTCATTAAATCCATAAATGTTGTTGGTGCATTTGTCAATCCAAAAGATTTTACACGAAACTCATAATGTCCATAGCGTGTCCTAAAGGATGTTTTCGGAACATCCTCCTTTCTTACCTTTAATTGATGATAACCTGTTCTAAGGTTAATTTTTGAAAAATGTTCACCCCCCTTTAATTTGTCAAACAAATCATCAATCCTTGGTAAAGGATATTTATTCTTAATAGTTAATTTATTTAGCTCTCTATAGTCTATACATAGTCTCATAGTTCCATCCTTCTTCTTTACAAACAATACTGGTGCTCCCCAAGGTGAAACACTAGGTTGTATGTACTTTTTATCTAAGAGTTCCTGTAATTGTATTAGTAACTCTTTCAGTTCTATAGGTGCCATTCTATATGGTTCCTTAGAAACTGGTGTCGTTCCCAATGCAAGATCAATGGCAAACTCAATTTCCCTATCTGCATGTAAACCTGGTAAGCCATCCGAAAATACATCGGGAAAATCCTTAACTATTGGTATTTGATCTAGTTTTACTCCTTCCTGTCGAGTATCAACTATATAGGCCAAATAACCAAAACAACCTTTTCTAAGTAATCTTTCTGTTTGAACTATAGTCAAACATCGAGATTGCTTAGGTGAACAACTACTGTTGAACATTACCTTTAACTTCGATGCAGTCAGAAGGTTTATACGTTTTTGATGAAAATCAATCGCCGCGCTATGATTAACTAACCAATCCATTCCTAAAATTACATCAAATTCTCCCAACTGAATTGGTAAAAGATCTAGCGAAAAATTATGTCCTTTTATTACCACACTACAATTTTTGTATATGGTTTCAACCAGAATCTTTTCATTATTAGCAATTTCTACACAAAATGGTTTGCTTAACTTTTCACCAGGTATATTCAAGTTTTTTAGAAAAAACTTTTAGATACGAAAGAACAAGTAGCTCCAGAATCAAATAACACATATATATTTAAAGTGTTGATAAGGATGATACCTGCACCACGTCCTGTGAAGCAACATCATCCCTCACCGACATATTAAATGTTCTCACGGTAGGTCGATTCTGAACCCCAACTGCAGTTACTGTTGACTGATTATTCTCTGGTACTCTATTCCCCTTTCCTCCTTGGTTCTTAGGTTTGGGACAATTCTTAGAAAAATGGTCCAACGAACCATAATTAAAACAATTATTTTTATTTGGAAGAGGACACTATAGTGAAATATGTCCCGATTGTCCACAATTATAACATTTGCTAAGGAAGCATAGCCCTTTATGTTTCTTTCCACAAGTAGGACAAGGTTTAATGATATTATTACTAAAATTATTATTAGTATTACTTATCTTTTTCCCTGGGTTGTTAGAAAAAGTATTATCCCATTTTCGCTTATTATTAAACCCACCTGAACTATCTGTCCTAAGTTTCCCTTTATCATTTTGACTCTTCTTGTCCTGGTGAAATTTAGTAAGACTCTCATTCTCACTTTCGGCTATTGTAGCTTTCTCCAGTATTTCAGAGAAAGTCTTTATTTGGAGTACTGACAACTTACTCCGAATTTGAGGTTTTAAACCCTCCTGAAACCCACGAATCTTTCTAAGTTCAGTGTTACCTGATGAGGGGAAAACCTGGACAGTTCATTGAATTTGGCTGTATACTGAGTTACAGTCAGGTCTCCTTGTTTCAAATCTAAAATTTTTATTTCCATGCGATCTTTCAGGGGTTGGGAAAAATAGTTTTCAAAGAACAATTCTTTGAATCTATCCTAAGGAACAATTTCAGTTTCTACCCGACCTTTAGTTGATTCCCACTAATAATTAGCCTCTCCTTTCAAGAAAAAGGTTACAAAAGTTGTCTTTTGATTATTATTCCTATGGGTTACTAGGAAAAATTTCTCTATTTTAGAAATCCAAATTTGTGCCTCTACAGGTTCTGATGTAACTTTAAATTCAGGTGGTCCAACTAATTTAAAATCTTTGAAAGATGTGTTTTGATGTGTAGGTCTATTCATAACTCTTAACATAAGGTCTACTAACTTCTAGGTAGAATTATCATCACCATTCATTTCTCTTTGGGGTCTTTTGGTTGGTGGCATGATTCTATGTACAACAACAAAGATTTACATAAGAATTTGGATAACACAAACATATCATTTATTTTATATATCACAACAGTCGTACACAACAACTTAGTAGTTAAACATACTACTATCTTACAAAATACTGTTTACAATACAAACTTTGAATGCTTCTTTATTCATACTAATATAAAGCATTCAACTACCTATATCACTCTCTAGAATTCATTGATATCATCAAAGGAATCCCGAATCATGTGACAAACCATAGATCGATCGATGAGATAAGCAGTTTTCTTTTCCTCTACCGGATATCGAACTATTCGGCGCTGCAAATCATTATAAGTATCTCGAACACCCAGAGATGTTTTAAGAAGTCTTGACTGAATTTCTTTCCTGCCATTTTGTGCATGGTGAAGTTGTACTTTTAGTCGGTGACTATGTCCCCTCTCACGTTGTAGCATCCCCTCAGCTATATCAGCCCTAAACTTCATTTTATTTTTCTCATATTTTGTTGTCTTCATTAGTGATTGATGAGTGGATTTTATATACACGAGTCGATATTCATTTCAAGTTTAAATTTATAGTTATCTTCATGTTTTGTGTTCATTTTTACTCGTTTCATGTTATTTTATGTGTAGGGTGGTCATGGATGCAAGTGGTGAAGAATGGCAGAGTTTTAGAGCAAAAATTGAAAAACTCATGAAAGCAAAAATTTTCTTTAGAAGAAGCCTATCCCGCTGGGGCGGGGGTCCCGATTCCTGCACTCTCCTATTTGGTTTTGATGTCTGCTGGTACACGGTTTTTGGGACTTTGTTAGGCGCCTGGTCTCTAGAAAAGGTAGATTTCGGCTAGAAGAAAGGGGAGAGCTGAATATTACGTTGCAAGACACTAATCACACAACACAAGGAGCATATTACCAGAAAAAATCCAGGATTCAAGTGCGAGCTTTGGAGGAGTAATTTTTAGAGATTATCGTGATGGTTGCAAATTGATGCTACGTGAAGCGGTTTTCATATTTAGTTCTTTATTTGTAACCAAAAGGATGTTTTCAGTATATTATTCAGTTTTTAATTCAGTCGTTATGAACTAATTTGTTTATTAGACTTGTGATGGATCGTTAGGAGAAACGATGATTCTATAGCTTGGATTTCCAATTCAATAATATATTCTCAGTTTATCTATGTTAATTCGAGCGTGAATTTATGAATTGCCTAATCAACAATTCTTTGTGGATTTGAATGGAATCGAGAGAGGAGATTCGAATCTAGACCTAGTTAACATAGCATATGTCATGAATTTTGTCAATAGCAGATTTTTGATTATTGTTAGGGTAGAGATATGCTTAACATCATATGTAATCGAATAGAGAACTTAAGCTTAAACCTTCTTTAATTATAGTTCACATAGAGATATAGTGAGTTGGTTGATTTAGGTGTTTAACGGATTTCTATCTTAATTATGGATTGACGATAATATAGTATTAGTGCATCGAGAGGTGGCTAGAATTACTTTCGTGTTCTTGATTAATAAACTGGGATATTAAATTGAGTTGGAATAAAGGTTTGCAAAATAGAGTGAAGCTCAGGGTGAAATCATAAGTCTAATTCTCCATTATTTGTTTGAAATTTCGGATTTTGATATTAGCGGTTGTTTTTGTGGTAGTTTATTTATTTATTAATTTAGTTTCTATAATTTTAAACCATTGATTTGAATAGTTTAATAGAATTAGGATTAATAGAAAATTGATAATTGTGAAGTTAAAATTCTTGATAATTTATCCTCGTGGGAACGATACTTTATTCACTACTATATTACTTGTTGACCACGTACACTTGCGTGTTTTGTGAGTATTGATTTTACCCAACAAGTTTTTGGCGCTGTTGTCGGGGACAATTTTGCAGAGATTTTAAATATTTTTATTATATCAGTTTAATTAGTCCAGTTTTACTTGAAAGGTTTTTGTTTTTTGTTTTTCCTATTTCAGGTTTTCGACATTGGTTTATGCAAACACCATATAAACATCTAGACTTGCTTCCTTTTGAGGATGACATTGATAGGAAATTTCAGAGGTTAAGTAAGTGGATTGAAAAAACAAGGAACGAATTCGAAAATTCTGATAAGGAGGAAACAATGGCTGCCGAAGACCAGAAAGCGTTGAGAGATTTTGCAACACCTAAGGTGACTGATCTGCAGTCGAGCATCACTAGGCCTGCAATAGCTGCGAATACTTTTGAAATTAACACGGGGACCATTCAGATGATGCAGAATTCAGTTTAGTTTGGGGGAATGGCAAATGATGATCCGAATGAGCATTTAATCAGTTTTCTGGAAATGTGCGACACGTTCAAGTACAATGGGGTGTCGGATGAGGCAGTGAGACTTCGTTTGTTCCCATTCACTCTACGGGAGAAGGCAAAGAGGTTGTTACATTCTCTACCACCGGGGTTGATTACTACGTGGGAAGACTTGGCTCAAAAATTTCTTGCCAAATTTTTCCCACCGGCGAAAACTGGTAAAATGAGGAATGACATTACGATGTTTGAGCAGTAGAATGGGGAGTTACTATATGAGGTATGGGAGCGTTACAAGGAATTAGTTAGAAAGTGCCCACATCATGGATTGCCCAAATGGCTGCAAATGAACACCTTTTATAACGGACTAAATGGGAATGTCAGAACCAATATTGATGTAGCGTCAAGCGGTGCATTTATGGCTAAGAGTTACGAGGAAGCCTATAATTTGATCGAAACCATGGCAGCAAACAACTACCAGTGGCCCACAGCAAGAATAACACAGACAAAGGTGGCTGGGATTTTGGAATTAGATGGGGTAACAGCTATATAAGCACAGATTTCTGCATTATCCAAGAAGTTTGATACTATGAATGATAAGGTTGATACTATGTCAGGGGCCCAAGTTCAGCAGGTTGCGGTAGTATGTGAATTGTGTGCGGGTGATCATCCTACAGATCCGTGTGCAATTAATCCAGCATTTGTCCAGTTCATTGGTAACTACAACAGAATTCCGTAAAATACATACCAAAACACCTATAACCAGGGGAATATGAACCACCCAAACCTCTCATGGAGCAATAACCAGCAAACTCAAGCTCCACGGCCATCATATCCCCCTGGTTTTCAGAGTCTCCAACAACCGGTTCAACATCAGGAAAGGAAATCAGATTTCGAGGAAATGGTGTCGAAGTTCATAACTAGCGCAGAGGCAACAATTAAAAATCAAACAATGGTGATGAAAAGTCAAGAGATGTCGATCACGAATTTGGAAAATCAGATTTGACAGCTAGCGTTTGTAGTGAATAATAGACCACAAGGAACATTACTTAGCGATACTGAGAGAAATCCGAAGGGTAGTCATGAGCAATTTCAAGCAGTTATGTTGAGAAGTGGAAAACATCTCGGGGGTAATAATGCAGAAAATTCAGCGACACCGGAGGAAAAAGTTGATGACATTAACGTGGTGGGAGGTAACAAGGATGATGAAATAAAGTTAAACAATAAGCCAATTGTTTATCCTCCACCACCGCTTTGATGAGGGTGCAAAAACAAAGTCGATAAGCGATTCATGAAAAAGTTTTAGACATGTTCAAGAAACTCCAGATTAATATCCCATTCGCAGAGGCCCTAGAGCAAATGCCAAGTTATGCAAAGTTTATGAAAGGAATTCTGTCGAGGAAAAAGAAATGGGAAGAATTTGAAACAGTGGCACTAAAGAGGAGTGTAGTGTGGTGTTACAGAAGAAGCTACCACCAAAACTAAAAGACCCGGGGAACTTTACTATCCTGTGCACGATCGGGAAAATGTCGTTTAACAAATGTTTATGCGATTTGGGGGCAAGTATAAACCTGATGCCATTGTCAGTAAACTCATAATTGGGTTTGCCCGCGCCAAAGCCTACAAATATTTCATTACAGTTGGCGGATAGGTCAGTCACATATCCGAGAGGCATTGTAGAGGACATTTTGGTTAAAGTGGATAAGTTTATATTCCCTGCGGACTTTATCATTCTGGATTTCGACGAGGATAAGAACATCCCAATTATCTTAGGGAGACCTTTCTTGACCGCGGGAAGGACACTCATAGACGTGCAAAAAGGAGAACTTACTATGAGAGTCCAAGATCAAGAAATAAAATTTATGTGTTCAAGGGCATGAAATACCCTACAGATGAGGAATAATGTTTTCGGATGGATTTAATTGAGCAAATCACCAACGAAGATATTAGCAAGAGTTTGATCAACGATCCGTTAGAAACGACCTTATTGGGGGATGAAGAAAAAGACGACCCATAATTTGTGGACTTATTACAGATGCTAGACTCTTTGCCACGAGTTAGCCGATTCAGAGCACCGTTTGAACCTCTGCACATTGAGGAGACAGCTGCAGAAAAACTGAAACTGTCATTAGAGGAGCCACCAACATTGGAACTTAAGCCACTCCCTAAACATCTCAGGTATGCGTATTTAGGCAATTTAAATTCTTTACCTGTAATTATTTCTGCTGAACTTAATGAATTGCAGGAAGAAAAGTTGCTGAGGGTGCTTAGGGATCACAAATCAGCGATTGGATGGACGATTGTGGATATAAAGGGAATTAGCCCGTCATTTTGTATGCACAAGATTCTGATGGAGGATGATGCGAGACCATCGGTGGAGCATCAACGCGACTTAACTCAATCATGAAGGAAGTGGTCAAGAAGGAAATTCTGAAATTATTGGATGCCGGTATCATATATCCAATTTCTGACAGTAAATGGGTTAGTCCGGTTCATTGTGTGCCGAAGAAAAGGGGAATGACGGTGATACAGAATGAGGACAACGAGTTAATTCCAACAAGGACAGTCAAATGTTGGAGGGTGTGCATCGATTATAGGAGGTTGAATAAGGCAACCTGAAAAGATCACTTCCCGCTACCATTTATCGATCAAATGTTAGACAGATTAGCGGGACATGAGTTTTACTGTTTGTTAGATGGATACTCGGGCTATAATCAGATCGCCATCACTCCTGAGGATCAAGAAAAGACAACATTTACATGCCCTTACGGCACATTTGCATTCAAGAGGATGTTATTCGGGCTATGCAACGCACCAGCAACTTTCCAACGGTGTATGATGGCTATTTTTTCAGATATGGTTGAAAAGAATGTTGAAGTCTTCATGGACGATTTCTCGGTTTATGGAGACAATTTTGATACTTGCCTAGAGAATTTGGTCATGGTTTTGCAGCGATGTAAGGATACAAACCTCATACTCAATTGGGAAAAATGTCATTTCATGGTTGAAGAGGGAATAATTTTGGGCCATAAGGTGTCGGCTCAAGGATTAGAGGTGGACAAAGCAAAGCTGGATACGATCGAGAAACTGCCTCCATCGAGCTCAATTAAGGGTATTAGAAGTTTTACGGGGCATCTTTGGGCTTTACAGAGGTTCATAAAAGACTTCTAAAGATTGCAAAACCTCTATGCACGATCTTTTAGAGAGGATGCTACTTTCACTTTTTTACGAGAATGCAAGTTAGCGTTTGACTTATTGAAGAAGAAATTAACTCTGACCCCGTGATAGTCGCATATTGAATTGGAAAAATGCCATTCGAGCTTATGTGTGAGTGCGACGACTATCTGCTTAGAAACATTTTGGGACAAAGACGAGACAAGGTGTTTCACGCCATATACTATGCAAGCAAAACACTCACAGAGACTCAAATGAATTACACTACCATGGAAAAGGAATTGCTTACAGTGGTGTATGCGTTCGATAAGTTCCGGGCATACTTGATCGAGACTAAGGTGATAGTCTATACGGACCATTCTGCGATTCGGTACCTAATAGCGAAAAAAGATGCTAAGCCACGCCTTATCCGATGGATTCTCCTACTTCAAGAGTTTGATTTAGAAATTAAAGATAGAAAAGGGACGGAGAATCAAGTTGCCGACCATTTATCAAGGCTGGAAAATCTGGAGAAAAAGGATGAAGATAGATGTGAAATCAACGAGTCATTCCCGGATGAGCAACTATTTGGGTTAAATGCAGAAATTCCGTGGTATGCAGACTCTGAGAATTATGTGGTGAGCAAAATGCTTCCCCCTGATCTTACATGACAACAGAAAAAGAAGTTTCTTCATGATGTCAAGTGGTACATGTGGGATGAGCCTTATTTATTCAAACAGTGCGCTGACAAGATATGATTAGAAGGTGCATCCCCTACAGTGAAGTGCAAAACATACTGCAGGATTGCCATTCATCGACATATAGGGGACATTATTGGAGTGAGCGCACAGCGGAAAAAGTGCTTCAAGCCGGGTTTTATTGGCCGACATTATTCAAAGACGCCCACCAATTTGTGAAAACATGTGATAGATGCCAAAGGGTGGGAAACATATCTAAACGGAATGAGATGCCCCTACAAATAATTCTTGAAGTGGAAATCTTCGATGTATGGGGCATCGATTTCATGGGACCATTCCCTTCATCTTTGAGCAATCAGTATACTCTACTCGCGGTGGATTACATCTCGAAGTGGGTTGAAGCTGCAGCACTACCATCTAACGATGCCAAGGTGGTCCTCAAATTCCTACATAAAAACATTTTCACGAGGTTTGGCATTCCAAGAGCAATAATTAGTGACGAAGGTAGTCACTTCTGCAGTAAATCTTTTACAGCTCTATTGGCTAAGTATGGGGTTAACCACAAGGTGGCTACAACGTATCACCCTCAAACAAATGGACAGGCTGAGGTATCAAACAGGGAAGTCAAGAAAATATTGGAAAAAGTCATAAATCCGAGTCGAAAAGATTGGTCACTTCGGTTGGATGACGCATTATGGGCTTATCGGACAGCATACAAAACACCAATCGGGATGTCACCATATCAACTCATGTACGAAAAAGCATGTCACTTACCGGTGTAGCTATATCACAAGGCCTATTAGGCCATACAGAAATTGAATTTTGATCAAGCCACTGTAGGAGAAAAGAGGCTACTCCAACTAAATGAGCTCAATGAATTCCGACTCCAAGCCTACGAGAACGCCAAGCTATACAAAGAAAAGGTTAAAAGATGGCACGACCAGAAAATTGTGCAACGAACATTCGAGCCTGGTCAATCAGTCCTCTTGTTCAACTCACGGTTGCGATTATTCCCAGGAAAGCTTAAGTCGAGATGGTCGGGACCATTCACTATAAAGCGAGTCTTTCCTCATGGCGCCATTGAACTCTACAGTCGTAATCCATTGGAGGCGTTTAAGGTCAATGGTCAACGGATAAAGAATTACTGGGGTGGCGAGTCGACCTGGGACGCCGATGACATTACTCTCGCTGACACACAGTAAAACATGGAGTAGTCAGGCTGAATGACTTAAAATAAAGCGCTAATTAGGAGGCAACCCAACATTTCATTATTTTTTGTAGTTACATGTTTAATTTTTAGGATGTAGTTTTTATTAAGCATTAGGTAGGTCTTATCAAGTAAACGTTTTGCTAAAACTCTCAATCAAACTCCAAGTCGTCAATAATATAGCATCTTGCTTGTTTATGGTTGCAGGAGGGGTCAAAAGTGCGTAAGAGCAACAACGGGCAAGAAAACAAACAAAATCGGAGAATTTTGATCTGCACTGTTGGAAGCCAAAAATCGGATTCACATGGGCATGCCCATGAAATGCTCAAATGGATTAGTACCCCGTCAAGGCGTGGGTCTTAAATCCTCAAGTACATATAGCAAGTTACACATGTTTCCTTCTAAATCAAACCCTTACACCCATACACGCCTCTTTTTCTCTCATTCTCCCTCAACCACACAACCTAGCCTCCATTACAAGAACACCTTCTACCCACGATACCAACTTCCTCCTAACCACTACCTAAATCCATTGCACCCACTTTCCACGAATTCCATTACCTCACACCATCAAGTACACCACTTCCTCTCCCCTACATCCCCCTCTATATTAACCCTACCACATACCTCCAATCTTCATCACCACAAATTTTGAATTCTTCAAGAAATTGGGGAACATATAGCATAATTGAAAGTAAGTTACATTCCCTTTGAGTTTTCATCTTCTCTACACTGACATTCCATAGAAACAACTTAAGTTTGGGGGAAGAACGGGTTGTGCACACAAAGTGTTTGATAAATTGACTAAACTAAGTGTAAGGGGAAGGAAGTGTGTGCTAGAAAGTTTTAACATCCGAAAAGCAATGGCTTCACAACTGACTTCCAAACGCCAAAGAAGAGAGAGTTCAAGACCCGCTCCACCGCCACGAACATATGATCGACGAAAATTTATGAGTGTCGTCGCCGCCGACCGGTATGACTACATGGTTACCAAAGCCCTTACGCCGGAACGTGGTTTGGCCTCCGAGGGAAATGATGGGGAGATGATGTCTCAAATTTATCAAAAGGTTGGCTCAAATTCACCGAACATCCGGCACTGGCAGTTGTAAATATCGTCAAAGAATTTTATGCAAATGCCGAAGACAAAGCCCCATTCAATGCGTTTGTGCGGGGTCGCATGGTCCCATTCAGTGATGATGCCATTAATGCATATTATCAGTTGCGGGAGCCACGACAGTGTCAGTATGCACAATTGAGAGATTTTAACCCGGACTACAAGGAAGTTATCACGAACATGACAAAGCTGGGAACTTCTTGGATCAAAGGTCGAAAGGGAGGTACAGTGTTCCATAGCAAGGACCTTAGTCGGTATGGCAAAATATGGTACGCCTTCTTATGTTCTAAACTGCTTCCGTCCCAACACACTTCGGACGTCATCAAAGAGAAGGCGTTACTGTTGTACGCAATTGTGCAAGATTTCATCATTGACGTCGGGGCAATTATCAGTTTCTCCATCTGCCGGTGCTTACGTGGAAATTTTTCGGGTGGCTTGCCTCACCCATCACTCATCTGTCAGTTGTGTCGTAATGCAGGGGTGAGATGGTCTGATGATGAGCCTACTCAAATGCCGCTCACTTTGCTTGACTCGAGAATGACAGCGCGGTATTCTTTATGGGCAGGAGGAGAGTCACATCCATGAGGTCTGGGTTTTATTTTTCTATCAGCGTCGGAAGACGAAGTCGATGCAGAAGATACCTCGGGGGATGAGGATGAACCTATGGGAGATCAAGGAACCGAGCAGGTTCCGCAGATCGAGGCAATATCCAGTCCTTAGTTCCTTGAGTTCCAGAATCAGATGAATGTACACAATAGGTATAAAGTCGTTAGTTAAAATGATTAGTAATGAGAATGAAGTAATTTAAAACTCAAAATTTGAGTTAGAGATAGAATTTTGAAGCATGGACTGCTCGGTTGCGTCCAGAACGTCAAATTTAGTCAGAATGGACAATAAGCACAAAATGTGTAAAGGTTGACTTTTGGTCAAAGTCAACAATTGACTTTTATGGAGAAAAGTCAAAATTAGTGTGAGAAGTGAAATATGTTATGATTATGTGAATTATGGATATGAGTAAGTAAATATACATTATATAATGGGAATACATTTATTTTGTATATAAAAGTGAAATAAGAATTAAGTTATGTAACCTAATATATATATTAGGTGTGATTATTAAATAACCTAAATGGTTATCGTTATTTAGTGGTCCTAATATTTTATATACTAGTGACCTAATTTGAGAGAATTATGGTATTTAGAATATATACCAATTATGAGAGATTTATTTTATACATCTCAGTTAATTAATTTTATAGCCTAATTATAGCAAATCTAATTAGGTTAAGATATTAAATGTACTTAAATAAGAATTTTTATTTCACTTGAGTGCATGTAAACCCTAATTTAATGATAAGGGTGGAATGGAAGTAAATTAAAAGTAATGGACTATAATAAGGTCATAGCCCAATTAATTTGAATAGAGTCCAAGAGAAGTGGATTTAATGGACTAAAGGGGTTATATTGTTTAAACAAGTCCAATTAATTTATTTAAGCACGTGACTTGTAGATATTATGGTTTAAGTGCGATTAAATTAATAATCTAGCCTATCATATTATGTATGTGACTAGTTTTATAATGACCCAATTAAATTTTGGGAGGAAGCTCAAGTTAGTTTGTTAGTAAGTAAGCAAGTAAAAGGGCTAGCTCAATGGAATTATTAAAGGCCCAAGCTAAGCCACTTGTGGGAGAATAATATATTAAAATAATATTAAGTTAAGAGATATATTTTTATTATCTCAGGTTATTAATTTTATAACTTAATTAAAATAAGCTTAATTGGGTTATAGAATTTATTGTAGTAGAGTGATGATTTAAATTATAATTATTTAGAATGATACCCTAATTAAATATTTAGGGTGGGTAAAGATAGAAAGAATTGGTCTATGTATATATTTCATGGCCCAAAGGATTAAGTGTGAAAGCCCAAAAAGATGAATTGAATGGCCCAATTTATTAACCCAATTAATGATTGGGCATTGTGTTTTTAATAAAGCAATTTAATGAAAACAATTTTATTAAGCTAGCATGTAGCAATTTATAGGCCAAGTGGCCGGTCAAGAAAAGAAAATATAAGAAAAAGTAGAAAGAAAAAGAGCAAGAAAGAAAAAAAGAAAAGAGAGAGAAAGAGAAGAACGGCAAAAAAACCATGAGAGAGAGAGAGGAGAAGAGGCCGAAGCCATGGATGGAAAGAAGAAGGAGAGGCTTCGGCAGCCCCTTATATGGGTAGGAGAGAAGAGGATCTCCATTGAAGATGGAAGAGAAGAAGAAGAAGAAGAAGGTAAAATTTTTCTCTCTAAGCTTTATTCCTTTATCTTTTGTAATTGATGATTTGGGTTTTTGATTTGGGAGTTAAAACCCTAAGATATATGTGATTTATATAGATTCATGTATGGATTTAGCTATTTTGGGTGTTGATTTGGTTTGAAACCAAAAGAAGAGAAAAATAAAATTTTTCTAGTTTAGAAACTCCAAATTTCTATATACTTTGAAAATCTACCGTTTTAAATCTATGACTTCTTTTTGCGATCCGTCAAAAAGGGATGTTAGATATATGTGTTTAGTAGTTAACCCAAGTGGTAGTACTCAAAAATGTTGAGTTTACATGGGGTAGTGACTGATTTGGTGAAAACAGTTCCGTTTTTATAACAAAAAATGGGCAGATTCGGGGCAGTCAGTAGCAAGGGCAACTTCGTCCAGTTTTTGTGTTTTAAAAATTCTAGGCTTTTGATATGTTGTAGTACACTGTTTTAGCTTTCCATAGACTCCGGAACGGACTAATTCCGACTCCGGATGAGGTAGTTATGGCGTTCGGAAGGTGCGTAGTCAAAACTGTCCACCAATCCCGAACAGCCACCTTTGTGTAAATTTCTGGACTGATGTGTTATGATTTTGGAAAAATGTCGTGAAAACAAGTTGTAGCCCTGGAAGTTATCTTCGCGTGGGCTCAAGAATCGCTCAAAAATGTTTTAAAACGCGAGAGTTATGGCCGTTTTAGCGAGGCTGGGTAAAATTTTCGAAAATCAAAATTGTCCAAAAATAGGAAAAATGTGATTTATGGTGTGAGACCCTTGAGCATGGCTTATGCAAATTTGTAATAAAGCTTGGGGTCGGGTTTAAGGTGTTGGGATGTTTATGACATTTTAAAATGTTTAAACAAGTTTATTACTTACGGTAAGGAAAACAATTGAAATAATTGTTTATTTATGTGATTAATGACTTAAGTTATTTTTATATGACTAATAATATTGTATTGAGATATTATTAGTAGTATTTGATTGGAATGTTATTAAAAGGTTGATAACCTTAGCGTAAAATATTATTACATAATTAATAATATTCGACGGGAAATTTAATAAGAGATTTATGATATTTTTCAATGTAAATGTTGAAATTGATATTCAATGAATATTATGTGTTTGGGCAAATGATAGAGAAATAATAAGTCATAATAATCTAATAAAGTCTTATAGTGCGAAATTTGACTATAAGTAATATTATATGCTTAGAAACTTTCTTTCGAGGCATAAATAAAAGCAATAAAAATATGTAATAAATATAAATTACATATTTAAGCGAAATAAATATATATATATATATATATATATATATATATATATATATATAGTTGCCTATAAAAATTATTTTGTGGTGCAACAAAGAATGTAAAACCTTTGAAATATTGTATTAATCATAAAAATGATATTTTGAGGTTTTCGGTGCTCAAAATGAAGTTTTTTTTGAGTTTGAGATTACTGTGAAGCAAAAATGCGAATAATCGTAAAATAAAAAAAAAGCGAATGTGCTAGTGAGATAAAATGTTTATATATGAGGCAATAGTCGGTGTTGACTCATGAACGGACAAACCCAAGTAAAAGTTATTCAAAGTGAAGAAATAATATAGAAAATTAATTTTACCATAAAAGCTATACATTAATTTGTTTAAAACTCGAATTTGCGGTAGAGGTAAAAAGATAGTTACGAAATGAAATTTAAATGGTTTAAGTTTCAAGATGTAAAGTATTTGCATCTTAAAATGTGTGAGACCTTTACTATTTATGAAACAAGTAAAATATTATTACATGATTAATAATATTAGAAGGTGATTACAATATTATTAAATGATTAATAATATTAGTAAAGGATTTAAATATTATTAAGTTATTAATAATATTTGTGAATGATAAATACTCTATTAACTGATTAAAAATATTAGACAAAAGTTTAAGATAATGGTTAAGTGATAGTAATATTATTAAGGGATAATAATATTACTAATGAGTTAAAGAATTATTCAATGTTTAATTATGTGGCTAAATGTTAGCTAATTTATTATTTGAGTAATAGTGTTGTGGGATAAAATGTATTATGCTAATTGGAGGATCGATCTTATTAATGATAGGTCTTTTATAAGAGATTAAATTGATTGCTTAGCGGTAATCAACGGTACAGGCAAGTTCTTAAACTTGAACTTCTAATTATTGTGCAAGTTTCCTAACTCAACTTGAGTTGTTAATTCAAAGCATGTTAGTGGTTAATTATTGTTGATTATACCACGTCAATAATTATTGATTCGCATTATGTGCATGTTGTATATGTTCATCGGTATGAAAGAAAATTGATCACCTTCATTACCATATGTTTCGATTAAACTTGTTCATGTTAATTGTTGACATCCATTATTATTGGTTCGATCGTTCAATCGTTGAAAAATTGATTCATGTTATTTCACAATTATTATATTGTTGAAAACTTGAAAGCTTATCCATTCTTTTCAATCATGATATATCTCCTTTGTAAGTAAAACTTGTTTGGGCAAATTTGTTGCTCACCCTTGCTATATCATGATAAATTTTTGATTAAGATGAAGGCTTGAATAAGGACGAGAGGCAAAGACAAAGTGCAAAGTTTCTTTATGTTGTAGTTAAATTTATTAAATTTTCTCGATGAAAATAGTATTGTAAATCTTCTAAGATATTGAAGGTATGTATTAAGTTAAGGTTGTAGACCTTGGGAATGATGTGTAAAAAGTTTAATGTATAAACAATTTATGTTTATATCTTCATGATAGTGATAGAAATAGTATATCGGATCCGGTGGCGATTTGGGACCCGGATTCGGGGATCTTCTGAGAGCAATTTGGACTAGGCTATTCTCGCCATTCTAGTCATAGGAATCCTCATTAGCATCGTGATTACTTGACTTCAACCATGTGGCATTTATCTTCTACCGCAAACTCTACGAGTTCGCATAACCTCTGTAAAAGGTGCCGCCAATGTAATGGCTATGTTATTTCCCAAGCCGATGCAGTAAGGAGAAAAGAACTCTTTGTTTCAAACCCCGCAGTAGAAGAGGAGAAACAAAGAATTAAGTAAGACGTCATTCGAATGATGTCAGGCATACACATCATCGTTCATGATGAACATACCAACAGATACACCCTAGACGATGATTGCACAGACGTAGTGGCCATAATTCGGGATAGGGAGGATGATCACAATCCCTCCATCACTGCAATATACCCGGACTTTGCCCTTGCCAATTGGAGCAGCACTCCTTGCATTGGTCGATAAGGGTAAAACGGACAGAAACTCTTTATGCCCTATAGATATCATAATTGCTTACTTTTCTATACAGTATTAGCAGTTTATTTTGCCAGTATATGCTAACACTATGTATGATCAAAATGTTTCATATATACTAACTTTTATGAATAAAGAATAATTTTTTGAATTATATTTTTGAATATTATGGTATTGATTTGATATAATGTTATAGTTGTGGGTAATATTTATAAATTTTGAAAATCGTGAAGTTGTTATATAATATTAGATTGGTGGGGAATATTTGTTTTAACGAGGGAATATTAAATACAACGGCACAATCATTGGTGGACCCATAATAGAATTATTGTTGGATTGAAAAAAGCGACAAAAATACTTTATGAAAATAACGGCGGAGGTGTTCTTTGATTAATTTAAAAGCTGTTGAACTACATTAGTAAAAAATGCGATGTCTGGCGTGGTTGCCTGCGATGCTTTACGGTATTGATTATTGATGCTTCGTGAAAAGTCAACTTCGGCTATACTCGATTATTACTTTCTGATAATTCTTTGCATCATATTTCTCATATTATTGATTCAATTATTATTCTGATATCATCGCATTATATGATATATTATTAAATCAATAATTGAGGCGACAAAAGTTATTCATATTATTATTTGCAATATTGACAATGTCTAGAAGTTACATCGAGGAGAGGTTTGGTCACTAATTGCGCGCCATAAGGAGAAATCCTTATCAAAAGCCCCCTCTTTCACAGGAATGACACGGTTGTTAAATATTGTGAATTATAATATTAATGATGAATAAGTTAAGTGTTGATTAAAGATGAATTTTATAGTTCCATTGTGTTGGACTTATTTGTGTTAGTATAATTGATGTGCGGAGGATATATTATTCAATTGGGTATTAGGGACACTTTTAGGTATTAGAGTTACTATTCACGAGTTACTATTCTATTAGAGTTACTTATTCAGGAGTTCTATTCACGAGTTACTATTCATGAGTTCTATTCATGAGTTACTATTCACGAGTTCTTATTCACCCGATTCTATTCACTCTAGTATGGTGCATTCGGGTATTTGGGTACAATATTATTCCATGAGGAGATGTGCTAATTTTTTAGGCCAGTTGGTTGAAGATATAATAGTAAAATCGATATGGACCCATTGGTGGAGTTATAATAGTAAATCAATATGGATCATTTGGTTTAAAGTTTTAATAGTAAATCGGTATGGATAGTTGTTTTAAGTTTTAATAGTAAACCAATACGGATCGTCCAGTATAAAAAGTAAATCAATCTGGATGGTTTCATGGATTAGTTCTTATTCATTCCATTTTCTATAAATAGAAGCTCATTCCTTCATTATTTCTTACGAATTCATTGAAACTCTAGAGAGAAATTATAAGAGAACCTATAGAAAAGTATTCTACTACTTCCCTACTCTTATATTAGGTTTCTTTTTACGGTGAGGGATGTTATTTATTGTACTCATGAAGAGAACTTACATTATTCCATTAATTATTATTACATTGGAATAACTTTTGTATCTGTGAGCTACCCTATACATGGTGACATTCTTCTAATATTCCGTTCTTTATTATTACATGAATATATCATACATGCGCGTTCTGGCGGACTGGTTCCATTATTTATTATTACGCCGGAATATCACATGCACGTGCGTTTCTGCGGGACACAGTTCCATTATTTATTATTACATCGAAAATATCACATGCATTAGTTTCTGTGGGACTGGTTCCATCCTTTATTATTACAGCCGAATATCACATGCGTGCGTTCTGGGGACTGGTTCCATCCTTTATTATTACATTGGAATAACTTTTGCTGTGTCTTGATCTATCGCATGCATGGTGATTTCTTTTGTTATTCCATTCTTTATTATACTCGGTTGGTTAAAACTTGACTTCTATACCCATGAAATTAGTGGAATATCTTTGATATTTGCGCTTCATCGATATCTTTTCATGGAAATATTCTTACGAGCATTCTTGAATTTTACTCTACTAAGCGATGTCGTGTTGACAATTTGGGCGTTATCGGTTCTAGATAAATTAATTCTTGAACTTGTTTTATTGAATTTTTATATCATTGTCATCATCCTCATGTTTATATTTTGTTGAAAGTCATCTGTGGGCACATAGTGCGTAGATGGACTTGGTATGATTATGACCGAGGATTATTGGTTGTAATCATTCTTAGTAATGTTACAAATGATGTGATAAAAGTCCTCATTGGCCCGTAGTGCATTGATGGATAGTTGTTGGCATGATCATGACCATTAATGAATACACAAATATTCTTGGCCCGTGGTGCATGGATAATTGTGGTGCGTGTGATACTAAAGAATATCCTTGGCCGTAGTGCGGGGTGATTCGATGATGTGGATTATTTATTAAAATTTGAGTCCAGGTGATAAAAGTGATGAAAAACCTTTTAAATCATAAAAGATAGTAGATTTCATTCTCTACTTGACTCTTTTAATGAATTGCTTGTTCATTGCGATTAAACTTGATATTTATTATATTTTATCGGTTTAACATTGTTGAAGGCTAACGATAAATTATTACGCATTATCTTAGTCATAATATTTCTTCTTTGGCTAGTTGAGCTCACCCTTTCTTTTCTTTATTCTCTTGAGGAAATGAGAGCGTAGGCTTTGGGACTAGTCGGGGAGCAGTGATGGTCTAGATGGTGCATTAGTAGTCCTCACTATTACGTGAAATAGTGTGATAATAATTATAATGAGGACTCCTTTTGAGTTTGTATAATCTCTAGTAGACAATATTTGTATTCAAACTCACGGTTTATGTTTTGTCGTATTGTACCACGCAGTTGTATTATTAAGTTGTATTTGAATTACATACCATGTATCTGGCGACTCAAGATGGGTGATGTATACCTAATTTTGGGGGCGTCACGGTTGGTATCAAATCTTAGGGATATGATCCACAGCTAAGATGTGAGAATAGAACTAGGAGGGAGAGCAGAAATTCCTTAGCTAGTATGACCTACCTAAGTTTTTTTGTGGTATTTAATTGGTTGGTCGAAATATAGGGATAATATATTACATGTCAATTAACCTTTTGTTTTGTGGCGATATCTAAAAATGACATCTAAGAATGTTGAGAATAGCAATGGAGCCTGAGTGATAGTTGATTCACCACATATCAATAATCAGGATAATGTGCATTAGGAAGGCGACAATCCTCATGCAAACAACAACACTGACCAAATGATGAATGATGGAATGTTCAGAGGCTTTATGCAATTCATGTAACAGCAGGCGAGAGCGGCTCCTGTCCAAAATGTAGGTGGAAACACTTGAAACTCTCGGGACGATCACCATTAAAAGCGATTCAAGGAGTTGGGACCACCGGAGTTTATTGGAAAGCCAAAACCACTAAAAGGCGGAAGCATGGATAAAGCGAGATCACCAAGATATTTGATGTCTTGGGATGCTCCGATGAATGAAAGGTTCCCTTCTTGCGCCTTTATGTTGCGAGGAGAGCGGTTCTTGGTGGGAATTGGTAAAAGCGTACTCAACTTTGCCCATGCCTTGAAGATGTCTTGGGAGAAGTTCGAGAACTATTCAACGACAAGTACTTTCCCAAAGTATTTGTCACATAAAAGAGGTGGAGTTTATCAAAATTTGGAGCAAAATAATATGGCCAGTATCGCGATGTATGAGGCTAAATTTGCGAGTTGTCGGTTTTTGCATCCCATTTGGTGGATAATGAGGAAGCGAATGGCGAATGTTTTTGTGAGGTTTGAAACACGAGATCGTCGACATCTTATTTCTCATAAAGCTGTGTTTGTATTGAGATGTTGTAAATAGGGCTCGATTAGTGGAGCGCGCGATAACGAGTCAATATGACGAAAGGAAGCGATCATCGAAGCGGTGACAACAAGCGTGGAGGAATCAACGGGCGAAAATGGTAACCACTTGGTGGTAATCGAGGCCAAAACAATAAGAATGGACATTTCAAGAAGAGAGATTCAATAATGATGGAAGGGCGTCGGCACCGACACCCGTTGTTAAGGAAGGAGAAACGACCACCTATCATATGCTTCAAATCACGGAGGGAGGACACATTAGTCAAAGCTATGCAATGCCATCAAAGCATGTTATAATTGTGGAAGAGAAGGTCACTTAGCCCTTTTTTGTCGTTCACTGAAGACAAGTTCGACTAGGATGGAGCACCAAAGTAGTCCCGAGAAAAGTCAAAGCCGTTAGTCTGAGGAGGCGTTTGTTGTGACCTCCCGAAAGCAAGAAACCGAATGAGGTCATCACGGGTAAGCTTATCATAAACTCTAGCGAAGTCTATACTTTATTTGATCTGGGTTCTACCCATTCTTTTATTTCTCTACTTGCGCTCAATGATTAAATTTGACTCTGGAGAAATTAGACTTTGACTTATCTGTGGAAACTCAGTTGAGAGAAACCTTCATTACATCCACTTTGTTTATAAGTCTTGTTTGGTTCAAATCGGTAACACTTTTATTACACATCGATCTTATTTCTTTAAAAATACTTGCGTTTGGCGTAATTCTAGGGATTGATTGGTTAAATACTCATCATGCAAAAATTGATTATTTTAAATAAGGTTGTTAGTTTTCATATTCTAATCAACCTATTATGCGAATTCAAGCGACCAAACCATTAAAATCAATCACGGTCATTTCAAGCCATAAAAGCTATTAGTTTATTGAAAAAGCGGATGTCAAGCTTTCTTAGCTAATGTCATGATTTAAACAAAAATATATCGATTTTGAGCGATATTTCTATTGTTAATAAATTTCTGACGTATTCACACGAAGAACTTCTGGCCTACCCCGGGCGTGAAATTGAATTTTGTATCGACCTTGAACACAGTACAAAACCCATTTCCAAAGCCCCATGTCGAATGGCTCTATTAAACTTGAGTTAAAGACCCAATTCTGCGAGAATTGTTAGACATTGGCTTTATTAATCCTAGTACTTCTCCTTGGGGTGCTCTGTTACTTACGTAAGTGAAGAAGAAAGATGGGAGTATGTGACTTTGTATTGATTATCGGGGTTGAATCATGTCACCATCAAAAATAGGTACCCATTGCCCGCGTATTGATGACTGTTTGACCCGGTTGCAAGGAGCCAAATTCTTTTCAAAGATTGATCTTCGTTTAGGATATCACCAATTGAAGATTAGAGCAGATGACATTCAAAGGCGGCTTTTAGAACTTCGATGCGGGCATTATGAATTCTAGTCATATCCTTTGGATTGACTAATGCTCCTCTTTGCCTTTATGGATATGATGAGCCAAGTATTCAAGGAATATTTGGATCACTTTGTGGTCGTCTTTATTGATGACATCCTTATTTATTCAAAAGTCGTGAAGATCATGAAACAACACTTGAGTGACACTCCAAAAGCTTCGTGAATACAAGCTTTATGCCAAGTTGAAGAAATGCGAGTTACGGCGAGGAAGTAGCATTCCTTGGGCACGTAGTATCAAGTCATGGAATATCTGTTGACGGACAAAGATTGAAGCTATTCAAAGTTGGGAACAACCTAAATCGATGGCCAAAATCGTAGCTTTCTCGGTTTAAATTTGGTTATTATCGGAGATTAAATGGAAGGATTTTCTCGAATCGCTACTCCATTAACTTCGGTGACTCGGAAAGATACAAAGTTCGGTTGGAAGCGAAGAATGTGAGAAGAGTTTTCAAGAACTTCGAGAGGAGACTCATTTATTTTGTTACGACAATACCATACGGCTCGGAGGGATTTGTCATCTCTGATGATGCTTTGGGCAAAGGGTTGGGATGTGTTCTCATGCAACATGGGAAAGTCATAGCCTATGCCTCAAGACAACTCAAAGAATATGAGAGGAATTATCCTACTCATGATCTAGAGTTAGCGGTTGTTGTCTTCGCACTTAAAATTTGGAGGCATTACTTGTATGGGGAGAAAGTGGAGATCTTCTGGGATCATAAAAGCCTCAAATATTTCTTCACTCAAAAGGAACTCAACATGCGACAATGTTGGCTTGAACTATTGAAAGATTATGATCATACCATCGATACCATCACGGAAAAAGAGAGCGTGGTAGGCTAACGCGTTGAGTAGAAGATCATATGCAAATCTGAGTGTGATATTGTCAGCATGAGGCCCATTTTGTGTGACTTGCAAAGGATGGAGATAGAGTTAAAAACTCCGAGGACCCATGTGATGATGGAAAATATATGAGTAGAACCGACTTTAATTGATAAAGTTAAAGGCTGCTCAAGCTCTGAGACCGGGGCGATCGTATGAGGAAGAAAGTGCAAGAAGGTGCTATCTTAGGAAGCAAGAATCGATGAAGAAGGAATACTTGAGTCAACTCCGGACTTTGTGTTCCTAACGACCACGATTTAAAGTATAAAATCATGATGGAGACACACAACACACAGTTTGCAATCCATCTTGAAGTACCAAAATGTATCATGATCTTGACATACATTTTGGTGGAGCAATATGAAGAGAGAGATAGCGAGTTTATCTCAAGGTGTTTAACTTGTCAGCGAGTCAAGCGGAGCATCAAGTACCAAAAGGTCCATTGCAACCACTTGAAATTCGAGAATGGAAGTGGGAGCACATTACCATGGATTTAGTTCTGGGTCTTCCTAAGGTTTCTCAAGGCATAGATGCGATTTGGGTCATTGTTGATAGATTGACCAAGTCTGCTCATTTCTTCTGCGTCTGAGAAACTTATACACTTGAATGTCTTGCTCGTATGTATATAAGCGAGATTGTAAAATGCTACATGGTATGCGGTATCCATAGTTTACGATCGAGACCCAAGATTCACTTCACGATTTTGGGTTAGTTTGCAAAAAGCTATGGGCGCAGACTTACGATTTAGCTTCGGCATATCATCCTCGAGACGGACGGACGAATCGGAGAGGACTATTCAAACTCTTGAAGATCTATTAAGACTACTGTGTCCTTGACTTCAAGGAAGTTGGGACAAGTTCTTACCATTGGTGGAGTTTTCCTACAACAATAGTTTATCAAGCAAGTATTGGCATGGCTCCATTTGAGGCGTTGTATGGAAGAAAGTGTCATTCTCGATTATCTTTGGGATGAGGTGGGTGAAACAACGTTGTTGGGATGGGAGTTGAGTGCGTATGACTACTGAGAAAAAGATTCAAACGATCCGACAACGTATAAAAACTTCACAAGATCGACAAAAGAGTTATCTTGATCTTCATCGAAAGGGCGTAGAATTCGATATTGGAGATCATGTGTTGTTTCGTGTTGCTCCATGGAAAGGAGTTACAAGATTTGGAAAGAGAGAAAAGCTCGATCCTCGGTTCATTAGCCCATTTTAATTCTTGGCGAGTGGGAGCTGTGGCTATAGACTACGCCTTACCACCAAGTATGTCTAAATGTTCATAATGTTTTTCACATATCCATATTACGTAAATATGTGAAAGACCCGAACCACATTATTGAGTTAGAACCGAGCAGAGATAGAGGAAGATTTAACGTATGAAGAATTACATGTTAAAATCTTGGATAAGAAGGATCATGTTCTACGCTCCAGAGGTTATACCTCAAGTCAAAGTTTTGTGGAGAAACCACGATGTGGAGGAAATGACTTGGGAGTTAGAATCGAGATGAAGTCAAGGTATCCTCATCTCTTGACATACCGGTATGTACCCTAATTTGAGGTTGAAATTTCATAAGAAGGGAGGTTGTAAGACCCCAACTTTTATGAATAAAGAATAATTTTTTTGAATTATATTTTTGAATATTATGGTATTGATTTGATATAATGTTATAGTTGTGGGTAATATTTATAAATTTTGCAAAATCGTAAGTTGTTATATAATATTAGATTGGTGGGGAATATTACGTTTTAACGGGGAATATTAAATACAATGGCACTGATCATTGGTGGACCCCATAGCGGAATTATTGTCGGATTGAAAGCGACAAAAATACTTTATGAAAATAATGGCGGAGGTATTCTGAATTAAAAGCTGTTGAACTACCGGTAGTAAAAGAAATGCGATGTCTGGCGTGGTTACCTGATAGCTACGGGTATTGATTATTGATGCTTACGTGAGAAGTCACTCGGTTATACTCGATTATTACTCTGATAATTCTTTGCATCATATTTCTCATATTATTGATTCAATTATTATTACGATATCATCGCATTATATGATATATTATTAAATCAATAATTGAGGCGACAAAGTTATTCATATTATTATTTGCAATATTGACAATGTCTAGAAGTTACATCGAGGAGAGGTTTGGTCACCTAATTGCGCGCCAATAAGGAGAAATCCTTATCAAAAAGCCCCTCTTTCACAGGAATGACACGGTTTGTTAAATATTGTGAATTATAATATTAATGATGAATAAGTTAAGTGTTGATTAAAGATGAATTTTATAGTTCCATTGTGTTGGACTTATTTGTGTTAGTATAATTGATGTGCGGAGGATATATTATTCAATTTTGTATTAGGGACACTTTTAGGTGAGTCTTATTCGAGTTACTATTCACGAGTTACTATTCACGAGTTCTTATTCATGATTCATGAGTTACTATTCATGATTTACTATTCACGAGTTACTATTCACGAGATTACTATTCACTCTATTCACTCTGGTGCATTCGGGTATTTGGGTACAATATTATTCCATGAGGAGATGTGCTAATTTTTTAGATCCGTTGGTTGAAGATATAATAGTAAATCGATATGGACATTTGGTGGAGTTATAATAGTAAATCAATATGGATCATTTGGTTTAAAGTTTTAATAGTAAATCGGTATGGATAGTTGTTTTAAGTTTTAATAGTAAACCAATCTGGATAGTCCAGTATATAAAAGTAAATCAATACGGATAGTTCATGGATTAGTTACTATTCATTCCATTTTCTATAAATAGAAGCTCATTCCTTCATTATTTCTTACGAATTCTTTGAAACTCTAGAGAGAAATTATAAGAAACCTATAGAAAAGTATTACTACTTCTTCCTCTACTCTTATATTGGTTTCTTTTACGGTAAGGGATGTTATTTATTGTACTCATGAAGAGAACTTACATTATTCCATTATTTATTATTACATTGGAATAACTTTTGTATCTGTGAGCTACCCTATACATGGTGACATTCTTCTAATATTTAGTTTCTTTATTATTACATGGAATATCACATGCATGCGTTTATGGGACTGGTTCCATTATTTATTATTACAGCCGGAATATCACATGCATGCGTTCTGTATGGTTCCATTATTTATTATTACGCATGCGTTCTGTGGGACTGGTTCCATTATTTATTATTACATTGGAATATCACATGCATTCGTTTACGTGGGACTGGTTCCATCCTTTATTATTACGTCGAATATATCACATGCGTGCGTTCTGGCGGGACTGGTTCCATCCTTTATTATTACATTGGAATAACTTTTGCTGTCTGATCTATCGCATGCATGGTGATTTCTTTTGTTATTCCATTCTTTATTATACTCGGTTGGTTAAAACTTGACTTCTATACCCATGAAATTAGTGGAATATCTTTGATATTTGCGCTTCATCGATATCTTTTCATGGAAATATTCTTACGAGCATTCTTGAATTTTACTCTACAAAGCGATGTCGTGTTGACAATTTGGATGTTATCGGTTCCTAGATAAATTAATTCTTGAACTTGTTTTATTGAATTTTTATATCATTGTCATCATCCTCATGTTTTATATTTTGTTGAAAGTCATACATGGCTTTTAGTGCGTAGATGGACTTGGTATGATTATGACCGAGGGATTATTGATTGTAATCATTCTTAGTAATGTTACAAATGATGTGATAAAAGTCCTCATTGGCCCGTAGTGCATTGATGGATAGTTGTTGGCATGATCATGACCATTAATGAATACACAAATATTCTTGGCGTAGTGCATGGATAATTGTGGTGTGATACTAAAGAATATCCTTGGTAGTAGTGCGAGGGTGATTCGATGATGTGGATTATTTATTAAAATTTGAGTCCAGTGATAAAAGTGATGAAAAACCTTTTAAATCATAAAGATAGTAGATTTCATTCTCTACTTGACTCTTTTAATGAATTGCTTGTTCATTGCGATTAAACTTGATATTTATTATATTTTATCGGTTTAACATTGTTGAAGAAGCTAACGATAAATTATTACGCATTATCTTAGTCATAATATTTCTTCTTTGGGCTAGTTGAGCTCACCCTTTCTTTTCTTTGTTCTCTTGAGGAAATGAGAGCGTAGTTTGGGGACTAGTCGAGGAGCAGTGATGGTCTAGATGGTGCATTAGTAGTCCTCACTATTACGTGAAATAGTGTGATAATAATTAATGAGGACTCCTTTTGAGTTTGTATAATCTCTAGTAGACAATATTTGTATTCAAACTCACGATTTATGTTTTGTCGTATTGTACCGACGGTTGTATTATTAAGTTGTATTTGAATTACGTACCATGTATCTGGCGACTCAAGATGGGTGATGTATACCTAATTTTGGGCTTGCGCATGTACTCCTTTCTTTTCGATTGCTTTCGAGGGTACCATCGGATCATAGTTCTTTGAGGAAGATCGTGAGAAAACTACTTTCATCATGCCTTGGGGAACCTTTTGTTATAGACGGTTGTCATTAGGCCTCATCAATGCCGAGCCACCTAGCAGTGAGCTATGATGGCTCTCTTCCATGACTTAATGCACAAAGAGATCAAGATCTACGTGGATGACATCATTGTCAAATCCCAGAAGGAGGAAGACCACTTAGACCATCTCAGAAAGCTATTCAACAGGTTGCGTAAGTACAACTTGAAGTTGAATCCAGCCAAATGCACCTTTGGCGTTAAATCAGGCAAGTTGCTAGGATTTCTAGTCAGCCACAAAGGGATTGAGCTGGATCCTACCAAAATCAAGGCCATCACAGAAATGCCCATTCCTCAGACATAGAAGGAAATACGGGGATTTTTGGGAAGAATCAACTTCATTAGCAGGTTTATCTCTCAACTCACAGCAACCTGTGAGCCAATCTTCAAGCTATTAAGGAAGAACTCCTACATGAAATGGAATGATGAGTGCCAAAATGCCTTCCTTATAATTAAAGAACAGCTAGTCAAAGCTCTTATTTTGGTACCACCCAGGGATGATGTTCCCCTGTTCATGTACCTGTGCATAAGTGATAATGCCATAGAAATTTGCGTCTTTGGACGGAAAGGATGATAGAGGCCAAGAACGAGCTATCTATTACCTCAGCAAAAGATTTAGCAGGAGTGAACACAAGTACACTCTGATTGAGAAGACTTGTTGTGCTTTAGCATGGGCGTCCATGAGGTTACAACATTACCTCCATGGTCACACAACCCATCTTATATCCCGCGTGGATCCTCTCAAGTACGTGTTCAATAAACCCATGTTAAATTGCCAGCTGTCTAGATGGCAATTGATCCTACAACAATTTGACAACGTATATTTGACTCAAAAGTCCGTCAAAGGTCAAGGAATTGCGGATCAACTGGCCGCTACACCTTCAGGGGATTTCAAACCCTTTGAAATGTACTTCCCCGATGAAGGACTAATGGCAGTTCAGCAATAACATCGATCGATCTGGCGCCAATCATGGAAGATGTATTTTGATGGAGTACATTAATATGGAAGGTTACGGAGCCGGAGCGATTCTAGTATTTGATGCGGGGAGCGATATCCGTCATTTGTTAAATTATAGTTTGTCGGCACCAACAACACACGGTGAGTATGAAGGTCATCATCTCATGGGGCTAAAACTTGCCCGTTCAATGGGCATCAGGCGGTTAACTGTCTTTGGAGATTCAGAGTTGGTAATCAGACAATCCACGAGAATCAATCAAGCCAAGGAGCTACATTTCCTGCCTTACCATCGGCAAGTTTTATAGATGGTTTTGGAGTTCGAAGAAATCTCCTTTTTACACGTTCCTCTTAATAGGAATGACTTTGCGGACGCGTTAACAACTTTGGCCTCCTTGATTCACATATCAGACAAGGAACACTTGCCAAGGGTCACAATTTCCCTGCACAAGGCCCTAGCCTATTAGAATTACATGGAGAAGTATCGGATGAGCTACCTCTCATCCAGCATCCTTGGTATCAGCATATCAGGGAATATCTACGAGATGGATCTACACCCGCTGAGGTGAGCTCGACTGAGAAAAGGCGGATCCATCGAATTGCTATGAAATTCTACCTGAGTGGAGATGCGCTCTACAAAAGACATGCAGGACTAGGTCTCCTAAGATGTTTAGACAAATATCAAGCCTAAAGGCTTATGGATGAAATCCATGGCGGAGTCTGTGGCCCCCATAAGAGTTGCCCCCTCCTTATTAAGAAAGTCCTCAGGACATTACATTACTAGCTATCTCTCAAATCTGACTGCAATGACCACGTCAGGAGATGCTATCAGTGCCAAATTCATGGGAATGCTACACACGCCCCTCCACGGGAACTCCACAATATGAGTTCATCTTGGCCCTTCTCAATGTGGGGAATGGACATTATTGGGCCCATTGAGCCTAAAGCCAGTAATGGACATCGATTTATCTTCACCATGATCGACTACTTCACCAAGTGGGTAGAAGCAGCCTCCTTCCCGAGGGTTACCAAAGAAGTCATCATTGCTTTCATCAGAAACAATGTCATTTGTTGATATGGACAACAAGAGGTGATTGTGTCAGACAATGCTAAGAACCTCAACAAAAAAATGTTGGAGGAATTATGCAGTAAATTCCACATCAAACATCGTAACTCTGTCATCTATCGTCCGAAGATCAATGGTCCTATTGAAGCGGCTAACAAAAACATCAAGAAGATCATGCAAAAGATGTCTGCCAATCACAAAGAATGGACTGACTTATTGCCTCTTACCCTGTTAGCCTACAGAACCTCAGTGCGCACTTCCCCTGGGGAAACCCTCTACGCATTAACCTATGGGATGGAAGTAGTGCTCCCCATAGAAGTTGAAATGGAATCCCTTAGAGTGTTGATAGACGCTTAGCTGGATGAAGACCAATGGGTACAAGACATGTATCACCAATTGTCTCTAATAGACGAAAGGCGAAACACAGCTATCTTCCATGGTCAGTTATATCAACAAAGGATCGCCAGATCCTACAACAAAAAAGTTCGGCTACGGAAGTTTAAATAATATGACTTGGTTTTGAAGAAGATCATTGGTAACCAAGATCAATCTAAGGGAAAATTCACTCCTAACTAGGAAAGCCCATTTGTTGTTAATGAAGTATTGACAAGGGGCGCTCTAAGATTGCAAGAAATAGACGGCGATGAATTTCCACAACTCATCCATTCGAACGTTGTGAAACGATACTATGTCTGAAGTTGCCATCAAGCAAACATCCTGGTGTTGGATGATCATATCACCAATCATTTCGGTTCTTTAACCCTTTACCACATACAATTCTTCCACACTTTACCCCTCAGGGAAAATATACTTTTCAAGCCAGCAACATGGCTTCTCTGCATTCCTACGACTTAGGTCATCCCACTACAGATTGAACCTCTCGCGTTTGCAGTTTGGCTACCCATACATGGGATCAAACTTCTCATACCTACAGTTTATCCTCAACCTAGGATTAAACTTTCTCCTCCCCGCAATATGACCTGCACATGAGATTACGCTTTTCCACTCGCCCTGAGGGAAGAACTACGCCGACCTAATCTCCTCATCAATAGGAGTATGTAGGCAACCATTTCATATGGCCCAGTCGCAATAAAAAAAACAACAAAAACATTTCCACCCTTTTCCTTACAAAAACAAAAACAACAAAAACATTCCTACACCATTTCTACCACATACAGCGTTGAACCTCTTACACTAGGTTCGAACTACGCAGACCTAATCTCCTCTTCAATAGGAGTACGTAGGTAGCCATTCATGGTACGGTCTCACCCCCTACCAAAACACAAACCCTTGTCAGTTGGTACTAGGATCAAACATCAATCTACTACATTTCATTGGTTTCAGACCAAAGGGATGGAATTACCTGAACTCCTCCCAACTAGGAGATTCGGCGACCATCTAAGCTACGGTCATAACTTGAAGAGCAACACCAATCCATTAGAGATGGAATTAACTAGGCTTCTCCTAAATAGAAGTACTGGCGACCATCTGTGGTGCGGTCGATCTCAGAGAGGAAAGCCACACTGCTCTCCACATTTCCATGCAGAAACCAGTCCTAAGACACCAAAGGTGGTAGGGATACATACAGATCGATGATCCATTCTGAACTGTCTAGAGACAACTCAATGTCCATCCATCCAGGAGGAATTTAGAATACATCAAGATCACAAGCCCTGAAGCAGCATGAAAAATATCAAGCAAGTAGCAAAGCATGTCTAAGAGGGAAGTGATCAAAAATATATTTCCCTGTCATATATATATATAATGCTATTTGATATACACAATATAAACTGTACATAACAAAATGGCTAAGCTAGTTTATGAAGGAGAATATGAGCCCATCTATAAGTCAGGGTATATGCGAGCTAACAAGCCCAACATGGCATCCCTCTCAGAAGAAGGAGGCGAAACTGTGGTCTCCTGTATGAGAGTATCCACACGACCCAACAGATCTGCAGCCATCTATATGGTGACCATATGCTCATCAATGTAAGCGTTCATCTCTATGATCATGCCAGTGGTAAGGGACCTCACTACAGTACTATCTGTAATGGCTACATCTCGGGCAGATATGGCACTATCCCGCTCAACTATCACTGCATCTATGGCTAATCTAGCCTCATCCCGCTCGACAACAGCGGCATCTCTGCGAGCTAATGCCTCGTCTCTTTATAACAGAGTTGCGTCTCTCCCATCAAGGGCAGCCAACATCAAGGATCGAGCCTGATCTCTCTCGAAGGTCGTCAGATGAAGACTCTACTCAAAGTACTGTGTTGAGTGCTGAATCATAACAGTACTGGTACTGGGAGAATCTAGAAGAGATGTTGGTAATCCAGCACCTAGCCCCTCCTCGATGTGGGAATCGATGTCCTCCATAGGCTCTACATCATCTAACTCACTATCCGGTACTGTGGATACTATCGCAGCCGATAAAATCTCTGTCTCCATCCATGCGGAATACTCTGCAGAACAACCTGGATGACTGACAGAAAAATTAGCTATCTCACGCTGATCCCAACGAGCATACACACGGGATCTCGCCTCCGCCGAAAATATAGCGGTGTTGACTACTACCTATCCCCTCGAAAGGATGAAAGTCCTGAAACTGGTCAAACTGCAACATCATGGCCAGCGGGTGATAAGTAGTCACACCCCTCAAACCAGCCAGAGGTAGATAATCCATGCCCGGAGCATTAGTAATAAAGCTGTAAGGTGAGCTAAGCCCCGAGCACGATAATATGCTAAACGGATCCCTGATATCAGCCAATAACATCGACGAAGACATGGCATCCGTACATTCCGATGGCTGAAAGGAGTATGGCATGGATATATCATGGGTGAACCAGTACCCATGCCGTCTAAGAGTGTCAATCGGTCTCAAATGTGATATAAACCACACATATAGCATAACCGAGCTAACCGTGAACACTCGCATTGGATACGTGCGTGATGGGTGGTATTATCGCAGGTCTCTGCTATAATCATAGGTATAATGGTACGACCCTCCCTGAGAGCTCTCACTGCCATGATGACCCCAATGTCTATCTCATCCATGTATCGCATATAGACATACGATAGCACGCATAATAGCAGCACATCAATCCTGGCTAGACACCAATGATCCTCTGGTGTGGTGAAATCCCCAGAATGTTGTGTATAACTATCCTCAGAGCCAAATCTGTCAAATAAAAAACACTGGGATATAACGTGGCTCGATGTAAGCTTCATCCTGCACCACTCTACGCCGCAATCCAGTGATGGTCATGAACCATCGACTCATGTCTCCCAAAGCCATATACATGCAAGGTCTGTCCAGCGACAGCATCGTCAACCGTGCATACTCCTCCAGAGTAGGAGTCAACTCATGGGTCCCAAATCGGAAAACCTGCCTATCCGATACCCAATGCTCTAGCATGCCATCCACAAATCCTGTGGGAAGCTAAAACATCAACAGGGTGATAGTATGCTGCAACAAATGATCTACAGTTACCATGTCTGATGGTGACATGCTATCATACCACGATCACATACCCGATTCCACCAATAATGGTGGGGTATGATCAATACGGCTAACTGTCGAAGAAGACATCTGTACGGATCGTGTCATTAGACCATCCAGGGGTCCATGCTGAATATCTCTGGACATACATACACATGCATAACATGATACATGCATTGTAGATAATAGATGGCAATATGATATAGGCAATGAAAAATTGTGCATACATTCCTAAGTATATCAACATGTAATACATCATCTCTGTACAACTACAAATACAGAGAAATGGGGCACAGACGCCCTACTACTAATAGAGGCCTATCAAAAGATATAGAGAGAATGGGGCACAGCCACCCAATAGCTAACAGAGGCCTATCAAAAGATATAACAAGAATACACATCAGAAGAAGACAATGGTGTCAATATCTACATCATCAATCATGTCCACCTGATTTAACTCCTCATGAGTCACTGGATCTCTATCAACAGGGATGTCAGGCCTATATAGAGGAGGATCTGCGCCGGAAAAACCAAATGGGTCATTTGAGGGGCCAGCGCCTGAGCTGGAAGGATCAAACGAATCTGCCTCTGTCGGATCTGTGTCACATGAGTCAGATCTCGGACACAGGCTATCCAATCCGTCATCATCACGGATCCTAGAACCATATCCCCATAAAACCGAGTAAGCGGATCCGGGAACACCAATAGTACGAGGGAACCACCAACGCTGGAACATCTCCTGAGTGTAAGGACCCTCTGATAATGTAAATCCGTCAAACCCCAACAATGGGATATCAGTGACGGGTGACTGCGATACAGGCCAATAACGCCTGGCAGGAGGCAAGATCGGCATATGAATCTCCCCTGTGGTGCTCCTAATAGCACGCTCTCCTAAATAGAGCTCCCATACTCCATCTGTAAAGAGAGGAACTCTCCGGGTAGAGATCACATACTCGACGCCAGTCGGGTACCCATCCTCAAATTCGATGGTCAAATGTTCCCCGGAATAGGGAATCCATGTAATGATATCAGCTGTCAACAACTCCAGCTGCATGCGACAATGAGCGAAACCCTCAGCTACAGGGACCTCCGTCAAAATGGAATGATGCCATCGTCGTCCTTGTGGATAGGTGTCTAAACCTAACACACTCACAGGACACAAGTATGTGAGTCTCTTGTAGTCCCAAAACTGTGAGCACAATGGCAAAACATTTGCGGTCAATAAACACTCTTAACCTATAAATGGGAAATGACAAGAGAAATACTCACCAGCAGAAATGGGTAGAATCCCCAATCATACTCTACAATACGGTCCACATGACGTGTGGCGCTGATCAAAGCGAACGACACCGTAGAAGAGTTATCTGCTATGAAGTAGCCTCTAATGATCATCAGGAACAATCGTCGAAGAATGCGATCCCTGATTCTGACATCATCAGGCATGGGCTCACTCAAAAGCCCTCTCACAGCATCTACGCTCAAAGGACCTGCACGGATAGTCCTGCCTTTGAGCGCCTCCGCCGAAACTCCTAACAAGGATCTGACGGTAGTAGGGGTAATATTCGCCATGCAAGGCACTGGCTCCTCTCTAAACTCCATACCTGTGATAAATCGCCATTCCATCGGCGTCATCATCACCTTATAGTCCAGCAGATGGAGTGACTAAGTCTGATGAAACCATCGCTCAGATAATGCCCTAAGGTAACCCCAGGGACAACGACGGGGAAGGATGGAGAAGAATGCCCCGAATCCCCAATCATGCAATACCGCTCTGTAATCAGGATGAAGAGCCTGATACATGGAGTGTATACTGAACCAATTCCCTCAAGGCTGTATGAAGCCGGGAACCTGCATGAAATGTAGATCAACATCAAAACCCTTTAATCCTCATCAATAGGAAAGAAGGAAGATCAAGATCTAACGTCATACCTCATTAGCATGCAAGTACATCGAGGGATGTTTGCTCAAGTCACCCAGAAGCTCTGGGTTTGCAACCTGAATACAAGGGAGCTCCCTACGGGGAACATGTGCAGCAGGAGCGGGGTCCTCAATCAGAATATCCTCATCCTCGTCCTCAACGTCTGGCACGTCAGCCTGGACTGGACGAATCACGGCCTCCACCAATCGACGAGGTTGTCTGATAGAATGGGGTCGAGGCACTTCAGAAGCCCTCCGCCGTATACCAGAAGTTGTCATGTGGGAACTACTCAGCTGATCCGGATCCATAATATCTGGACAACAAGTCTCCAAATCACCTCAGAAAAGGTGTGGTATTTCTTTACCTGGAGCTTTTTAAACTGCATTTTATGACTACATACATGCATGCATTTCTTTAACATACATCTATAGTGGAGTTAAAATTGCATGACTAATTAAATGCCTATATTTTGGAAAATTTTGTCATAGTCCCCTTTGAAAATAGGACTATCCACATGCACATAGGCATGACTAGGTGGCCATTCAGTAGCACACCTGCCCCAAAGTCATATACATACTATATGCATTAAAAATCAAAATCATCAATGCATAAGGTTAACCTTAATATCAGGAGTACTTTGCCTTTTCTACTTTTTGCTCATTGGACCTTAAATAGGACAAAAATAACAGAAAAAGGTGTCAATTTGACTGTCTCAAAAGTCAAATTTTTTCACATCATTATGTTCAGCATGGTTTAATACTAACATTTACTATGTTGAATATTTTTAATCAAGTCATTTGTGCATACATAATCACTACTATGTGTTTAGATGCATTTCATGCGATAACTCATTTTCCAACGGATAAAAACTGGAAAAAAATACATGCATACGTTACCAGGGATAGTGTAGAACACTTCTACGATGACAGAATTTGCCGAAAATAGCCCGAACTCAGCAGATCTGAAGGACACTCTTAGATTTTCCTTTGCGAAACAAGTTGAAAATGACTTGTGAGACCAACTTGCTGGATTATAACATCCACGGTTGGCCGCAGGTCCATCTGCAGCTGAAGTAGGTGTACCTGCGGCACCCCTATGTGGGCCCCACCCCTCCAGCTTGGTCCAGTTCAAGTTGCAAAAGAGTTCTTACGGACTAAAAAAGTTAAATCGGGAATAAAAACGCTACGCGATTGAGCAAAACAGCCTATAATCCTGGTCTTCTCAGATGGAACTTTTAGTCTGTACATCCCTCATTGGTAGTCACCCGAACACGAGGTATACCCTGCCAATGATCTTATTTGTTACAAATCACATCCGGCAATACCTTGTTTAGGTCCAATGCCACCAACTCCGGGTCATTACCCTAAAAGATCAACGTGATCCCCGGCGGGGGTTACAACGTGGATCCCCGACGGGGGTTACAACGTGAAGCCCCGACAGGGGATTACGACGCACATTCAGCTATTGACACACATATCAACAAAGGTCAAGCATCCTTGACGTTATCTCAATCGATGGCGATGAAACCTATCAAAGCTCGAGAGCTATTCGAGGATTTCATGCTCGATTACTTATATTCCCTAGCGGATCCCTGGAGGGGGTTACAACGCGTTCTGTTGTTGATTCTGTAACGCCCCGAGAAAATCGGATTTTTGAGAATTAAATTTTTATTTTTCTTAAATGAATTTAATTGATTATTTATGGAGCAAGCTAATCGAATGTCGTTCTATGACCTAGAAATGTCAGAACGTTGTAGTATTTTGGCTACATGGTAGAATTAAAGTGTTTGAATTTTCTAGACGAAAATAAAAGCTTTCCGAGAAATTTTCCGAAAAACACTATTCACGCATTTCTGCTCGGGAATTATTTTTGAACTTTCGAGAAATACGTAACGATAGAATATCGATGTGAGATGGAATATCCAATAATATTTCAGTTATGGAAAACGTAATATTTCGCCTGTGGACTTAAAACCTAATGCTTAGGTTAGGGAAAGTGACTCTATGAGAAGAAAATGTACGACGAGTAATGAATTAAAACAATGATCGTATAATACCTAAGTATTATACGAAGTAATGAATACGAGTATGATACGAGGTATTATACGAGTATGTATGAATGATGGTATATCATATATCGTGATTTAGTATATGAGTTAGAATACAATAATTATACGTATAATACGTTATAAGGCTTTAAGCCAAATGTAATGGATTTGTTGAATTGTGTAGGAAATATATGTATTGTCCAATGGGATTAATGATAAGGCCCAAATGTAGGAGATGGTCAAGTCCAATATGAATTAATATGAAAGTCCAAAGTAATTTAATGTGCAAGCCTAAGTGTTTGTAATGTAAAGCCCAAAGATTTATTAATGCAAGCCCAATGTTTGTTTAATTACAAGCCCAAAGTAAAATTATGCTAGAAGCCCAAATGATTAAGTAAGTTAATTAAGCTAAGGCCCAAAGTAAATATCCAATGGGTAAGAACCATGGAGCAACCCATGGGTGATTCAAAATGATGAGCAAGTAACTTTGTGGCTAAGTTATGTGATTAGCAAGAATACTTAAGGGTTAAGTAAATGTGGTGATCAAGTATTGGATATATGTTGTAATGACCAAGTATTTTAAGTGGGGAACAAGCAAACTTAGAGGCTAAGTAAGTGTGGGGAGCACACAAAGTGCTTAAGTGATGAACAAGTAGACTTAATGACAAAGATAACTTAATGGCTAAGATAAGTGGTGAGCAAGTGTTGTGATGGCCAAGTAAAAGTTGTAGAGGGCAAGTTAACTTAAGAGCTAGGTAATGAATAGTAAGGAGGTGGATGTTTTAATGACCATTGAGCCCTCATCTAGGATTTTCTATAAATAGGAAGCTCTTAATTCATTTTGTTGGTTGTTCATTTCCTCCAACACCTTATACATAATAAGTTGAGAGCTTATTTACTTGAGAGAATAAGCACATAAAAGCTAGACTTCTATTATTAGATTTTCCACAACAACTTATAGCTTAATGACTTGAGAGAAAAAGCTAGGAAGCTAGTTTTTGAAGTTCAAGGATCAAGAAGGAGATTAAAGATTGAGCAAGGCATAGTCAAGTGAATATCAAAAAGTAAGTAATTCTTAGACCATGTTTCTCTTTCTCTTTCATTGATAGAGAAGGGGTATTGTTAGAGCTAGTATGTTAAGGAATGATAAACCAAAGGGCTTAAGTCTTAATAAGCCGTATAATTCATAAATAAGCTATTCGTAATCATTTAAGTTACGAACTTGTGAAGAACAATAATGAAAGTATAAGAACTTGTAAGAAGTGGTAATATGTTTACATTAAGAAGTTAGCATGATTAATAAGAGGTAAGAATAAGGAGTAAAGGACTTAACTTATTAATAAGTCATAAGCAATGAAATTAAGTATGTTATACTTTAATAAGTAGTCTATAAGTTTATGAGTTTTGAACTTATTAAGAACAATTAATGACTTATCATGTTTATAAGTTAACAAAGCATGTATGTCAAGATATTAATATGATGGATTGAATCCAAGTGAAATGGTCTACAAATCTTAAGTAACGAAGTTTCGCCGGAATTCACACGATTAGACGGCAATCGTCGAATTCGTGAAATTCTCAGAATGGAAGTCGAATTTTGATATTGAGCTTGGAAACATTGGTTTTCAATGGAGACAAGTTGTATTTGTCATTATAGAGTTACGGACTCGAAAATGGCCGGATTTCGACTTAGAACGAAGAAACGAGCGTTGAACGTTCACGAACGTTTATCGTTTTTGTTAAAAAGGGACTAATAGGTGAAATTTTAGCAAACGAAGTCAAATAGATAAAATTCTTGAATGATCATGTAGATTACGTAATTTGTGAACCGTAGGCTTTTGAACGAGCCAATTCGGACTTATAACGAAGAAGTTATGCGTTCGGGAAGTTCACAAAATTTCAAAACTAAAATTATTTTCTGGTGCACCTGAGTTGGCCTATGGCTAACCCTAAACAAAATGACCCCACATCGTGTGTGAACAAAGAATCGAGCACAATTGCAAAGAGTTCACTTGTGTGACCGATGAATCTGAGACTGCATCACATGGCAGCGAGTCTGGATTTTGAGCAATAAGTGGTGGCCTTGCATTGTATCAAAATCTTATAGTCGTGACTGCGGCTGGACTTAAAACTTAGACAATGAAGAATGGTTATAAGTGGAACATGAATGGGAATTGTTAACAATGAGTTAAGGAACTTAATCAAACATTGTTAAGTTATAATTAAACCCCAAGTATGATCTCTTAGGGTTAAAGAAAGTCAATTGAAGATGAACGCAAATGGTATGCAATAAGCGTACTTAACCATTGACTATCGAGTTTCGATTAATAATGTACGAACATTAGTAAGCCGTGAGGAAGGATAATTAACTCGAACCGAGTTGTATTAATGAAATAATTTCATTTAAGTATAAGAGAACGAAGTTGGTAAGAATGATGTAAAAGAATGACGGAAAGCCGGAACCCATAATAACAGATCTAATACGGGATTAGATTGAGAAGTAGGGTAAGATTATTTAGGAACTATGTATGTTCATTCATGACCTAATGTGGTATATTATGTGATTATGTATTGTAGAGATTGTAAAGACTCAAAGGAAACGTAATTATACTGTAGCAGACGCTGAAGGCAAGTTTTCTTAAACGCTTGTCTAACCTTCGTGTTAGCCAGGTTTTCAAATGATTCAAGTTATGAGATGCATGTATGGTTTTAAAGAAAGAGTTGATGCCAGTTTTAGCTCGGCTAGACTAATCGTAATAGATTGATTGAACTGTTTACAAGTCTTTCAATATAGAATTGCTAACGCTATCCTACGCCAACTAATTGGTACGGATTCAAGGTAAGCCTGAATATGAATAAACAAATATACTTTCATCGAGTATTCGATGGGCACATGAGGTTGCCACAACTTAAACGTACAAACGTTTAATGGATGTAGTGTTGATCAACATAGGGTACTATAGGCTGATCACCTAGATGTACTCGTAAGATATGTCGGACTTACGGACTTTGTGCCGGGTTGTCCTTTTCAAAGAAATTATAAGACGTTCACGTCTTGAACCAGAATTGATGAATTGATGAATATTGTTATTGTAAAATGTTTTGAAGGAAAAAGGAAAGCTATTTTGAATTATTGATAGTACTTCGTAACTATCATCCAGATATTGAAGATATACGATTCCTATGTTTCAAGCATGCTTTTAAAATGAAGTTGTTATACTTACTGAGCTTGTTATGCTCACACTTGCTTGAACCATATGAATGCAGCTTAGACCGAATGGACCGAAGGATTCTACAAAGATAAAGAGAAGGCTAAAGTGAACGTGTAGATTGCCTATGTAATAGTATAGGTTTGAAATGATATATTTGATATTATGACAAGAACAAATGTAACGGTTATAAAGAACCTGGGGAATGTTAGTATTGTTTTGGAATATATATAAGACATATTCATTCTTTTGAGGCATTTCAATTGAATGTTTGTGTGAACTGTAGCACCGTGGAGCACCATCTGTTGGGTTGGAAGAGACCCGGATTTGGGGGCATCACAGATTCACACGTCAACGAAGGTCAAGCAACCCTGACAAATTTTCCCCACGTGGTTCTTTTCCACCCGTTGATTCACATGCCGGTGAAATACACATCAACGAAGGTCAGGCATCCCTGACGGCATTTGCTGTTGGCAGTAAATCCAACAGAAACTTGACATGTCCTGGCAAAACCAACCAGGAAAGGTCAACGTCATCAAGGAGGATCGATGATGGAATATGTTATACACATCCTCAAATAGAACAAGCTTTATCCCCATAGATCTATTACACATAAGAGGTACATCTTCAGGATTAAGTCGTTATCAAGGATCCAGGAATTTGGTGATAACCCCAACATCAACATCCTAACAGATTCGGATTACACATCAAATCTGGTCATCATTTCCAATCCCCAGATGAAGCAACAGGGAGCCAGCAATCATCCCCAGCATATTGGGTAACAACCCCGTACACATGCATCATACATTTCCATCATGTTTTTACATGATATCATGTTTGTCTTGTTGCATTTCAAGCGTCTAAGATTCTTTATCCCACCCATGCATTGCATTATATGAGTATAATAAAGAGGGGCATCTGTAGACACTCGAAATTTTCTGTACACCTGTCACTAACATTGTAGGAGTACAGATTCGTCTTTCAAGAGGGAACCCTAGAAGACAGTCCATATCCATTCTGGATACTACCGGAAGTTCAGCATCAATCCCAGAACACACACTGGGAGTAACAAATCCAACCTCAGAGATAACCCTGAGGCGTGCGGATACAATACCGGAACACACACCAGAGAAGACTGATTAATCTCGGAGATAACCCCGAGGTATCCAGTCTCAGTCCCAATCATGGGAATAGTTACCAACCTTGGTGATAACGCCAAGGAATGCAGTTTCGGCGATAACCCCAGAAATGTTTGTTTCAAATGCAACCAGCTTCAATCTCGGTGCTCACAACGAGACACCCAGTACTAACCTGGAGATAACACCGGGAGGACAGGCACACCTCAGAGTTGACACTGAGGACTTTCAACACTTGCAGCAGTCCAATCTCAATGAAGCTCTGAGCAACGTCTACTTTATCAGCCCAAACCGGTGGGCAACCTCGTCATCTTTCCAACGCGATGCCACATCACGTCGTCTCAACATTTTATACACACATCTCTACACAATGATGTCCCACAAAAATCAAGGAAAAACAATCCCGAGTGACTATTGTTCGGGGTAACGGATAAAATTTGAAGCTTAAAGACTGGAGGGCATCGTCCCATCTTCAATGACTTCGTACAAACTCTAATCCCATGCCATTGTACAACTCTCGACAACGACGGTCCAAAATAGGTCTTGTATACCTCAATCGGATGCCCGGATTGCAATTCTGAAAGTTCGAGCAAACATTACAGTGCCCAAGTGCACGTACTACGAGACGACCTGACCCGAGAAACCCGGGGCAACTCTGGCAGCCTCAGGTACACTTGCAGCTGGCCGCAGGTACACCTGTGGCTCCCCCCTTTATAAATAGAGGGCTTGGGGTGGCTATTTTGAGAAAATAAAGAGCGAGGAAGCCCTGTCAAATTTGCTCCGTACTTGTAATATACTGAGTGTTTTCCCATTTTAAACAATTGTGAGCTCACATATAGCTACTTTTGTACCGACGGGAGCCGAGTTTCATCCACTTTAAATATATAGAAGTCTTCTTTGGCAGCCCACTGTAAGCCTTCTCACACACTTTAAAGCCCTTCTCTTCATCTCTGCACACACCCTTCTTCACGTTGAGAGTCGTGTTGCGTGTGTTTGCCCAAACTTCAGTCCGTGGTTTTATTTCAGTTTGTATATACATATATATTTATATATATATATATGAACTGTGTGTAGAACTTTGTTCGATGAGCCTAGACTTGATGCAGGAGCGCGTTTATCGCTTTAATATATATATATATATACATTTATATATATTAACTGTGTGTCAGACTTTGTTCGATGAGCCTGGATTTTACATCCGGAGCATTTACTGCTTTAATATATATATACATTTATATATATTAACTGTGTGTCGGAATTTGTTCGATGAGCCTGGATTTTACATCTAGAGCGTTTACTTTTGCTTATATATATATATATATATATATATATATATATATATATATATGAACTGTTGTCGAACTCTATTCGATGAGCCTGGATTTTACATCCGGTGCGTTTACTCGCTTATATATATATATGAACTATTGTCGAACTCTGTTCGATGAGCCTGGATTTTACATCTGGTGCGTTTATCGCTTATATATATATATATATATATATATATATATTCTTCCCACCTGGAGTTTACTTCATGGTGGTTGATCGCTTTTACAACTTTCTTTACGTTTTGTCCTGCCTGGAGTTCACTTCGTGTCAGTTAATTTCTTTGTACAGCTTTATTTACAATTTGTCCCTTTGGAGTTTCCTCCATGGTGGTTGATGACTTTATGCCTTAATTACGTTTTGTCCCTTTGGAGTTTCCTCCGTATGCGGTTGATACTTTTTAACTTTATTTACATTTTCTCGATCCCCATCGAGGTGCTTCGTGGTCGGGTGATCATGTCTCATATATATATATATTTACAACTTTTATATATATATACCGCTATCGCTTTCATACAAATTGTGGTATCATATAGCTTTAGAATCATGTGATCACAGATTCAAATTTATTGAATCTAGATTCTTGGTTCCGTGATGGACATTTTCAAATTTATGTGACTTTTGTAAATTATTCTGCGGTGTCTGAATTTCCTCATATGGTTTTCATACCCAAAAGAAAATCGGCATTATTTTTGAACATTATTTTCTTATACATGCTTCGCATCTTGGAAATAAAATCAATCCAGCCGAACACTTAATAAAAATGGAAGTGTACAAGGTCTCAATTACTATTGAGCATCGTGGTTTTTGAAAAACCTTTTTATAAAAAACATCATTGCTATATCTTGCTAAAAAGCTGAATTTTATATAAATTCAAACCACAGTATATATAGTGCGAGCGAGTAGCGCATTACTTCTAAACAACAACACATTGACCCACAAACACACACATTCAGATAATTGTTTCTTAAAAAGAGGCGGTCACTGTGGTAACACTGATGTCGGGGGGTGCCTAACACCTTCCCTCCGCATAATCAAGTCCCCGGACCCTAATGAATCTCGGTTTCACCGACCCGTTTAGCAGTGTCACATCACTGGGTCAATGTGTAAACCTTTTCTCGGTTGTGTTGGTACAACCATTTAAAAAACCAACTAGCGACTCTTAACAGTCCATCATCGACATTATACATGTCGGACCTTTTTCACTTATTTTTTCAAACAAATCTCACCTAAAATGAGAACACCAAAGAACAAGTAACGGAAAGGGACAATTAAAAATCCCGACATCGACAGTGGTGATAGGTTTACAAAACCTGAATTGACTAGGGATCTGGTGATCCAAAACCAGGATGCTTGCTTGATGGTAACTTCAGACATAGTACCATGTCATGGTGTCCGACTTAATATGTTGAGGAAATTCATCGCCATCCATCTCCTTTAATTTGAGAGCTCCTCCTGTCAATACCTCCTTGACAACAAATGGGCCTTCCCAAATCGAGGCGAATTTTCCTTTGGACTGATCTTAGTTGTCCATGATCTTCTTCAAAACCAAGTTAAGTTGTTTAAACTGTCGTAGCCAGACTTTTCTATTGTAGGATCTGGAGATCCTCTACTGGTGTAATTGACCATGGAAGATGGCAGCGGTTCGCCTTTCATCTATTAGAGACAATTGGTGATACCTATCTTGTAACCATTGGTCTTCATACAGCTGAGCTTCTATTAACACTGAGGGATTCCATTTCCACTTCTATGGGGAGCACTACTTCTATCCCATAGGTTAATGAGTAGGGGGTTGCCCCAGTGGAAGTGTGTATTCATGTTTTATAGGCTAACAGAGTCAGAGGAAATAAGTCAGGCCATCCTTTGTGATTGGCGGACATCTTTTGCATGATCTTCTTGATGTTCTTGTTAGCCGCTTCAACAACACCATTCATCTTTGGACGGTAGATGACGAAGCTGAGATGTTTGATGTGGAATTTACTGCATAACTCCTTCATCATTTTGTTGTTGAGATTCTTAGCATTGTCTGATACAATTACCATTGGTTGTCCATATCGACAAATGACATTGTTTTTGATGAAAGAAATGATAACTTCTTTAGTAACCCTAGAGAACAAGACTGCTTCTACCCATTTGGTGAAGTAGTCGATCATGGTGAAGATAAACCAATGCCCATTACTGGTTTTGGGCTTGATGGGCCTGATCACGTCCATTCCCCACATTGTGAAGGGCCAGGACAAACTTATATTATGGAGTTCCCTTGGAGGGGCATGGATAGCATTCCCATGAATTTGGCATTGGTAACATCTCTTGACGTGATCATCACAATCAACTTTGAGACAGAGCCAGTAATGTCCAGTTCTTAGGATTTTCATAACATGTAGAGGGCCGCTCATGTGTGGGCCACATACTCCACCATGGATTTTATCCATGAGCCTCTGAGCTTGGTCATTGTCCAGACATCTGAGGAGACCTAGTCCTGCATCTCTTTTGTAGAGTACGTCCCCGCTCAGGTAAAATTTCATAGCCATTCGATAGATCCGCTTTCTTTCAGCTAGACTCGGCTCCGCGGTTGTAGATCCATCTCGTAGATATTCCTTGATATGCTGATACCAAGGGTGTTGGATGGGAGGTAGCTCATCCGATACTACTCCAATGTAGTTCCCATAGGCTGGTGCCTTTTGTCGGGCAAATGTGAGGGTTGGCATATTTTCCTTGTCAAGTATCTTGATCAAAGAGGCCAAGGTTGCTAATGCATCCACAAAGTCATTCATATTCCGAGGAATGTGGAGGAAGGATATTTCTTCAAACTCCGAAGCCATCTGTAGAACCTGCCGATGGTAAGGTAGCAAATATTGCTCTTTGGTGTGATAGATTCATATGGTTTGTCTGATTACCAATTCAGAATCCCCAAAGATAGTTAACCGTCTGATGCCCATTGATTGGGAAAGTTTTAGCCCCATGATACAGCCTTCATACTCAGAGTGGATGGAGCTGCCTTTCGGCAGAGATAGGCGTTGATGAGAATTGAATAAATTTATCGTCAATCAAAATAAGAGACAACGTATATAGAACTCTTGATTGCTGTGTATGTATACTATATGTTAATTAGGGTAACTTATGTATGTAGATGTCTGGTGAGAAAGATATGTGGAATAAGAAGGATCATATTCACACCCCGAGCTAATATCGAGGCCAACAGATGAAATAGAAGCTCACTAGGAACCCAAATCGGACGAGGTGGCTATCGTGGAAAAACGTAGCATCAGATCCAGAAACGTTGGATTTGACAGATAGTGATTCAGACACTAAAGTTGAAGCTGCTTAAGCATCAACGGAGGTGCAGGATTTGGAGAACAAGGTTTCTTCATTGGAAAGGTTATGGGAGATAGAAAAGTTGATGCGTCAGGCGTTAATGGAAACAATGGAAGAGCAGGATAAGCTCAAGCGACACATCCGTGAAGGACACACCTCTCCTCGTTGCCCCGACTATAAGAAAGGTGGATGTTTTAATTGTGGGATGGAAGGACATCGAGCGAATGAATGTCCGAGAAAAAGGCTTGGTAAATAAGTAGTATGGGTTGTGTATGTAATATGTGTGATAAGTAATGAACTATTTTTAACTTTTATGTTGGTTAAGATTTTAAATCCACTTTCGTAGTCACAAAGGGATAGTTTGTTGATTAAAGCGGGGATGTCTTTGTGTAAATATTCGATAAATGAATATGAATCTAAGTTTGAGAAATGAAACGAGTTTAATACATTAATCTTATGCAATAAGGTTTAAAATGTAAGGGTATAATTTATGGTTTTATTTAACGGATAATGCCGCCAAGCGCCAAACTCGAAACCAAAGGATAGAAGAATCTACTAATCTTTGAGGAGCGATGACCCAGAATCGATGCAAAACTTTGCAAACATGGTAGCTCGAGCTATGCGTGCAGGAACACACCGATTCATGGAAACCGGCCGAACAATCGCTTGGCAAAATTCAAAGACTTCAAAGCCGTAGGACCACGAATTTAGAGGATCGGTGACCCTATAAAGCCAGACTTGGGTGAACGAGATAGAGAAGGCGTTCATAATCGCTAAAAAAGTAGATGAGGGCAAAAGACGACTTTTGCCACTTATATGATGAAAGGGAAGCTAACTTTTGGTGGGAGGCAAATAAGACTCAAAGGCGGAGAAGAAGAAATTACTTGGGATAGGTTTAAGGATTTATTTTTCAAAACTATCTCTCTGTTAGTATCACATCTAGAATGGAGGTGAGATTCCTAGAGTTAAAGCGGGATAACGTGATATTGCGAGTATGCCGCAAAATTTAATGAGTTGGCTAGGTTTGCTCCACATCAAGTGGATACAGAGGCTAGGAAGGCAAGGAGATTTGAGTGGGCTTAAAACCACGGCTCTACAATAAGGTGTCGATCTTGCAAATCAATACTTTTGGCAAAGACTCATGGAGAAGGCTATCATTCTTTGAACAGGAAGTGAGGCCATGAGCCTCTACCATAAGGAGAAGAAGAACAAAAGCAAGTTAGGAGGAGCAAGTAAGATAGAAAGTAGTAGTGGGAATAGGGGTGAGAAAAGAATGAGGAATTTTTACGAGAAAATGCAAGTAAAGCGGAAGGTGTAAAGAAGGGTAGTGCGAAAAGGCAAGAATCTGCGGGAAGAATCACTCTAGCGAGTGTCTGAAGGGCAAGTTTGTATGCTACAAGTCAAGGGCAAGAGGTCATATCTCTCAACCTAACTTAAGGATAATCGGTGGATGCTTCATATGTAGATCGACCGAGCATAAGGTGAGAAACATCCACGGAGAGGGAATGGAGGCGAGGAACGTAACCACGGGGAGAAGCGATGGGGCGTTAGCAATTTGAGACCAAACTCAACCAAAGAACTCCAACGAAAAGCAACTCAGGGTTTACAACATGACGGTCCGAGATACGGTGGCAAAAAAAAGAATGTAACTCTAGGTGTTATTTGAATAACTTATATATCTTATATTTACGCTTAATCGGATGAACAAGTGTTATGATGAATAATTAAAGATCGGCCGATCAAGTATGATCGAGATCTACGTCTGATGATTATATGCTATGTACCCTTCGCATATGAGTTTTTAAAGCGGTGATTCCGGGACGGAATCCTTATAAGGGAGGGTGAATGTAATAACCCGATATTTTCTATATAAAATAAATAAGAAATTTTATGATAATTTTTTTTTTTATTTAATGACGAGACTAAGTGTCAAGTAAAGTGAGCGATAAATGCTAATACATTTATTACTTGAAAAATTAGAAATAATTTTGGAATTATTAATTACCACAAATTATATGGTAATAAATATTTGTGTTAGAAATGTTTTTATTAATTATTTTCCATGAAAACATGATTGGAAATAATATATGAAGTGATAATTAGATTTATATAATAAATATTTTATTATATGAATTGTTCGAGAATATTTAAGTTAATTATTTTAACTTGATTATTGATCTTTGTCTGAAGAAGAATAAGTCGATATGAGATCCAAACCACGGATTGGGATTGTGATCAAGAGATGAGAATAATAATATTATATTATTTATATAATGATTTTACAAAGATACCATAATTATGTCTTCGGTATGTCTGCGAACAGATAATATTGAAAGATAACGACGTCGATTACAATTAGGTCATAGCATATATTACCGTCTTTGTGAAACCCTAATTATTAAACTCGGTTATGAGATATTTTTGAGTAGTATTGTGTATATGAAGTTACTATGAATAAGAATATCGGTAATTAGAAGAAACCCTAATTATCTTGTTTATGCGTCGATAATCGTGACAAACCCTAATTATTATAACCCTAACCGGTTGAAATTAGAAACTAGTAATTTACTATGTTAGTAACATACATGATAATTAAAGAACCACTAATGGTCAATTAGAAACCCTAATTGATGACGTTGAGAAACCCTAATTTTAATTACCGGGTTTAATTTCGATATTATTGATAAGTGTTTTAATTTACCAAAAGATAGAAGTTAATTGGTAAATTATAAGAATAAAATCTAGTGATTAAATATTACATTTAATTGCCTTGTACAAGATTGCCCATACACTCTTAAACAAAGCCCAACCATCACCCATAACAAATCGTAAGCAAGAATCAAGAATTTTTGGCAAAAGGGTATAAGAACACTAAACCTAGAAATCCTTTGATTCGATGTTATTTGATGCAATTGATTGTTTAAAGTTGTGTAATAGAATGTTAATTGATGATATGGGTTGATAAATCAAAGACCCATAACATCAAAGTGCACGAATTTGAAGATTTAAGCAAGTTGGAAAAACCGAATTACATTATTTTTACCAAATATCAGAGGCCATAACTCTTTGCTCGATCATGAGTTTTGTTCTTCAAAAGTTGTTATGTGTATCCTGATATGTGGTCTTTAATCTGCAAAAAGAATCAAGTCCATATCATGTATAGATTAGAAGTTATAGATGGTCAAACATGGTTAACCGAGCATGATAAACTATTTTTGGGCAGTTTGTAATGGGGGCATTCTCGTCCCACTTTTGTGCTTTAAAAGGTCTGGGCTTTTGATATGTTGTAGTTCATCGAGTTAGGAAGCCATAGGCTTTGGAATGACCTTATTCCGACCTCGGATGAGGAATTACGGTGATTGGAAGAAATGTGTCAAATTTCTCAAAATTGAAAGTCAAGAATGGATGTGCTATTCGGGACACTATTTCGATCGAGTTAATGTTTCCAAAACCTTCCGGGCTTTTGGTATGTTATAATACAATCAATAAGCTTCTCTTCTCTCTCTCATATCACTTCTCTCTCATTATCTATAAACAAAAGTGGAGTGGTAAAATATTATCTTTAAATAATAATAATAAAAATAATTTCAAAATAATAGTAATAGTAATAATAATAATTTTGAAACATCGCCAATAATAATAACAATAATAATAATAATAATTTTAAACACCGCCAATAATAATAAAAATAATAATAATAATTTTAAAATTATTATTATTAATAGTATTTTATTATTATTTCAAAATAATAATAATAATAATTTTAAATAATAATAATAAAAGTATTATTAATAATAATATTAATAATTTCAAAATAATAATGATAGTAGTAGTAATAATAATAATAATAATAATAATAATAATAATAATAATAATAATAATAATAATAATAATAATAATTGTTATTATTTCAAAATAATAATAATAACTTCAAAATAATAATAATAATTTCAAAATAATAATAATTACAATAATAATAATAATAATAATAATAATAAATTTTTAAATAATAATAATAACTTTTAATTAATTATTACGATTATTATTAATACTTTTATTATTATTATTTTGAAATTATTATTATTATTATTATTATTATTATTATTATTATTATTATTAGAATAAAACACACGTATCAATTGCCATATGAACAAATGACTCACAATCAGAATTGTAATCACCATAAAAATAGTATAGCAAACAACGGCATGCTTACAGGGCAGAAGCATTCATGCAGAGGGGCAGAATAATGGAATTTCCATAGGTTTGGAAAATGAACAATTTTAATAATGACGTTATTCCTATTATTTTAAAATTATTATTATTTTGAAGTTATTATTATTATTTTGAAATAATAATTATTATTATTCTTATTCTTATTCTTATTATTATTATTATTATTATTATTATTATTATTATTATTATTATTATTATTATTATTATTTTGAAATTATTAATATTATTTAAAAATTATTACTACTATTTTGAACCAACTAAATCTATGCAAGGACAATTAGCACAATTATTCATATAAAATATTTTTATAATTTATATAATTTTTTAAAAAAAAATTTGAAATTTGAAATTATTATTATTTTATTTTAATTATTGTTATTACTATTATTATTATTATTTTAAAATTATTATTATTATTATTATTATTAGTTTTGAATTATTCAAATTTCAATTACTAATAATTTTGTAATTATGGTTATTATTATTACACATACATGATGCCACTTAATCGCCTCCTTGTATTTTTAATTTGATTTTTTTTAGTATTTTAATATTTTTTTAATTAGTATTTTTTAGTATTTGATGTAAATATGTAATTAGTATTTTAGTGTCGCTAAATGACTTTTAGTATTTTGAAATGTTATACAACTATGTTAAAATTTTAGTATTTTGATATGTTACACAACTATGGTAAAATTTTAGTATTTGAGTAAAATTTTAGTATTTTAGTATTTTGATTAAATGATGTAAATATGTTATGATGTAAATATGTTATGATGTAAGATATTCATTTGTATCACCAGTTGGTCATGTTCATCTCAACACCTGTTCAGCTTCGCACTACGGGCCAAAGATATTCATCAGTTAATCATTCATCTTTGCACTACGAGGCCAAAGATATTCATAATATCATCATTTAGGACCGAGGATGATGAAAAATATTTTAAAAGAAAAACGAATCCAATGGAGACGGAAGGACAAATAGTAAGGATTCAGTATAACGGTTTATCCAAGATCAATAATACTCCATAATAACCAATTTTGAAGCAAAATTCAAGAATAAAGATCAAAACATAGAGACAATCAAAGATAGTAACCATAATAGACATCTTGGACAAAAAGAAGAAAATTTTATTTTTTTGGTGAATAGTCTTGCGTATTAAGTGAATAGTGCCATATACGTGAATAGTCTTTGTATCGTGAATAGTAACTCTCAGACACAAAAGTTTTAAATTTGATAAAAGTTCATACCAACATTTCTAAGATAATGATATTGAAGAAAATATCATTTTAAGAAGAATATAACATCCCTTACCTCAAAATATCAGTACTTCTGATCGGAATATCGGTATAAGGCTGAAGGAAACTTGCACTGATGAATAGAAACTCATAAAGTATCTAAATACTCACAAAATACACTCAATAATCTAGAGAGAGAAAGAGAGAAAGCTTATGTTTCTGGTGTGATTTTCAATTCTAACTTAGCCCGCTATTTATAGGAAAATGTTAGCAGACTTGACCTGCAACCTGATGACTTTACCTGCTACTATTCCCACCCACCATATTTGAAATAAAATTCAGCACATTTCTTCACCAACCACAAGTGGGGCCCACTCAATTCTAGAATTTTCCACCAAAATGCTAAATTCGGATACTTCAACAATTTCTGAACCAGTCACCTCTTAAAATTCATAACAAATCATACGTTCATTTTTAACGGTTCAAAATTTGTGGACATATACTTCACTTATATATGTATAACATATCCAAAAATTACAACGATCCAACGGTCGAATTAATAATTATAAATCACGCAATATATCTCAAAAACACTGGTTTAATTTTTTAATACCTTCATTCCGACAAAAATATTGATAAAATACCTCAATATTAACTCCTTTATTTTTAACCACAATAAATATATCCAACATTTATATCCACATAAAATAAATATTTCCTTATCATATGAATCAATAATTAATTATTCACAAATAATATTACGAATCACATTTATGACAACCGGTAGTTCCCCAGTGAAAGAGGGGCTTTGAATAAGAATTTCTCCTTCTTGGCAAGCACAATTAGGTACCAAACCTCTCCTTGTGAAACTTTCTAGACATTGCCAATAATGTTATCTAATAATATTATTCAAATAATATGAATTATTGATCCGATAATGGGAAATACTTGCAAAGTGATAATTATTGAAACAACAATAATATAAAATATCAACGCAAAGAATTATTGAATCAATAAAATAAAATATTGAATAAGAACTACTATAACAATTATTGAGTAGTGCCTTCACGTAAGGATCAATAATTAAATCAATACTTGTGCATCCACGCCAGACATCAGATTTTAACCACTTGGGTATTCCAACGGTGTTAACGGTAACAACTACGCCGTTATTTATAAAAACTCAAACTTGTCATTTTTTTCATCCGACAATTATTCTGTTATGGGGCCCACAAATGATCAGTAAAAGGCTGCATTTAATATTCCCCAAACAACAAGAATATTCCACGACCAAATGAATATTCTCAACAACAATGATTATTTTATAACCACTTGCATATTTTACAAAATTTGCACATTTCACGCATAACCAGATAATTATATCAAATTAATACCTTATTATTCATAATAATAATTAGAGAAAATTCGATTTTATTTATAATAAGTTGGGGTCTTACATGAAGCATGAAAAAATTTAATAATGACTTATAAGTAAAAAAAAGTTAAAATTTAAGTTATTGTCAAACACTAAATAATAATAAATGACTTATAACTTAGTTTAACCAACTTATAAGTCATTGCCAAACACCCTCTAATTCAAGATATAAAGAGAAATTAATATTTGATTATAAAAAAATTTACAAGTCAAGAAAAATGAAAATTTGAAAAATGGGAGTTAAAAAAAACTTACACACCATTGGTGCAACTTTATTGTTATTGTTATTATTATTATTATTATTTTTATTGTTATTAGTACTATTATTATTATTATTATTATTATTATTATTATTATTATTATTATTATCATTATTGTTATTATTATTATTATTATTATTATTATTATTATTATTATTATTATTATTATTATTATTATTGTAGTATATAACTTCTTGAGATTATATTAATGGTATGCAGTGAAGGAGAAGAAAGGAATATATGGGAAAAATCTCATGTTTTGATATAAATATTAATCATCGCAAGATATTAACAGATAACTTGTGTTGCTCCAGCGGTCAAATGACCAAAGTTCCAAATGATAGGTCACAGGTTCGAATATTTTTTCGCATTTGGACATAATTTTTAAATACTAAATACGAATATTTTTTGACAATTCTCCTAATAATCTAGATATGGTCTTACAAAAACATGCTTATTGAGATTATCTTAATTTAAGGCAACATTTTAATAGTCGTTGCAAAAAGTTGTATAAGATATGCAATGAAAATAAAAATTGTTGCCAATGAATGTGGTCCATATTAGGCAACGAAATATAGCAATAAAAAAACTTTCGTTGCCCACGATGAGGAGAAATCAAGTAGTTAGAAATTTTACAAATCTAATTTCTAACGAATTTTGTTTCAAATTTTGCAACGACTTATGAATTTCGTTAAAAAGTGAAAGCTCCACACAATCTGCAACGAAGGACAAGTTTCGTTGCTAAATACACTTTTAGCAACGACTTATAAAGTTGTTGCTTGAAAAGTCGTTGCTAAAGCCTCATTTTTAGCAACAAAAAAACTTTTGTTGCCCACGATGATGGGAAATCAAGTGGCCTAAAAATTTGCAACGAATCTCTAACGAAATTTTTTCCCGCCAATGAATTAGCAACAAAATTTTGCAACGACTTATGAATTTCGTTGCAAAAAGTGAAAGCCTGACACAATCTGCAACGAAGGACAAATTTCGTTGCTAAACATATAATTTTAGCAACAACTTATAAAATCGTTGCCTGAAAAATCGTTGCTAAAGGCCCATTTTTTTGTAGTGGTAGGAATTTATATATAATATATTAATATTATATTAAATTTTCTGCTTTGGTGTTCTAAGCATTTTCCTATAAATAGGGTGCTTAGGTTAGAATTGAAAATCACACCAGAAACTGAAGTTTTCTCTCTATTTCTCTCTCTATATTATCAAGTATATTCTTGTGAGTATTTTGATATCTTGAGTGTTGCTATACGCTGCAAGTTCGTTCAACGTTATCCCAAATCTTTGCTCTTTTTTGGTAAGGGATAGTCGAAATTTTAAGGGATTGAAAGGGATGTTATTTTCTTCGTAAGTGATATTATTTCTTCAATATCATTATGTTGAAATATTGGTTTGAACTTTTATCAAATTTGGAACTTTTTCATGCTCGGGTTACTTATTCATGAGTTACTATTCACGATTTACTATTCACGAGTTACTATTCACGACGAGTTACTATTGATGAATTACTATTCATGAGTTACTATTCACGAGTTACTATTCACGGGTACTATTCACTACAAAATTGGTTTCTTTTTCTAACCAAATTATAGTTGATTTATGAATATTACTCTGGTGATTAAAACTATGTATTGATTATATTGATTCTATTATCATATATAACATTTTTATAACCCTGATGTTGAAATTCACTTTCACTGGAGTGTAAAGATGGGTAGATTATTGGTATGATCATGACTAGGGTTCTCTTTGGCCAATAGTGAAAAGTTGAATTGTGACTGGTATGATCATGACCATTGAATTTGTAATTGAATATCTTTAGCTTAAGTGCAAATGTGAATTGATTAACATGGTTATAATTATGGTTTATATAAATTCTGAAATGATTATATATTTCTTTGAGATATTAATATATTTGGCACCAGTAGTGCAAATATGAATCATTGATGAATATATTTGGCTTAGTAGCAAATATGAATCTGTTGATGAATATATTTGGCTCATGGTGCAAATATGAGCTCACGAGGAATATCTTTGGCCTGTGAGTGCAAAGATGAATTGTTGATGAATATCTTTGGCCGTAGTGTAAAGATGACCAGTTTGTTGAATATCTTTGGCACATAGTAGCAAAAGATGATGCATTGATGAATATCTTTGGTAGTAGTAAATGATGAAATTGTTAGTATGATTATGAGCAGGAACTGTGATTTGGTATAACCATGATCTTTGATGTTTCAGGTAAAGACAAGTGATGAAAATTATCTTCGTCTTGGATGAGAAGAGAAATTTAGAACCACAATTATGATTATGAGTTATTCATATGATTGTGAACCAGAACTGTTGATGTAAAACCCCAACTTTTTGAATAAAGATGAATTTTCTATAAATATTATTTTTGAATATTATGGAGTGAAATTGATATAATAGTTGTGGGTAATATTTATAAATTTTGCAAAGTACGCAAGTTGTTATATAAAATTCGATTGGTCGGAGAATATTTGTTTTAACATGGAATATTAGTACAACGGCACAATCATTGGTGGACCCCACAACGGAATTATTATCGGATTGAGAAAACGACAAAAATACTTTTTATGAAAATAACGGCGGAAGTTTTACCGTTAATCGCTGAAACACCCGGTGTTAAAGAAATGCGAATACGCTGGCGTTAGTTGCATAGTAGCACACCAGATTAATTATTTATGCTTAAGTGATAAGTCACTCAGCTTTTGTTGGTATTATTAATGTAATAATACAGAAAATCTTTTTATATAAAACATAATACTTTTATAAAGTAATTCTATAAATAGAACATATTATATTCTATTATGCATAGTGTCTGCATAGTGATTTGTATAGCAAAATCTTTTTATATAAAACAGAAAACTTTTATAAAGTTATCTGTTTTATTAGACAATAATTAGAATATATTATATTTTATTATGCATAGTGTTTGCATAGTGCCTGCATAGTGTTTGCATGGTAAAATCTTTTATAAAGTTATTCGTTTTATTAGATTATAAATAGAATATATTATATTTTATTTAAAAGATTTTGCTTTAAATATGGATAGTCGATTAAAGTAAATCAATCTCGATGATTGCTCATGAGTTCGTTACTATCCATTCCATTTTCTATAAATAGAAGCTCATTCATTCATTATTTTCTTACTTAATTCACTTTGAAGCTCTGAGAGATAAACTATAAAGAGAAAGAAGAAAGTATTCTGCTACTTCACTACTTATATATCCAAAGACTTTCTTCTTAAGGTAGGGAATATTATTTGTTGTACTCGTAAGGGATATTATTCTTTTGTATTCAAGAAGAGAACTTCATTATTCAATTTCTTTATTGTTCATTTGAAACCAGATACGCTGGCTACCCTATACTTGGTGACATTTTCTATTATTCTCATCTTTATTATTATGTCTAATATCCCCGTCATGCTATATCTGATCTGGTTCCATTTTTATTATTCCGTCTTTATTATTCGTTTGGAATATCACCGTCTTTGCTATACTGTAGGACCGGGTTCCATCATTTATTATTCCGCATTTATTATTCTCATTGGAACATCCCGCTTGCGGTGTGAATTTCACCGACTGGTTTCGTTATTATTATTTTGTTGAATAACCGCCTGTCGTACTGCATGCATGGTGATATATTTTGTTATTCCATTCGGTATTATACTCAGTTGATTAAAATTTTGACTTCTATACTCAATGAAATTAGTGGAATATCCTTGATATTTGAGCTTCATCTAGTATCTTTTCATGAAAATATTCTTCTGAGCATTCTTGAATTTTACTCTGCAAAGCAGTATCATGTTGACAATTTGGACATTATTAGTTCATGGATAAATTATTTCTTGAACTTGTTTTTATTGAATTCTTATATCATTGTCATCATCCTCATATTTATATTTTTGAAAGTCATCTGTGGCCTGTAGTGCATAGATGGACTTGGTATGATTATGACTAGGATTATTCGATTGTAATCATGGTCGTAATGTTACAAATGATGTGGTAAAAGTCCTCATTGGCCCGTAGTGTATTGATGGATGAGTTGTTGGCATGATCATGACCATTAATGAATACACAAATATTCTTGGCCTCATAATGCATGATAATAATTGTGGTCGTGATACTAAAGAATATCCTTGCCAGTAGTAAGGGGATTCGATGATGTGGAATATTTATTGTCGAGTCTTAGCGATAATTGATGATGAAGAAACCTCTTTAATCATAAAAGATAGTAGATTTTATTTTCTACTTGACTCTTTTAATGGATTGCTTGTTCCGCTGCAGTTAAACTTGATGTCTATTATATTTTATCAGTTTAACATTGTTGGAGACTAATGATAATTTATTCTCGCATTATCTTAGTCATAATATTTCTTCTTGGGCTAGTTGAGCTCACCCTTTATTTCAATTGTTCTCTTCGTGAAATGAGAATATAGTCGAGACGAGTCGGGGAATGGAGTAATGGTCCAGAGAATAGCATTAGTAGTCCTCACTATTCTGTGAAATAGTGTGATAATAATTGTAATGAGGACTCCTTTCAGCTTTGTATAATCTCTAGTAGATAATATTTGTATTCAAACTCATAGTTTATGTTTTGTCGTATTGTACACTTTACAGCTTGTATTAGTAAGTTGTATTTGAATTACAGCACCATGTATCAGCAACCCAAGATGGGTGATGTATACCAAATTTTGGGGGCGTCACAGTTGGTATCAAAGCTTAGGGATATGATCCCTAGCTAAGATGTGAGACTAGAACTAGGAGGAGAGAGACGGGAATTCTTCGCTAGTATGACCTACTTAAATTTATTTTGTATTTAAATTGGTTGGTCGTGAGTTTAGAGATATTATGTTACATGTCAATTAACCTTTGTTTTGTGGCGATGTCAAAATGACATCCGAAAATGTTGAGAATAACAATGGAGCACAAGAGACCGTTGAGTCTCCACATATCAATAATCGGAGAATGTGCATCGTGAAGGCAACAATCCTCATGCAAACAACAACAATCGACCAAATGTTTGAATGATGGATTGTTCGGAGGCTTTATGCAATTCATTCAACAAAGAAGCGAGAGCGGCTCATCATCAAAATATAGGTGGAAACATTTGAAACTCTCAAGCGGTCACCGCTAAATTGATTCAAGGAGCTGGGACCACCAAGTTTAAGGGAGAGCAAAAACCACTTATGGCGTAAGCATGGATAAAGCGAGATCACCAAGATATTTGATGTCTTGGGATGCTCCGAGAGCAAAATGTTCCCTTCACGCCTTTATGTTGCGCGGAGAGGCGGACATCGGTGGGAATCGATAAAATGTACTCAACCCGGCCGTACTAAAGATGTCTTGGGAGAAGTTCCAAGAGTTGTTCAACGACAAATACTTTCCTGAAAGTATTCGTCACATGAAGGAGGTGGAGTTTATCAAATTGGAGCAAAACAATATGACCGTGTCGCAATACGAGGCAAAATTTGCGAGTTATCCCGATTCGTCCCCCACTTGGTGGATAATGAAGAGAGAATGGCGCGAATGTTTTAAGAGGTTTGAAGTTTAAATACGTCAACATCTTATTTCTCATAAACCGTGTTTGTATTCGGATGTTGTAAATAGGGCTCGATTGGTGGAGCGATAACGAGTCAACACAACCAAAAGAGAGTATGCAAAATGATAATACTGGTGAGAGTAGTCATCGAAGCGGTGACAACAAGCGTGGAGGAATCAACGTGCCGAAATGGTAACCACTTCGGTGGTAATCGGGCAAAACAATAAGAATGGACATTTCAAGAAGAGGAGATTCAACAATGATGGAAAGACGTCAAGATCAAAGACCGTTGTTAAGGAAGGAGAAAGACCACCTATCATATGCTTCAAATGCGGAGGGAGGGACACATCACCCAAATTATGCGATGTCATTCCAAAGCATGTTATAATTGTGGAAGAGAGGGTCACTTAGCACGATTTTGTCGTTCACCAAGACAAATTCACCTAGGATGGAGGCACCAAAGGTCATGTCCCGGAAAGTCAAAGCCCGGTGAGTACAAGGGAGAGCGTTTTGTTGTGACTCTCCCAGGAGAGCAAGGAACCCGAATGAGGTCATCACGGGTAAGCTTATCATAAACTCTAGCGAAGTCTACACTTTATTTGATACCGGTTCTACCCATTCTTTTATTTATTCTACTTGCCATCAACGATTAAATTTGACTCCAGAGAAATTAGACTTTGACTTATCTGTGGAAACTTTGTTGGGAGAAACCTTCATTACATCCACGATTTATAAGTCTTGTTTGGTTCAAGTTGGTACCCACACATTACCTGTCGATCTTATTGCATTAAAAATACTTGCATTTGATGTAATTCTAGGGATTGATTGGTTAACTACTCATCATGCAAAAATTGATTATTTTCGTAAGGTTGTTAGCTTTCATATTCCTAATCGACCTATTATGCGAATTCAAGCAACCAAACCATTAAAATCAATCATCGTCATCTCAAGCCATAAAGCTATTCGTTTATTGAAAACGGATGTCAAGCTTTCTTAGCTCATGTCACAAATCTAAACAAAAAATACGCCGCTTTTGAATAATATTTCTATTGTTAATGAATTTCTTGACGTATTCCACGAAGAACTTCCGCCTACCCCCGGAGCATGAAATTGAATTTTGTATCGACCTTGAACCTCGGTACAAAACCCATTTCCAAAGCCCCATATCGAATGGCTCTATTGAACTTCAGAGTTAAAGACTCAACCGCAGGAATTATTAGACATTGGCTTTATTCGTCCTAGTACTTCTCCTTGGGGTGCTCCTGTTCTATTCGTGAAGAAGAAAGATGGGAGTATGCGACTTTGTATTGATTATCGGGAGTTGAATCATGTCACCATCAAAAATAGGTACCCATTGCCACGTATTGATGAACAGTTGCAAGGAGCCAAATTCTTTTCAAAGATTGATCTTCGTTCCGGATATCACCAATTGAAGATTAGAACCGATGATATTCCAAAGATGGCTTTTAGAACTCGGTACGGGCATTATGAATTCCTAGTCATGTCCTTTGGATTGACTAATGCTCCTGCTGCCTTCATGGATATGATAAACTGAGTATTCAAGGAATATTTGGATCATTTTGTGGTTGTCTTTATTGATGACATCCTCATATATTCCAAAAGTCGTGAAGATCATGAGGAACACTTGAGGCTGATACTCCAAAAGCTTCGTGAATACAAGATTTATGCCAAGTTGAAGAAATGCGAGTTCTGGCTTGAGGAACTAGCATTCCTTGGGCACGTGGTATCAAGTCATGGAATATCTGTTGACCAGCAAAGATTGAAGCTATTTAAAGTCGAGAGCAACCTAAATCGATGATCAAGTGACGTAGCTTTCTAGGCTTAAATTATTATTATCGGAGATTCGTAGAAGGGTTTTCTCGAATCGCTACTCCACTAACTCAAATTGACTTCGAAAGATACAAAGTTCGGTTGGAGCGAGGAATGTGAGAAGAGTTTTCAAGAACTCAAGAGGAGACTCATTTCAAAGACTGCTCGACAATACCATCCGGTTCTGAGGATTTGTCATCTCACAATGATGCTTGAAGTAAAGGGTTAGGATGTGTTCTCATGCAACATGGGAAAGTCATAGCCTTTATGCCTCATGACAACTCAAAGAATATGAGAGGAATTATCCTACTCATAATCTAGAGTTGGCAGCTGTTGTCTTCGCACTAAAGATTTGGAGGCATTACTTGTATGGGGAGAAAGTGGAGATCTTTACGGATCATAAAAGCCTCAAATATTTCTTCACTCAAAAAGAACTTAACATGTGACAACGACGTTGGCTTGAAATGTTGAAAGATTATGATCATACTATCCAATACCATCCTGGAAATGCGAACGTGGTAGCTGACGCATTGAGTAGAAGATCATATGCGGGTACGAGTGCAATATTGTCAACGCAAATGCCCATTTTGTATGACTTGTAAAGGATGGAGATAGAGATAAAGACTCCAGGGACCCACGTGATGATGACAAATATACGAGTAGAACCGACTTTAATTGATAAAATTAAAGCTGCTCAAATTACAGATCCGGAGCTGATACGTATGAGGAAGAAAGTGCAAGAAGGTGCGATGCCGGAAGAAAGAATCGATGAAGAAGGAATACTTCGAGTCTACTCCAGACTTTGTGTTCCTAACGACCCTGATTTAAAGTATAAAATCATGATGGAGGCGCACAACACACCGTTTGCAATCTATCTCGAGTACCAAAATGTATCATGATCTTCGACATACATTTTGGTGGGCAATATGAAGAGAGAGATAAATACTGCTTATCTCAAGGTGTCTAACGTGTCAATGAGTCAAGCGGAACATCAAGTACCAAAAGGTCCATTGCAACCACTTGAAATTCCAGAATGGAAGTGGGAGCACATTATCGTGGATTTCACATCGGTCTTCCCAAAGTTTCTCAAGGCATAGATGCGATTTGGGTCATTGTTGATAGATCGATTAAGTCTCCGCTTCATTTATTACCGATACGAGAAACTTATACACTTGAACGCCTTGCTCAGTATGTACATAAAACGAGGTTGTAAGATTGCATGGTATACCAAAGATCCATAGTTTCCGATCGAGACCAAAGATTTACTTCACGATTTTGGGTTAGTTTGCGTAAAGCTATGGGCACAGATTCTGATTTAGCTCTTGATATCATCCTCGATGGACTGACAATGGAGAGGACTATTCAAACTCTTGAAGATCTATTAAGACTCTGTGGTCCTTGATTTCAAGGAAGTTGGGACAAGTTCTTACCATTGGTGGAGTTTTCCTACAACAACAGCTTATCAAGCAAGTATTGGCATGGCTCTATTCAGCGTTGTATGGAAGAAAGTGTCATTCTCCAAAGATTGGGATGAGGTGGGTGAAGCAACGTTGTTGGGACCGAGTTGGTACGTATGACTACGTAAAAGATTCAAACGATCCCAAGAACGATAAAAACCTCACAAGATCGACAAAAGAGTTATGTTGATCTTCATCGAAAGCACGTGGAATTCGATATAGGAGATCATGTGTTGTTACGTGTTGCTCCATGGAAAGGGGTTACGAGATTTGGAAAGAGAGGAAAGCTCAATCCTCGATTTATCGGCCCATTTTTAATCCTTGATCGAGTAGAAACTGTGGCCTATAGACTCACTTTACCGCCAAGTATGTCTCGTGTTCATAACGTTTTTCACATATCCATGTTACGTAAATATGTGGAAGACCCGAACCACATTATTGAGTTGGAACCGGACGAAATAGCGGAAGATTTGACGTGATGAAGAGGTTCCTGTTCAAATCTTGATATAAGAGGAACATATTCTACGCACGAAGGTTATACCTCAAGTCAAAGTTTTATGGAGAAACCACGATATTGAGGAAATGACTTGGGAGTTAGAATATGAAATGAAATCAAGGTATCCTTACCTCTTCAACATACCGTGTACGTACTCTAATTTCGAGGGTGAAATTTCATAAGAAGGGAGATTGTAAAACCCCAACTTTTGAATAAAGATGAATTTTTATAAATATTATTTTGAATATTATGGAGTGAAATTGATATAATAGTTGTGGGTAATATTTATAAATTTTGCAAAAGTACGTAAGTTGTTATATAATATTCGATTGGCTCTGGGGAATATTCGCTTTTAACAGGAATATTAGTACAACTAAGACAATCATTGGTGGACCTCATTAACGGAATTATTGTTTGATTGAGAAATCGACAAAAATACTTTATGAAAATAATACTACGAAAGTTTTACTGTTAATCTGTTGAAACACCCGGCTTGTTAAAAGTACAAAGAATACGCTGGCGTGGTTTGCAGAGTAGTAGCACTACAGATTAATTATTGATGCTTAAGTGATAAGTCACTCGCTTTTGTTGGTATTATTAATGTAATAATACGTAAAAATCTTTTTATATAAAATGTAATACTTTTATAAAGTTATTCTATAAATAGAATATATTATATTCTATTATGATAATGGTCTCGCATAGTGTTTTGCATAGTAAAATCTTTTTATATAAAATAGAATACTTTTATAAAGTTATCTATTTTATTAGACAATAATTAGAATATATTATATTTTATTATGCATAGTGTTTGCATAGTGCTCGCATAGTGTTTGCATAGTAAAATCTTTTATAAAGTTATTCGCTTTATTAGATTATAAATAGAATATATTATATTTTATTTAAAAGATTTTGCTTTAAATATGGACCGTCGATTAAAGTAAATCAATCTCGACTGCTCATGATTCGTTCACATTATCCATTCCATTTTTCTATAAATAGAAGCTCATTCATTCATTATTTTCTTACAATTCACCCAAAAACTCTGTAGAGAGATAAACTATAGAGAGAAAGAAGAAAGTATTCGCTACTTCACTACTTATATATCCAAAGATTTCTTCTTCTTCTTAAGGTAGGGAATATTATTTGTTGTACTCGTAAGGGATATTATTCTTTTGTATTCAAGAAGAGAAGTTCTGTTATTCCATTTCTTTATTGTTCTCGTTGAATAACTCAGATACGCCCAGCTACCCTATACTTGGTGACATTCTTCTATTATTCTCGTTTTTATTATTATGCTCGGAATATCCCGGTATGCGTGCTATACATCTGACTGGTTCCATTTTTTTATTATTCCGCTTTTATTATTCTCGTCGAAATATCCTCATCATGCATATATACGCCTGATTCTGGTTCCATCATTTATTATTCCGCATTTATTATTCTGTTTGGAACATCCTCGCTTGTGAATTTCACCGACCGGTTTCGTTATTATTATTTTGTTGAATAACCGCCTACATGCGGCGTACCGCATGCATGGTGATATCTTTTGTTATTCCATTCTAGATTATACTCGATTGATTAAAATTTTGACTTCTATACTCAATGAAGTTAGTGGAATATCCTCGATATTTGCGCTTCATCCAAAGATCTTTTTATGAAAATATTCTTTGAGCATTCTTGAATTTTACTCTACAAAGCAAAGATCATGTTGACAATTTGGACATTATTAGTTCCTGGATAAATTAATTCTTGAACTTGTTTTATTGAATTCTTATATCATTGTCATCAACCTCATATTTATATTTTGAAAGTCATCTGTGGCTTTTGTAGAAGCATAGATGGACTTGGTATGAATATGACTAGGGATTATTCTTGTAATCATGACCGTAATGTTACAAATGATGTGGTAAAAGTCCTCATTGGCCCGTAGTGCATTGATGGACGTGATTGTTGGCATGATCATGACCATTAATGAATACACAAATATTCTTGGCCCGTAGTGCATGGATAATTGTGGTCGTGATACTAAAGAATATCATCGTCAGAAAAGTAAGGGTGATTCGCTGATATGGATTATTTATTGTCGAGTCCCAAATGATAAAAGTCATGAAAAACCTTTTAAATCATAGAAGATAGTAGATTTTATTCTCTACTTGACTCTTCTAATGGATTGCTTGTTCACCGCAGCTTAAACTTGATGTTTGTTATATTTTATCGCTTTAACACTGTGTTGAAGGCTAATGATAATTTATTCTCGCATTATCTTAGTCATAATATTTCTTCATCGGGCTAGTTGAGCTCACCCTTTTTTTTTCACCGTTTCTTCGTGAAATGAGAATATAGCCGGGACGTAGCTGGGGAACGGATTAATGGTCCAGAGGATAGCATTAGTAGTCCTCACTATTCTCGCAGAAATAGTGTGATAATAATTGTAATAAGGACTCCTTTTGAGTTTGTACAATCTCTAGTAGATAATATTTGTATTCAAACTCACGCTTTATGTTTTGTCGTATTGTACACTACAGTTGTATTAGTAAGTTGTATTTGAATTACATCCATGTATCCGATTTCGACCCAAGATGGGTGATGTATACCAAATTTTGGGGGGCGTCACAGTTGATTGATGTATAGGGATAAAACATTGTTGGTGGACTTTTAACATGGAGAAGATAATAGATTTTATGGTCTATTTGACTCTTCTAATGGATTGCTCGTTTCGCTACAATTATGGTTGAAAAGTTTTATCATCTACCATATGTTCTAAATCTCTGATTTATTACTGATGAAGACTATTGATAATTTATTTATCTTAGTCATAATATTCTTTACTGAACTAGTTGTGCTCACCCTTTTGCTTTACAATTCCTTTCAGGTAATAAAAGTGTAAATGGGACAAGCTGAGAATAACAGGGGAATAGAAATCTGCAGTGGTCTATAGATGTTGAGGGTGAGGTGAATTAAACTTGGAAGGGTGTTTTGCCACTATCATCTACAAGATATCTAATGACATACAACCTCGTGTCATCATCATAAGATGTGGTTGTGCTCATCCACTTCTTTGAGTATATTTACGAGCACTACCTATATAATCTTGGTGTTTGTTTGGAGTTTAATTCCCAATTAGAGACAGTGGAGATAATGATATGTCAAGAGAAGACTCACCATTGGGAAGAATATGATAGTAATCTTCTCATTTTTCTTTGGGGTCTATTGGGTCAGCCAAGGATAATTCTGTGGTCATATGATATCTATCATAACCTAGACGCATGGCCTCCCATGTACGAAGGTTTCCTTGAGCACTTCCCAAAGATTCTATTTCTAAAACAGTTTTCGACTATACCTTTATGTAAGGTGTCATTATGAGGTGTCATTCCCCATTGGGACATGAGTCACGCTTGGTATATATTTGTATTTAAACTCACAGCTTTTAAGTGTTGTCGATATCTTGCGACAATTGTATTAATAAGGTTGTAGTTGTTTTCTGTACCATGTATTTGGCGACTCAGAATGGGTTGGATGGAATGGACCTATTTTGGGGTTGTCACAACAATTAATAACAAACCCCTCAAAGAAATTATATTAAGTTGTAACGTTCAAAGATATTTGGAATATCGAACGTCAACTTCTAGCATGGTAAATCGATAGAATATTGAATATTTAATATGAGTTTGTTGTGCACACACACTGCAAGTATTAAATATTTGAGATGTTGCTTTATTACATATAATGTTTATAAGGAATTGAACATTGCCTCTTTGTTGTGCACACACAAGGGTTGTAGTTTTCTCTTCACTTATATGGAAATGTTAGGTATAACTTAACTTAGATTATTTTAGTTTGGATGTGCACACACTTGACCATTATAATCTAAGAGGAAAAATAAAAGGAGTTACATGTTGATGTAATTGACAAGAATTGTCTACCTATTTATTTATATATAGTTTGTTGTGCACACATAAGGATATATACATTTAAAATTGGATCCTTAATCTCACTAGAAAATCTTTAATTAGATTTTGTCTAACTATATAGGTGAGGGTAATATAGTTTGATGAAAATAGTGGGAGATACCAATTTAAGACAAGACCTAATTTATTTTGGTAATTAATTAATTAAATGAATGTATGCTAAAATGTTGTCCTTTCACATGCAAGAATTTAAAAATGTCAAACTCACTAATTTCACTGCGTAGCATACTTGATGCTAACAAACTGACCAGACCGAATTATACAGTCTGGTTAAGGAATCTGAGAATTGTTCTCACTGTTGAAAAGGTTTCTTCTGTCCGAAATTCGCTTGTCCCTACAATTATTGTAGAAACAGTCTCTGAGGAAGATATTGCTACTTTTAAGAAGTGGCAAGATGATGCATATGTAACTCAATGCATCATGATATGCATCATGCTCGCATCCATAAGTAACGAGCTTCAACATCAGCATGAAACTATGGATGCTCCCACTATACTGGTGCACCTCATAGATTTGTATGGTGAACAAAGTAGGACTGCTATATATGAGATATCTAAGGAGCTCTTCCGATCTCGGATGACCGATGGCACTAAAGTTGTGACTCATATCATAAAGATGATCAACTTGATTCAACATCTTGGTGTTGGGTGTAATCTAATTATGCACGACACGCAAGTATACGTGATCAATAAGTAATATAATGATAAATAGAGTATCATTCCCATAAAGACATATATTGAATTTTATCCTAACAATTACTAATATTGTATTATCTCAGTTTTATTAAACTAATGATTTAATGATGAAATTAATGAAAAACTACCAAATAAAGAAAAATCAACTAACTACCACAAACTTTAATCAAATATTGGAGAATTAAGCCTACAATTTCACTTTATGCTTTACTCGGATTATCACACTTCCTTTTAATTCAAATTAACTATTTTATTTCGTTAATCAAGAACACAAAAGCAGATATAACCATCTCTCGTTGCACTATACCCATATCAACATACATCTAATATGATAAAATTAAGTAGAACACCCTAGTTAACCAATTCACTATATCTCTATGTGAATTACAATTAAAAAGAGTTAAATCACAAGTTCTCATAAGATTATATGCGATGTATAGGTATATCTACATCCTAAACATAAATTATTTATCCCAACAAAACGCAGGAATCACAATCACATGTTATTATGATTAAGTCCAAACCCATACTTCATCTCTCGAATTCATATAGGTTCACAAAGAATTGGTGATCAAGTAACTCATAAATTAAGCATAAATCATAATAGACAAACTGCAAATAATATCATTAAATTAATGTCGAAGCATGACAATCCTCATTAGGCTAAAAGATCCATCATAGGCTTAATAAGATAATTTAGTTCATATCTAATGAATTAAAAACTGAAAAGATCAAAGAATCAAGCATCCTGATTACAAAAATTTATTCGAAGAATAAAAACAGTAAATAGAGACACCGTATTTCTTCAATTCACTCTAAAATCTTTGTGTTCCAACCTCCTTGCGTCAATTCCTCCAAAATCTTCTCCAAGTTAAGGTTTGTTAATTGGGATTATGAATGATGATTGTAGTTGAGGATATATTCTCTGTGTAACTGAAATAGCCATTTATCTCATCTCAATCACGTACCAAGTCCACAATCTCTGCACTTGCTGACTTTCCTTAGTCAGTTACTGAAGTCTTCTTCTCATCAACTTGTGGAAGACTTCATCTCGAATGGCTTCAGAACTCAATCTGGATGTTGATTGAGTTGGTGCTTAGATCTTCTGTTAGCTTACATGCCATTCGTTGAGTGCTCTCTGGTTTCCTTCAGGTGGGATGTATCTTTGCAGTACCAACCAGAGGCTTCATACTTTGGATATTTTGAGAGTGCTCAATTATTGAGAATCGTGTTTGCTCTACGATTCTACCTTGGCCTTGTGAGCACAACTATTGAAGTCTTTGTTCTACACTCTACGATTCAACTTTGGCTATATAGACACTATGACTCCGAGATCAGATCTTGACACTCTATGATTTCTGACTTTGTGCTCGTTGTCTTCATTTGATCTTGCTCGACTATGATCTCTGCCTTTGATATGATCAGTAGACTCTACGACTCTGAGTGTAGTATACTATTCTTGACTTGGCTTTGACATCAGTAGACTCTACGACTCCGAGTGTAGTCTACAATTCTTAACTCGCTTCTAGCAGATGCTCTATCGACTTCGTAGGGCGTGTCAGTCTCTCGATTCTCAACATGACTTCCTCGTCTCACAATTCGGGCGATCCTACTTAACCACGAGATCTACTATCTTGCAGACTACGATTCTACCTCGATGACTCTTCTCGAGTTTTTCTTGACTCTCCGGCGGGATCACGATTTACAGTGCGCAAGGCTCGATGATTAGACAAGCCTATCTGTTACATCATAAGATCAACCTAACAAGCTTGATCTTTCTATATTTATAGTCCTTGTACATCATTTCTTTTTAAGGACTTTACAAAGCTGTTTTGCTTATGTAGGATCAACCTAACATATTTGATCAATTCATTCTAAGTCCTTGTACATATGTTTCTACTATCTATCAATGGACTTTACAGTTTTTCTTAATGTAAGCATACTTGCATATTCGTTTATATATATATCATAATCAAATCATATTAAATAAGAATATCATTCAAATGCTTATTCCTGACAATCTCCCCCTATTTGATCATGACAAAAACAATAAGTGCATATGCATGTTATGAATGAATCTTATATACAATGAGCAACTCTATTTCTAGAACAGATAATCATGGATGTCATTTATAATACTATGGAATTTAATAAACTATGACATTTCACATCCTGGATCCAGAACATACCTAACTAGTTAGAGATGTACCTCTTTAGCTCCATGTATGTTTCCAAGATGTCTGTTAATCAGTTACTCATCAGCTTGATCTTCTTGCTCCTGCTTCCCTTGGGATGATGACTTTCTGTCTTTGCTCTGCTCCCCCTTAGACTTATGATCTTCTTCTTTAATTTGCTCCCCTTCAAACTCTGTGTTCATATGATCATCATCTTTTTGCTCCCCCTTAGATGATGATTCTGCTTCTGCAGTTGTTGTCTTCTTCTTTGCCTTTCTCTTGGCCTTCTTATCTATACTTCTTCTGCTCTCCTTGATCCTCCTTGAATGCCTCTTTCTATACCTCTTTTTCTCCCCCTTTTTGTCATTAATCACTTGAGAAAGCTACTCCATGTTGGACATTAGTTGCTCCATCAGGTAAGAGGAGTTACCAACTTCAATCTTGAGTTCTTGTTGGCTCAGCTCAAGTTATAGAGTGAAAGACTGATTCATGTTGTCAATCTTGTCAGAGAGGACTTGTATTTGCTCTTCATTGGCCTTTTGTGCTCGTAGAGCTTCTGCCTTCTGATCATTTATGGCCTTCAGATAGATGTGATATCTCTCTTTGATTTTGAGAGATACATCAGCCATAGTGGCTTGGAGTCTGTCTTGAACTAAATTATCTCCTGCTGTTGTCAACATCTTTGACTCTTCATTGATTAGAGATATCTTCTCAACCAGCTCATCAGAATTCTTCAATAGTTCCTTCTCCATGGAAATTTGATCATGTGGTTGGGCAGGCTTTTGTTGAACACTAGATTGGACTCTACGATTTTCATCTTTGGACATATTTTCGAAAGTAGTGAGAATCTGAAAAATCGTTGAGTGCCAATGGCTATTGGAGGATGAAGGAATGTCAGGAAATAGTGCTTGGGCCGAGGGAGGCTTCTCATTTTGGACTTGATCATCATCAGTGGTAGAGTGAACAGAGTTTACAATCATCTCCTTGGCTATGATCCTTCTTCCATCAGAACCCACTCTACTATCATAGGGGATATAGTGGTTGCTAGTATGTCTGTAGACTTTGTAGTGAGGCTGGTCTTTGATCATTTTGGTTGCAAACTTCTTCACCCTTTGGAAGTTCTAAGACACCGGCTCCAGGCTTGGAAACTGAGAGAAGCACCAGTTGAGGTAACTTCCATCTTTTTCAGTATATGCCTTTAACCAAGGCATCCATTAGAAGAACCATCTCATCAATAGATCATCAGGATTGTAGAGGATAGTGGTGCAGTCTAATTCCATGTTGTCCCAATTTTTGAGCACATCATATGCAGTCATCCTTACAACCTTGAGTTGTTCATTTCCATGGCTTACCCATCTTTTTGTTGGGACTGCTGTTGGTTCATCAATCACTTCCACCACTATTCTTCTACTAACTCTTGCTGGAGAGAGAACATGATAGTCTGCTAATTCCTCTGATTCCTGATTTACAGAGTTGGAATCCTTCTCCATTCCTTCACTATCTGAGCTTGAATCATTCTGACTACTTTCTTCAGATTCATCAGTGAATCCTTCTTGCTGATGTTCATTACTAGTACCTTCTTCAATATCTTCTCACTTGGTTTTAGCTTCATCATCACTTACTTCAATGATTGCAGTAGAGAGTTCCCCTTGCTTCTTTGGGACAAATTTAGCAAGTAGTATGTAGCTCTTTCTTCTCTTTAGAGGTTCAGCTATAGGAGAGACATACTTTTCTTCTTCTTCAGACTCTGAGGCCTTTGAATCATCAGGCAAACTTCCTCGATGTTCAGCATTGGCAGGGGAAGGTCTTTCTTCTTCGGACTCAACATCATTTGACCCATCATGTGGGCTAATTGGAGCATTTGCATTTGGAGATGCAGTTGGGTCATCTTGTAGCTTTTCTTCATCATCAGAGTGAATGCTCTGAGAGTTAGCCATAGGGCTTGCATATTCTTCATCATCATCAAGGTTTATATTTTCTTTCATGAATCCAGCTTCACCTTCATCGCTGGATTTGTTCTTTGGGGACTCAGTCTTGAGACCATCAGTTCCCTTCTCTTCTTCTGACTTTACGTCCTATTCTTTGTCAGATGTACTTTCTTGGGGAACTGGGGCTGGCCTGTTTACCACCTTAGCTTTCTTTCTGGATAGCCCTTGAAGTAATCTGTTACTTCTCCTCTTAGTGGTTTCTGCAGTTGAGACACCTTCTTCTTCTGCTTCCTTGTGGTCAGTGGAGAGACTTCTTGGTGGAGCCTCTGTTTTCTTCATTCTTGGACTTCTTCCTTGATGGTGTGGCTGCCACTGGTATAGAGTCACAAGATTCAGAGATTTCCACCTCTCTCGCCTTCCTCTTCTTCACGGAGAACTTGTTGCTGCTCCCAATAGTTATCAACCTCTTGTTTTCCTTGGGATTTTTCTTCCAGTTTATAAACAGCTGTGGGGACATCACTTTATGAACGTTTAAAGGCTCTCTGTGACAAACGAGATTTTTGTAATTTAATTTAATATTTATTGAATTAAATAAATATTTTTTGATGAATTAATTATTAGATTAAATAATTAATTGATGCAATTGTGATAGATTAATTTAATTATATGTGTTATATCTATTAAATTAATGTGGAGAATATTTATTATTCAAGTATGTATTTATGTGAGCTTATTGAATTAAATGAAATATTTAATAAGCATAATGTTATTTTAATAATTAATTAGAGATTTAATAATTTAATATAATTAATTAATGAGAAAATTAATTATATGATTATGTGAATTTATGATAAATTATTATATTTTATTTAATTTAAATTAAATAAATTAATTGAGTTATTGTATAATTGACTGTGACATGATTTAAACTATAGTATAAGAGAATCATTAAATTAAATGGTTATGAAATCTATTCGTGCTAGCCAAACAAGGCCCTAAAGGGAGTTGAGTGAAGTTACCCATGATTGGGTTAACTGACCATTATGCGCGTCAGTTGCTTTATTATATTATACGTATCCTTTTCTTTCTTATTATTTCTAAGTATGAAAACAGAGAGGGAGAGAGAGTTTGAGAAATTGTCAGATAGAAATTGTGAGATTGAGAGAAATTGTGAGTGTGTAATCAACAAGTATTTGAGAAAGGTTCATCTTTGATCATCTCTACTAATCTATACTCTACAATCTGGGTAATCTTCTCCTTCCCAAATTCTAAATTTACGTGGTTTGAGTTTTTATAAAAAAAATGCCTTTCAAGTTTACTGTAAAGTCTCTGTAATTGGGAAAGGGTATGATTATGAGTTTGTATATGTGTTAAATGTTACCATATCATATTTGATTATATATATATTATGTAAACCATATCATCAGTATCATAAAACATGTCGTATATGTTGCTCAAAACTTACAGAGTATGGGTTATGGCCATATGGCCTTATACGTGATTTTAATATGTCAAACATAAATGTTTTTGAAAAATTTCCACTCTTATTTGATTATGCATGTTGATATGAAGAGACCAAACCTTAAATGAACGGATTCGGTGTTATAACGAATCCGTAGTATTAATTTTCATGATTTATGTTAAAAACCTTCAAGACATCAAAACGTTGAAAATTTCATATTTTAATTTCAGAATTATGTGTTTTAATGGATTAAAATCATTATATAAATGTTGGGTAGTGATTATGTATGAATTCTAACATGTGGGTATGTTAAATTAGTGAAATTAATGATCATGTAATGTTTATTTCATTTGAACTCTCTGTTTCTTCGCGAACTCGAGAATCGAGATCTGAATTTATACATACATGCGCTCAAACTCCAATCTGAAGTCTCATGTGACATAAGTCTCAAGCCATGATGCCACGACGCGCAATACCAAGACCTAAGATAAAGTAAAATTCTGTATTCACTACTCTCCAAAAATGTTCAGAAATGAAATTTTTATAAAATGTTAGTCTAACAATGTGGTATTAACCTAATTTAATAAACATAGAAATATGTTAGAAGTATAATGAGATGTTAAAATAGATGCTTAACATGTAAATAACATAATTACATGTGGACTGAATTATTAAATGCATAGTTAGCTTATTATTCGTAAAGTGTTTATTATGTGACAATAAGTGTGATAATTTGACTAAGTATAGTCATAACCAAAGTTAGACAAAAAGAATGAAGTTACTATGATTAGTTAAATTATAATTAACTGGTATTGTGAATGTAAATGGTATGTAGGATTAAATTCAAGGAACGTGTTTAATTAAAATGTAATCTACGCACGAGGCAAGTTTCCTAACCCTACTTGTTATCATTGTTCAAGTTTATTATTCACCTGGAGTAAATTCTCATTACTATTATTCAAGTTCGAATTGTTATATTAAAGATTGATTATCTTTTCAAAGTACGAATATGTTATACAATAATTGTTCTATTGTATACTTCTTGAGATTATTATTCAGTTTGAATATCATTATTGTTGAACTTTGTTAGACTAGTGAACCCTTATTGATTTAACTAGTCCATAGTTGATGAACATTCTAAATTTTAGAATCCTTATTGAATTATCCAAACCAAACTTCCTTTGGTGCGGACTCTGATGTCAAACTGAGATGAACAACCCTGCAAAGGGATTTACTTATGCGTTAGCGTTAAGATATTGTACACAGGATGGTACTAAGGGATGATTCCCCTAAGTACGAGTAGAAAGGTCCATAGTCTTATGACTGTTAAGGGTTTCAAGTATAACCCTTGCTAACCTAGGACATAGTTCAAGGTCTTATGACCCTCATAAATCTTTGATTCTTGTTATTCATTCTTGATTCAAAAGTTGAGCTTTTATTTCAGAAGTCTTTGATTCCCTTGCATGTTATTATACATTGTTATTTCATTATTTTATTTGTGGGCAATCATGCTCACTCTTGCTTAATAATAACATTGCAGTTAAGAACGAAAAGTACGACGAGCCTTCTACTAGTAAAGGCAAGGGCAAGGTTAACAAATGTTGAAGACTTGTATTTATGAGATGTTGAATTTATGTGTTAAGACTTAATGTTGTTAAGACATATTAATTGTTTATGTTTCCGCACAGATATTTAAGGTTAGTTTGACCTGGGATTGTATTTACTATTCGGATGGTGTAACCCCATAAGGGGAGGATTTTATTTCTATCTATTGCATGGTTTGCATCTATTGTAGGTAGATAGATAGATGATATTTGTACAGTGAACACCAAATCCCGTGGAATTGAAGTACCCGAATTTGGGGGGCGTCACAAGTTGGTATCAAAGCTGTAGGTTATGAACCTTAGGTGGGGGAACAACCTTAGGTAGTAGCCTTATAGAAAAGAACATAGTGATGGAAAACTCTTATCGAGTTCAAGGAAATGAATTTTTGTAATTCATTGAAGATAATAAAAGACTTTATGTGCTTATGTGTTAAATTATGTGCTCACTAAATTTCGACTTAGTAACTAAAACTTGAAATTTTATTGTCGGGATGTCTGATGTTGGAGGAACTAGTCGAAAGGGGGGAGGAGGAACCTCAAGTACCTACATGACTCTACAGAGGAGGAGCCCGAGACATTCATGTCGTTAGGGGAACAAGTTAGTACAGAGGAGTCATCTCCATTGATCACCGTTGTTGGTCAGGAGTATGAACCTGAGACTGATCCTGAGGAGGATCCTGAGGAGGAATTTGAAGAGGAAGAGGAAGAAGAGGAGTTTCCATAGCACTCCATTGATGCTGAGATGTACGACACATTATACGACCGTAACGTGGAGTTACGAGATGAGGTGCAGGATCTGACTGAGCGGGCGATTATTCAACAGATTACTCTCGAGCGAAAGGAGAGGGAGATTTTGACTCTTCACTCACGACTGGGAAATGTAAAATGGGATTTGGTCCACAAGAAGGGTCAAACCGAAGATAAGACCGCAGAGATAGAAAAGTCGAAGAAGGAACTGAAGGAAAGCTCTGAAAGGCTGATCATAGCAGAGGAAGGTTGGGTGAAAGAGTCACGTCGTGTTGATCTTGCAGAAGAGGATGGTCGTGCAAAGAAGGCAAATCTTAGAGAGACATACTCTACACTTAATCATGCAATGGATGAGGCCCAGGATCGAGTTTTGAGGTACCCCATCCAGTTCGAAGGACTTCCATCGTACATGCTGGATCGCAGGACGATGTCTCGTATCATGGAAGAGGAGCGTAGCAAGGCTATTCAGTGCCTTGACAGACAGTGATAGAATTTGTTTAATTATGTGAAAGACTTAATTAGTTTTTATATGTAAATTCCGATGTGTTTATGAACGAAGGAATATTTTGATATTTTAAATCCTGTAGATTCTTTATCTCAGGATAGATGATGTAAATAGCAGTGATGCTATCGTTTGATGTTAAAACTTTTAGTTTGAATGAATATATATCAAGTTGTTTGAGATAATGTGTTAAATGATTATATTAAATTGTTGAGTTAAGTCTTAACTATTTAGAGAATTTAATAGAGATTTAATAAACATATATTTTAACAAAATTATGCCGCCAAGAAGAAGACAACAACGTCAACCAGCTCAGGAAGAGTCTACGAATAACAACAATAACGCCAATGCTAATCCTATTTAGCAATTGGTTAACTTGATAGCTGGAGCAATGAATAATCAACCTCAAGCTCCACCAAATACTACGTTTAAAGATTTCAAGGCGTTGGGACAGCCAGAGTTTAAAGGTTCCATGAACCCGATCGAGGCTCAAACGTGGGTTATGGAAATGGAAAAGGTTTTCGCGTTGCTAGGGTTGGCACGTGATCGATAAAAACGGAATCTCGGTAGATCCATCCAAAGTCGAAGCCGTGATTAACTGGGATCAGCCGAGGACGCCGTCGGAAGTACGAAGTTTTCTTGGATTAGCAGGTTATTACAGAAGGTTCATTCAAGACTTTTCCAAGATCGTAACCCCGTTAACGAATTTAACTCAAAAAGCTATGAAATTTGTTTGGACGGAGAAGTGTGAGGAAAGCTTTCAAGAATTAAAGAAGAGGTTGAGTATAGCGCATGTGTTATCTCTTCCGGATGATACAGGAAAATTTGTTGTTTATAGTGATGCTTCGCATAAAGGACTTGGCTATGTGCTGATGCAAAACGACAAAGTCATTGCGTATGCATCACGACAATTAAAGGATTACGAGAAGGGATATCCGACCCATGACTTGGAGTTAGTCATAGCTTGTTTTTGCTTTGAAAATTTGGAGGCACTATCTCTACGGGGAGAAGTGTGAAATATATACTCGACCACAAGAGTCCGAAATATATTTTCACACGTAAGATTTGAATATGCGTCAAAGAAGATGGTTGGAATTAATTAAGGATTACGACTGTTGTGACGCCTCCAAAATAGGTATACAACACCCATTCTGAGTCGTCAAAATACATGGTATAGAAACAACTACAACTTTATTAATACAACATAAAACCTGTGAGTTTAAATACAAATATTGTCATCTAGACAATATTCACACTCAAATAAGTCCTTATTACAATTATTGATACATTATTTAACAAAAATGGCGAGGACTACTAAGACATCTCTCTAGAACCATCATTCCACTCCCCGACTAGAACTCGCTATATTCTCGCCTCTTGAGAAGAAAAATGGAACAAAAAGGAAAAAGGTGAGCTCAACTAGCCCAATAAAGAATATTATGACTAAGATAATATAGAACAAATTATCGTTAGTCTTCAACAGGGAAAAATCTGATAAAAAACAATAGACAACAAGTTTCAGATCAATATTCGCAGTGGAAACAATAATTCATAGAAGAGTTACGTAGAGAATGAAATCTTCTATTATCTGTGAATTTAAAAGTCCATCATCAATATTTTATAACTGTAACATCAATCAATATACATCATAAATCAAATATTCATCTTTGCACTACAGGCCAAAGATATTCACCAGTTGGTCATGTTCATCTAAACACCTGTTCATTTTTGCACTACGGGCCAAAGATATTCATCAGAAATCATTCATCTTTGTACTACAGGCCAAAGATATTCAGTAATATCATCATTTAGGACTGCGGATGATGAAAAATATTTTAAAAGAAACGAATACAGTGAAACAAAATAACAAATAATAAGGATTCGTATTTCGATTTATCCATGTCCAAAAATACCTCATAAGTAATCATAGTGGAGTAAAATTCAAGAATGATCAAAACATGGATACAATCAAAGCTAGTATCCATAATAGATATTTTGGATAAAAAAGAAGAAAATTTCATTTTTCAGTGAATAGTGTCGTATTCGTGAATAGTGTCGTATACGAGAATAGTAACCTCGACACAAAAAGTTCCAAATTTGATAAAAAGTTCAAACCAATATTTTGGCATAATGATATTGAAGAAAATAATATCATTTAAGAAGAAAATAACATCCTTACCTCAAAAAAGACAAAGATTTCCCATTTGGAATAATCGGATATAGAGTCGAAAGGAACTTGCACCATATAACAACACTCAAAGTCTTAAAATACTCACAAGAATACGCTCGATAATATAGAGAGAGAAATAGAGAGAAAACTTGTTTCTGGTGTGATTTTCAATTCTAACCTAAGCACCATATTTATAGGAAAATGCTTAGAACACCAAAGCAGAAAATTTAATATAATATTAATATATTATATATAAACTAGCGATAACCCATGCCTAAAGGCACGACGTAACGAAAAATTAGATTAAAATTCAAAAAATCTACAATTTTATCTAAAGACACATACCACCACAACAATTAATACATACTCAATCATCTAACCACCAAAACATTGACCTAGTCGGTACTAATTTCAAGAAATTTCGACAGAGTTTCCTTTAAAAATAGATATCCAAAAAATTATAAACCTGTCTATAAAACATTCAATCATCGATACATATCAAACCACCAAAAAAAACCATCATTCCATACCCAAAAATCATCATAACCATGTATAATTAGTTAACTTTACAAAAGGTAGAACACAAAAAATACAAACGTGCAGAAAATACAGAACCAACATATTGCATAAGACCCATTACTTTACAGCTTACACCAAGTATTCTTTACAGCTTACACCTTGTATCCTTCAATGTATACCTGAAACCCGCTAATATTACCAGGAACAATTCTATGAATGTTCTTGCATATGATGGACTCACGGAAAACAGTACCTGCAATACAAGATTAAATAGCCTTCTGATTAGGAAGAAAGACATTAATAAAATAATAGAAATATAACACTAAGAAAATTTAAACCAAAATGAACCAAAGAACTGGTTCGTCATTCATGTTTCTTCCTGAAAGCTTTTTCCTACATGGTATCGATGGTTGAAATGTATAATTGTGAATGCAACTGATAGCTAATCACCGTACTTAACATCATTAATGGACCTAAGATGCCCCAAATTCCCATTGCACTAACTATAAAGTCCTAAAACTAGAGCTAAGGAAGATGGAACAATCATAAGGATTCATCCAAATAAGAACACAGGCACTGAATTTGCTCAATTGACCAATACACAAACCATTTAAGATATTTCTGATCATGTCGTTTGGACTCCTCCACATGGACATCAGCCCGAATTCCTTGATTTTTGTCTCATATAAAAAATCACAAATAACAACCATGATAGTCCTAAAATATAATTGTGTGACACAATATGAATGACCTGACAAATAAATTTCAATCTGCCATCCAACTCACAACCTCTAGCTTTAAATAACATCTCTTTTCTTAGCTTCAAATATGATAACTTTTCACGCCATCTACCAGTACAAAATGCAGCCTTTGGCCTGTGTACTCTACTTACTATGCAGTACACACCTAATTGTAGGAGTTTTAAATGCCATTAAGATACCTCCCAATATCAGAACTACAACATTAAAACTAACTACATATTTGACTTTCCCGGACAAGTAAAAGAAAGAGATGCATAATCATAAGTCAACAACTCGACACTAATACCAGTTGTTAAGAACCAAACAAAGCATATTAACCTTTATAGGGAAAAAAAATCAACCGAATCAAAAAGCCTATAAACTATGTTTCCTTGTGATTATATTACAAGAGTGAGGAAGCCAATAAAGCATTTAAAGAATGAGGATAAAGAGTGAGGAGGCCAATAAAGCATGTAAAGAATTAGGATAACTAACCAGGAGTAATAGTAGCACACTTTACAGCAACATTGTACCTGCAAAACACAAAAGGTTAAAGCGATCATATATACAACCAGACTAAAGTATATTAGGGAAAAAAGTAACAATTTGCCTAGCTGCAAAGATAATATGATTATACACACGGAGAATGAGATGTGTGTGTGTGTGTGTGTGTGTGTGTTTACACGTATAAGCATTACCTTCACTTATCTTTTGTTCGCCTTTGATTCATTTGTATTTTATAAAATAATTTTGGAATTGAAGAACACAATGACACTCGATATGGTGACATGGTGTCATTCTAATAACAACGCCACTTATATTTTTATAGATAATACAATAACAACAACGAAAAATATCTTCTCTATACCAACTATGCTCTTATAGATTCATCTAATGACGCCATCACTACTTTCTGCCAGAACTAACTTATAATGAGGTGAGAGCATCATTCCCATCCATTCCTGCTATCCAAATGAGGCCACATGGCCTGTGATTACACAATCAATTTTTACAAAAAAAAATGCCGTAATGACCGAGTCTAAAGGGTTTCATGCCCATAATCAATCTTTACAAAAAAATGCAGTAATGACCGAGTCTTTGGCAATAATTTTGATTGTAGGATTATTGATTGAAAGTTTCGTTAATATTTAGAAATCTCTTTAGAATTCTTTGAGATTTTGGTGTATAATAAACGTTGAACATTTCTTTTAGTGTTTGATTCACTTGAATTAAAACATTATCGAATTCCCTTAATTTTTTGTCACAAATGACGTTTCGACGCTCAATGCGCCCACGCGCCTCATTTATTATGTGAACGCCTCATTGCGTACACTTAAGACGCTTCATCGACTAATGTTAAACATCTTTTCTTATCTTTTCGGATCATCTTGAATCATCACAATCTAAGTTCAGACGAAATGCTTGGAAGTCGGATCATCTTGTCGATGTTATTTATAAAAAAAACAAAAAAACAACCCCCGCCAAGTACAGTAGTTATACATGCTTCCCTAGACTTTTAATGAATGACAACAATACTGTGTGTTTAACCCTCAAATTATCATACACAACGAAAATACCTGTCATTATTTCCATAAGATGGTGAGCTTGAAGATCGCCTATCACCGATTAGACAATCACTTCCATCGCTTCTTGAGGTCTCATGACCAACCTATTACCACCACCACGCCTGCCACCACCACAACCACTACCTCCCTCTCGTTATCACCATCGAGTCTCGACCCCACCTCACCCACGGAGGTATCAGAAACTTCTCGTGGTCCCTTGGACCTCCTCCTCGCATACCCCCTCGCTCTGTTTGAGAATGCGGGCCCATCAACTTGCAATGCGTAACTCAGACAAAATGTAAAGATTCAATGAGTACTTACCATTGCGAATCAGATAATGGTTAAAATGGAGTGCATGAACCTTGGTGATTTTTGCAATAATATTAGCCGCTAAAGCCATGATTATTGCAATAAAGGGGTCATATATGTAAACAGTGACCACAATTGAAAATTAACCTTGGTGATTTTAGAAATGGTGTTTCCATGTGTATCTGCTATTCAAAGCCTTTTGCAATCTCCTCGGGAAGATCAAAAAACAAGAACTTGAACCTTAAAATATAACGTCACACACAAATTCATGTCAATAGAGGAACTTTGAAACAAGATTAGCCAAATATCTGCTCAATATACACACCCTTGATCTGCAATTATGTGTATTTTCCAATTTCATCGCCAGCAGTTGTATATACGTAAGATAAAAATCCAATTACGTATCTAGCGACAAGAACCCTCTAAAGATAAGCAGGATCACGAGTTAGTTTAGAATGTAACTTTTCCCTATGATGTAAGTGTAAAATCAACATTGATAAACATATGATAAATGAGTTACTCACGAGACTTTACTAAAAGACCTCAGAAATTTAAGGGGTCCCATTTGTAGTAGTACCTTTGACCACCTAATCAATACATTCAATTAAGATACAAGCTTATTTCAATGACATAAACAAATGCTATTTTTAAAATTGTTAATCCATAACTAACTTGCTCATATGAAATAAGAGATCGGGATGAGGGAGGTCGTGAAAAACCACTCAATTGTCTCAATTGTGCTATTCCCCGCTTCATCGATCAATTTTTGTGCAAATAGGGTAAAGAACTCCACGCACTTTGGATGAACTCCACTAAGGGTGGCAACAACTTGCTCAAATTGATGACTCCAAAACCTCTTCTATAGTCGGTGGACTAATAAAATCAACCTTGCACGCCACATCACGCCAAGTGAGTGATCGTTCTCGTTGGTTATTAGTGAAGATCGAATGGTCAACCTTCTTTTCTCCCTGCACGTCCAAAGGCGACGAATGATGAACAAATGTCTCAAGTCTCGGAGGAAATAGAGCGGATGAGCAAAACATTATTAAAAAAGAATATTTGCAATAAATTGTGCACAGAAACCCCATAAAAAAACCCATAATTATTTTAAGATACAAAAGTCAGAATGGAAATCAACCAACTCTGTATCTTTCAAGTAAACACACATCCAAACAAACCAAGCCAGTTGAGAATCATAACATTAGCATAAAAAATAAATATAACATGATAAATATAATAAAACGAATCAAGAATGTGCACTTTTCAACCTGTGCACAATAGCACTTTTCAATCAAGCGAACAAGTATAAGCTAGATTTCTGTAATTAAATAGCACCTGCTAATAAATGGTTCAAGGAAGAATATATTGAGAAAAATAAAATTTAGAAAATTGACTCATAATAGAGAAAATAAATAGAAAATATCGGAGATGCAATATAGTTTGTCAAGGAACTGTTAATTACATTCAATAAAGAAGAGACGGTGCCTCACCTTGCAGTATTCCACATATGTCCAGCAACAACTGGGAATAATAGCTCATTCTGAAACACTGATTATTAAAAATAGAGCATATCTATAATATATCTACATAATACTCTTTCCATTCCGATAAAAGTGTCACCTTTGAGTTTGATCAAAGTGACATTGAGAAATTTATTTAAAATTTTGAAATAATACTAACTATTGGATTCAACAAAATCAAATAAATTCAAGGCCAATTTGAAATTTTAGGATTTCACAAATTCACTACTAAAAATACTCTTTTTATGTTATGTGTATAAACTATTGGGATCAAGGACGGAGGACCTCGGGATCAAGGACTCTGTCAACTATGCAGGGAGAAGCGAGATGAAAGACACCGGTGGTGCCATTAACGGCGGCGACAATGGAGTCGTACTCGAGGGGATCGATTTGGAAGAGATGAAGTCGCGATTGTTCGTCTGTTCCTTTCTCTAGGGCTTGGAGATGCTTTGTTTCTCTCTCGTCATCTTCTCTTGCACAAAACAAAGAGGTGTGGGTGAGGAGGGAGAACCGAGAGTGAGAGAGTGAGAGAGTGAGAGGAGAAGGTCTTACGTCTTAGATCTTCAACTTCTTCTGCTACGCGTCTGTCTGCTGGGTATGAGATTTGGGGCTGGAATTAGGGCTGAGCATGAGAGAAGATATTTAGGGGAGTTGAGAGGGATTGAGCCTAAATTTTATCTCTCAGTTGTGTATAAGATCAGAGAGAGGATTTGAAATTTGAATTCGGGGGTTTGAGAGAGATTGTTGACGTGAATTGGATGGGACGTTTATATATTCTCTCTCTCTGCTGCTTTTATATATATAGATTCCTACACACACATTCTAAGATCTGAATTCAGCCATCTTGCACATGTTAATGATGCCCACAAAATATAAAAAACATTTTTATTAATAAAAATATATAAAACTTCCAAAAATTAATTATTTTGGAACTTCAGAACTTCAATAATTCATACTAAATAGCCCTTTTGTCAGAAAAATTCAAACCACATGTCTTTACCATATGAAATTTCATTATCTACAACTTTGCAGAAGAAAGGTTTTCTAAATTCCAAACACAAATTGACCGAAATCCATAAACGGGCGATTTTACATGCTATAATCAAATTTCAGTCAAGAAATGGGCCCACAGACATGTTTAACATGTTTTAAACAACTTTTGTAACAAAAATACTCTTCCTCCTCATATACTCATATATTCCACATTCATTGTAAAAATATCATCATTATTATATTATAATAATATAATAAAATATTATTTTATCAGAAAAGATAAAATATCGATTTTCAACAATTGTCACTTTAAAAACTTTCTCCATCTATATCCACATAAAATGAATATTTTTCTCATCATATAAATCAATAATTAATTATTCACAAATAATATTACCGAATCATAATACTAACAACCAGGCAGTTCTTAGGAAAGAGGGGCTTTCCAATTAGGATTTCTCCTTCTTTGGCGCCGCAATTAGGTGACCAAACCTCTCCTTAGACGTAACTTTCTAGACATTGCCAATAATGTTATCTAATAATATTATTCAGATAATATGAATTATTCCTTTGATAATGGAAAATCTTTGTGTAGTGATAATTATTGAAACAACAAAGAATAATATAAAATATCAACGCAACAATTATTGAATCAATAAAATAAAATCTTGAATAAGAATCACTTTGTAACAATTATTGAGTAGTGCCTTCTTACGTAAGAATCAATAATTGGTGCAATCATCGTGCTATCTTGTGCAACAACGCAACGCGTATTCATCGTGTTTTAACCACTGGGTATTCCAACAGTATTAATGGTAACAACTACGCCGTTATTTATAAACAACTTATACTTGTCGTTTTCTTCATCCAATTGCTTTCCATTATGGGGCCCACACAAGGTCATGCCATCGTATTTAATATTCCACGACCAAATGAATATTCTCTCGATAAAATGAATATTTTATAACCACTTGCTTATTTGAAATATTTGTGTATTTTACCCATAACTAACCACATTAATCAAATCAACCCTTACTATTTAAAAATAATAAATATAGGAAATTTAATTTCATTATTAATAAGTTGGGGACTTACAACCTCCTTCCTTATGAAATTAGTCCTCGAAATTGACGTCGTGCACTCGGTGTGTTTGAAAAGATGAGGATACGCCGCTTTCATTTCGCTTTCCAACTCCCAGGTCATTTCCTCAATAGCATGGTTTCTCCACAAAACTTTAACTTGTGGTATGACCTTCGTGCGTAGGACATGCTCCTTCCTATCCAAAATCTTGACAGGTACCTCTTCGTACGTTAAGTCTTCGGCTATCTCGTCCGGTTCTAACTCAATAACGTAGTTCGGGTCTTTCACATATTTACGAAGCATGGATACGTGAAAAACATTATGAACACGAGACATACTTGGAGGTAACGCGAGTCTATAGGCCACATTTCCTACTCGGTCAAGAATTTGAAATGGACCAATATATCGTGGATTGAGCTTTCCTCTCTTCCCAAATCTTGTAACTCCTTTCCATGGAGCAACACGCAATAATACATGATCCCCAATACTAAATTCCATGTCCTTTCGATGAAGATCTGCATAACTCTTTTGTCGATCCTATGCCATTTGTATACGTGGTCGAATCATTTGGATATTTTCTGTAGTCATACGTACCAACTTGGGTCCCAACAATGTTTCTTCACCCACCTCATCCCAACATATTGGAGAGCGACACTTTCTTCTATATAATGCTTCGAATGGAGCCACACCTATACTTGCTTGATAACTGTTGTTGTAGGAGAATTCCACCAATGGTAAATACTTATCCCAACTCCCTTTGAAGTCTAGGACACAAAGTCTTAAAAGATCTTCAAGAGTTTGAATAGTCCTCTCCGATTGTCCATCCGTTTGAGGATGGTATGCCGAACTAAATCATAAATCCGTGCCCATAGCTTTTTGCAAGTTAACCCAAAATTTTAAAGTGAATCTTGGGTCACGATCTGAAACTATGGATACTGGCATGCCATGAAACCTCACAATCTCATTCACGTACATACTAGCAAGACGTTCAAGGGAATAAGTCTCCCGTATCGGCAAGAAATGAGCAGACTTGGTTAATCTATCAACAATAACCCAAATAGCATTTATGCCTTGAGAAACTGTGGGAAGACCCGTAACAAAATTTATGGTAATATGTTCCCACTTCCATTTTGGAATCTCAAGTGGTTTCAATGGACCCTTAGGCACTTGATGCTCTAGCTTTACTCGTTGACAAGTTAAACACATTGAGATAAACTTTACAATCTCTCTTCATATTATTCCACCAAAATGTATGTCGAAGATCACGATACATTTTGGTACTTCCAGGATGGATTGCAAATGGTGTATTGTGTGCCTCCATCATGATCTTGTACTTTAAATCAGAATCGTTAGGAACACAAAGTCTGGAGTGGACTCAAAGTATTCCTTCTTCATCGATTCTTGCCTCGGGAATAACACCTTCTTGTACTTTCTTCTTCATACGCATCAGCTCCGGGTCTGTGACTTGAGCAACTTTAACTTTTTCGATTAAAGTTGGTTCTATACGTATACTTGACATCATTGCATGGGTCCCCGGAGTCTTGAATTCTATTTTTATCTTTTGTAAATCACACAAAATGGGCCTTTGTGTTGACAACATCGCACTCATTCCCGCGTATGATCTTCTAATCAATGCGTCGGCTACTACGTTCGCTTTTCCATGATGATATTGAATGGTATGGTCGTAGTCTTTCAATAGCTCGAGCCAACGTCATTGCCGCATGTTGAGTTCTTTTTGGGTGAAGAAATATTTGAGGCTTTTATGGTCTGAATATGTGACTCCCCCAAAACAGGTATACATCACCTATTCTGAGTCGTCAAATACATGGTACAAAATACAAATACAACTTAATTATACAACTGTCGTGTAAAGTACGACAAAACATAAGCTGTGAGTTTTAATACAAATATTGTCGTCTAGACAATATTCAAACTCAAATTCAATATTATTACATTTATTTTCCACTATTTCACTGAATAGTGAGGACTACTAATGCTATCATCTGGTCCGTCACTCCGTTCTTCGACTAGTCCCTGCTACGTTCTCATTTCCTGAAGAGAACAATAAAAGTAAAAGGGTGAGCTCAACTAGCCTAGTAGGAAATATTATGACTAAGATAATGCAAAATATATTATCGTTAGCCTTCAACAGTGTTAAACTGATACAATATAACAACCATCAAGTTTAACTGCAGCGGAACAAGCAATCCATTAAAAGAGTCAAGTAGAGAATAAAATCTACTATCTTTTATGATTTAAAAGGTTTTTCATCACTTTTATCGGCGAGACTCGACAAATAAATAATCCACATCATCGAATCACCCCCGCACTACTACTGCCAAGGATATTCTTTAGTATCACGACCACAATTATCCATGCACTACTGAGCCAAGAATATTTGTGTATTCAATAATAATGTCATGATCATGCCAACAATCATCCATCAATGCACTACGGGCCAATGAGGACTTTTACCACAACATTTGTAACATTACGGTCCATGATTACAATCCGAATAATCCACGGTCATAATCATACCAAGTCCATCTATGCAATATAGGCCACAGATGACTTTCAACAAAATATAAACATGAGGATGATGACAATGATATAAGAATTCAATAAAACAAGTTCAAGAATTATTTTATCCGAGAACTAATAACGTCCAAATTGTCAACATGATCTTTGCTTTAGAGAGTAAAATTCAAGAATGCTCGTAAGAATATTTCCATGAAAGATATCTTTGGATGAAGCGCAAATATTAAGGATATTCCACTAATTTCATGGAGTATAGAAGTCAAAACTTTAACCAACCGAGTATAATAAGGAATGGAATAACAAAAGAAATCACCAGGTATCACGATAGATATGCACAATGAGTTATTCCAATGAGAATAATAATAAGGATACAGTGAAACAAAATAACAAATAATAAGGATTCGTATTTTGGTTTATCCATGTCCAAAAATACCTCATAAGTAATCATAGTGGAGTAAAATTCAAGAATGATCAAAACATGGATACAATCAAAGCTAGTATCCATAATAGATATTTCGGATAAAAAGAAGAAAATTTCATTTTTCGGTGAATAGTGCCGTATTCGTGAATAGTGCCGTATACGAGAATAGTAACCCCGACACAAAAAGTTCCAAATTTGATAAAAAGTTCAAACCAATATTTTGGCATAATGATATTGAAGAAAATAATATCATTTAAGAAGAAAATAACATCCCTTACCTCGAAAAGACAGTACTTCTGACTAGAATACTGGATATAGAGCTGAAAGGAACTTGCACCATATAGCAACACTCAAAGTCTTAAAATACTCACAAGAATACGCTCGATAATATAGAGAGAGAAATAGAGAGAAAACTTGTTTCTGGTGTGATTTTCAATTCTAACCTAAGCACCATATTTATAGGAAAATGCTTAGAACACCAAAGCAGAAAATTTAATATAATATTAATATATTATATATAAAGTAGCGATAACCCATGCCTAAAGGCACGACGTAACGAAAAATTAGATTAAAATTCAAAAAATCTACAATTTTATCTAAAGACACATACCACCACAACAATTAATACATACTCAATCATCTAACCACCAAAACATTGACCTAGTCGGTACTAATTTCAAGAAATTTCGACAGAGTTTCCTTTAAAAATAGATATCCAAAAAATTATAAACCTGTCTATAAAACATTCAATCATCGATACATATCAAACCACCAAAAAAACCATCATTCCATACCCAAAAATCATCATAACCATGTATAATTAGTTAACTTTACAAAAGGTAGAACACAAAAAATACAAACGTGCAGAAAATACAGAACCAACATATTGCATAAGACCCATTACTTTACAGCTTACACCAAGTATTCTTTACAGCTTACACCTTGTATCCTTCAATGTATACCTGAAACCCGCTAATATTACCAGGAACAATTCTATGAATGTTCTTGCATATGATGGACTCACGGAAAACAGTACCTGCAATACAAGATTAAATAGCCTTCTGATTAGGAAGAAAGACATTAATAAAATAATAGAAATATAACACTAAGAAAATTTAAACCAAAATGAACCAAAGAACTGGTTCGTCATTCATGTTTCTTCCTGAAAGCTTTTTCCTACATGGTATCGATGGTTGAAATGTATAATTGTGAATGCAACTGATAGCTAATCACCGTACTTAACATCATTAATGGACCTAAGATGCCCCAAATTCCCATTGCACTAACTATAAAGTCCTAAAACTAGGAGCTAAGGAAGATGGAACAATCATAAGGATTCATCCAAATAAGAACACAGGCACTGAATTTGCTCAATTGACCAATACACAAACCATTTAAGATATTTCTGATCATGTCGTTTGGACTCCTCAACATGGACATCAGCCCGAATTCCTTGATTTTTGTCTCATATAAAAAATCACAAATAACAACCATGATAGTCCTAAAATATAATTGTGTGACACAATATGAATGACCTGACAAATAAATTTCAATCTGCCATCCAACTCACAACCTCTAGCTTTAAATAACATCTCTTTTCTTAGCTTCAAATATGATAACTTTTCACGCCATCTACCAGTACAAAATGCAGCCTTTGGCCTGTGTACTCTACTTACTATGCAGTACACACCTAATTGTAGGAGTTTTAAATGCCATTAAGATACCTCCCAATATCAGAACTACAACATTAAAACTAACTACATATTTGATTTTCCTGGACAAGTAAAAGAAGAGATGCAATAATCATAAGTCAACAACTCGACACTAATACCAGTTGTTAAGAACCAAACAAAGCATATTAACCTTTATAGGGAAAAAAAATCAACCGAATCAAAAAGCCTATAAACTATGTTTCCTTGTGATTATATTACAAGAGTGAGGAAGCCAATAAAGCATTTAAAGAATGAGGATAAAGAGTGAGGAGGCCAATAAAGCATGTAAAGAATTAGGATAACTAACTTGAGGAGTAATAGTAGCACACTTTGACAAAGAACATTGTACCTGCAAAAACACAAAAGGTTAAAGCGATCATATATACAACCAGACTAAAGTATATTAGGGAAAAAAGTAACAATTTGCCTAGTCAAAAGATAATATGATTATACACACGGAGAATGAGATGTGTGTGTGTGTGTGTGTGTGTGTGTGTGTTTACATATAAGCATTACCTTCACTTATCTTTTGTTCATTTGATTCATTTTGTATTTTATAAAATAATCTTGGAATTGAAGAACACAATGACACTCGATATGGTGACATGGTGTCATTCTAATAACAACGCCACTTATATTTTTATAGATAATACAATAACAACAACGAAAAATATCTTCTCTATACCAACTATGCTCTTATAGATTCATCTAATGACGCCATCACTACTTTCTGCCAGAACTAACTTATAATGAGGTGAGAGCATCATTCCCATCCATTCCTGCTATCCAAATGAGGCCACATGGCCTGTGATTACACAATCAATTTTTACAAAAAAAAAATGCCGTGATGACCGAGTCTAAAGGGTTTCATGCCCACAATCAATCTTTACAAAAAAAAAATGCAGTAATGACCAAGTCTTTGGCAATAATTTTGATTGTAGGATTATTGATTGAAAGTTTCATTAATATTTAGAAATCTCTTTAGAATTCTTTGAGATTTTGGTGTATATTAAACGTTGAACATTTCTTTTAGTGTTTGATTCACTTGAATTAAAACATTATCGAATTCCCTTAATTTTTTGTCACAGCGTTTCGACGTTCATGCGTCACGCGTCTCATTTGCTTATGTGAACGCCCTTGCGTACACTTAGCACGCTCATTGACTAATGTTAAACATCTTTTCTTATCTTTTCGGATCATCTTGAATCATCTTAATCTAAGTTCAGACGAAATGCTTGGAAGTCGGATCATCTTGTCGATGTTGTTTATAAAAAAACAAAAAAACAACCCCCGCCAAGTACAGTAGTTATACATGCTTCCCTAGACTTTTAATGAATGACAACAATACTGTGTGTTTAACCCTCAAATTATCATACACAACAAAAAATACATCATTATTTCCATAAGATGGTGGCGTGAAGATCGTCTATCACCGATTAACCCAATCACTTCCACTACTTCTTGAGGTCTCGTGACCAACTGCTACCACCACCACCACGCCCGCCACCACAACCACTACCTCCCTCTCGTTATCACCATCGAGTCTCGGCCCCCACCTCGGCCATGGGAGGTATCTTGAATTTCAGCATGGTCCTTGGACCTCCTCCTCGCATACCCCTTCGCTCTCTGTTTGAGAATGCGGGCCCATCATCTTGCAATGCGGTAATCAGATAAAATGTAAAGATTCAATGAGTACTTACCATCATGAATCGGATAATGGTTAAAATGGAGTGCATGAACCTTGGTGATTTTTGCAATAATATTAGCCGCTAAAGCCATGATTATTGCAATAAAGGGGTCATATATAAAGCGGTGACCACAATTGAAAATTAACCTTGGTGATTTTAGAAATGGTGTTTCCATGTGGTATCTTCTTATTCAAATTTTTTTGCAATCTCCTCGGGAAGATCAAAAACAATGAACTTGAACCTTAAAATATAACGTCACACACAAATTCATGTCAATAGAGGAACTTTGAAACAAGATTAGCCAAATATCATTCAATATACACACCCTTGGATCTCGCAATTATGTGTATTTTTCCAATTTCATCGCCAGACGCTTGTATATCTGAAGATAAAAATCCAATTACAGATCTAGCGGACAAGAACCCTCTAGCATAAGCAGGATCACGAGTTAGCTGCAATGTAACTTTTCCCTATGACAGAAGTGTAAAATCAACATTGATAAACATATGATAAATGAGTTACTCACAGAGACTTTACTAAAAGACCCTGTAAAATTTAAGGGGTCCTATTGTGTAGTACCTTTGACCACCTAATCAATACATTCAATTAAGATACAAGCTTATTTCAATGACATAAACAGTTGCTATTTTTAAAATTGTTAATCCATAACTAACTTGCTCATATGAAATAAGAGATCGGGATGAGGGAGGTCGCGAAAAACCACTCAATTGTGCTATTCCCCATTCATCGATCAATTTTTTGTGTACAATTGGGGTAAAGAACTCCACAGACTTCGGGATGAACTCAACTAAGGGTGGCAACAACTTGCTCAAATTGATGACTCCAAAACCTCTTCTACAAATTTGGTGGGCTAATAAAATCAAACTTGCCGCCACATCACGCTCAAGTGCTACCGATCGTTCTCCTCTCGGTTATTAGTGAAGATCGAATGGTCGAACCTTCTTTTCCCCTTGCGTCCAAAGTCGACTTTAACGATGAACAAATGTCTCTGCGTCTGAGGAAATAGAAGCGATGATGAGCAAAAACATTATTAAAAAGAATGTTTGCGATGAAATTGTGCACAAAAACCCATAAAAAACCCATAATTATTTTAAGATACAAAAGTCGAATGGAAATCAACCAACTCAGATCTTTCAAGTAAACACACATCCAAACAAACCAAGCCGATTGAGAATCATAACATTATTAGACAAAAAAATAAATATAACATGATAAATATAATAAAACGAATCAAGAATGTGCACTTTTTAACCTGTGCACAATAGCACTTTTCAATCAAGCGAACAAGTATAAGCTAGATTTCTGTAATTAAATAGCACCTGCTAATAAATGGTTCAAGGAAGAATATATTGAGAAAAATAAAATTTAGAAAATTGACTCATAATAGAGAAAATAAATAGAAAATATCGGAGATGCAATATAGTTTGTCAAGGAACTGTTAATTGCATTCAATAAAGAAGAGACGGTGCCTCACCTTGCAGTATTCCACATATGTCCAGCAACAGCTGGGAATAATAGCTCATTCTGAAACACTGATTATTAAACATAGAGCATATCTATAATATATCTACATAATACTCTTTCCATTCCGATAAAAGAGTCACCTTTGAGTTTGATCAAAGTGACATTGAGAAATTTATTTAAATTTTTAAATAATACTAACTATTGGATTCATCAAAATCAAATAAATTCAAGGCCAATTTGAAATTTTAGGATTTCACAAATTCACTACTAAAAATACTCTTTTTATGTTATGTGTATAAACTATCGGGATCAAGGACGGAGGACCTCGGGATCAAGGACTCTGTCAACTATGCAGGGAGAAGCGAGATGAAAGACACCGGTGGTGCCATTAATGGCGCCAATGACAATGGAGTCGTATACTTCGAGGGATCGATTTGGAAGAGATGAAGTCGCGATTGTTAAATACATTCCTTGCTCTAGGGCTTGGAGATGCTTTGTTTCTCTCTCGTCATCTTCTCTTGCACAAAACAAAGAGGTGTGGGTGAGGAGGGAGAACCGAGAATGAGAGAGTGAGAGAGTGAGAGAGTGAGAGGAGAAGGTCTTACGTCTTAGATCTTCAACTTCTTCTGCTACGCGTCTGTCTGCTGCGTATGAGATTTGGGGATGGAATTAGGGCTGAGCATGAGAGAAGAGATTTAGGGGAGTTGAGAGGGATTGAGCCTAAATTTTATCTCTCAGTTGTGTATAAGATCAGAGAGAGGATTTGAAATTTGAATTCGGGGGTTTGAGAGAGAGCTGCTGACGTGAATTGGATGGGACGTTTATGTATTCTCTCTCTGCTCTGTTTTATATATATAGATTCCTACACACACATTCTAAGATCTGAATTCAGCCATCTTGCACATGTTAATGATGCCCACAAAATATAAAAAACATTTTTATTAATAAAAATATATAAAACTTCCAAAAATCAATTATATTGGAACTTCAGAACTTCAATAATTCATAATAAATAGCCCTTTTGTCAGAAAAATTCAAACCACATGTCTTTTCCATAGGAAATTTTATTATCTACAACTTTACAGAAGAAAGGTTTTCTAAATTCCAAATAGAAATTGACCGAAATCCACAAACGGACGATTTTACATGCTATAATCAAATTTCAGTCAAGAAATGGGCCCACATACATGTTTAACATGTTTTAAACAACTTTTGTAACAAAAATACTCTTCCTCCTCATATACTCATATATTCCACATTCATTGTAAAAATATCATCATTATTATATTATAATAATATAATAAAATATTATTTTATCAGAAAAGATAAAATATCGATTTTCAACAATTGTCACTTTAAAAACTTTCTCCATCTATATCCACATAAAATGAATATTTTTCTCATCATATAAATCAATAATTAATTATTCACAAATAATATTACCGAATCACAATACTAACAACCAGGCATTTTTCAGGAAAGAGGGGGCTTTCCAATAAGGATTTCTCCTTACTGGCGCGCAATTAGGTGACCAAACCTCTCCTTAGACAGAACTTTCTAGACATTGCCAATAATGTTATCTAATAATATTATTCAGATAATATGAATTATTGCTTTGATAATGGAAAATACTGTGTAGTGACAATTATTGAAACAACAGTAATATAAAATATCAACGCAACAATTATTGAATCAATAAAATAAAATACCAAAGCGATAATTCTTCAACAATTATTGAGTAGTGCCTTCTTACGTAAGAATTAATAATTGGTGCAATCATGTGCTCTTCTTGCAACAACGCGACATTCTTGTGTTTTAACCAAGGGTATTCCAACAAGATTAATGGTAACAACTACGCCGTTATTTATAAACAACTTATACTTGTCGTTTTCTTCATCCAATCGCTTTCCGTTATGGGACCCACACAAGGCTGCGCCATCGTACGAATATTCCACGACCAAACGAATATTCTCCGATAAAAATGAATATTTTATAACCACTTGCTTATTTGAAATATTTGTGTATTTTACCCATAACTAACCACATTAATCAAATCAACCCTTACTATTTAAAAATAATAAATATAGGAAATTTAATTTCATTATTAATAAGTTGGGGTCTTACAACCTCCCTCCTTATGAAATTAGTCCTCGAAATTGACGTACGTACCTGGTGTTTCGAAAAGATGAGGATACGTCGCTTTCATTTCCGTTTCCAACTCCCAGGTCATTTCCTCAATAGCATGGTTTCTCCACAAAACTTTAACTTGTGGTATGACCTTCGTGCGTAGGACATGCTCCTTCCTATCCAAAATCTTGACAGTAATACCTCTTAAATGCGTTAAGTCTTCTTGGCTATCTCGTCCTGGTTCTAACTCAATAACGTAGTTCGGGTCTTTCACATATTTACGAAGCATGGATACGTGAAAAACATTATGAACACGAGACATACTTGGAGGTAACGCGAGTCTATAGGCCACATTTCCTACTCGATCAAGAATCTGAAATGGACTAATAAATCGTGGATTGAGCTTTCCTCTCTTCCCAAATCTTGTAACTCCTTTCCATGGAGCAACACACAATAATACATGATCCCCAATACTAAATTCCATGTCCTTTCGATGAAGATCTGCATAACTCTTTTGTCGATCCTATGCCATTTGTATACGTTGTCGAATCATTTGAATATTTTCTGTAGTCATACGTACCAACTCGGGTCCCAACAATGTTTCTTCACCCACCTCATCCCAACATATTGGAGAGCAACACTTTCTTCTATATAATGCTTCGAATGGAGCCACACCTATACTTGCTTGATAACTGTTGTTGTAGGAGAATTCCACCAATGGTAAATACTTATCCCAACTCCCTTTGAAGTCTAGGACACAAAGTCTTAAAAGATCTTCAAGAGTTTAAATAGTCCTCTCGGATTGTCCATCCGTTTGAGGATGGTATGCCGAACTAAATCATAAATCTGTGCCCATATCTTTTTGCAAGCTAACCCAAAATTTTGAAGTGAATCTTGGGTCACGATCCGAAACTATGGATACTGGTATGCCATGAAACCTCACAATCTCATTCACGTACATACTAGCAAGACGTTCAAGGGAATAAGTCTCTCGTATCGACAAGAAATGAGCAGACTTGGTTAATCTATCAACAATAACCCAAATAACATTTATGCCTTGAGAAACTGTGGGAAGACCCATAACGAAATTCATGGTAATATGTTCCCACTTCCATTTTGGAATCTCAAGTGGTTTCAATGGACCCTTAGGCACTTGATGCTCTGCCTTTACACGTTGACAAGTTAAACACATCGAGATAAACTTTACAATCTCTCTCTTCATATTATTCCACCAAAATGTATGTCGAAGATCACGATACATTTTGGTACTTCCAGGATGGATTGCAAATGGTGTATTGTGTGCCTCCATCATAATCTTGTACTTCAAATCAGAATCGTTAGGAACACAAAGTCTGGAGTGGACTCAAAGTATTCCTTCTTCATCGATTCTTGCCTCGGGAATAACACCTTCTTGTACTTTCTTCTTCATACGCATCAGCTCCGGGTCTGTGACTTGAGCAACTTTAACTTTTTAGATTAAAGTTTGTACTATACGTATACTTGACATTATTGCATGGGTCCCCGGAGTCTTGAATTCTATTTTTATCTTTTGTAAATCACACAAAATGGGCCTTTGTGTTGACAACATCACACTCGTTCCCGCGTATGATCTTCTATTCAATGCGTCGGCTACTACGTTCGCTTTTCCATGATGATATTGAATGGTATGGTCGTAGTCTTTCAATAGCTCAAGCCAACGTCATTGCCGTATGTTGAGTTCTTTTTGGGTGAAGAAATATTTGAGGTTTTTATGGTCTGAATACGTGACTCCCCAAAATTATACATCACCTATTCCGAATCGTCAAATACATGGTACAAAATACAAATACAACTTAATTATACAAGCTGTGCAAGTAAAAATGCGACAAAACATAAGTCAGACTTTTAATACAAATATTGTCGTCTGACAATATTCAAACTCAAATTCAATATTATTACATTTATTTTCCACTATTTCACCGAATAGTGAGGACTACTAATGCTATCATCAATTAATTACTCCCGTTCCCCGACTAGTCCCTCGCTACATTCTCATTTCACGAAGAAACAATAAAAGTAAAAGGTGAGCTCAACTAGCCCAATGAGAAATATTATAACTAAGATAATGCAAAATATATTATCGTTAGCCTTCAACATGTTGTTAAACCGATACAATATAACAACCATCAAGTTTAATCGCAGCGAACAAGCAATCCATTAAAAGAGTCAAGTAGAGAATAAAATCTACTATCTTTTATGATTTAAAAGGTTTTTCATCACTTTTATCGTTGAGACTCGACAATAAATAATCCACATCATCGAATCACCCCCGCACTACTGGCGAAGGATATTCTTTAGTATCACGACCACAATTATCCATGCACTCTACGGGCCAAGAATATTTGTGTATTCAATAATGGTCATGATCATGCCAACAATCGTCCATCAATGCACTACGGCCAATGAGGACTTTTACCACATCATTTGTAACATTACGGTCTTGATTACAATCAATAATCCTCGTCATAATCATACCAAGTCCATCTATGCAATATAGGCCACGATGACTTTCAACAAAATATAAACATGAGGATGATGACAATGATATAAGAATTCAATAAAACAAGTTCAAGAATTATTTTATCCGAGGAACTAATAACGTCCCAAATTGTCAACATGATCTTCGCTTTGTAGAGTAAAAAATCAAGAATGCTCGGAAGAATATTTCCATGAAAAGATCTTTGGATGAAGCGCAAATATTAAGGATATTCCACTAATTTCATGGAGTATAGAAGTCAAAACTTTAACTAATCGAGTATAATAAGGAATGGAATAACAAAAGAAATCACCGGTATCGATAGACCGCATGCAGGTGAGTTATTCCAATGTAATAATAAATAACGGAATCGGTCCCGTAAGAAAACGCACGCATGTGGGATATTCCAACAGAATAATAAAGATTTTAATCGGTCCGTAAGAAAAGCGCATGCATAAGATATTCCAACGAATAATAAAGAAGGAACCAGGTCCGGCGTAGAATGCACATACAGGATGTTCCAACAGAATGATAAATAATGGAACCAGGTTTGGCGTAACGCACAAAAGCAGGGATGTTCCAACAGAATGATAAAGAATGGAATAACGTAAGAATTTCACCAAGTATAGGGTAGCTTGGCGTATCAGTTATTCCAATGAATAATAAAGAATGGAATAACAGAAGTTCTCTTCATGGATAAGAAAGAAATAATACTCCCTACGAGGACAACAAATAATATTCCCTATCTTTAGAAAAACTGGATACTGAAATAGTGACGTAGCAGACTTCTCTTCTTCTTTCTATAATTTCTCTCTATAATAATCGCTCTAAAGCTTTTGTGAATTGGTGAGAAATGAAGGACGAATGAGCTTCTATTTATACAAAAATATAGTTTCGATAATTGCACGTTTTGGGGCTCGAAAAATTTCAGTACAATACCTCCAACTTTTCCTTTATTTTTAATTTAATCATAGAAGTATTATCAAACTTGCACCACCTCCCCTAATAGTAAATAATGTGATTCAATAGTAAATTATGTGAATCAATAGTTCTAGACATGTGAAAATACGAATTACAGTATAGTACCTCCATCTATACATCCATTTTTAACTTAGTCATGCTAGTATTATCAATCTTGCACCAACTCCCCTATTAGTAACAAGAATGTGAAACAATAGTATACACATGTGAACAAATAGTTATAATCATGTGAAATAATAGCAATCAATTGCTCATTTATCCGGTTAAATACCCGATTGGTCAATATAACCTCCAGACATCAATTATCATCCGAATAAATGTCGATTTTCACTAACACAAATAATTCCAACACAATGAAACCATTTTTATCAAAAATATAAATTTTGAAATTTAAAAGTTTGACTTTTTCAAAAAAGTCAACTGTTGACTTTTTGACCAAATAGTGACTCCCGAAAAATTTTATGTTTATAGACTATTTTTACTAATTTCGTCGTTCCGGACTCAAATATCACGTCCGCGTCTCCAAATTCAACACCGAACACAACTTCAATTTTAATAACATTCATCATTAATATTATAACTCACAATATTTATCAACCAGGTCGTTCCCATGAAAGAGGGGGCTTTCCAATAAGGATTTCTCCTATCATGCGCGCAATTAGGTGACCAAACCTCTCCTTGATGAACTTCTAGACATTGTAAATATTGCAATTTAATAATATGAATAACTTTGTCGTCTCAATTATTGATTTAATAAAATAACATATATTATGATGATATCTTATGATAATAATCGAATCAATAATATAAGAGATATGATGCGACAATTACTTGTAGTAATAATTAAGTATAACCGAGTGACTTCTCACATAAGCATCAATAATCAATCTGGTGTGCTACTATGCAACCACGCCAGACATCTTTTACTTTACTACTTAGGGTAGTTCAACAGTTAACGGTAAAACTTCCGCCGTTATTTTCATAAAGTATTTTTGTCGTTTTCTTAATCCGACAATAATTCCGTTGTGGGGGTCCACTAATGATTGTGCCGTTATACCAATATTTCTTGTTAAAACGAATATTCCCCGACCAATCGAATATTATATAACAACTTGCATACTTTGCAAAATTTTTAAATATTACCCACAACTATAACATTATATCAAATCCACACCATAATATTCAAAAATATATTTCGAGAAAATTTAATCTTTATTCAAAAAGTTGGGGTCTTACAACCTCCCTTTCTTATGAAATTGCGTCCTCGAAATTAGGTCGCGTACCTGGTATGTCGAAGAGGTGAGGATACTTTGATTTCATTTCAGATTCTAACTCCCAGGTCATTTCCTCAACATCGTGATTTCTCCACAAAACTTTGACTTGAGGTATAACCTTGGAGCGTAGAATATGTTCCTTCTTATCCAAGATTTTAATAGGAACCTCTTCATACGTTAAATCTTCCTCTATTTCGGCCCATTCTAACTCAATAATGTGGTTCGGGTCTTTCACATATTTACGTAACATGGATATGTGAAAAAGCGTTATGAACACGAGACATATTTAAGCGAGAACGCAAGTCTATAGGCCACGCCCTACTCGATCGAGGATTAAAATGGGCCAATGAATCAAGGATTGAGCTTTCCTCTCTTTCCAAATCTTTTAACTCCTTTCCATGGAGCAACACGTAACAACACATGATCTCCAATATCGAATTCTACGTCCTTTCGATGAAGATCAAAGATAACTCTTTTCGATCTTGTGAGGTTTTTTTATCGTTGTCGAGATCATTTGAATCTTTTCCGTAGTCATACGTACTCAACTCTGGTCCCAACAACGTTGCTTCACCCACCTCATCCCAAAGATCTTTGAGAACTACACTTTCTTCCATACAACGCCTCGAATGGAGCCATGCCAATACTTGCTTGATAACTGTTGTTGTAGTAAAACTCCACCAATGGTAAGAACTTGTCCCAACTTCCCTTGAAGTTAACGACACAGAGTCTTAATAGATCTTCAAGAGTTTGAATCATCCTCTCCAACTGCCCGTCCGTCTAAGGATGATATGCCGAGCTAAATCGTAAATCCGTGCCCATAGCTTTTTGTAAACTAACCCATAATCTTGAAGTGAATCTTGGGTCTCGATCAGAAACTATGGATACTGGCATACCATGCAATCTTACAACCTCGTTTATATATATACGAGCAAGACGTTCAAGTGTATAAGTTTCTCGTATCGGTAAGAAATGAGCAGACTTGGACAATCTATCAATAATGACCCAAATCGCATCTATGCCTTGAGAAATTTTGGAAGACCGATAACGAAATTTGTGACAACCCGAGAATTTAGACAATTTATGAAAATCATAATTGATTGATTTAAGGTTCAATATTAGGACCTAGACAGGAAATAAGTGTATGAAATTGGCAGTTATGTAATGAAATTCCAAGAATTTCAAAAGTTTTGAACAAAACTTGAATTATGTGATAGACTATAAGTGATAGTCTAGTAATGAGGTATAAGATTATGGTAGATTTAAAATTCTTTTGAAGAATTATCAGGGATACGTATCGAAGTGAATACTAGTTGGTATATTTGATTATATATGTGAACCGTAATGATTTAAGATCAAGGATTGATCAGATAAGTTATAACTTTAGAAAATCCTAAAGTTATGTTAATCATATGTTTATTAAGTTAGAAAAATCTAACGAACTGTTAGAAACACTAACGATACGCTCAGAAACTTTAATTTTAGTTTTGAAAATCCGAAACCCTAATTCAGATATTTAAAACCCTAATTTGAGAATTTAAAAGCTAAGTGTAAATATGTGGGAGAATAATAGTATTTAATTATATACTAATTCTAAGATATTTATTTTATACCACTCGGTTAATTAATTTTATAACCTAATTATAGCAAGTCTAATTGGGTTAAGGAAATAGATGTGAATGAGCAAGAATTGGTGTTTTAATGGAGAAGTGAAAACCCTAATTAAATGAATTGGGTTGGATAAGAATTAAAGGTATTTGACTATGTATAGCTCAAGTGTGGCCAAAGAAGTGAGTAAGAGACCAAGCAATACATTAAAGGAATGACTCAATTTTTAACCCAAGTGGGAGAGGAATTTTTGGACATTTGTCAACTCAAATAAGAGGTAAAATAGAAAGCAAATTGGGAGCATTTTTAGGCCACATGGCCACTATTTAGAGAAAGAAAGAAAGGGAGATGAATGTAATAAATGTTCACTTTAGTTGGTTATCAAATCTCACCAAACTCTCCATGTGTCATTTTTTTATTGTCCAACACATTAGCATTTCTTGCAAGAAAAGCTTGGTAATTAATAAGGGAGAAAGGAGAATTGATGGATCAAATAAGGCATGGCAGTTGAGCATAAGGAAAAAAAAAGAAAAAAAGAGAGGCTTAGATAATTAGGAGATATCTTATTTCTTCCATCTCCTATTATTCTTCTAGCAAAGAACTAAAGAGAGAGAGAAAGAAAGAGAGAGAGAGAACGGCAATATGAGAGAGAGAGAGAGAGGAGGCTTGGCAGCTCAAGAGGAGAAGAAGAGGAGTTTTGATCTTCATACACCAAAGATCCATCCATGAAAGAAGCTATGAAGAAGAAGAAGAAGAAGGAGAGCAAGTAATAAAAGGTATAAACCTTTTGTTTAGTTAATTTTGATGGTTGTAAATCAAACCTTGAATCCATAGTTCTCAACTCAAAAACTTTAGATCTATGTGTTGATAAGTGTTTATTGTTTGGATCTACCCCTAATGGGTGTTAAATTGGTGAGAATCAAAGGAATAGAAAAAATGGAAATTTTCTAGAAAAGTTAAAGTGTTTTGATATGGTGTTTTAGATCAAGTGTTGAACTTATGATTTTGAACCATAAGTTTATGATCTTGAACATGAGAACTATAGATCTACATGATAAATGATATTTTATGGTTAGATCTTGCCATTTTTAGGGTTGATAAGCTTGAACAAAGAAGAAGAACCAAAACAGTTTTTTGTTTTAAATGAATTAATGAACTGCTGCTCTAAACAGAAAATTTCGGATTTGTTAAGGTGCTCTAAAAATTCTGGACTTGTGATATGTTATAGTACACTCAATAAGCTTTCCATAGACTCAAAGCGGACTAAATCCGACATCGGAGGAGCAAGTTATGGAATTTTTACCAAACTACACAAAGTTAAGAAAACTGTGAAAAGGACAGTTTTGGAGCAGCCACTTCCGGGCTAAATTCCGGGAGCTAAACATATCCAAATATGGATTGTGATATATGAAAACTATAGTTCGGAAAGATACAAATCCAACAAAATTGACGGATCATTAATCGGAGTTACAGATTTCGTTTTATTTAAGTTTTGGTGAAGGACTCCAAAACTGCCAAAGTGCAAAAAGTTTCTGGCCAAAATTTTCCAGGGCCTGTTTCGGACATTTAGTTAATGAGAAAAATTCCAGGCTTTTGGGAAATGAAAATATATGGTAATATGTAGCTCGTGTTCAAAAATGAGCTAATTCCGAGTTAAAACGACCAAGTTATGACCATAATAATTTTTGTGATTTTCCGACGAAATGCTATAAACGGAGTTCTACAACTCCGATTGCCACGAAATTTAAAATGGAGTATCACGTTAACATATATAAGGTTATGCCAAGAAATGGGCATTACTGGAGTTAAGCACGAGGTAGCTAATTTCTTAAGCTACGCACTAAAATTAATTAAGGAAAAATAGATTTAATGTTTTTAAAATCATATAAAAATGATTTTAAGTGTTATAAAAATAATTTAAGTTATAAAATATAACTTTTGATATTTTGGCATGAAAATATTAATATTTTAATATTAATATTAATTATCGGATAATGAATTTAAGTGTTTAAAAATCAAATAATTATGATTTTAAGGTATTAAAATATTTTGAAATATTATAATTATATTATAATATTATGTAAGGATTTTCATTAATATTTTATATTAAATGAATATTAATGATTAAGGAATTATGTGGTATTTAATTTATTTAAATACGGTTTTAATGATTGGAAAATCATGATAAATGGTAATAATTATCCGAAAATTATTACGAGCCTAGGAAAAAATGTTTTGTCTGATAAGAAATTATCCGAGATAATTGTTAAGTGTTCAGGAAGAGTTTAATTGAACTTAAACTTGAGTATTGTTCGACTAGACCGTCGGGATGATAGAATGGTGTCGATTTAAGTCGAATCGAAATAGTTTGACTGATATTAAGTCTTATGTGCTGTATAGACTGATAGGGTTATGTGTTATGTGTTTAGGTTATTCTGTGTATTTAAATATAACAGAATTATACTGTGATTCTAATATTGGAGATCTATATTATTAATATTAGGTCTTCGGGTAAAGCGTTATAAATGCGTTGCGGTAATCAACGGTTCAGGCAAGTTTTTCAGTTCTATTATGTTTGTGGATGGAATGTAGTTATGTGTTAAATTACATATCATGCTCTATGAATTGTTAAAAGTCAAAATATGACTAAGTTAATTGGGTTATGGAACTCAATCTATATGTGATTACATTGTTGTATGATGTAACTCGATAAATTAGAAATGTATAATGTGTGAATGAATGTTTTGTAAGGAATTATTGATGCATGTAGTATATGCATAGTAAAGAATATATGATGCATGCTGATATGCATATTAAAGGAAATGTAGTGCATATGGAATTGTGTGCTATGTGAAACATGATAGATTGTTAAATTTGTCAATTACATCGAGCTCAATCTTGCAAACATAAACTTTTGCGAGTTAATGACGTTAGACAATATTATTTACTATCTGCGGATGATGAAGATTGAGCGATGCATAAAATGGATACATTTTCTTGATTTAGAAATGGTATAGATCTATGATTGATAGTTTTATCAAATGAAATTTCCAGCTAGTACAGGTTTAAAATGTTGAATAGATAAAGAAGGTTTATATTGAAATGAGAATAGATATGATTCTTAAGCAAATGAATCATCGATAGAAAAGATAATGCCAAGTACAGCTTGGGATAAAATGTGCGGCTAGTTTGTAATAGTATAGTTGAATAATATGTTATGTGTTGGATAATTTATGAATTGTGTAATAAGTAAAGGTTACTCGACCTTGGGGAATAGTGTGTAAATTTAATGTATAAACAATTTATGTTTGTATCTTTCGCGAAAAGTTATAGTAAGATTAGCGAACCGAATCCGCGGCGATTTGGGGCCCGGGTTCGGGGGTTGCTACAAAATCCATGGTAATGTGCTCCCACTTCCATTCTGGAATTTCAAGTGGGTGCAATGGACCTTTTGGTACTTGATGCTCCGCTTTAACTCATTGACAAATTAGACACCTTGAGATAAATAGAGCTATCTCTCTCTTCATATTGCTCTTCCAAAATGTATGACGAAGATCACGATACATTTTGGTACTCCCAGGATGGATTGCAAATGGTGTGTTGTGCGCCTCCATCATGATTTTATACTTTAAATCAGGGTCGTTAGGAATACAAAGTCTGGAGTTGACTCGAAGTATTCCTTCTTCATCGATTCTTGCTTCCGGCATAGCACCTTCTTGCACTTTCTTCCTCAGACGCATCAGCTCCAGATCTATAACTTGAGCAACTTTAACTTTAGAAATTAAAGTCGGTTCTACTCGTATATTCGCCATCATCACATGGGTCCCTGGAGTCTTTAACTCTATCTTCATCATTTGCAAGTCACACAAAATGGGCTTTTGTGTTGTGAATATTGCCCTCGTACCCGCATATGATCTTCTACTCAATGCGTCAGCTACCACGTTCACTTTTCCAGGATGGTATTGGATGGTATGATCATAATATTTCAATAGTTCAAGACAACGTTGTTGTCGCATGTGGAGTTCCTTTTGAGTGAAGAAATATTTGAGGCCTTTATGATCCGTAAAGATCTTCACTTTCTCTCCATACAAGTAATGCCTCCAAATTTTAAGTGCGAAGACAACAGCTGGAAAATCTAGATTATGAGTAGGATAATTCCTCTCATATTCTTTGAGTTGTCTTGAGGCATAGGCTATGACTTTCCCATGTTGCATGAGAACACATCCTAACCCTTTGCTCAAGCATCATCAGAGATGACAAATCCTCCGAACCGGATGGTATTGTCGAACAGTCTTTGAAATGAGTCTCCTTTTGAGTTCTTGAAAATTCTTCTCACATTCCTCGCTCCAATCGAACTTTGTATCTTTCCGAGTCAGCTGAGTTAATGGAGTAGCAATTCGAGAAAATCCTTCCACGAATCTCCGATAATAACCAGCTAAACCAAGAAAGCTACGTACTTCGGTCACTGATTTGGGTTGCTCCCAGCTTTGAATAGCTTCAATCTTTGCCAGGTCAACGGATATTCCATAAATTGATACTACGTGCCCAAGGAATGCTACTTCCTCAAGCCAGAACTCGCATTTCTTTAACTTTGCATAAATCTTATATACACGAAGCTTTTGGAGTATCAGCCTCAAGTGTTGCTCATGATCTTCACGGCTTTTGGAATAAATAAGGATGTCATCAATAAAGACGACCACAAAGTGATCCAAATATTCCTTGAATACTCGGTTCATCATATCCATGAAGGCAGCAGGAGCATTAGTCAATCCAAAAGACATGACTAAGAATTCATAATGCCCGTACTGAGTTCTGAAAGCAGTCTTTGGAATATCCTCAGTTTTAACCTTTAGCTGATGATATCCAGAACGAAGATCGATCTTTGAAAAAAATTGTGCTCCTTGTAACTAATCAAACAGGTCATCAATACGTGGCAATGGGTACCTATTTTTGATGGTGACATGATTCAACTCCTGATAATCAATAAAAAGTTGCATACTCCCATCTTTCTACTTCACGAATAGAACAGGAGCACCCCAAGGAGACGATTTGAGACGAATGAAACCAATGTTTAACAATTCCCTGCAATTGGGTCTTTAACTCCACAAGCTCAATAGAGCCATTCGATATGGGGCTTTGGAAATGGGTTTTGTACCGGGTTCAAGGTCGATACAAAATTCAACTTCACGCTCTGGGGGTAGGCCAGGAAGTTCTTCAGGGAATACGTCAGGAAATTTATTAACAATAGAAATATCCTTCAAATCGATATTTTGTTTAAATTCGTGACATGAGCTAAGAAAGCTTGACATCCATTTTTCAATAAACGAATAGCTTTATGGCTTGAGATGACCGTGATTAATTTTAATGGTTGGGTCGCTTGAATTCGCATAATAGGTTTATTAGGAATATGAAAGCTAACAACCTTACGAAAACAATCAATTTTAGCATGATGAGTAGTTAACCAATCAATCCCTAGAATCACGTCAAATGCAAGTATTTTTAAGGAGATAAGATCGACAGGTAACGTGCGGTTACCGATTTGAATCAAACAAGACTTATAAACAGTGGATGTAATAAAGGTTTCTTCTAATGGAGTTTCAACAGATAAGTCAAAGTCTAATTTCTCCGGAGTCAAATTTAAACGTTGAGCGCAAGTAGGAGAAATAAAAGAATGGGTAGAACCGGTATCAAATAAGGTATAGACTTCACTAGAGTTTATGATAAGCTTACCCGTGATAACCTCGTTCGGGTTCCTTGCTTTCTGGGAGGTCACAACAAACGCTCTCCCTTGTACTACCAGCTTTGACTTTTCTGGGACGGCCTTTGGTGCCTCCATCCTAGCTGAATTTGTCTTCGGTGAACAAAAAAATCGAGCTAAGTGACCTACTCTTCCACAATTATAACATGTTTTTGACGGCATCGCGCAGTTTGGACTGATGTGTCCCTCCCCTCTGCATTTGAAGTATATGATAGGTGGTCGTTCTCCTTCCTTAACAACGGGTGCTGGTGCTGACGTCTTTCCATCATTGTTGAATCTCCTTTTCTTGAAATGTCCATTTTATTGTCTTAGCTATGATTACCACCGGGTGGTTACCATTTCGCATGTTGATTCCTCCACGTTTGTTGTCAACGCTCAATGGCTACCGCTACTACTGGTATTTTCATTTTGCCGGTACCGCTTTCTCTTGGTTATATTGACTCATTTTCGCTCCAACAACCGAGCCCTATTTACAACATCCTGAATACAAACACAGTTTATGAGAAATAAGATATTATCGTATCTCCTGCTTCAAACCTCTTAAAAACATTCGGTCATTCGCTCCTCATTATCAACCAAATGGGATGTAAACCGGATAACTCATAAATTTAGCCTCGTATTGCGACACGGTCATATTATTTTGTTCCAACTTGATAAGCTCCACCTCCTTCATATGACGAATACTTTCGAAAAAGTACTTGTCGTTGAACGACTCTTGGAACTTCTCCCAAGACATCTTGAAGTCGTCAGTTGGATGCGTTTACGATTCCCACCAGTAATTTGCCTCTTCACGCAACATAAAGGTGGCGAAGGGAACCTTTTGTTCCTCGGAGTATCCCAAGACATTAAATATCTTGGTTATCTGCTTTATCCATGCTTCCGCCTTAAGTGGTTTTGGCTCTCCAATAAACTCTGGTGGTCGCAGCTCCTTGAACTATTTGGTGGTGACCGTCTGAGAGTTGCCAGTGTTTCCACATGCATTTTGGACAGGAGCCGCTCTCGCCTGATGTTGTATGAATTGCAGATCAAGTGAAGACTTGTAATTTAAAAAGATAGAATTTAATTATAAACTAGTTTAATGAACTGTTATGTATCCTTGGTGGCGGATAAAAGTCACTCTTGTAAGATGAAATGAATAATGTAATTATCATTATTTGTAATAAAAGAGGTCATAAGGTTCCGTAACACGGGATATGAGAGTGTATGTTGTTATATTTCAAATATATAATGATGTATGTTGATGAATGATGTACTGTGACGTACTGAATCCGGTGTGAAGATAGAATTTGGATTTCAGGCGCCACAAGTTAATATCGAGCTGATAGGTTATAAACCTTAGGTAGGAGTACCTATGACTATAATCATAGAGAGAAGGATAAGAAGATCACCACGTGAACATAGTGAATCGTAGTAACAGATGAGCTGTTAAACGATGAATGATTTATAGCTTATGCTATGAATGAAGGGTACTACGCAGTAGTACGGGAAGAAGAACTTAGATTTAGTGTGAAGGATAATATATGAATTAAAGAAAATTTGTATTAAGTAGAGAGAGATTTAGAAGTTGTAAAATTTCAATTGAGGACTCATGTGATAGCTGAGTTGTATGAACCTTTATTATGGGCAGAGGTTTGTGCTTGGTGTAACAACTGCTTAGCTTATTACAGTGATAATTATTGGAATTGGTCGCGCTATCAAGATGTATATGGCGAGAAGGTGAATCTTTTCTCATGTATATACTTGATAGGTAGAGAACGATAAGGTAGGTGCGAGTTCTTGAAACTCATACTTATGGTAAGTTCGTGACTCATAATAATATGGTATGTTTTCGAACTTCTCAGCGAATGGACGCCTATGGTCTGTCTGGATGTTCTTAAACTCATATTATTGTGGAAAGTTCCTGAACTCATAATATGTGGTAAGTTGATGGACTGTACTAAGGTATAGGATGTTTAGACTAAAAACACGTTGTGTTCAGTAGGCTTAGTATTGAAGGTGCTAGAGAAGATTAAGTATTGTCGCAGTAAGACAATGAAGGAAGATAGAGAATAGGATATTCCAAGTCATCTAGCTATACTAGATTTCAAACTTTATTGAACTCGTGCTGATATGTACATTTTGAAAAAGAAAGAATTGGTTCAACTTTTGGAACCAACATATTTTAAAAGAGCTATTCTTGGTATGTCTATGCCAATTGCTTCGGCTAGACATAAATTGATTTGAAATATCAAAATGAATTTTATATCATCAGTGCATTTGATGCAAGGATGGTAAAACGATGGAGTTATTAATGCAATTGAACCTAGTGTTGGATGTGATCTTAGGATCAACAACCCGCTATGGTATGATGTATAATGACGAAGTCACAAACCATTGAAGTCCTCAACGTCTCAGTAAAACTACGGTATCATGACGTCATAAACCGTTTTGATGTATTGCGAAAAGAATTTAAAGAAGTAGTCGATGTCAATTGAGTTGACTAGACGAATGTTTCACGTTGAAATCTAATTTATTGGTATGGTCTAAGCTACTTGATTCGGCTAGACAAATGGTATGTCTTCGAGCTTTCTTTGAGAACTTGTGCCAAACCAAATTGTTTTGGTGCGGAATCTAATGATTTAGTCTGAGGAGAACATGGAAGAGGTAGTTACTTTCTTTGTGATTGTAAACTGACCGTTAAAGAAGGGCTTACGACAAAATGCTGTTTAACCTAGTAAGAGTTCATGGTCATTTTGACCCCTTAGCAAAAGTATGAAAAGTTTTAAGAGGAAATTTTATATTCCTCGTTATTCCTTTTGCTTCATGATTCTTGATATGTTATGGGGGTTAGGAATGAGGGAAAGATAAGAACTCCATTGAAGAGAAGTTGAGAAGAAAGGTAGGCTAAAATTTCGAGGACGAAATTCTGTGAAGAATGGGTGAATGTGATGACCCGGGTAAGGGTGTGGTTTTAAGAAATTTCAAGGACGGAATTTTTATAAGTGGGGAAGAGTGTGACGACCCGAAAATTCGGGTTGTCCAGAATTTAGGTTTAAAGAATTAGTTATTAATAAAAGGAATTTTTAATAATATTATTATGTGCTATGTGTTTATTAATTGTTCTATAACCTAGGATGATTATAAATTGTGAGTATTCTGGCTACGAGCTAGATTGAGTGAATAAGAATCTTCAAGAAGAAAACGAAAGTTTTCCGGGAACAAAATATTTTCGGGGAAAAAGACGAAATAGGCACTATTCATCCGTTTATGCTCGGAGATTTATTTTGAAATTCCGAGAAGTTATAGATTACGTTTAATTCTGAGACGTGATGTAATATTCAATAATATTTCAGTTATGGCAAAAATGAAGTTTTTGCCTGCGGACTCAAAACCTAGGGTTAGGAAAAGTGAGTTCCGAGAATTTTATGATCACGTATAATCATTAGGGTAAAACGTGACGGAAAACGCTTAACCTCGAAAAGTGTTTTTTAGTCTTTGAAGACCCAAAGAATACGTAAAAATTAGTCGGTAAAGTAAAGACGAAATATCCAAAAATATTTAGATTCCGAGAATCATGCAGCTTTTAAAAGCGTAAATCTAAACTGAAAGATTTGAACCACCTAAACTTACAAAAAGCAAGTTTCGTGAATAGTAAGGAGGTTAACTAAGGAGGTGGAAGTAGTAGACTTAGGTGTTAAGTAAACTTAAGTGTTAAGCAAACTTAAAGGTTAAGTAAACTTAAGGGCTAAGTAAACTTAGTGCCTAAGTAATGAATAGTAAGGAGGTTTGGGGGGCGAAATGACTATTTTGCCCTAGCTTTGGATTTTCTATAAATAGGAAGCTAACTTTCATTTAAATGGGATTTTGAAAATCCTACAACTAGAGAGAGAGAGAGAGAGTTCGGATGGGAGGATGAGAAGGAGAAAGAAGCAGAAAACTTTGCTCGTGAGCAACCTTTGTCTGACGGAAAGAGATTAAATGAGAACGGTAATCCGAAATCTAATCTCTTTTAAATTTTCTTTAAGTTTTTATGTTTAAAGACATAACTTAATGAAGATAAGAGGTAGATAAGGCTAGAGATGATTTCATATGGTTGAAATCATAAGAAAATGAAGAATAAGAATTAGAAATTTAGTTTATAAATTTCTTAAGAAATATAAGATTCAGTAATGAATTAGAGCGATCCAAATGGATTATATGAATAAGTAGGTGAAACAAGTAAGGAATAATGTTCTATAACATCAAATTCCAATAAAAAGTGGAATCGTAATCCAAAATATCGATTAAAATGAAGAACGAACGAAGAACACGCGAAGAACACGAAGAACGTTGTTGATGGACAAATTTAAAACCATCGTAGTGTAATTGTTGTTGATGGACAAGTTTAAAACCATCGCGTATAAGTTAGATGTGTATTGTTTGGTTAGGAACGGTAGAAACATTCATGAAGAACGGATTAAAACTTAACTATAACGAAGTTATGGCGAAATTTCGTAAAAGACGAACGAGAATTAGAAAGTTAGTAAATGAACCCGAACGTATAGGGTTTCATAAGAAAGTAAGAGAACATAGAAAACATGAGTCGTGGACTCAAGAACGAGCGAGTTCCGAGTTCGAATGATCGAATTACGGACGAACAAACGAAGAGCGTTAAAAACATAAAAATGAACGAAGGGTGAAGATCAAACCAATCGAATGGCACGTTAACGAATTCAGAACAAAGTTCTGTCCGAGGGGTATTGAAGTACGTAAGATAAGGAAGAGAATGGCTTTAGAACGACCTCATTCTGAGTTATAACAAATAAGTTATGGAAGTGGGAAGTAAGCATCTCAGAACGATCAAAGACTTAGAAGAATTTTTCAAGAATTAGGGCTTGGCGCCGCGGCGCCAACCATGCCTCAGAAGGTGGTCTTTGCGGCCATGCACTGTGGAGCCAAGTATCATAACTCGCTATATGAATGCATGAGAGAGATAAAAGGAGAGAGTGGCGCAAGTAAGCGCGCCAGTGTTGGGAAAAAGCTAGAGATGATCTTTTAACTGCTTAGCTCTTGGGGGAAATGTAAGGGACGATAAAGAATATAATATTCAACTAATGTAACACTTAATCAAGTGATGTAAACCTTTATTAAAGGTTGAACGTATTGATTAAACAAGATATAATGATAAAGAATATAATCGCGGGTTACGTAACCGATATCCGGGGACCGTAGTCGGGATGAACGAACGTGAGGAATTGCTATGGTTATGATTCCTTAGACGTTGAGTGACGAGGGTAATGAACAACATTTTGATGTTATATCATGTTAATGAGAGATAAGTGTGAAGCGTATAGACGTTGTGAACGCAATGTCGTTGCGATGGACGCTTGGTCTTAGCATACAATGATCGGTATGGCTTTGACACTAAGAACGAGTAATGAACATGGGGTTCATATAATGGATAATGAAATTATTAAATAGTATATGAATTATCAAGAAAGCCGTAACAAACGGTAATAAGATTAATGAAAGCCGAATGTGATTTGATAAAGAATGAATCCGGAGGGATGACATTTAGTTGTCAGAAAGCCGTAAGGAATAAGAAATTGACTTAATCGAACATTATAGTTTAATAGTTAGTATAAGTTAAGAGAAGTTAGGTTGTGGTAAAATCATAACCTTTGATGGTTGACATATGAGAGCTGGGCTAAACAATTCCTTCAGAGAGCGAAGGTATATATAGAATCCAAACCGATCTATGATGGCGGTGTAGATGAGACGCGGAACTTGTTTGTTGGTTTTTTGTGGAAACCACTCAGTACCATATGGACTACTAGCAGAGACGCGATGTGTGCTGAGTCCTAGAGAAGTTATAAGAATAAGATAAGAATATAAATCATCTAAGATGATGAACGTATGAGTAAGACATCTCCGTATGTCATAAAGCCGTAAACTGGTAAAGGAAGTTAGTCGCGTAAACTTATATTGCAAGAACGCGAACCCTAAGAAGTAAATCTAAGTAAACCAATGCGTAAGTTCAATATATGACTAATCGGTGTTTATGTTTTCTCCTTATGTGTTATATAGGAATTGAAATGAATACAGGTTAAAGCGTAAAAGCTGTAGTAGGCGTAAGACAAGTTTCCTAACTTCATTCATATTACATGAATGCTAGTTTCTTAAACTTCTCAGATGTTGTACTTGAGAAGTTCTGTCTATGTGCGAATATGTGATATTTGTACAAGGTGTTAGAATGTATGAGGCCTTGAGCCACAATTTGAACATTTTGTTGTTTTATGATATGAATTGTTACGTGATTGAGTACATTCAATACAAGTATGTCTTGTTTATACATGAACCGTTATTGGTATGTCTGTGCTAATGATTCTAGCCAGACAGGATGTGTATGAAAAAGGTAGAGGGATGAAAGTATTTCAAAGTAAAAATAATTGATGTTTTAAGATGATAGGAATCGAGACTATTCCTAGTATTCAAGCTGCTTCATAACCTTTGTTCGATTATAGAAGTTCTAAAGAAATGTTTTACTTCTGAAGTTGTTTGTTCAACTGTTATGACTTGCTGGGAAATTGAATGCTCACACTTGCTTTAAATGAAAAACAATTTTCAGCGAACAAGGTTAGAAGAACTTAAGGATCCCGTAAAGATCAAGCTAACGGTATCCAGATGAAGTACAATTCAGAAGGTGAATGAGCGAGAAGATCAAGTGAAGACTTGTAATTTAAAAAGATAGAATTTAATTATAGACTAGTTTAATGAACTGTTATGTATCCTTGGTGGCGGATAAAAGTCACTCTTGTAAGATGAAATGAATAATGTAATTATCATCATTTGTAATAAAAGAGGTCATAAGGTTCCAGAACCTGGGATATGAGAGTGTATGTTGTTATATTTCAGTATATAATGATGTATGTTGGATGAATGATGTACTCGTGACGTACGGAATCCGAGTGTGAAGATAGACCGGATTTTGGGGCGTCACAGCCACTAAGTCCAATTGAACATTTAAACAAGTCATAACACTCGGCAAAATGAGATTTGAGAGTCTTCTGGCGATTAAGCAAGTGACTTTTCTTCAAGTATGGTATCTCAAGTTTTTCTATCAAATATTTCAACATATTTGCATAAGCATCGTCGTAAAAAGTTCCATCAGTTACATTCCTTGTGCTTGCTCATAAAGCATTGCCTCAATGAACAATTCATCCATTCTATTTGTCCATTTCAAATTTTCTTTCTTTGAGGCTGGAATTTCATTTGTTGTTTTGGTCATGTTTATCCTATACAAATAATCATGAAATTAAAAGAAGCAACACATATATATAAACAACACACAAAACAATGGATAAATAATAAAGTAAAAAACTAACAATCTCATATAAACAATAAACAAAATATCATTCTAGTTACGACACGAATACTCGTCAAATAACATATTAAATAAAAATACCAAACGTACTATAAACTAGTTGTCAACATGAGATGAAACTCAAGAACTATTAACTTCATTTATGTAATCAATCCACATATCATTTGCAATAGAAGTCCTTAAATACTCAGCATGCGTTGCATCCTCAGCAACATCTCTTACATGATCATCAGGTTCATTCATTTGCTCTAGGAGCTCTCGATCAACTTCAGCAATAAGGTCATCATCAGGATCAACAGACATCAAGTAATTATGTAAAATGCAATATGCTAAAACAATTTCAGATTGAGTATCCACATCGTATTTTGGCTCAGTTGTGCTCCCAATAATCGGAAACCTTTTCTTTAGTACGCCAAATGCCCTTTCAATTGTATTACGCAATGATGCATGACGTAGATTAAATAATTCTTTAGGATTTTCTGGAGGTCGAGTTGAGTACTCTTTTAAATGGTAGCGAACACCTCTATAAGGTGTCATTAATCCGTTGGTAAATGGTAATCCGGCATCTACAAGATAATATTTTCCTAGAAAAACATAATATTAGTTACATGTAAAACAAAGAATTTTTTAAATTAAATCCTAAAAAGGTTGATAGTGTATTACCATTGGGGATTTTTAACTTATCTTCTCTTACAAGGGCATTTTTAATTATTCTGCAGTCAGATGCCGTCCCTTCCCAACCAGTTAAAATATAAGTAAATTTCAAGTTAAATGTACATGCGGCTAAAACATTTTGTGTAGGGTAGCCCTTCCTACCACAATATCTTGGTACATCAGTGTGAGAAACTTTTACACAAACATGAGTTCCGTCTATTGCTCCTACACAATCCTGGAATTCACAAACATGCACGTACCTTGTTAAATATATAAAAATGTGAATTTGAGTTAAAGTATGTTAAGTTGTAAGTTTTACCTTATAATATGGATAAAATCTACTATTGTTGAGTACTTCTGAAGGTATGTGTGCTCCATTTGGTTGTATTAAAAAAAATTCTTCCAATGATATTATTGCTTTTAAGACTATGAAAATGACGACTTGTTGTTCCCGTTGAGCTGCGAAAGAAGAATGTAATTGAACGGTTTCTCACATTATGCGATAATATGTGAAGCAATTTTGCGACTTGTTCCTCTAGAGATACTCGTTGAGTGGGTCGAAGACCGCCCTCGTCATGCAATATCTTACACATTTTTTTGAAGGCTTGTGGTCCCATGCGAATAACATCATGACTTTTCTCACTGTACCTTATCTCATGAAGCAATTCATCTCTTACTTTTTTTTTCATTTCAGTTATTTCTTTACTAGGCTTATTCCCACAAGGTCTAGTCATATGACCTTGGATATATTGAACTATGAGCGACAAGATCACTGTTACTAGAAAATGTCGTCGAATCATAAAATCTCAAAATTTATTCTCTTGATTGTCCATCTTTTTTGGATGTCCCTTTCACATACTTTCCGTTACTTGTTCTTTGGTGTTCTCATTTTAGGTGAGATTTGTTTGAAAAAACAAGTGAAAAAGGTCAAATGCATGTATAATGTCGACGATGGAATTGATAAAGTCAGCCGATTGGTTTTTAAATGGTTGTACCAACCTGAATGAGAAAAGGTTTGCACATTGACCCGATGATGTGACAACTTTGCTATCTGGTTGGTGAAAGCAAAGATTCATTAGGGTCAGGGGACTTGGTTATGCGGGGGAAGGTGTTAGGCACCCCAGACATCAAATGTTACCACGGTGACCGCCTCTTTTCAAGAAACTATTATCTGAATGTGTGTGTGTGTGTGTGTGGGTCAATGTGCTGTTATTTGGAAGTAGTGTGAGGCCTCGTTCGAACCTATATACACAGGGTTTGAATTTATGTAAAAATTCAGTTTTAGCAAGATATAGCAATGATGTTTTATAAAAAGGTTTTTCAAACCCTGATGCTCAATAGTAATTGAGACCTTTTACACTCCCATTTTATTAAGTGTTGGCTTGGTTGATTTTATTTTACACGAATCTGAGAGGCATCCGTATGAAAATAATGTACAAAATAATCTTGACTTCTTCCTCGTGGGTATGGAAACCATCGAGGAAATTCAAACCTTGCATGAAATAATTTACAAAGCTACTTACAATTTGAAAATGTCCATCATGGGAGCCGAATCTAGATTCAATGGGATGAATCTGTGATCACATGATTCCTAGGCTCTAAAATATCTTACAATTTATATGAAAGCGATGGCGGTATATATATAAAATATAAATATATATATCTGAGACGGGATCACCAACCACGAAGCACCTCCATGGGGATCGAAATGTAAATAAAAGTTGTTAAAAGCTATCAACAACCATACGGAGGAAACTCGGTAGGATGAAAAGCGTAAATAAAAAAAGTTGTAAATCGGTCAACCATACGAAGAAAACTCGAGTAAGGACAAAATGTAAATAAAGTTGTAAATATGATCAAGCGCCACAATGTAAAACTCGAGGCGGGGCGAAACGTAAAGAAAAGTAAAAAGCGATCAACCACCAAGTAAACTCGAGGTGGTAAACTCCGATATGGGACAATATATATATATATATATATATATATATATATATATATATATATATATATATATATATATATATATAAAGATATAATATAAAATCCGGGCTCATCGAGCGAGTCGACCACAGTTATCATATATATATATATATATATATATATATATATATATATATATATATATATATATATATATATATATATATATAAATAAAATAAAAATATAATGCATCCGGGCTCATCGAGCGAGTTAGACCACGATTAATATATATATATATATATATATATATATATATATATATATATATATATATATATATAAAAGCGAATAAACGCATATGATATAAAATCCAGGCTCATCAAACAGTCAGTCCACACACCATATTATATATATATATATATATATATATATATATATATATATATATATATATATATATAAAAGTCTAGCGCTCATCGAACAAAGTCTAGGCTCATCGAACAAAGTTATACGATAATATATATATATATATATATATATATATATATATATATTAAATAAAGCGCTCGAATAAAGTCTAGGCTCAATCGAGGCATAACTTTAGTCGATAATGTATAGTATATATATATATATATATATATATATATATATATATATATATATATATATATATATATATATATATATACAGAAATGAAACCACGAGATAGAAGTCAAGGCAAAAGCAAAAACAACCACGACTCTCAGCGTGTAGAAGGGTGTGTGCAAAGATGAAGAAAAAGACTCTAAAGTGTGTGAGAAGGCTTACATATTTGCTAAAAAAGAAGGCTTCTATATCTTTAGAGTGGGTAAACTCTTGACTTTTGTAGGTACAAAAAGGGCTATATATGAGCTCACAGGTGTTTAAAGGGGAAAGTACAACTGCATGGGGTGAGTCTGCGAGCAAATTAGGCGGGGGCTTCCTCGCCTTTTTCTCTTACAAAATGGCCACCCCAAGCCCTCTATTTATAGAGGGGGGGCCATGAGTCTACTACTGCACCTAATAGCAGTGTACCTAAAATATGCCCGGGGTGCCCAGGCGATGTGGGTCCCATGTCGAAATCGTATCATTCGGACAACCTTGTTGTTTGCTCGGTCGCTCATAACTTTCAATCAAGAGTCCGATGGGCGTGCCATACCATTCGGAAAGCTCTTTCAAGAGCTACACAATGACATATGATTTGACCTTTTTGATTCGGGAAGATGGGTCCATGACCGAAATGGCATTCCGGGTTTTTAAATCGAGTGATCCGTTGAAGCCGTTTTGTAGTAGTTTAACGCTCGGAAGTTAAGATATATGTTCTTGTGGGACTTCCTTTGAAGTATTTTGAGTTGAAATGAGTTGTATTTGATTTGAAGTGAAGTTGAGTTGGCAAAATGACCATTTTGCCCCTCCGGGGTTATCTCGGGTTTTCTTGATTGTAGCGATCTTTTCTCGGGGTTATCTACGAGGTTGGACTTGATGTTGACTTTGACTATCCTCGGGGTTATCTACGAGGTTGGCTTGACCTCTGGGGCTATCTCCGGGCTTTGATCTTGATCCTCGGGGTTATCTCTAGGGTTGAAACCGACTTTCGGGGATTATCTCGGGGTTTGGAACTGATTTCCGGGGGTATATCTCTCGGGGTTGAAGCTGGATCTCCAGTTTATCTCTCAGGTTTGAAGAAAATTGATGTCGTGGTCCTCGAGGTTATCTTTGGAGTGTGAAAAAAATGCTTTTGCCCTCTGCATGGTTAATGTAACGAGAGAAAAAATTTTGAGTGTCTACGAGATGCCCTCTTTATCATGTTCATGCAATGCAATGGAATGGACATGATAAAGATAATGAACACTTGAAAAAATATGACAAGGTATTTTCAATGATGCAAATCGTAATGTAGTGAATGTTTATGATGAATGTGAAAATGTTTTTATAAATCGCGGTTTAATTAAATACATCGCATTTTATTTACGCACTTTTTACTTTTTTGCATTTGGCCAAATCGCATTTGCATCATTCTACATTTCGCATTTATATCGCATATCATTATCGCATATCGCATCGCATATATATCGCAAATCGCATATCGCAAATCGCATATCATATATCGCAATGTAATGAATGTTATGATGAATGTTAAAATGTTTTTGCAAATCGCTTTACCTTTACTGATCATTCTTGATGCCTATCTTTGGTGTTGACTCAATGGTTTGGCATTTAATCGTTGATGATTGTTTGATGAAGATAAGTTGAGATGCTTTCCATATCTCGATGGGGATGACGTTACGAAATCACGGACCCTCTCGATGTATTCATTTGGTAGTTTACAATGGTGCTATCATGTGATCGTGAACTTTTTTGGTTTCCCACTCGAGCGGTGGTATCTGAAGCTTTCATCATTGAAATGTCTTGATGTTGCTTTGAATTGATTCAATGGTTTAAGAATACGGATCTTCCGATACCTTGAAGTGAAGTAATATTCCACGGATTACGTCACTAGACTTCACTTTGATGTTATGCTAGATTGATGACAACCACGGATGTCTCACCCTTCTTGAGGTGATTTGGAGTTTCCTTTCCTTTGTTGGGTGCTTGTGCCCCATTTCCTTAAGCGTTTGATTCATGACCCAATTTGAGCCCGATGACTTGAATGTCTCTGAAATCCACGGAGGGTGTAATTCATTCTTTATTTGCCCATATTTGAGCGTCGGTGTAGAGGCCTCGACTTGTGAGGACTTAGCGCATGTTGATGGTGTAGATTTCATTACGCTAGGCCTTTCGTTGTTGACCTTACTTACTCTGAGTTAAGAACTTTTTGAGAAGTTTCCCCTTCTTTTCGTGAGAGACACGCTTATGTCGCTATGATTTCTTTAGGAGTTCACCCTTTCTTTTTTGATGAGAAGCTTGATCTACGCCTTAAACTCCTTCCATTTCTTGGAATTGGAAAAATGCCCGATCCTTTCGCATGTTGATGTTGAGGGTTCATATGAAAAACTCTCTTTGTTGATGAAGTCGTGAGTGAATAATATCTGAATCGCCATTGAGATGATGATGGACCATCTTGATGGCGTTAAGCGGTGCATTTTCCATTTTAGGATGATTGATAAATGCCCCGGTGTTGAGTTATCGCTTACTTAGAGATTGCCCCAATCTTGTTGTAAGGGACCCAATATCCGGTTATGCCAATTTTGAAATTACCCGACCTAAACTTGTTATGCAGGATAGTTGCTTTGATAGATGAGTGATAAGATAAGGCAGAGATCGCATGAGAGGCTTTACATACATGTACCATCTGGTGAATAGGTAGTGGATGTGGGCTTTGATGTTGACAACTCTTTACGGTAAAGATGTCGCTTTGTTAGAGATGATGCTCTAACTCATATAGGGATATCGTTGTTCTTTGAGCGGGATGACGTTATATCCACGAGAGATATCGCATGTAGTTAGCGGTGGATCTGTTGGCTCGTGTAGAAACCCTTGGGTAGGAGATCACGGTGTTACCTCCTTCTTACGAGAGGAATCCATGTTGGACTTGATAGCCCATATATACTTTGATTTGTAGATGGGCTTGTATTTTCTGCCTGAGACTAAACTTAGCCATTTTGTCATGTACGATTACACATTGTATATATCAAACAACATTATATATGGCGGGGAATATATGTTGATTCACTTCCCTTTTAGTTGTGCCTTGCTACTTGCTTGATATTAAACTGTTTCTCCGGGACTTTGTGATCTGGATGTATTACGAACTCCTCCTTGATGGATGGACGGTGAGATGTCTCGGGATTTTTAGAATGGATCGTCGATCGATGTGTGTATTCCCTACCATCTTTGGTGTCTTGGGACTTGTTTACGTATGTGGTTATGGATAGGAGTGTGTTTGTTTTTTTTTTTTTGTGGTGAGGCCGGACCATATAACATGGTACGCCTCGTACTCCGTGTATTGGGGAGATCGGTCGGCGTAGTTAGCACCCATGTATAGAGGCGGATTGCAGATGAAAAGTTTTAATCCATATGTACGGGATAAATTGAAGGTGTGAAAGGTTTAATCCTGGTGGGATAACTTAAAGTTGTAGAAATGAAGTGAAACCAAATTTCTTTGGTTTGAAAAGTGTGTTTTTTTCCACGAGGGCGGTGGGTAAAAAGGAAAGGTTGTATGTAGTGAGGGTTAAAGAACACGAAATGGTGGTGATCGATGATCCAAAACCGGGATGTTTGTTTGATGGTAACCTCGGACATAGTACCATTTCACGGTGTCGAATTGATGAGTTCTGAAAATTCATCGTAGTCCATTTCACATAATCTGAAAGCGCCTCCTGTCAATACCTCCTTCACAATAAACAGGCCTTCCCAGTTTGGGGAAAATTTTCCTTTAGGCGAGCTTGGTTGTCAATGATCTTCTTCAAAACCAAGTCGTGTTGTTTGAGCTATAGTAGTCGGACTTTTACATTGTAGGATCTTCTTTACAAGTAGAGGGCCTCATCATATGCAGGCCACATACTTTCCCATGGATCTCATCCATGAGTCTATGAAAACTTGGTCTTGGTCCGGACATCGAGGAGACCTAGTCTGCATCTTTTTTATATAGTGCATCTCATCTCGGGTAGAATTTTATAGCAAGTCGATGGATCCGCCTTTTTCTCGGTCGGGCTTGCCTCGGCGGGTGTAGATCTATCTTGTGAGTGCTCATTGATATATTGATATCAAAGGGTGTTGGATGGGAGGTAGCTCATCCGATACTTCTCAATGTAATTCCCATAAAATTGGAGCCTTTTGTTGGGCAAATGTGAGGGTTGGCATGTCTTCCTTGTCATGTATGTTGATCGAGGAGGCCCGAGTTGCTAGAGCATCATCAAAAATCATTCTATTCTAGGGAATGTGGAGGAAGGATTTTTCTTCAAACTCAAAGCCATCTGTAGAACACTTGATGATGGTAAGCGACAAGCTATAGAACCTTTTGAAGAGATTTTTTTTTTTTTTTTTTTTTTTTTTTTTTTTTTTTTTTTTTTTTTTTTTTTTTTTTTTTTTTTTTTATTTTCTTTTTTTATCTATTAGATCGTGGAAAAGAGCCATATGGCTCACCGATAGGTAGCTCCGGCATTGATGAGGCTGAATGACAATCGTCTGTAGCAAAGGGCTCCCCAAGGTGATGAATGAAGTTTTCTCATGATCATCTTGACCAAACCATGATTTGATGGTACCCATGAAAGATCGACAAAAGGATACATGTAAATGTCGAAATTGTATTGTCGATGAGTATGTGGATGAGCGGCACGTGAAAAGCTATCTTTGAGGCAAAGCTTTATTCAAATCTCTGTAATCCACACAAACTCGCACCTCCTTCCGGGTTTTGACACGCGGGGACTATGTTGGATAGCCATTTAGGGGTATGTTGACACCATGATGATCTTGGGCTTGAAATTGTTTCACAATTTCTTCTTTAACTTTTAACTTCCACTCGGGTTTTTAATCGCTTTGAGCTTACACTTTGAATGGCTTGAATCCCCTTTGATGGGAAGGCGATGAATGATAATGTCGTGTGTATAAACCTACCATGTCTTCATGAGACCATGCAAACACATCATCTGGAATAGGGTTGATAGAGTAACCATGTCATTCCTTTGGTTTGGGTGAGGTCCGTACCAATCTGGACTTGTTTGGGGTTTTCTAAGGTTAGAGGTTTAAAGAGGTGGTTTGATCAAGATTTGGCTTGGGTTTGTCTTGACCCATTCTTTGATCTCTGAGGTATCTCATAGTCATCTTGTATTTCCATCAAGTCAGAGTCAACTTTACATCAAAGTTCTGATCCTTGTGGAGAATAGGCACCTCATCGGCAAATACAGGCACATCTAAATTGAGTCACGAAACAAAATATGCTTTCACTTAGTATATAACAACATTCAATCACACAAAGTGTTAGCTTTGTAATGACAAAAAAGTAGCTGCTAATCTTGTCTGAGAAAAAAAGTAGCGATTATTGCTATCTACTAAGGTAGAGAGTTTCTTCCCTTTTTACCCTCGTCGGCAAATGCGAGGTGTGTGCTCCAATTGTCGAGGCAAAGTCTTGGTGGATTACGGTGATGGAGGGGCTATCATCAACCTCTTCTCTCCGAATGATGATGACCATTACGTCAGGGCCATCATCGTGCAGGGTGTATCTGTTTGAGAAGTGTTTGTTTGGGTTTTTGTTTGGTTTGACCGCACCATTGATGGTTGCCTTTCGTACTCTATTGAAGAGGAGATCGGGTCTTTAAATAGTTAGAACTTTGGTTTGAAAAGGTTCAAAGGGGTAAGTGGTGAGAAGAGTGTAGAGATGTTTTTTTTTTTTTTATTTACATGCATGGAAAATAAAAGGCATACTACGAAGAAAGTGATCTGGTTCAACATTTTACGGAACTTCATGACTTTATCCCTGGATCTACATCTTCTCGGCTAGTTGAGGCACGATAGTCCGATTATCGATGGTTATGTTGCCTTGAGGGCTCGTGATAGAGTTACCCTTGATTACGAATGTCTTCGCTTGTGGCCATAACTTGATAAACTTCTGATTGATTACATTCCTCGGGGGCGCTTGAAATGGGCGCATTGCAAAAAGGATGAACTCTGGATTCTTTAATGGGTTGGATTCCCAACAATCTCACCACCTTTTCTTCATCTATTCCTTCGCCTTCTTCATGGGTTTCAAAGTTCAACCATGAAATCTCCCTCGAAGCTGTTGTTGCATTTCTTGCGAAGAACTTTCCTTTTTGGTTTTTCTTCCTTGGAAAGGATTAGTATTTCCTCTGCATCATCCAAGGTGATAAAATCGAGAGCGTGGTTGATATCTTGGAACCATAGGGCGTTTGATGTTGGCGGGGAATCTCCTTTGGGGATGCCTTTGTCTCTCTGTCATTTCTTGCATTAGGATCGATCCACTTTGTGTTACGGCGGAATTGTCGCTCATAGCCTTCACCTCATTTGAGCTATGCATCTCGAATGGACATCTTAAGCTTTTATTTCCTTTTAGCCTTTTTTTTGGTCATGGGAAATTCTATCTCCAACTCTCCATTTTCAATGAGATCACGGATTTTATGTCATGAAAACCCGGCATTCTTGATCGTATGTCCAAGTGAGTTAGAATGGTAGAGACATATCTTGGTGGAATCATAACTCTTTATCTTGGGATTTATAGGAGGCGACAACTTAGTAGTAATCCTTCCTTAAGCTTATCGAGAAAATGTAGCATTTCTTCATTGGATTTGCTCGGAGGGTGAATTTTGGACTCTTTTAGAGGTTGTTTGATCTTTCATCTTTGAGAATTCGCATTCCCTCGATCGATTCTTCCATTGGCGAGATCTTACAGCAATTTTATCATCCCCATTTTCTTGTATTTTCGACTTTGCTTTGATCTTCTTCATTTAGGCGGCTCATCGTGGAGTCCTTTTTCTCTTGGCTTTACGATAGTTGGTGAAAAATTGCCTTGTTTCTGATGTTGGCGCCTTATCGGCTTAGCGATGAGTTTACTTGATTACGGATCGCATCCAATTTTTGCATTCTTGGCGTACCCTCCTCAGAGTTTTCCCACTCTAGGACATTTGTTATGTGCTTTTGGGGTATTCCTCCATCCTTCGTATGTCTTTACAATTGGATACATTCGGTAACTTCTGACCCGATCATGTTTACTTCTTAGTATCATATATGTACATGACGGAAGGTTGGTGTTGACATTTTGTTGGTCGGGTTGTTCGACCCACAATCTTGCCACTTTCGATCGATTTTGAATCTTATGTTTTAAGGACCAACAATCACATATATCGTGTCACAGAGACCACAGTGGTAAGCACATCTACTGGCTTGGATTGTATCTTTTGCTCCACAGTTCGGAGGTGGAGCTAGTTCGGTAATTTTCTTGTGATCCATTAATATCGCGATACATTTTCAAGGGAATCGCCTGATGGAGTGAATACCCGATTTTCCGTTCTTTCAAATTTTCTTTTCTATCTGGGTATTGGTTGAATGCGATCTGTTGTTGAGATGGCAGATTGTCTTGCATTTTCCAAATGGGGGGACTGTAGTTTGGCCTCCTAGCTTGCCCTGTACAACAAGGGATACATCTTCATTGCCTTTATCGGGTACCCCCTTAGGATCGCTCGCATACTTGCCAGTTTGTATATGTTTGGCGACTGCTTCCAAGGCAGTGAAGTCTTTAATCTTGCATGCCTTCAGGCCCATCTCTACCATTTTGCCGTGTTTGATCATTTACGCAAATGGCTTTCCTATACTGCTAGGATCCTCTCATAGTAAGGAGCCTCTTGGATATCAATAAATGTCATTACCATCTCGGTTTACATCATTGATGGAATGACTTGTTTACTTAGATGTCTCCACCTTTGGGCATATTCTCGGAAAGATTGATGCTTTGCTTTTCACTTTAGTCACTTGATATCGATCTGGTGCCATTTGTGGTGAAAAGCTGTCTTGATTTAGAAAGGCGTGGGCCAATTCTTCCCGATTGTGGATTTTGGCATTGTCGAGTCGGGCATACCGGGGCTTTAGCTTCTCGGTGAGACTCTTTTGAAAAAGTTGCATTACGAGGCTTTCATTTTGACATAAGACCCCGGTTCGCCCATGTACACTTTTAGGTGCGTATAGGGATCGCTTTGCCCCATTGTACTTTTCAAACTACGGGACTTTGAATTTGGTAGGATATTGAGCCCACAGGAATATCTGAGAGATCTGAATAGGTGACACTCCCATAATTTCCGATCCCTTTAATTGGCCGGATGGTATCCTCCATTTGTTGGACTTTCTTTCTTATATCCCCGGTTTCTCGATCATCCACGAGATTTGTGATTTCTTTATTGGAATGAGGTTTAGGTATCTGGGTTTCCATCTTTTTACCAATGCCACAGCGCCCCCTAGTGTGAAGGACTCTGGGTTGAGTAGGCATTATGCGGCCTGCGTATTTTACTTTGTTCTTTTAGAAAGACAACCAATTACGCTATCGATTCCTTAATCCTTCAAACTCCTCTCGGGAAAGCAGGGGTAGGATCGGTTGGCCGGTGTAGCCATGTTTAACAATGGGATCGATGCCTTCTTGGACTTTAAGCGGATATGGGGACGATTGCTTCCTGCGAAAGACTTGCATAGTTTAGTCTTTAGGGAATGTATATAATAACATGCTATGTGATGTGTCCATTTTAGGAATTTTATCTGCCAAAGCGATGTGTCATTTGTTTGTTTGTAGCATGTTAAAAAATATGTATGTGTACACATTTCTTCATATTTCTCATTACATGGAGATAGATATGGAATGTAATTACAAGTAATTGTGTTTTTACAAGTAATTTGAAATGAGAGCATGAAGAGACTTTCCTCCATTTTGGGTTTATCGGTGACCTATCTTAGGTTACTCTCATGGCTTTTTGGCATGAAGGTTCCCCAAATCATCATGATCTACTTGATGGGAAGTTAATCCGGTCTTTCAAGCTGGGCGAATTTGGGTGGTGCCTTTCACGAGCCTCGGAGAATTAGTCTTCTCACGAGTCCGATAATCAAACAAGCGGGATAGCCTCTGGTGGAGGGACCACACAACATACATTCACATACATCGCGTCTCACCGTATGAAAATGATGACATGTGCGAAGCACTAATATCCTGGCAGATATGGTGCGAAGCACTAATATCCTGGCGATTATGGTGCGAAAGCACTAACATCCTGGCGATTATGGTGCGAAGCACTAAGTGCAATAAGGAAATGCATTCGTACACATTCATCAAATGTAAATGCAACATCCACACACAAGCGATATAATTGATTTTGAAAAGATTGTAATAGCGGCTTAAGTCCTCTTCTTTGGAGTCCCAATGAGAGTCGCCACACATCGTCGTCGGGATTTTTGGATGTCCACTTTCAGTTACTTGTTCTTTGGTGTTCTCATTTTAGGTGAGATTTGTTTGAAAAAACAAGTGAAAAAGGTCAACATATATAATGTCGACGATGGGGCTGATAAAGTCGCCAGATTGGTTTTTAAATGGTTGTACCAACACAATAGAGAAAGGTTTGCACATTGACCCGATGATGTGACAACTTGCTAAGCGGTTCGGTGAAACAAAGAGATTCATTAGGGTCAGGGGACTTGGTTATCTTGCGGGGGAAGGTGTTAGGCACCCCAGATCATCCGTCATTACCACGGTGGCCGCCTCTTTTCAAGAAACTATTATCTGAATGTGTGTGTGTGTGTGGGTCGATGTCTGTTATTTGGAAGTAGTCTGAGGCCTCGTTCGAACCTATATACACGGGGTTTGAATTTATGTAAAAATTCAGTTTTTAGCAAGATATAGCAATGATGTTTTATAAAAGGTTTTTCAAACCCTGATGCTCAATAGTAATTGAGACCTTTTACACTCCCATTTTATTAAGTGTTGAACTTGATTGATTTTATTTCTGAATCTGAGGCATCCGTATGAAAATAATGTACAAAATAATGCCAACTTCCTCGTGGGTATGGAAACCATCTTAGGAAATTCGGAGACCTTGCATGAGAATAATTTACAAAGCGCTTACAATTTGAAAATGTCCATCACGAGAACCAATCTAGATTCAATGGGATGAATCTGTGATCACATGATTCCTAGGCTCACAAAATCTGCAATTTATATGAAAGCGATGGCGGTATATATATAAAAAAGCGTAAATATATATATATCTGAGACATGATCACCAACCACGAAGCACCTCCATGGGGATCGAAATGTAAATAAAAGCATTAAAAAGCTATCAACATACGGAGGAGAAACTCGAGGCGGACGAAAATGTAAATAAAAAGTATAAATCGATCAACCATACGAAGGAAACTCGGTAGGGACAAAATGTAAATAAAAGTTGTAAATACGATCAAGCGCCCACGAAGTAAACTCGAGGCGGGACGAAAGCGTAAAAAGAAAGGCATAAAAGCGATCAACCACCACAAGTAAACTCGGGTGGGACAAATATATATATATATATATATATATATATATATATATATATATATATATATATATATATATGTAAATCGATCTCATCGGCATGTAAAAAATCCGAGGCTCATGACGAGCGAATATTACCACATTATATATATATATATATATATATATATATATATATATATAATATATATATAAAGCATATATATAAAATCCGGCTCTCATCGAGCGAGTTCATCGTAATGAGTCCACACGATTCATATATATATATATATATATATATAAATATATATAAAATATCATAGTATTCATATATATATATATATATATATATATATATATATATATATATATATAGCGAGTAAACATGCATGCCAAAATCTAGGCTCATCGAACAAAGTCAGAGCCACAGTTCATATATATATATATATATATATATATATATATATATATATATATATATATAAATAAATGCTCAGGGGCAAAGTCTAGGCTCATCGAACAAAGTTAGACACACAGTTAATATATATATATATATATATATATATATATATATATATATATATATATATATATATATATATATATATATATATATATATAAAAGCGATAAAATAATATGCAGGGCCAAAGTCTAGGCTCAATCGAGGCATAACTTCGATAATGTTAGTCAATATATATATAAATATATATATATATATATATATATATATATATATATATGAGTGAAATGAAACCACGGATAGAAGTCAAGGCAAAAAGCAAGCAACCACGACTCTCAGCGTGTAGAAGGGTGTGTGCAAAGATGAAGAAAAAGACTCTAAAGTGTGTGAGAAGGCTTACGGTGGCTGATAAAGAAAACTTCTATATCTTTAGAGTGGGTAAACTCTTGACTTTTGTAGGTACAAAAGGCTATATATGAGCTCACAGTGTTTAAAAGGGAAAGTACAACTGCATGGGGTGAGTCTGAGAGCAAATTGGGGCGAGGCTTCCTCGCCTTTTTCTCTTACAAAATGGGCACCCCAAGCCCTCTATTTATAGAGGGGGGATGCCTACTGCGGCACCTAGTAGTGAGTGTACTGCTGCCGGGGTGCCCAGGGCGTGTGGAGTCCCATGAGTGTCGAAATGCGTACATTCGGACAACGTGCTTTGTTTGCGCTCGTTCGTTCATAACTTTCAATCAAGGAGTCCGATGGGCGTGCCATATCATTCGAAAAAGCTCTTTTCGAGAGAGCTACATAATGACATAAGATTTGACCTTTTTGATTCGGAAGATGGGTCCATGACCAAAATGGCATTCCGGGGTTCCGTCGGAAGCGTCCGTTGAGCCGTTTTGCGTAGTTTAGCTTTCGGAAGTTAAAATATGGTTCTTGTGGGACTTCCTTTGAAGTATTTTGAGTTGAAATGAGTATATTTGATTTGAAGTGAAGTTGAGTTGGCAAAATGACCATTTTGCCCTCAAGGGTTATCTCAGGTTTTCTTGTGATTGTAGCGATCTTTTCTCGGGGTTATCTACGAGGTTGACTTGATGTTGACTTTGACTATCCTCGGGGTTATCTCTAAGGGTTGGCTTGACCTCCTCTGGGGCTATCTCCGAGGCTTTGATCTTGATCCTCGGGGTTATCTCCAGGGTTGAAGCCCGACTTTCCGGGATTATCTCGGGGTTGGAACACGATTTCCGGGGGTATCTCCGGGGTTGAAAGCTGGATCTCCGGGGTTATCTCGGGGTTTTGAAGTTGATGTTGTAGTCCTCTAGGGTTATCTTTGGAGTGTGAAAAAGAAGCGCTTTTGCCCTCCTGCATGGTTAATAATGAGGAAAAAAATTTCGAGTGTCTGTAGTTATTACTGCTTAACCTTGTTGGAATACCGTTGGTTAAAATACGATGTGTCTATGCGTGGATGCACAGTATTGATGAATTATTGATCCTTACGTAAGAAGGCACTACTCAATAATTGTTACGTTAATTCTTGCTTCAATATTTTATTTTATTGATTCAATAATTCTTTGCGTTGATATTTTATATTATTGTTGTTTCAATAATTGTCATTTGCATGATATTTCCATTATCGGATCAATAATTCATATTATTTGAATAATATTATTAGATAGCATTATTGGCAATGTCTAGAAAGTTACATCACAAGGAGAGGTTTGGTCACCTAATTGCTACCAATAAGGAGAAATTCTTATTGAAAGCCCCTTTTCTTAGGAGCTACCGTCATCATAAATGTGATTACGTAATATTATTTGTGAATAATTAATTATTGATTCATATGATAAGGAAATATTTATTTTATGTGGATATAAATGTTGGATATATTTATTGTGGTTTAAAATGAAGGAGTTAATGTTGAGGTGTTTTATCGGTATTTTTGTTTGGAATGAAGGTATTAAAATTAAACTAGTGTTTTTTAGATATATTGTGTGAGTTATAATTTTTAATCCAATCAGATTGGATCGTTGTAATTTTTGGATATGTTATACATATATAAGTTGAATATATGTCCACAAATTTTGAACCGTTAAAAATGAACGTATGATTTGTTATGAATTTTAAGAGGTGACTAATTGAAAATTAGGTTTATAAATGATTTTAGTGGAAAATTCTAGAATTGAGTGGGCCCCACTTGTGGTTGATGAAGAAATGTGCTGAATTTATTTCAAATGTGTTGCATGGGAATAGTAGCGAGTAAAGCCATCAAAGTCTTGAGTCAAGTCTGGCGACATTTTCCTATAAATAGGGCTAAGTTAGAATTGAAAATCACACGTAAAACAAGTTTTCTCTCTTTCTCTCTCTAGATTATTGAGTGTATTTTGTGAGTATTTAGATACTTTGTGAGTTTCTATTCATTAGTGCAAGTTTTCTTGACCTTATAAATAGATATTCCGATCGAAAGTATTGATATTTTGAGGTAAGGATGTTATTTTCTTCATATATGATATTATTTCTTCAATATCATTATGTCAAGTATTGATCTGAATTTTTATCAAATTTGGAACTTTTTGTGTCGTGGTTACTATTCACGTATACGGCACTATTCACGAATACGACACTATTCACCGAAAAATGAAATTTTCTTCTTTTTATCCAAGATGTCTATTATGGTTACTATCTTTGATTGTATCCATGCTTTTGATCTTTATTTTGAATTACGCTTCAAAATTGGTATTTATGAAGTATTATTGATCTTGGATAAACAGCTTATACGAATCCCTACTATTTGTCCTTACATTTCCTTTTCAATTCGTTTTTCTTTAAAATATTTTCATCATCCTCGGTCCTAAATGATGATATTACTAAATATCTTCTACTCAGTAGGTGCAAAAGATAAATGATTAATCGATGAATATCTTTTGCCTGTAGTGCAAAGATGAGCAGTGTTGAGATGAACATGACTAATCGGTGATACAAATGAATATCTTTGGCCTGTAGTGCAAAGATGAATATTTGATTAAAGATGTATATTGATTGTTGTTACAGGGATAAAATATTGATGATAGACTTTTAAATCTTAGAAGATAGTAGAACTCATTCTCTACTTGACTCTTCTAATGAATTGCTGTTTTCGCTGCAGTTGTTGATCTAAAACTTGTTGGCTATTATATTTTATCAGATTTTTCCCTGTTGAAGACTAACGATAATTTGTTGTATATTATCTTAGTCATAATATTCTTTCTTGGGCTAGTTGAGCTCACCCTTTTCCTTTTTTTGTTCCATTTTTCTCGGAGGTGAGAACATAAAGAGAACTAGTCGGGTGCGAGTGATGGTTCTAGAAAGATGTTTTAGCAGATCCTCACTATTTACGTAAAATAGTGTTTGAATAATTATAACGAGGACTTATTTGAGTGTGGATATTGTCTAGAAGATAATATTTGTATTTAAACTCACATGATATGTGTTGTCGTATTTTTGCTGACAATTGTATTATTGAAGTTGTAGTTTGCTTTCTCGCACCATGTATTTGGCGACTCGAAATCGGTTGTTGTATACCTATTTTGGGGCATCACAGGTTAGTATCGGACCTTGGGGATATGGTCTCTATGGAGATCTGGGAATAGAACTAGGAGGAGAGAGATGAGTAAATCCTTCGCTAGTGTGCCTTATCTAAGCTTATTTGTTGGTCACCATAATATAGGGATATTATGTGATAGATTAATTTGTTTAATTAACCCTTGTTTTATGGCAATATTTAAGAATGGCCGCTGAGAACGTTAACAATGGAGTGTATGAGACTGTGGAACAACCATTAGTTAAAAACCAGGAGAACGTGCAACAGGAAGGCAATATTCCTCCTAGAAACAACACTCTACCGAAACAAAACGATGAATGATGGAATGTTTATGAGCTTTTGGAGTTCATGCAAAACGCATTTAGGGAGACTCGTGCACAAAATACGGTGGAAATGATAGCAATGCACGGCTTGTCACAGCCAAGCAATTCAAGGAGTTGGGACCACCAGAATTTAAGGGAAAGCCGAATTCGATCATGGCGGAAACATGGGTCAAGCAAATTACCAAGATATTCGATGTCTTGGGATGCACGGAGGAACAGAAGGTTCCATGCATGGTAAAAGCGGATCTATTGGTGGAGTCTGTGAAGCATACCCAAAGCAGCCTTTTCAAAGCGTGTCTTGGGAAACGTTTGAAACTATTCAATGACAAGTACTTTCACGAAAGTATTCGGTCATATGAAGGAGGTGGAGTTTATCGACCGGAACAAAACAACATGGCGGTGTCCTAGTACGAAAGTAAGTTTACAGAGTTATCTGTGTTTGCACCTCATTTGGTCAAAAATGAGGAACGAATACGAGGATGTTTACGAGAGGTCTAAAGCCCGAGATTCTAAATATCTTATATCTCATAAATTTTCTTTATATTCGGATGTTGTAAATGAGGCTCAATTATTAGAGCAAGATAATGAGTATGTTCAACCGAGGAACCACAACTGTGGTCATACTGGTGTGTGGCGATCATCGAGCGCGATGATAACCAACGAGGAGGGAAAAATATACTTAACAAAGGCGGTAACCACTCGGGTGGTCATCGTTAGCCATGATAATAGGAGAGGTGTGTCAAGTGGAAATTTCGAAAGAGGAGATTCAACAATAACGAGAAGACATCAACAAAGAAGACCAAACACCAACAACAAATTCTAGGGGAGAGAGAATCGACCGCCAATTAGATGTTACAAATGCGGGAAAGAGGGACATATCAGCCCAAACTGTCAACAACAATCCAAGGTATGTTACAACTGTGGAAAGGAAGGCCACATAGCTCGAGAATGTTCTATAGCAAAACCAAGTTCAACGGGGATGGTGGCTCCAAGGGCTGTCCCGGATAAGTCGAAATCAGCGGTTCCTGGAAGAGCGTTTATCGTGACTGGCCAAAACGCGAGGAAACTGAACGAGGTGATTACGGGTAAGCTAATCTTGAACTCTTACGAAGTTTATACCTTACTAGATACTGGTTCTACCCATTCTTTTATCTCTCTTGCTTGTGCTCAACGTTTAAACTTGACTCCAGAGAAATTGGACTTTGACTTATCTGTTGAAACTCCGTTGGATGAAACCTTCGTTACATCTACAGTTTATAAATCTTGCATGATCCAAGTTGGCACTATCACATTACCTGTTGATCCTATATCTTTAAAGATACTTGCTTTTGATGTGATTTTAGGAATTGATTGGTTAACCACTCATCATGCCAAAATTGATTATTTTCGTAAGGTTGTTAGTTTTCATATTCCTAACCAACCCGTGTCATACAATTCAAACAACTAAACCACTAAAATCACCACTATCATATCAAGCCATAAAGCTATTCGTTTATTGAAAAATGGATGTCAAGCTTTCTTAGCCCATGTTATGGATTTGAATAAAGACAAGTCAGATTTGAATAATATTTCTGTTGTTAGAGAATTTTCTGATATATTTCCTGAAGAACTTCCCGGTCTACCCTCAGAATGTGATGTTGAATTCTTTATTGACCTTGAGCGAGGTGGTACAAAACCCATTTCTAAAACCCCATATCGAATGGCTCCTATTGAACTTCAGAGTTAAAAGTCCAACTATAGGAATCGTTAGACATAGGTTTCATTCGTCCCCAGTACATCTCCTTGGGGTGCTCCTATTTTATTCAGAAAGAAGAAAGACGGGGAGTATGCGACTTTGTATTGACTACTGAGAATTAAACCATGTCACCATCAAGAATAGGTATCCGCTACCTCGCATTGATGACTGTTAGACCGGTTTCAAGGAGCACAATTCTTTTCAAAGATCGATCTTCGCTTACGGATATCATCACCAAGATTAAACCGAGGATATTCCAAAGATTGCCTTCGAACTCCTGCAGACGGGCATTATGAATTCTTAGTCATGTCTTTTGGATTGACTAATGCTCCTATTTGCTTTCATGGATATGATGAACCGTGTATTCAAGGAATATTTGGATCGACTTGTTGTTCTCTTTATTGATGACATCCTCATCTATTCCAAAAGTCGTGAAGATCATGAGCACCATTTGAAGTCGATACTTGAAAGGCTTCGTGAAAACAAACTTTATGCCAAGTCAAGAAATGCGAGTTCGGCTTGAGGAAGTAGCATTCCTTGGGCACGTGGTGTCAAAACATGGAGTATCCGTCGACCCGAAGATTGAAGCGAAGACAAAGTTAGGAACAACCAAAGTCGGTGGACCGAAGTGCGTAGCTTTAAGGGCTTAAATGGTTATTATCGGAGATTCGTGGAAGGATTTTCTTGAATCGCTATCTGCTAACTCGGATGACTCGGAAAGATACAAAATTTGTATGGAGCGAGGAATGCGAGAAGAGTTTCCAAGAGCTCAAGAGGAGACTCATTTCGCACTGCTTCGCAATACCATCTGGTACGGATGGATTTGTTATATACAGCAATACTTCAGGCAAAGGTTTAGGATGCATTCTCATGCAATATGGGAAAGTCATAGCCTATGCCTCACGACAACTCAAAGAATATGAGAGGAATTATCCTACTCATGATCTAGAGTTGGCAGCAGTCGTATTCGCGTTGAAAATTTGGAGACACTACTTGTATAGGGAGAAAATGGAGATTTATACGGACCATAAAAGGCTCAAATATTTCTTCACCCAAAAAGAACTCAACATGCGGCAACGACGTTGGCTTGAACTATTGAAAGATTACGATCACATTATTCAATATCATCCTAGAAAAGTGAACGTAGTAGCTGACGCATTGAGTAGAAGATCATATGCGAGTACGAGTGTGATATTGTTAATGCAAAGGTCCATTCTGTATGACTTGCAAAGGATGGAGGTAGAATTAAAGACTCCAGGGACCAACATATTGATGGCAAATATACGAGTAGAACCGACTTTAATAGATAAAGTTAAAGCTGCTCAAGCTATGGACATGGAGCTAATGCGTATGAAGAAGAAAGTGCAAGAAGGTGCTATTCCAGAAGCGACAATCGATGAAGAAGGAATACTTCGATTCAACTCCAGACTTTGTGTTCCTAACGATTCTGACTTGAAGCATAGAATCATGATGGAGGCACACAACACCCCATTTAAAATCCATCCTGGGAGTACCAAAATGTATCATGATATTCGACATACATTTTGGTGGAACAATATGAAGAGATAGATCGCGGAGTTTATCTCGAGGTGTTTAACTTGTCAACGTGTAAAGGCGGAGCATCAAGTGCCAAAGGGTCCATTACAACCACTTGAGATTCCAAAATGGAAGTGGGAACACATTACTATGGATTTCATTACAGGTTTTCCCAAAGTTTCTCAAGGCATAGATGCGATTTGGGTTATTGTTGATAGATTAACCAAGTCCGCCCATTTCTTCTTGTCCACGTGAGACTTATTCCTTGAACGTCTTGCTTCGCATGCATGCGTGAATGAGATTGTTAAATTGCATGGCATGCCAATATCCATAGTTTGGATCGTGACCCAAGATTCACTTCACGATTTTGGGTTAGCTTGCGAGAAAGCTATGGGCGCGGATTCTGATTGATTTGGCATACCATCCTCAAACAGACGGACAATCGAGAGGACTATTCAAACCCTTGAAGATCTATTAAGACTTTGTGTCCTAGATTTTAAAGGAAGTTGGGATAAGTACTTGCCACTAGTGGAATTCTCCTACAACAACGATTATTAAGCAAGTATAGGCATGGCTCCATTTGAGGCGTTGTATGGACGATCTAAGTGTACGTTCTCCAAAGATTTGGGGCGAGGTGGGAGAAGCTTGTCGTTGTTGGGACCGTAATTAGTACGCATGACTCTACGAGAAAAGATCCAAATGATTCGACAACGTATATAAAACGGCACAAGATCGACAAAAGAGTTATGCAGATCTTCATCGAAAGGACATGGAATTTAATATTGGGGATCATGTATTGTTATGTGTTGCACCATGGAAGGGAGTTATAAGATTTGGGAAGAGAGGAAAGCTCAATCCACGATTTGTTGGTCCATTTGAGATTCTTGACCGAATAGGAAATGTGGCCTATAGACTCGCATTACCTCCAAGTATGTCTCGTGTTCATAATGTTTTTCACATATCCATGCTTCGTAAATATTGAAAGACACGAACCATATTATTACAAGTTAGAACAGAACGAGATAGTAGAAGATTTAACGTCACGAAGAAGTACTGTTAAGATCTTGGATAGGAAAGAGCATGTCCTACGCACTCAAGGTTATACCACAAGTTAAGGTTTTATGGAGAAACCATGCTATTGAAGAAATGACCTGGGAGTTGGAATCAGAAATGAAAGCGAGGTATCCTCACCTTTTCGAAACACCAGGTACGTATGTCAATTTTGAGGATAAATTTCATAAGGAGGGGAGGTTGTAAGACCCCAACTTATTATAAATAAAATCAAATTTCCTCTAATTATATTTGTGAATAATAAGGTATTAATTTGATATAATTCTCTGGTTATGGGTGAAATGTGCAAATTTTGTAAAATATGCAAGTGGTTATAAAATAATCATTGTGTCGGGGAATATTCGTTTGGTCGTGGATTATTCTTGTTGTCAGGGAATATTCGTACGATGGCGCAGTCATTTGTGGGCCCCATAACAGAATAACTGTCGAATGAAAAAAACGAACGACGTAGTTGTTACCGTTAACACTGTTGGAATACCCGGTTGTTAAAATACAGTAAGGTGATGTATACCTATTTTGGGGGCGTCACAGTTGAGTCCCCACAGATATATAATCAGGATAATGTGCATCAAGAAGGCGACAATCCTCATGTAAACAACAACACTGACCAAATGATGAACGATGGAATATGTAGAGGCTTTATGCAATTCATGCAACATCAGGCGAGAGTGGCTCCTGTCCAAAATGTAGGTGGAAACACTGGAAACTCTCGGACGGTCACCACTAAACAGATTAAAGGAGCCGGGACCAATTTATGTTTATTGGAGAGCCAAAACCACTTAAGGCGGGAAGCGTGGATAAAGCGAGATCACCAAGATATTTGATGTCTTGAATGCGTCGAGAGCAAAAGGTTCCTTTGCCACCTTTATGTTGCGAGAGAGGAGATTCTTGGTGGGAATCGGTAAAGCGTACTCAACCTGCCGCACTGAATATATCTTGGGAGAAGTTCCAAGAACTATTCAACGACAAGTACTTTCCCGAAAGTATTCGTCACATGAAAGAGGTATAATTCATCAAGTTGGAGCAAAATAATATGATTGTGTCGTAGTACGAAGCTAAGTTTTCCGAGTTGTCCCGGTTTGCGTCCCACTTGGTTGATAATGAGGAGAGAATGACGCGGATGTTTTTAAGAGGTTTAAAACTGGAGATACGTCAATATCTTATTTCTCATAAACTGTGTTTGTATTCAGATGTTGTAAATAGGGCTTAGTTATTGGAGCGCGATAACGAGTCAACACAACCAAGAGAAAGCAGCCGGCAGAATGAAAATACCAGTGGTAACAATCATCGAAGCGGTGACAACAAACGTGTAGGGAATCAACATGCTAGAAATGGTAACCACTTCGGTGGTAATCATGGCCAAGATAATAAAAGTGGACATTTCAAGAAGAGGATATTCAACAATGATGGAAAGACGTCAGCACCAACAACCATTGTTAGGAGAGCGACCACCTATCATATGCTTCAAATACGGAGGAGAGGGACACATCAGTCTAAATTGTGCGCAGCAGTCCAAAACAAGTTACAATTATGGAAGAGAAGGTCACCTAGCTAGATTTTGTCGTACAGGGAAGCCAAATCCAGTTGCAACGGTGACACCAAATGCCATCCCACACAAGTCAAAACCAGTAGTTCAAGGGAGAGCGTTTGTTGTGACCTCCCAGAAAGAAAGGAACCCGAACGAGGTCATCACGGGTAAGCTTATCATAAACTCTAACGAAGTCTATACCTTATTTGATACCGGTTCTACCCATTCTTTTATTTCTCCTACTTGCGCTCAACGTTTAAATTTGACTCCGGAGAAATTAGACTTTGATTTATCTGTGGAAACTCCGTTGGGAGAAACCTTCATTACATCCACTGTTTATAAGTCTTGTTTGGTTCAAATTGGTAACCGCACATTACTTGTCGATCTTATCTCCTTAAAAATACTTGCATTTGACGTGATTCAAGGGATTGATTGGTTAACTACTCATCATGCTAAAATCGATTATTTTCGTAAGGTTGTTAGCTTTCATATTCCTAACCAACCTATTATGCGAATTCAAGCAACCAAACCATTAAAATCAATCACTGTTATCTCAAGCCATAAAGCTCTTCATTTATTGAAAAACGGATGTCAAGCTTTCTTAGCTCATGTTACGGATTTAAACAAAAATACGTCAGAGTTGAAGGATATTTCTATTGTTAATAAATTTCCTAACGTATTTGTAGACACTCAAAATTTTCTTCTCTTGTTACTAACCATGCCAGAGGGCAAAAACGACTTTTTCCCACTCCAAAGATAACCCTGGAGGACTACGACATCAACTTCAAACCCCGGAGATAACCCCGGGAGATCCAGTTTCCAACCCCGGAGATAACCCCGGAAATCGAGTTCAAACCCCGGAGATAATCCGGGAAAGTCGATTTCAAAACTCAAGATAACCCCTGGAGGATCAAGATCAAAGCACAGGAGATAGCCCTGTGGAGGTCAAACCAACCTCGGAGATAACCCCGAGGACACTCGAGTCAACATCGAGTCAACCTCGGAGATAACCACGAGAAAATCGCTACAAATGCGCCAAAAACCGAGATAACCGGGAGGGGCAAAATAGTCATTTTGCCAAATCAACTTCAACTCACATCAAATAAACTCATCTCAACTCAAATTACTTCAAAAGAAGTCCCACAAGAACCATATCTTAACTTCCGAGCGCAAACTACGCAAAACGGCTCAACGAACTGCCTAACGGAAACCCGGGAATGCCATTTCGATCATGGACCCATCTTCCTGGAATAAAAAAAAGTCAAATCATATATCATTGTGTAGCTCTCGAAAAGAGCTTTCCAGAATGGTATGGCACGCTTCCATCGGACTCCCGAATTGAAAGTTATGAGCAATCGAAATGAGCAAAGACGTCGTGCCGACACGACGGACCCACACCGCCCGGGCACCTGGCGTACCTTAGATTACACTGCTACTAGGTGCCACAGGTAGACTTGTGGCTCCCCCCACTATATATATGGGGCTTGGAGTGCCCATTTTGCAAGGAGAAAAGACGGGGAAACCCTGCACAATTAGCTTCACTTTTCGCCCCTACGATTGTATTTTCCCACTTTTAAACACACAGCAGAGCTCATATATAGCCTCTTTTGTACCCACAAAAGCCAAAGTGTTTACCCACTCTAAAGATATAGAAGCCTTTTTTAGCGAATCAAATGTAGCCTTCTCACACTGTGTAGAGTTTTTCTTCATCTTTGCACACACCTTTCTACGCTTGAGAGTCGTGTTGCTTGCTTTTGCCCGGACTTTCTATCTCAGTTGTTTCATTCCGAAGATGTATATATATATATATATATATATATATATATTGACTAACATTACCGAAGTTATGCCTCGATTGAGCCTGAACTTGATGCGGAGCGTTTATTTGCTTTTCTATATATATATATATATATATATATATATATATATATATATATATATATATATATATATATATATATATATATATATCCGGAATGAGCCTAGACTTGATGCAGGAGCGTTAATCGCTTTATATATATATATATATATATATATATATATATATATATATATATATATATATATATATATATATATATATATATATATTATATATCAATCGTGTGTTTACTATGTTCGATGAGCCTAGATTTTATATCCTGCATTTATTCGATTATATATATATATTTATACTTATATATATATGAACTGTGGTCGAACTCTGTTCGATGAGCCTGGATTTTACATCTGGTGCGTTTATTGTTTATATATATATACATATATATATTTATTTTTGTCCTGCCTGGAGTTTCCTTCGTGGCAGTTGATCACTGCCATATCTTGCTAAAAACTGAATTTTTACATAAATTTAAACCCTGTGTATATAGGTTCGAACGAGGCCTCACACAACTTCCATATAGCAACACATTGACTCGCACACACACACACACACTCAGATAATAGTTTCTTGAAAAGAGGCGGTCACCATTGTAACACGGATGTCGGGGGGTGCCTAACACCTTCCCCTCGTATAACCAAGTCCCCGGACCCTAAACGAATCTCGGTTTCATCGACCCGTATATCAGTGTCACATCACTGGGACACCCAAAATGAGAACACCAAAGAACAAGTAACGGAAAGGGACACCCAAAAATCCCGACGTCGACAGGTGGCGACTCTGCTGGGGAATCCAGTAAGAGGACTTAAGCCGCTATTACAATCTTTTCAAAATTGTTATCTGCTTGTGTGTGGATGTTGCATTTACATTTGATGAATGTGTACGAATGCATTTCCTTATTGCACTTAGTGCTTCGCACCATAACTGCTTGTGATGTTAGTGCTTCGCACCATAAATTGCTTGTGATATTAGTGCTTCGCACCATATCTGCTTGTGATATTAGTGCTTCGCACATGTCATCATTTTCATATGGTGAGACGCGATGTATGTGAATGTATGTTGTGTGGTCCCTCCACCAGGAGGCTATCCCGTCGATGTTTGATTACTGGACTCGTGAGAAGACTAATTCTCCGAGGCTCAGGAAAGGCACCACCCAAATTCGCTCCAGTTGAAAGACCGGATTAACTTCCCGTCAAGTAGATTGTGATGATTTGGGAACCTTCATGCCAAAAAAACCGTGAGAGTAACCTAAGATAGGTCAGCCTCTGATAAACCCATAACGGAGGAAAGTCTCTTCATGCTCTCTCATTTCAAATTACTTGTAATTTCATTTCATATCTATCTCCATGTAATGAGAAATATAAAGAAATGTGTACACATACATATTTTTAGCATGCTACAAACAGCTGACATCCGTTTTGCAGGATAAAAATCCTAAAATGGACACATCACATAGCATGTTATTATACACATTCCCTAAAGACTAAACTATGCAAGTCTTTCGCAGGGAAGCAATCGGTCCCGTTACCCGGTTAAAATCCAAGAAGGCACTGAGCCCACCGTCAAACATGGCTACAAGTGCCCAGCCTGATCCTACTCCTGTTTCCCGAGAGGAGTTTGAAGGATTAAGGAATCAGATAGCAGAATTGGTTGTCTTTCTAAAAGAACAAAGTAAAAATCATGTGAGGCGGACAATGCCTACTCAACCAGAGTCCTTCACACCGAAGCGGTCAGGCATTGGTAAAAGATGAAACCCGGATACTTAAACCTCATTCCAATAACGAAATCACAAATCTCGGGGATGATCGGCTGGGGATATAAGAAAGAAAGTCCAACAAATGGAGGATACCATCCCACAATTAAAGGACCGGAAATTATGGGAGTGTCACCTATTCAGATATCTCATATTCCCGGGGCTCAATATCCTACCAAATTTAAAGTCCCAGAGTTTGAAAAGTACAATGGGGCAGGCGATCCCTATACGCACCTAAAAGTGTACATTGGAGAACTGGGGCCTTATGCTGAAATAAAAGCCTCAAAATGCAACTTTTTCAAAAGAGTCTCACTGGAGAAGCTAAAGCCTGGTATGCCCGACTTGACAATGCCAAAATCCACAACTGGGAGGAATTGGCCCACACCTTTCTAAATCAATACAGTTTTCAGTCACAAATGGCACCGGATCGATATCAAGTGACTAAAGTGAAAAAGCAAAGACTGAATCTTTCCGAGAATATGCCCAAAGGTGGAGACATCTAGCAACGCAAGTCATTCCATCAATAGATGAAAACCGAGATGGTAATGACATTTATTGATATCCAAGAGGCTCCTTACTATGAGAGGATCCTAGCAGGCATAGGAAAGCCATTTGCGAAAATGATCAAACACAGAGAAATGGCAGAGATGGGCCTGAAGGCAGGCAAGATTAAAGACTTCACTGCCTTGGAAGCAGTCGCTAAGCATATACAAACTACCAAGTATGCGAGCGATCCTAAGGGGGTACCCGATAAAGGCAATGAAAATGTATCCCTTGTTGTACAGGGGCAAGCTAGGAGGCCAAACTACAGTCCCCCCATTTGGAAAATGCAAGACAATATGCCATCTCAACAACAGGCTGCATTCAACCAATACCAAGACAGGAAAAGAAAATTTGAAAGAACAGAAAATCGGGTATTCACTCCACTAGGCGATTCCCTTGAACATGTATTGGCGATATTAATGGATCATAAGAAAATTATTGGACTAGCTCCACCTCTGGAACGAGGGAGAAAAAGATATAATCCAAGCCAGAGATGTGCTTACCACTCAGGGTCTCCAGGACACGATACACAGGATTGTTGGCCCTTAAAACATAAGATTCAAAATCTGATCGAAAGTGGTAGTATTGTGGTCGAACAACCTGACCAACAAAATATCAACACCAACCTTCCATTGCGACATGATACGGAAGCAGTAAACATGATCGGGTCAGGAGGCGCTGAAATGTATCCAATTCGTAAGTACATACGAAGGATGGAGGAATACCCCCAAAAGCGCATAACAAATTTCCTAGAGTGGGAAAACTCGAAGGAGGGTATGCTAGTAATGCAAAAATTAGAGGCGATCCAGAATCAAGTAAATCTGCTGGCTAAGCTGATAGTGCGCCAACATCAGGAAACAAGGCAATTTTTCACTCAACTATCAGAAAGTTAAGAGAAAAAGGAGGTTAACCATAATGTAAGCCCATATCTCTCCATGATGAGCCAACTAAATGAAGAAGATCAAAGCAGGCTGAAAGTAAAAGAAAAGGGGCATGATAAAATTGTTAGAGGATCTCACCAGCGGAAGAACCAATCGAGGGAATGCGAATTCTCAAATATGAAAGATCAAACAACCTCCAAAAGAGTCCAAAAATTCACCCCTCTGAGAAAATCCAATGAAGAAATGCTACACTTTCTGATAAGCGAAGGAAGGATTACTGAGTTGCTGCCTCCTATAAAGCCCAAGATAAAGAGTTATGATTCCACCAAGATATGTCTCTACCATTCTAACTCACTTAGGCATACGGTTGAAGAATGCTGGTCTTTGCGACATAAATCCAGGATCTCATTGAAAATGGAGAGCTGGATATAGAATTTCCCATGACCAAAAAAGGCGAAAAGGAAATAAAAAGCTTAAGATATCCATTCGAGATAGGCAGTACAAATGAGGTGAAGGCTATGAGTGACAATTCTACCAGAACACAAGGTGGACTGATCCTAATGCAAGAAATGATAAAAGAGACAAAGGCATCCCCAAAGGAGATTCCCACGCCAACATCAAACGTCCTATGGTTCCAAGATATCAACCACGTTCCTGATCTTATCACCTTGGATGATGCAGAGGAAATACTAATCCTTTTTGAGGAAGAAAAAACCAAAAAGGATAGTCCTTTGCAAGAAATGCAACAATAGTTCGAGGAAGATTTCGTGGTTGAATCCTTTGAAACCATGAAAAAGGCGAAGGAATAGATGAAGAAAAAGGTGGTGAGATTGTCGGGGAATCCATCCCATTAAAGAATCCAGAGTTCATCCCTTTTTGCAATGCATCCATTTCAAGCATCCCTGAGGAATGTACTGAATCAGGAAGCGATCAAGTTATGGCCACAAGCGAAGACATTCAAAATCAAGGGGCAACCTCTATCACGAGCCCTGAAGGCGACATAACCACTGACAACTGGACTATCAGGCCTCAACTAGCTGAGAAGATGTAGATCCAGGGGATGAAGTTGCGAGTTTCAGAAAATGTTGGAACGGTATCACTTTCTTCGTAGTATGCCTTTTATTTTCCATGCATGTGAATAAATAAAAAAATAAAAAAAAACATCTCTACACTCTTCTCACCACTTACCCCTTTGAACCTTTTCAAACCAAAGCCTAAACTACGAAAGACCTGATCTCCTCTTCAATAGTAGTACGTAGGCAGCCATTCATGGTGCGGTCAAACCAAACAAACACCCAAACAAACACTTCTCAAACACTTACACCCCAGACGATGATTACCCAGACGTAATGGTCATCATTCAGGAAAAGGAGGTTGATGATAGCCCCTCCATCACTGCAGTCCACCAAGACTTTGCCCTCGACAATTGAAGTAGCACTCCTTGCATTTGCCGATGAGGGTAAAAAGGGAAGAAACTCTCTCTGCCTTGTAGATAGCAATAACTGCTTACTTTTTATGTACAGTATTAGCAGTTACTTTTGTCATTACAGGCTAACACTTTGTGTGATTGAACAGTGTTATATACTAAGTGAAAGCATATTTTGTTAGGACTCTAAATTTAGATATGTCGGTACTTGCTGATGAGGTGTCTATTCTCCACAAGGACTGTAACTTTGATGTAAAGTTGGACTCAGACTTGATGGAAATACAAGAGGACTATGAGATACCTCAGGAGATCAAAGAATGGGTCGAAGACAAACCCAAGCAAAATCTTGATCAAACCACCTTTTTTAAACCTCGGAACCTTAGAAAACCCCAAACAAATCCAAATTGGTACAGACCTCACTCAAAACCAAAGGAATGACATGGTTACTCTATTGACTCTATTTCAGGATGTGTTTGCATGGTCTCACGAAGACATTGTCGGTTTATACATGGACAATATCATTCATCGCCTTCCCATCAAAGGGGGATTCAAGCCACTCAGGCAGAAGCTCAGGCGATTAAAACCTGAGTGGAAGTTAAAAGTTAAAGAAGAAATTGTGAAACAATTTCAAGCTGGCATCATCATGGTGTCAACATAACCTGAATGGCTATCCAACATAGTCCCCATGCCGAAATCGGGAAGGGAGGTGCGAGTTTGTGTGGATTACAGAGATTTGAATAAAGCTTGCCTCAAAGATAGCTTTAACGTGCCGTTCATCCACATACTCATTGACAATCTGACTCGATCGACATGTACTCCTTTCTTTGATTGCTCATGAGTTACCATCAAATCATGGTTGCTGAAGATGATCATGAGAAAACTTCATTCATCACGCCTTGGGGAGCCCTTTGCTACAGACGATTGTCATTCGGCCTCATTAATGCCGGAGCTACCTATCAGTGAGCCATATGGCTCTTTTTCGCGATCTAATAGATAAAAAATATATAAAAAAAAGAAAATAAAAAGAGAAAAAAAAGAAAAAAGAAGATAAAAAGAGAAAAAAGAAAAAGAAAAAATCTCTTCAACGGGTTCTACAGTTGCTGCCTTACCATCGGCAAGTTCTATAGATGGCTTCGGAGTTTGAAGAAAAATCTTTCCTCCATATTCCTTGGAATAGGAATGATTTTACGGATGCTCTAGCAACCTTGGCCTCCTTGATCAACATACATGACAAGGAAGACATGCCAACCCTCACATTTGCCCAACAAAAGGCTCCAGCCTATGGGAATTACATTAGAGAAGTATCGGATGAGCTATCTCCCATCCAACACCATTGATATCAATATATCAATGAGCACTCACAAGATAGATCTACACCCGTTGAGGCAAGCCAGACTAGGAAAAGGCAGATCCATCGACTTGCTATGAAATTCTACCTGAGCGGAGATGCACTTTATAAAAGAGATGCAGAACGATGTCTCCTCATATGTTTGGACGAGGACCAAGCTCAGAGGCTATGGATGAAATCCATGGGAAAGTATGTGGCCCACAAATGAGCGACCTTCTACTTATAAAGAAGATCCTACAACAGAAAAGTCTGACTACGACAGTTCAAACAACACGACTTGGTTTTGAAAAAGATCATTGACAACCAAGCTCAAACTAAAGGAAAATTTTCCCCGAACTGGGAAGGCCCGCTTATTGTCAAGGAGATATTGACTGGAGGTGCTTTCAGATTACAGGAAATGGACGACGATGAATTTATGCAAACTCATCAATTCGGACACCGTGAAACGATACTACGTCTGAGGTTACAATCAAGCGAACATCCTGGTTTTGGATCATCAGATCACCAGTCATTTCAGGTTCTTTAACCCTCACTACATACAACCTTTCCTTTTTACCCATCTGCCCCTCAGGGAAAAACATACTTTTCAAACCAGCAGCCTGGTTTCACTTCATTTCCTTCAACTTCGGTTATCCCACAAGGGATTAAACCTTTCACACCTTCAATTTATCCTGTACATTGGATTAAACTTTTCATCTACAATCCACCCTATACTTAGGGCGAACTACGTCGACCTGATCTCCACAATACACAGGAGTACGTATGCAGCCATGTTATATGGTCCGGTCTCACCATAGAAAAAACAAACTCACTCCTATACATAGCCACATACAGAAACAAGTCCCAAGACACCAAAGATGGTAGGGAATACACACAGATCGACGATCCATTCTGAAAATCATGAGACATCTCACTGTCCATTCATCAAGGAGGAGTTCAGAATACATCCAGATCACAAAGTCTTAGAGAAATAAGCGAATATCAAGCAAGTAGCAAGGCACAACTAAAAGGGAAGTGAATCAACATATATTTCCCTACCATATATAATGTTGTTTGATATATACAATGTGTATTGTACATGACAAAATGGCTAAACTAGTCTGTGCAGGAAAATACAAGCCCATCTACAAATCAGTGTATATGCGCGGCTATCAAGTCCAAAGATGGATTCCTCTCGAGAAGAAGGAAGTAACACTTTGTGATCTCTTGCCCAAGGGTTTCTACACGAGCCAACAGATCCACCGCTAACTACATGCGATATCTCGGGTAGATATAGTGTCATCCCGCTCAGGAACGACGATATCCCTATGAGTTAGAGCATCATCTCTCTAACAAAGTGACATCCCTACCGAAAAAAACATCAACATCAAAGCCCACATCCACTACCTGTTCACCAGATGGTACAGAAGTAAAAGCCTCTTGCGATCTCGACGTCTTATCAGCTCATCTGTCAAAGCAACTATCCCAGACAACAAGCAAGGCTAGGGCAATTTCAAAATTAGCAACAACCGGATATTGGATCCCTTACAACAAGATTGGGGGAAATCTCGGAAGCAGCGACAACTCAACACTGGGCATTTATCAATCATCCTAAAGTGGAAAATGCACCAGTCAGCGCCATCTGCATGGTCCATCAGCATCTCAATGGCGATTCAGATATTATTCACTCGCGACTTCATCAACAAAGAGAGTTTATCATATATACCCTCGGCATCAACATGCGAAAGGACTGGGGCATTTGTCCAATTCCAAGAAATGGAATGATCTTAACGCGGGATCAAGCCTGTCAGCAAAAGTAGGAGCCCAATAACAAAAGATCTAGATAATGAAATCCTCATCATCAAATTTGTCAACCGGTGCCAAATTCTCATAAATCGAGACCTCTACACCGAAGTTCAAATATTGGCAGAAAAAGAATGAGTTGCACCCTCCAAAGATGTTAGCAGCATTCAGGTCATTAGTTCAGCCGGGTTATGAATCAAACACTTAAGGAAATGGGGCACAAGCACCCAGCAGCGAAAGAAAACTCCAAATCACCTCAAAAAGGATGAGACATCTGGTGGTTGTCATCAATCTAACGTAACATCAGGTGAAGTCTAGTGAAGTAATCCGTGGAATATTACTTCAGCGAAGGTATCAGAAGATCTGGTATTCTAAACCATTGCCATCAACACATCACGACATCAACACAGTTCAGCGATGAAAGCTTCGTATACCACCGTTCGAGTGGGAACTGGAAAAGTTTGGCGATTAGCAGGATAGTCACAAATATGACTACCAAATAATACATCGGAGAGGTGCGGTGATTTGAGCGTCATCCCCATCAGAGATATGGAAAGAATCTCAACTTATCTTCATCAAACAAGCATCAACGATTAAATGCCAAACCATTGGAGTCAACACAAGCATAGGCATCAGCAATGATCGGTAAAGGTAAAGCGATTTGCAAAAACATTTTAACATTCATCATAACATTATGATTTGCGATTTTGCGATATGCGATTTGCGATATGCGATATGAGATATGCGATTGGCAATTTGCGATGTGCGAATTGCGATGTGCGATTTGGCCAAAAGAGAAAAGCGAAGTGCGAAATGCGATGTGCGATTTACGAACTGTGATTTGCGAAAATATTTTCACATTCATCATAAACATTCACTACATTGCGATTTGCATCATTGAAAATACCTCGTCATGTTTCAAGTGTCTACTAATCTTTATCATGTCAATTCCATTGCATTGCATGAACATGATAAAGAGGGGCATCTGTAGACACTCGAAATTTTCTTCTCTTGTTACTAACCATGCAGGAGGGCAAAAGTGTCTTTTTCCCACTCCAAAGATAACACTGGAGGACTACGACATCAACTTCAAACCCTGGGAGATCCCGTTTCCAACCCCGGAGATAGCCAAGGGAAATCAGGGCAGGAAAGTCAGTTTCAACCTCGGAGATAAGCCCAGAGGATCAAGATCAAAGCCTGGAGATAGCCCCAGGAGGTCAAGCCAACCTCAGAGATAACCCTGAGGACACTCAGAGTCAACATCAGGTCAACCTCAGAGATAACCCTGAGAAAAGACTGCTACAAATGCGCAAAAACCGGAGATAACCCCGATAGGGGCAAAATAGTCATTTTGCCAACTCAACTTCAACTCACATCAAATAAAATCATCTCAACTCAAATTACTTCAAAGGAAGTCCCACAAGAACTATATCTTAACTTCCGAGCGCAAACTACGCAAAACGGCTCAATGGACTGCCTGACTGAAACCTGGGAATGCCATTTCGGTCATGGACCCATCTTCCTGGAATCAAAAAAGGTCAAATCATATATCATTGTGTAACTCTCGGAAAGAGCTTTCTAGAATGGTATGGCACGCTTCCATCGGACTCCCAGATTGAAAGTTATGAGTGACCGAGCGAACAGCGCGTACGTACTTTGACATGGTGGGACCCACACTGCCCGGGGCACCCCAGGCAGCCGTAGGAACACCTGCTACTAGGTGTCATAGGTAGACCTGCGGCTCCCCCCTCTATAAATATGGGGCTTGGGATGCCCATTTTGCAAGGAGAAAAGACGGGAAACCTCGCACAATTAAACTCATGCTTCGCCCCTACTGATGTATTTTTCCCACTTTTAAACACACAGTGAGCTCATATATAGCCTCTATTGTACCCACAAAAGCCAGTGTTTACCCACTCTAAATATATAGAAGCCTTTTTAGCGATCGATATAAGCCTTCTCACACACTTTAGAGTTTTTCTCTTCATCTTTGCACACACCTTCTACACTTTGAGAGTCGTGTTGCTTGCTTTTGCCTTGACTTGATCAGTGATTTCATTCCATCTGTATATATATATATATATATATATATATATATATATATATATATATATATATATATATATATTGACTAACATTATCGAGTTATGCCTCGATTGAGCTTGAACTTGATGCAGAGCGTTTATTTGCTTTTCTATATATATATATATATATATATATATATATATATATATTAAATGTCGAACTTTGTTCGATGAGCCTAGACTTTGGTCTGGAGCGTTTACTGCTTTAATATATATATATATATATATATTATATATATCAACTATGTGTAGAACTCCGTTCGATGAGCCTGGATTTTATATCCGGTGCATTTATTCGCTTTTATATATATATTTATACTTATATATATATGAACTGTGGTCGAACTCTATTCGATGAGCCTGAATTTTACATCTGGTGCGTTTATTGCTTATATATATATATATATATATATATTTATTTATTTATTTTCGTCCTACACAGGTTTCCTTAAATGGCGATTGATCGCTCTTACGGCTTTATTTACATTTTTGATCCCCATGGAGGTGCTTAGCGTGGTTGGTGATCATATACGTATATATATATTTACTGACTTTTATATATATATATATATACACCTTACTGCTTTCATATAAATTGCGACGTTACATACACCTAAGAATCATGTGATTACTGATTCATCCCATTAGATCTAGATTCGGTTCCGTGATGGACATTTTAATTTGTGGCGACTTATAAATTATTACTGCGGTTATGCGAATTTCCTCGGATGGTTTCCATACCCACGAGGAAGTCGGCATTATTTTTGTATATTATTTTTAAATGCGGATGCTTCGCATCCGTCAAATAAAATCAATCAGTTTCACTTAATAAAATGGGAGTGTAAAAGGTCTCAATTCTATTGAGCATCGGGGTTTGAAAAACCTCTTTTATAAAACATCAACGCCATATCTTGCTAAAATTGAATTTTACATAAATTCAAACCACATGTATATAGGTTGACGAGGCCTCACACAACTTCCATATAGCGACACATTGACCCACACACACACACTCAGATAATAGTTTCTTAAAAAGAGGCGGTCACCGTGGTAACACGGATGTCGGGGGGTGCCTAACACCTTCCCCCCGCATAACCAAGTCCCCGGACCCTAAACGAATCACAGTTTCACCGACCCGTATATCAGTGTCACATCACTGGGTCAATGTGCAAAACTTTTCTCGGTTGTGTTGGTACAACCATTTAAAAAACCAACTGGCGACTCTTAACAGTCCCATCGTCGACATTATACATGTCGGACCTTTTTCACTTGTTTTTTTCAAACAAATATCACCTAAAATGAGAACACCAAAGAACAAGTAACGAAAAGGGACACCCAAAAATCCCGACATCGACAGTATTCCCTGAATAACTTCCTGGCCTACCCCTAAAGCGTGAAGTTAAATTTTGTATCTACCTTGAACCCGGTACAAAACCCATTTCCAAATCCCATATCGAATGGCTCCTATTGAACTTCAGGAGTTAAAGACCCAATTGCAGGAATTGTTAGACATTGGTTTCATTCATCCTAGTACGTCTCCTTGGGGTGCTCATGTTCTATTCGTGAAGAAGAAAGATGGAAGTATACGACTTTGTATTGATTATCGGGAGTTGAATCATGTCACCATCAAGAATAGATATCCGTTACCTCGCATTGATGACTTGTTTGACCAGTTACAAGGAGCACAATTCTTTTCAAAGATCGATCTTCGTTCTGGATATCATCAGCTGAAGGTTAAAACTGAGGATATTCCAAAGACTCCCTTCACGGTACGAGCATCATGAATTCTTAGTCATGTCTTTTGGATTGACTAATGCTCCTGCTGCCTTCATGGATATGATGAACCTAGTATTCAAGGAATATTTAGATCACTTTGTGGTCGTCTTTATTGATGACATCCTTATATATTCCAAAATCCGTGAAGAACATGAGCAACACTTGAGGTTGATACTCTAAAAGCTTCGTGAAAATAAGCTTTATGCCAAGTTAAAGAAATGCAAGTTCTGGCTTGAGGAAGTAGCATTCCTTGGGCACGTGAGTATCAAGTCATGGAATATCATTGACCCAAAGAAAGATTGAAGCTATTCAAAGTCGGGAGCAACCTAAATCGATGACCAAAATACGTAGCTTTCTCGGCTTAGCTGGTTATTATCGGAGATTCGTAGAAGGGTTTTCTTGAATCGCTACTCCATTAACTCAGCTGACTCGAAAAGATACAAAATTCAGTTAGAGCGTGGAATATGAGAAGTTTTTTCAAGAACTCAAGAGGAGACTCATTTCAGCACCTGTTCTGACAATACCATCTGGCTCGGAGGGATTTGTCATCTACAGTGATCCTTCAGGCAAAGGGTTAGGATGTGTTCTCATGCAACATGGGAAATGTCGACATCGGGATTTTTAGATGTCCCTTTCCATTACTTGTTCTTTGTTGTTCTCATTTTAGGTGAGATTTGTTTGAAAAAATAAGTGAAAAAGGTCCGACATGTATAATGTCGACGATGGACTGTTAAGAGTCGCCAGTTAGTTTTTTAAATGGTTGTACCAACACAACCGAGAAAAAAGGTTTACATTGACCCAATGTGATGTGACAATCATTAAATGGATAGTGAAACCGAAATTCATTAGGGTCCGGGACTTGGTTATGCGGAGGAAGGTGTTAGGCACCCCCTATCATCTGTGTTACCACTGTGAACTACCTCTTTTCAAGAAACTATTATCCAAATGTGTGTGTGTGTGGGTCAATGTGCTATTATTTGGAAGTAGTGTGAGGCCTCGTTCGAACCTATATACATGTGGTTTGAATTTATGTAAAAATTCGGGCTTTTAGCAAGATATAGAATGATGTTTTATAAAAAGGTTTTTCAAACCCCGATGCTCAATAGTAATTGAGACCTTTTACACTCCTATTTTATTAAGTGTTCTATTGATTGATTTTATTTTACGATACGAGGCATCCGTATAAAAATAATGTACAAAATAATGTCGACTTCCCTCATGGGTATGGAAACCATCCGAGGAAATTCGCATAATCAGAGAATAATTTACAAGATGCTTACAATGAAAATGTCCATCACGAACCGAATCTAGATCAAATAGGGTTTAATCTGTGATCACATGATTCCTAAAGCATAAGATACTACAATTTGTATGAAAAAGATGGTAAGTATATATATATAAAGCTATAAATATATATATATATATATATATATATATATATATATATATATATATATATATGGATCACCAACAACGAAGCACCTCTATGGGGATCAGAAATTTAAATAAAGTTGTAAAAGCTATCAACCATCACGGAGGAAACTCCAGGCGGGATGAAACGTAAATGAAGCTATAAATACGGTCAACCGTCACGAAGGAAACTCCAGGCGGGACGAAATATAAATAAATCTATAAAAGTGATCAATCGCCACAAAGGAAACTCGAGTGATGAAGATATATATATATATATATATATATATATATATATATATATACAAAAGCAATAAATGCACCGGATGTAAAATTCAGGCTCATCGAACAGAGTTCGACAACAGTTCATATATATAAATATATATATATACAAAAGTAGAGTAAACATATTCTATGTAAAATCCGAGGCTCATCGAATGAGTCGACCACGGTTCATATATATATATAAAAGCGAGTAAACGCCGGGGCCATCAAGTCTAGGCTCATCGAACAAAGTTCGACACACGCTTAATATATATAAATATATATATATATATATATAACATATATATATATATAAGCTGAAACAAAACCACGAACCAAAGTCCGGGCAAATGCGCATGACATGACTCTCAACGTGAAGAAGGGTGTGTGCAGAGATGAAGAAAACTCTAAAGTGTGTGAGAAGGCTTACAAATTGATCACCAAAGAAGACTTCTATATCTTTAGAGTGGGTAAACACTGGCTTTTGTAGGTACAAAAGGGCTATATATGAGCTCACTGGTGTTTAAAATGAGAAAGTACACTGCATGGGGTGACTGCGGAGAAAATTGGGCAAGGGTTTCTCGCTGTTTTCTCTTGAAAAATGGGCAGCCCAAGCCCTCTATTTATAGACAATTTAGCCATAGGTACTACTGTGGTGAGCCAGCAGTGTGTGCAAAGAGAGGCAACCCGGGTGGGCCCGGGTTTTTTGGGTCGGGTCGTCTCAAAGTACGTGCATTCAGGGACTGTAATGTCCACTCGAATTTTAAGAAGTGCAATCCGAGAATCCGTTTGAGGTATACAGGACCTATTTCGGACCGCCGTTGTCGAGAGTTGTACGATGGCATGGGATCAGAGTTTGTACGAAGTCATTGAAGATGGGACGGTGCCCTCCGGTCTTCAAGCTTCAACTTTCATCCGTTACCCCGCACAATAGTCACTCGGGATTTGTTAGTCTTGTGGGACATCGTTGCGTAGAGATGTTGAGATGACATGGCGTGGCATCGTGTTGGCGAGATGACGATGTTGCTCCTCATCGGTGTTATCGCCGGATTGGGCTGATAAAGCAAACGTTGCTCAAACTTCGCTAAGATTGGACTGCTGCAATTGTTGAAGATCCTTATTGTCATCTTTGAGGTGTGCCTGTCTTCCCGATGTTATCGTCGGGTTGGTATAGTGTATCTCGTTGTGAGCGTCGAGATTGAAGCTGGTCGCATTTGAAATAATCATTTTCGGGGTTATCACCGAAACTGCATTCCTTGGGGTTATCACCAAGGTTGGTGGCTATTCCCATGGTTGGGACTGAGACTGGATACCTCGGGGTTATCTTCGAGATTAATCGGTCTTCTCCGGTGTGTGTTCCGGTATTAGATCTGCATGTCTCGAGGTTACATCCGAGGTTGGAACTGTTACTCCCAGAGTGGGCTCCGGGGTTGATGCTGAGCTTCCGGTAGTATCCGGTATGGATATGGATTGTCTTTCAGGGTTCCCTCTTAAAAGACAAATCTGTCCTCCTGTAATGTTAGTAACAATAGTACAGAAAATTTTGAGTGTCTTCAGATGCCCCTCTTTATCATACTCATGCATGGCGATGCATTGGTAGGATAAAGAATCCTAGACACTTGAAACGCAACAAGACAAACATGGTACTATGGGTAGCAAAATGATGCATGTGTACGGGGTTGTAGCCCAACATGCCGGGGATGATTGCTGGATCCTTGCTGCTTCAACTGGGGATTGGCAATGCTGACCAGATTTGATGTATAAGCTGAATATGTTAGGATGTTGATGTTAAAGTTATCACAAAATTCCTGTGTTCTTGATAACGACTTGATCCTGAAGAGGTACCTCTTATGCGCAAGAGATCTGTGGGGATAAAGCTTGGTCTGTTGAGGATGTGTATAACATATTCCATCATCTATCATTTTTGATAACATTGACATTTCCTGGTTGGTATCGCCGGGACATGTCAAGATTCTGTTGGATTTACTGCCAACAGCAAATGCTGTCAGGGATGCATGACCTTCGTTGACGTGTATTTCACCGACATGTGAATCAACGGCTGAAAAATCCTGTAGGATATACTATCAAGGCTGCTTGACCTTCGCTGATGTGTGAATCAACAGTTGAGACTCTGTGAGTAGATCGTCAAGGTTGCTTGACCTTCGCTGACGTGTGAATCAATGGAACATTGTGTTGTGACCCCCGCCGGGGATCCGCTGGGGGAATATGATTAATCGAGCATGAAATCCTCGAATAGCTCTAGAGCTCTGATAGGTTTAATTGCTATCGGCTGAGGTAACGTCAAGGCTGCTTGACCTTCATTGATATGTGTGTCAACGACTTAAATGTACATTGTAATCCCCTGCTGGGGCTTCACGTTGTAACCCCCGTCGGGGACATACATTGTAACCATCATTAATGTGTGTAGCAGTGACTGGTCATCGGATGGTTTCCGATGCTCTGTTGGGTTTTGTAACGACCCCAAAATAGGTCCATTCCATCCAACCCATTTTGAGTCGCCAAATACATGGTACAGAAAACAACTACAACTTTATTACAACAATTGTCTTGCAAAATACAACAACACATATGTTGTGAGTTTGGATACAAATATATATCAACTGTGACTCATGTCCCAACCGTGGACAAAGAAATCATAATGACACCTTACATAAAGGTATAGTCGAAAACCTGCTTTTAGAAATTAAAATCTTTGGGAAGTGCTCAAGAAAACCTTACGTGCATGGGAGGCCATGCGTATAGGTTATGATAGATATCATATGGCCACAGAATTATCCTTGGTTGACCCAATAGACCCCAAAGAAAAACGAGAAGATTGCTATCATATTCTTCCCAATGGTGAGTTTTCTCTTGACATATCATTATCTCTACTGTCTCTAATTGAGAGTTAAATTTCAAATAGACTCCAAGATCATATAGGTAGTCTTTGGTAGATATACTCAAACAAGTGGATGAGCACAATCCTGTCTTATGATGACTCGAGGTTGTATGTCATTAAACATCTTGTATGATAGTGGCAAAACACCCTTCCAAGTTAAATTCACCTCACCCTCAACATTTATAGACCACCGTTCTATTCCCTTGTTATTCCCCCGCTCGACCCAGCTACACTTTTATTACCTGAAAGGAATTGTGAAGCAAAAGGGTGAGCACAACTAGCTCAGTAAAAAAAAATATCATGACTAAAGATAAATAAATTATCAATAGCCTTCAACAGTAATAAATCAGGGATTTAGAAGATATGGTAGATGATAAAACTTTTCAACCGTAGTTGCAGCGGAACGAGCAATCCATTAGAAGAGTCAAATAGACTATAAAGTCTATTATCTTCTCCATGTTAAAAGTCCAACAATAATGTTTTATCCCTGTAACATCAATCAACAATTCCTGTCCACAATCACATGTATAACTCATAATCGTAATTGTTGTTCTAAATTCCTTTTCTCATTCAGTCAAAAGATAATTTTCATCACTTGTCTTTACCGAAAATATCAAAGATCATGGTTATACCAAATCACGCCTCGCTCATAATCATACTAATAAATTCATCTTTGCACTACTACGCCAAAAGATATTCATTAACAGCTTCATCTTTGCACTACAGGCCAAAGATATTCATCAACAAGTCATCTTTTGCACTACAAAAAAGCCAAAGATATTCAACTCTGTGTCAATCTTATTCAACACTGAGGTCACTTTGCACTCCAAAGATATTCATCAACAATTCATCTTTGCACTACAGGCCAAAGATATTCCTCAACAGTTCATATTTGCATTACAGGCCAAATATATTAATATCTCAAAGAAATATATAATCATTTCAGAATTTATATAAACAATAATTATAACCATATATGTTGATCAATTCACCTTTGCACTTAAGCTAAAGATATTCAATTATAAATTCAATGGTCATGATCGTACCAGTCAACAATTCAACTTTGCACTACTGGCCAAAGAGAACCTATAGTCACGATCATACCAATAATCTATCCATCTTTACACTCAAGTCAAAGAGAAATATCATCATTAGGGTTATAAGAATGTTATATAAAAACATATAAACAACATATAGATTTAATCTCAAGAGTAAGATTCATAAATCAATGATTTCATAACAACTTAATCAAAATGTTATAAATCACTTAATAATCTCATAATCTAATATTATTAATACTACCACAATATTTTAATCATTTCTTAAACTTATAAACAATTTATTTTAATTGTTTACACTTTACTAATAAATGCATTTAATCATCTTAAAATGCCAACCTCATAAGAGCTCTCATCACCAATAGCCAAAACCCTCATCAAAATCTGCATATATCTCTATATATAATTCTCAAGCCATAAAATCATATTTTCCAATTTTCTTACTTCACAAAACATATTTAATTCATTTACTCATAACTAGAACATTTTCATAAAAAATATCAAATCAGTTTTAAAAATATTTCTTTTACGGGATTTAGAAGAATATAGTCCCATATTGAATATATATTTTTCTCAAAATTTTAAAAGTCATTTACTATTTTTCACATGGCCAAAACCACCGAATATTTAAACATTATCATAAATTGTACGTTTATCCAAAAATTTTGAAATTTATACGGTATACTGATATTATATAGATGTACTCACAATAAAAATTTCATCAATTTTAGAGTTAATCACAAAGAGTTATAAGCGATTACTTTTAAAATAGTCTTTCCTCATAAAATTCATAACTCTTAATCTATACATCCAAAAATCGCCATTTTTGGACACAATCAATAAAACTCATCAAATTATCATTTCAAATTTTTTCAGAATTTTTGAAGGTTCAAGAATTTCAAAATAATAACCCTTAAAATCCTTTATTATCCTTACCTCAAAAGAGCAAGTATTTTTATCGGAATAACGAACGAACTTGCACCGTATAACAATACTCAAAGTATACTCAAAATACTCACAAGAATACGCCTCGATAATATAGAGAAAAACTTTAGTTTACGGTGTGATTTTCAATTATAACCTAAGCACCCTATTTATAGAAATTGCTTAGAACACCAAAATGAAAAATTTATTATAATATTAATATATTATATAAACTTCTCGCACACATTCTAAAATCTGAACTCAGCCATCTTGCACATGCTAAATGAGGGAACCAAATGAAAAAAACGTTTTTGTAAATAAAAATATTTTAAACTTCCAAAAATCAATTATTTTGAGACTTGAAACTTCAATAATTCATAATAAATAGCCGTTTTATCGAGAAAATTTGAATCTCATGAAGTTTTTATAGGAAATTCAATTCTCTACAACTTTACGAAGAAAGTTTTTCTAAATTCCAAACAAAAAATTAACCAAATCCACAAACGAGGCGATTTTACGATTTATAATCAAATTTCGATCAAGAAATGGGGTCCAATTTACATATAAAACATGGTTTAAATATTTTTGGTAACAAAATACTCCTCCTCCACATATACTCATATATCTCACATTCATCGTAAAAATATCATCATTAATATATTATTAAAATAATATATTTAATTGAATTATTTTATCGAGAAAAAGATAAAATATTAATTTTCAACAATTGTCACATTAAAAATTTTCTCCATCTATATCCTCATAAAATCAATATTTTCCTCATCGTATGAATCAATAATTAATTATTCACAAATAATATTACGAAATCACAATATTGACAACCGTGCGCCCTCAGAAAGAGGGGCTTTCCAATAAGAATTTCTCCTTCTTTGGCCTTGATTAGGTGACCAAACCTCTCCTTAGATGAACTTTCTAGACATTGCCAATAATGTTATCTAACAATATTGTTCAGATAATATGAATTATTGCTTCGATAATGAAAAATACTGTGTAATGACAATTATTGAAACAAAAACAATATAAAATATCAACGCAGCAATTATTGAGTCAATAAAGTAAAATATTGAACAGTAATTACTGTAACAAAAATCATCATGCTTCATGAATAGTATTCGTGAATAATAACTCATGAATAGTAACTCATGAATAGTAACTCGTGAATAGTAACTCATGAATAGTAATTATAAAAAAATTTGAATACTTTTATTTCATAAAATTCGGGGTCTTACAATCTCCCCTCCTTATGAAATTTCGTCCCCGAAATTTACGTACCTGGTATTTCAAAGAGTTGAGAATACCTTGCTTTCATTTCAGATTCCATCTTCCCTGTCATCATAATTTCTCCAATGCTCATCTCCTATATTTCAGATATCATTCTAGAATACAGCTTCAAAACAAGGGTTAATTGAACAAATTATCATATCACATAATATTCTGATATTATAGTGACCACCAACAAATAAGCTTAGGTAGGACACACTAGCTAAGGATTTACTTATCTCTCCCCTCCTAGTTCTATTCCCCGATCTCCGCCAGAGATCATATCCCTAAGCTCTGATACCAAATGTAACGACCCCAAAATAGGTCCATTCCATCCAACCCATTTTGAGTCGCCAAATACATGGTATAGAAAACAACTACAACTTTATTACAACAATTGTCTTGCAAAATACAACAACACATATGTTGTGAGTTTGGATACAAATATATATCAATCTGTGACTCATGTCCCAACCGTGGACAAAGAAATTTCATAATGACACCTTACATAAAGGTATAGTCGAAAAACTGTTTTAGAAATTAAAATCTTTGGGAAGTGCTCAAGAAACCCTTCGTACATGGGAGGCCATGCGTATAGGTTATGATAGATATCATATGGCCACGAAATTATCCTTGGTTGACCCAATAGACCCCAAAGAAAAAACGAGAAGATTACTATCATATTCTTCCCAATGGTGAGTTTTCTCTTGACATATCATTATCTCTCATCGTCTCTAATTGAGAGTTAAATTTCAAATAGACTCCAAGATCATATAGGTAGTGCTGGTAGATATACTCAGCAAGTGGATGAGCACAATCATGTCTTATGATGACTCGAGGTTGTATGTCATTAAACATCTTGTATGATAGTGGCAAAACACCCTTCCAAGTTAAATTCACCTCACCTCAACATTTATAGACCACCGCTTCTATTCCCTTGTTATTCCCCAGCTTCACCCAAATTTACACTTTTATTACCCGAAAGGAATTGTGAAGCAAAAGGGTGAGCACAACTAGCTCAGTAAAAAAAAAATATCATGACTAAAGATAAATAAATTATCAATAGCCTTCAATAGTAATAAATCAGAGATTTAGAAGATATGGTAGATGATAAAACTTTTCAACCATAGTTAACGTGAACGAAGCAATCCATTAGAAGAGTCAAATAGACTATAAAGTCTATTATCTTCTCCATGTTAAAAGTCCACCAACAATGTTTTATCCTCAGTAACATCAATCAACAATTCCTCATCCACAATCACATGTATAACTTCATAATCGTAATTGTTGTTCTAAATTCCTTTTCTCATTCAGGTTGAAGATAATTTTCATCACTTGTCTTTACCTGAAATATCAAAGATCATGGTTATACCAAATCACAGTTCATGTTCATAATCATACTAATAAATTCATCTTTGCACTACGGGCCAAAGATATTCATTAACAGTTCATCTTTGCACTACAGGCCAAAGATATACATCAACAGTTCATCTTTGCACTACAGGCCAAAGATATTCAACTACAGGTCATCTTTGCACTATGACCCAAAGATATTCATCAATAATTCATCTTTGCACTACAGCCAAAGATATTCCTCAACAGCTCATATTTGCATTCATTCATATTTGCATGAATAAATATATTAATATCTCAAAGAAATATATAATCATTTCGAATTTATATAAACAATAATTATAACCATATGTTGATCAATTCACCTTTGCACTTAAGATAAAGATATTCAATTATAAATTCAATGGTCATGATCGTACTCACCACCAACAATTCAACTTTGCACTACTGGCCAAAGAGAACCTATAGTCACGATCATACCAATAATCTATCCATCTTTACACTCAAGTCAAAGAGAAATATCATCATTAGGGTTATAAGAATGTTATATAAAAACAATATAATCAACATATAGATTTAATCTCAAGAGTAAGATTCATAAATCAATGATTTCATAACAACTTAATCAAAATGTTATAAATCACTTAATAATCTCATAATCTAATATTATTAATACTACCACAATATTTTAATCATTTCTTAAACTTATAAACAATTTATTTTAATTGTTTACACTTTACTAATAAATGCATTTAATCATCTTAAAATGCCAACCTCATAAGAGCTCATCACCAATAGCCAAAACCCTCATCAAAAATCTGCATATATCTCATATATAATTCTCAAGCCATAAAATCATATTTTCCAATTTTCTTACTTCACAAAACATATTTAATTCATTTACTCATAACTAGAACATTTTCATGAAAAATATCAAATCAGTTTTAAAAATATATTTCTTTTCTGGATTTAGAAGAATATAGTCCCATATTGAACATATATTTTTCTCAGAATTTTTAAAAGTCATTTACTATTTTTCACATGGCCAAAACCACCGAATATTTAAACATTTATCATAAATTGTACGTTTATCCAAAAATTTTGAAATTTATATGGTATACTGATATTATACAGATGTACTCACAATAAAAATTTCATCAATTTTAGAGTTAATCACAAAGAGTTATAAGCGATTACTTTTAAAATAGTCTTTCCTCATAAAATTCATAATACATCCAAAAATCGCCATTTTTGGACACAATCAATAAAACTCATCAAACTATCATTTCAAATTTTTACAGAATTTTTGAAGGTTCAGAAGAATTTCGAAATAATAACCCTTAAAATCCCTTATTATCCCTTACCTCAAAAGAGCAAAGACTTACATTTGAATAACGTTGAATCGAACTTGCACCGTATAACAATACTCAAAGTATACTCAAAATACTCACAAGAATACGCTCGATAATATAGAGAGAGAAAACTTTAGTTTCTGGTGTGATTTTCAATTATAACCTAAGCACCCTATTTATAGGAAATTGCTTAGAACACCAAAGCAGAAAATTTATTATAATATTAATATATTATATAAACTTCTACGCACACATTCTAAAATCTGAACTCAGCCATCTTGCACATGCTAAATGAGGGAACCAAATGAAAAAAACGTTTTTGTAAATAAAAATATTTTAAACTTCCAAAATCAATTATTTTGAACTTGAAACTTCAATAATTCATAATAAATAGCCCTTTTATCGAAAAAATTCAAATCTCATGATGTTTTTATAGAAAATTCAATTCTCTACAACTTTGCGTAAGAAAGTTTTTCCAAATTCCAAACAAAAATTAGACCGAATCCACAAACCAAGCGATTTTACGATCTATAATCAAATTTCGATCATGAAATGGGGTCCACCGACATATAAAATATGGTTTAAATATTTTTGGTAACAAAATACTCCTCCTCCACATATACTCATATATCCCACATTCATCGTAAAAATATCATCATTAATATATTATTAAAATAATATATTTAATTGAATTATTTTATCAGAAAAAGATAAAATATTAATTTTCAACAATTGTCACATTAAAAATTTTCTCCATCTATATCCACATAAAATCAATATTTTTCTCATCATATGAATCAATAATTAATTATTCACAAATAATATTACAGAATCACAATATTGACAACCAGGCAGTTCCTAGGAAAGAGGGGGCTTTCCAATAAGAATTTCTCATTACTGGCGCGCAATTAGGTGACCAAACCTCTCCTTAGACAGAACTTTCTAGACATTGCCAATAATGTTATCTAATAATATTATTCAGATAATATGAATTATTGCTTCGATAATGAAAAATACTGTGTAATGACAATTATTGAAACAACAGTAATATAAAATATCAACGCAGCAATTATTGAATCAATAAAATAAAATATTGAACAGTAATTACTGTAACAAAAATCATCATGCTTCATGAATAGTATTCGTGAATAATAACTCGTGAATAGTAACTCATGAATAATAACTCGAGAATAGTAACTCATGAATAGTAATTATAAAAAATTTGAATACTTTTATTTCATAAAATTCGGGGTCTTACAATCTCCCTCCTTATGAAATTTCGTCCCACGAAATTTACGTGCACTGTATTTCAAAGAGTTGAGAATACCTTGCTTTCATTTGATTCCATCTTCCTCGTCATCATAATTTCTCCAATGCTCATCTCCTATATTTCAGATATCATTCTAGAATACAGCTTCAAAACAAGGGTTAATTGAACAAATTATCATATCACATAATATTATGATATTATGACTGACCAACAAATAAGCTTAGGTAGGACACACTAGCGAAGGATTTACTTATCTCTCCCTCCTAGTTCTATTCCCCGATCTCATGGGAGATCATATCCTAAGCTCTGATACCAAATGTAACGACCCCAAAATAGGTCCATTCCATCCAACCCATTTTGAGTCGCCAAATACATTGTACAGAAAACAACTACAACTTTATTACAACAATTGTCTTGCAAAATACAACAACACATATGTTGTGAGTTTGGATACAAATATATATCAACTGTGACTCATGTCCCAACCGTGGACAGCAGCTCATAATGACACCTTACATAAAGGTATAGTCGAAAACTGTTTTAGAAATTAAAATCTTTGGGAAGTGCTCAAGGAAACCTTCGTACATGGGAGGCCATGCGTATAGGTTATGATAGATATCATATGGCCACAAATTATCCTTGGTTGACCCAATAGACCCCAAAGAAAAACGAGAAGATTACTATCATATTCTTCCCAATGGTGAGTTTTCTCTTGACATATCATTATCTCTACTGTCTCTAATTGAGAGTTAAATTTCAAATAGACTCCAAGATCATATAGGTAGTGCTGGTAGATATACTCAGCAAGTGGATGAGCACAATCCTGTCTTATGATGACTTGAGGTTGTATGTCATTAAACATCTTGTATGATAATGGCAAAACACCCTTCCAAGTTAAATTCACCTCACCCTCAACATTTATAGACCACCGTTCTATTCCCTTGTTATTCCCCCGCTCGACCCAGCTACACTTTTATTACCTGAAAGGAATTGTGAAGCAAAAGGGTGAGCACAACTAGCTCAGTAAAAAAAAAATATCATGACTAAAGATAAATAAATTATCAATAGCCTTCAATAGTAATAAATCAGAGATTTAGAAGATATGGTAGATGATAAAACTTTTCAACCATAGTTGCAGCGGAACGAGCAATCCATTAGAAGAGTCAAATAGACTATAAAGTCTATTATCTTCTCCATGTTAAAAGTCCACCAATAATGTTTTATCCCTGTAACATCAATCAACAATTCCTGTCCACAATCACATGTATAACTCATAATCGTAATTGTTGTTCTAAATTCCTTTTCTCATTCAGACGAAGATAATTTTCATCACTTGTCTTTACCTGAAATATCAAAGATCATGGTTATACCAAATCACGATTCATGTTCATAATCATACTAATAAATTCATCTTTTTACGGGCCAAAGATATTCATTAACAGCCTCATCTTTGCACTACAGAGCCAAAGATATTCATCAACAGTTCATCTTTGCACTACTGAGCCAAAGATATTCAACTCAACAGTCATCTTTGCACTACGACCCAAAGATATTCATCAACAATTCATCTTTTGCACTACAGGGCCAAAGATATTCCTCAACAGCTCATATTTGCATTACAGCCAAATATATTAATATCTCAAAGAAATATATAATCATTTCGAATTTATATAAACAATAATTATAACCATATATGTTGATCAATTCACCTTTGCACTTAAGATAAAGATATTCAATTATAAATTCAATGGTCATGATCATACCAACCAACAATTCAACTTTTGCACTCTCGGCAAAGAGAACCTATAGTCACGATCATACCAATAATCTATCCATCTTTACACTCAAGTCAAAGAAAATATCATCATTAGGGTTATAAGAATGTTATATAAAAACAATATAATCAACATATAGATTTAATCTCAAGAGTAAGATTCATAAATCAATGATTTCATAACAACTTAATCAAAATATTATAAATCACTTAATAATCTCATAATCTAATATTATTAATACTACCACAATATTTTAATCATTTCTTAAACTTATAAACAATTTATTTTAATTGTTTACACTTTACTAATAAATGCATTTAATCATCTTAAAATGCCAACCTCATAAGATCTCATCACCAATAGCCAAAACCCTCATCAAAAATCATATATATCTCATATATAATTCTCAAGCCATAAAATCATATTTTTCAATTTTCTTACTTCACAAAACATATTTAATTCATTTACTCATAACTAGAACATTTTCATGAAAAATATCAAATCAGTTTTAAAAATATTTCTTTTCTGGGATTTAGCAGAATATAGTCCCATATTGAATATATATTTTTCTCAAAATTTTTAAAAATTCATTTACTATTTTTCATATGGCCAAAACCATTAGAATATTTAAACATTTATCATAAATTGTACTTTTTATCCAAAAATTTTGAAATTTATACAACGGTATACTGATATTATATAGATGTACTCACAATAAAAATTTCATCAATTTTAGAGTTAATCACAAGAGTTATAAGCGATTACTTTTAAAATAGTCTTTTCTCATAAAATCCATAACTCCTAATCTATACATCCAAAAATCGCCATTTTGGACACAATCAATAAAACTCATCAAATTATCATTTCAAATTTTTCCAAATTTTTGAAGGTTCAAGAATTTCGAATAATAACCCTTAAAATCCCTTATTATCCCTTACCTCAAAAGAGCAGTACTTCTGACTGGAATAACGTTGAACGAACTTGCACCGTATAACAATACTCAAAGTATACTCAAAATACTCACAAGAATACGCTCGATAATATAGAGAGAGAAAACTTTAGTTTCTGGTGTGATTTTCAATTATAACCTAAGCACCCTATTTATAGGAAATTGCTTAGAACACCAAAGCAGAAAATTTATTATAATATTAATATATTATATAAACTTCTCTACACACATTCTAAAATCTGAACTCAGCCATCTTTTCTCACATGCTAAATGAGGGAACCAAATGAAAAAAACGTTTTTGTAAATAAAAATATTTTAAACTTCCAAAAATCAATTATTTCGGAGCTTCGGAACTTCAATAATTCATAATAAATAGCCCTTTTATCAGAAAATTCGAATCTCGCGAGTTTTTATAGGAAATTCAATTATCTACAACTTTGCAGAAGAAAGTTTTTCCAAATTCAAAACAAAAATTGACCGAAATCCACAAACGGGCGATTTTACAGTCTATAATCAAATTTTAGTCAAGAAATGGGGTCCACCGACATATAAAATATGGTTTAAATATTTTTGGTAACAAAATACTCCTCCTCCACATATACTCATATATCTCACATTCATCGTAAAAATATCATCATTAATATATTATTAAAATAATATATTTAATTGAATTATTTTATCGAGAAAAAGATAAAATATTAATTTTCAACAATTGTCACATTAAAATTTTTCTCCATCTATATCCTCATAAAATCAATATTTTTCTCTCATCGTATGAATCAATAATTAATTATTCACAAATAATATTACGAGAATCACAATATTGACAACAACCAAGCAGTTCCGGAAAGAGGGGCTTTCGATAAGAATTTCTCCTTCATCTAGCAATTGATTAGGTGACCAAACCTCTCCTTAGATGTAACTTTCTAGACATTGCCAATAATGTTATCTAACAATATTGTTCAGATAATATGAATTATTGCTTCGATAATGAAAAATACCGTGTAATGACAATTATTGAAACAACAACAATATAAAATATCAACGCAACAATTATTGAGTCAATAAAATAAAATATTGAACAGTAATTACTGTAACAAAAATCATCATGCTTCATGAATAGTATTCGTGAATAGTAACTCGTGAATAGTAACTCATGAATAGTAACTCGTGAATAGTAACTCATGAATAGTAATTATAAAAAAATTTGAATACTTTTATTTCATAAAATTCGGGGTCTTACAGGTTTGATTCCAACGGTTATCATGATGTCAAGGCTGCTTGACCTTCATTGATTTGTGTGTCAACGAATGAGCACGCGTTGTAACCCCCGCCGGGGCTTCACGTTGTAACCCCCGTCGGGGACTCACGTTGTAACCCCCGTCGGGGACTCAATTTGTAACCCCCGTCGGGGACTCAATTTGTAACCCTCGTCGGGGACTCACGTTGTAACCCCCATCGGGGACTCACGTTGAAACCGCCGTCGGGGACTCACGTTGTAACCCCCATCGGGGACTCATTTAGGGTAATGACCCAGAGTTGGCGGCATCGGACCTATATATAGTATTGTCGGATGTGGTTTGTAACAAATGAGATCATTGGCATAGTATACCTCATGTTCGGGTGACTACCAATGAGTGATGTGCAGACTCAAGGTTTTACCTGAGAAGGCCAGGATTGTATGCCGTTTTGCTCAATCGCGTGGCATTTTTATTCTCGATTTGACTTCTCTAGTCCGTAAGAACTCCTTTTTCAGCAACTTCGAATCGGACCGAGCCGGAGGGTGGGACCCATATAGGGTGCCACAGTGCACTAGCCGCATTGCAGATAGTGAGCTCATGACCAATCGTGGATGATAAAATCCAGCAGGTTGGTCTCACAAGTCATTTTCAGCTTTGTACGCAAAGGGAAATCTGTGAGCCTCCTTCAAATCTACTGAGTTCGGGCTACTTTCTGAAAATTCTGTCACCGTACAAGTGTTCTGCACTATCATGGTAACGTATGCATGTATTTTTTCCTTTTTTTACCCGTTGGATTTCGAGCTATAGCATGAAATGCATCTAAACACATAGTAGTGATTATGTATGCACAAATGACTTGATAAAAAATATTCAAGATAGTAAATGTTAGTATTAAACCATGCTGAACATAATGATGTGAAAAAATTTGACTTTTGAGACAGTCAAATTGGCACCTTTTTCTGCTATTTTTTGTCCTATTTGAGGTCCAATGAGCAAAGGTAGAAAGACAAAGTACTCCTGATATTGAGGTTAACCTTATGCATGTATGATTTTGATTTTTGATGCATATATTATGTATATGACTTTGGGGAAGGTGTACTACTGAATGGCCACCTAGACATGCCTATGTGCATGTGGATAGTCTTCTTTTCAAAGGGGACTGTGTCAAAATTTTCAAAATGTAGGCATTGGGTAGTCATGCATTTTAACTCTATTGTATGTTAAAGTAAATGCATGCATGCATATAGTCATAAAATGCATTCTATAAAACTCCAGGTAAGGAAATACCACACCCTTTCTGAGGTGATTTGGAGACTTGTTGTCCAGATATTATGGATTCAGATACAACGAGCAGTTCCCACAGGACCACTTCTGGCGTACGGCGGAGGGCTTCTGAAGTTCCTCATCCCCGTTCTGTTAGCCAGCCTCATCGGTTGGTGGAGGCCGTGATTCGTCCTGTTCGGGTAGATGTGCCAGACGTCGAGGACGAGGAGGCGGAAATTCCAATTGAGGATCCCACTCCTACTGCACATGTCCCTCGTAGGGAGCTCCCGATTATTCAGGTGGCAACCCCAGAGCTGTTTGGTGATTTGAGCAGACATCCATCGATGTATTTGCTTGCTAATGAGGTATGGCGTTAGACTTTAATCTTCCTTCTTTCCTATTGATGAGGAGCAAAGGGTTTTGATGTTGATCTGCATTTCATGCAGGTTATGGGTTTTACACAGCCTCGAGGGAACTGGTTCAGCATTCACTCCATGTACCAGGCGCTTCATCCTGACTATAGAGCGGTAGTGCATGAGTGGGGATTCGGGGCATTCTTCTCCATCCATCCTCGTCGTTGTCCCTAGGGTTACCTCAGGGCATTGTCTGAGCGATGGTTTCATCAGACTCAGTCACTCCATTTGCTGGATTGTGAGGTGATGATGACGCCGATGGATTGGCGTTTTATCACATGTATGGAGTTTGGAGGAGAGCCAGTGCCTTGCATGGCAAATATTACCCCAACTGCCATTAGATCCTTGTTAGGAGTTCCGACGGAGGTGCTCAAAGGCAGGACTGTCCGTTCAGGTCCTTTAAGCGTAGATGCTATGAGCGGGCTTTTGAGTGAGCCCATGCCTGATGATGTCAGAATCAGGGATCGCGTTTTGCGGCGATTGTTCCTGATGATCATTCGAGGCTGCTTCATAGCAGATAACTCTTCTACGATGTCTTTCGCTTTGATCAGCGCCACACGTGATGTGGACCGTATTGGAGAGTATGATTGGGGCTCCTATACCTTTGCCTATTTCCTCCGGGGCATGCGTATGCGCTCGCAGGGTTTTACCGAGGCTTGGCTAGGCTTTTACCCATTTCTGCTGGTGAGTATTTCTCTTGTCATTTCCCATTTAGAGATTAAGAGTGTTTACTGATAGCAGATATTTTGCCATTGTGTTGGCAGTTTTGGGCCTTTGAGAGGCTCCCATGCTTGTGTCCTGTGAGTGTGTTAGGTTGAGATACCTATCCACGAGGACGATGATGGCAGCATTCTATTTTGCCAGAGGTCCTTGTAGCTGAGGGCTTCACTCCACTGCCAGATCACCGTGAGTTCTTGACAAATGACGCCATCACATGGATTCCCTATTCAGGGGAACACTTGACCATCGGCTTTGAGGATGGGTACCCGATCGAGAGTCGAGTACTTGATTTCCACCAGAGAGTTCCTCTCTTCATGGATGGAGGCCGGAGCTCTATTTAGGAGAGCGCGCTATTAGGAGCACCACAGGGGAGATCCGTATGCCGATCTTACCTCCTGCCAAGCTTCATTGGCCTGTATCACAGTCACCCGTCACTAATATCACATTGTTGGGGGTTGACGGTTTTGCATTGTCAGAGGGTCCATGTACCGAGGAGACGTTCTAGCGGTGGTGGTCTCCTCGTACCATTGGAGCACAGTCCCGTGCCACTCAGTTTATTGGGGATATGGTTCCAGGATCCTTGATGATGACAGATTGGATAGCTTGTGTTCGAGATCTGACTCATATGACCCAGATTGATAGTTTGACTCGGCAGTTAGACCAGGCACATATATTTATTCGGCATTTGGGCAGAGATCTAGCAGAGGCGGCTTCATTTGTTCCTTCTAGCTCAGGCGCTGGCCCCTCAGATGACCCATTCGATTTTGCCTGCGCAGATCCTCCTCTTTATAGGCCTGACATCCCTGTTGATAGAGATCTGGTGACTCAGCAGGAGTTACATCAGGTGGACATGATTGATGATATGGACATCGACACCATTGTCTTCTTCTGATGTGTATTCTCGTTATATCTTTTGATAGGCCTCTGTTAGATATTGGGTGGCTGTGCCCCATTCTCGCTATATCTTTTGATAGGCCTCTGTTAATAGTAGGGCATCTGTGCCCCATTTCCCTGTATTTATAGTTGTACAGAGATGATGTATTAGATGATGATATACTTAGGAATGTATGCACAATTTTTCCATTCCCTATATCATATTGCCATCCATTATCTGTTATGCATGTATCATGTTATACATATTTATGTATGTCCAGAGATATTCGGCATTGACCCCTGGATGGTCTTATGACACGGCCATAGATTGTCTTCCCTATTGATTAGTCAGTATAGATCATACCCCACCGTTATTGGTGGCATTGGGTATGCGATCGTGGTACGATAGTATGTCACCACCAGACAGGGTGACTGTAGATCATTTGCTGCAGTATACCATGACCTTATTGATGTTTTAGGTTCCCGCATGGTTTATAGATGGGATGTTAGAGCAATGGATATCGGATAGGCAGGTTTTCTGATTCAGGACCCACAAGTTGACTCCTACTCTAGAGGAATATGCACGATTGACGATGCTACCTTTAGACAGACCTTGCGTGCACCTAGCTTTGGGAGACATGATTAGACGATTCATGACTCTCATTGGATTGCGGCGCAGAGTAGTACCGGATGAGCTGACATCTAGCCACGTTATATCCCAGCATTTTTTGTACAATAGATTTGGCTCGGAGGATAGCTATTCACGATATTCTGGGGATTTTACCGCACCGGAGGATCATTGGCGCTTGGCCAGGGTTGATGTATTGCTGCTATGCATACTGTCATATGTCTATATGCCACGATATATGGATGAGATAGACATAGGTGTCATCATGGCTGTGAGAGCTCTTAGAGAGGGTCGTACCATTGTACCTATGATTGTAGCAGAGACCCTGCGGTCAGCATCCTATTGTTTCATTTATCTGACAGGAGTGTTCACTGGGAGTTCGGTCATGCTGTATGTGTGTTTTATGTCACACTTGAGATCAATTGGTACCCTTAGACGGCATGGATATTTCTTCACCCATGATGTAGTTATGTCATACTCCTTTCAGCCATCGGAGTATATAGATGCTCTGTCCTGGTCCATATTTTTGGCAGATATCAGAGATCCTTTTAGTATATTGTCATGTTCGGGGCTTAGCTCACCATACAGCTTCATTACTCACACTTCGGGCATGGACTACCTCCCTCTGGCTGGTTTGAGAGGTGTGACTACTTATCACCCATTAGTCGTGATGTCACAGTTTGACAAGTTCCAGGACTTTCATCCTTTCGAGGGGGCGATCGGTCAGCGTTCAGCTTCTTGATATCTCTCAGCAGAGGACCGATCCCGCGTGTATGTTTGTTGGGATCAGCGCGAGATAGCTTCTTTTTCTATCAGTTATCCAACTTGTTCTGCAGAGTATTCCGCATGGATGGAGACAGAGATTTTATCGGCTGCAGTAGTGTCCACAGTACCAGATAGTGAGTAAGATGATGTAGAGCCCATGTAGGACATAGATTCATACATCGAGGAGGAGCCCGATGCTGGGTTGCCAGCATTTCTTTCGAATTCTCCTAGTACTAGTACTGTTGTGATTCAGCACTCGGCATAGTACCTAAAGCGGAGTCTTCATCTGATGACCTTTGAGAGAGATCAGGCTCGATCTATGATGTTGACTGCCCTTGATGGGAGAGACGCAGCTCTATTAGAGAGAAACGAGGCATTAGCTCACCAAGATGCTGCTATTGTTGAGCGGGATGAGGCCAGATCAGCCAGAGATGAAGTGATAGTTGAGCGGGATAGTACTACATCTGCTCGGGATGTAGCCCTCACAGATAGTACCACAGTGAGGTCCCTTACCACTGGCATGATTGCAGAGATGAGTGCATATATTGATGATCATATGGTCACCATGCAGATGGCCGCAGATCTATTAGGTCGTGTGGATATTCTCGTGCAGGAGACCACAGCTTCACCTCCATCCTCTGAGAGGGATGCCATGTTGGGCTTATTAGCTCGCATATACCCTGACTTGTAGATGAGCTTGTATTTTCCTGCACAGACTAGCTTAGCCATTTTGTCATGTACAGTTTACATTGTATATATCAAACACCATTATATATATGACAGGGAAATATATTTTTGGATCACTTCCCTTTTAGATATGCCTTGTTATTTGCTTGATATTTTGTCTGCTGCTTCGGGGCTTGTGGTCTTGATGTATTTTGAATTCCTCCTGGGTGGATGGACATTGAGTTGTCTCTGGATAGTTCAAAATGGATCATCGATCTCTGTATTATCCTACCATCTTTGGTGTCTTGGGGTTGGTTTACGGATGAAAATGTGGAGAGGAGTGTGGCTTTCCCCTCTGAGATTGACCGCACCACAGATGGTCGCCAGTACTTCTATTTAGGAGACGCCTAGTTAATTCCATCTCTTACGGATTGGTGTTACTCTTCAAGGTATGACCACAGCTTAGATGGTCGCCGAATCTCCTATTTGGGAGGAGTTCAGGTAATTCCATCCCTTTGGTCTAAAGGCGAATGAAATGTATTGGATTGAAGGATGATCCCAGTACCAGTTGACAATGGTTTGTGTTTTGGTAGGGGGTGAGACCGAACCATGAATGGCTACCTACATACTCCTATTGAAGAGGAGATCAGGTCTGCGTAGTTCGAACCTGGTGTAAGAGGTTCAATGCTGTATATGGTAGAAATGGTATAGGAATGTTTTTGTTGTTTTTATTTTTGTAAGGGTAGAAATGTTTTTGTTGTTTTTGTTTTATTGAGACCGGGCCATGTGAAATGGTTGCCTACGTACTCCTATTGAAGAGGAGATCAGGTCGACGTAGTTAAGCCCCTCGTAGGCGACGAAAAGCGTAATCCCATTTGCGGTCGAGTGCGGGGAGGAGAAAGTTTAATCCTAGGTTGAGGATAAAGCTGCAGTATGAGAAGTTTGATCCCATGTATGGGTAGCCAAACTACCAAGTCACGCGAGAGGTTCAATCCGTAGTGGGATGACCTAAGTCGTAGGAACGCAAATGAGAGCCAGGCTGCTGGCTTGAAATGTATGTTTCCCTGAGGGGTAAAGTGTAGGAAAGTTGTAGGTGGTAAAGGGTTAAAGAACCGGAATGTTTAGTGATCTGATGGTTCTGCACCAGGATGTTTGCGAATTACTTCAGACATAGTACCGTTTCACGGCGTCTGAGTTAATGAGTTGTGGAAATTCATCGTCATCCATTTCTTGTAATCTAAGAGCGCCCCTTGTCAATACTTCTTTGACAACAAACGGGCCTTCCCAGTTAGGAGCGAATTTTCCCTTAGATTGATCTTGGTTGTCAAGAATCTTCTTCAAAACCAAGTCATGTTGTTTAAACTGCCGTAGCCGGACTTTTTTGTTGTAGGATCTGGCGATCCTTTGTTGATATAACTGATCATGGAAGATATCCGCGGTTCGCCTTTCGTCTATTAGAGACAATTGGTGATACCTGTCTTGTACCCATTGGTTTTCATCCAGCTGAGCGTCTATCAACACTCTGAGGGATTCCATTTCAACTTCAATGGGGAGTACTGCTTCCATCCCATAGGTTAATGCGTTGGGGGTTGCCCCAGTGGAAGTGCGCATTGAGGTTCTGTAGGCTAACAGAGTCAGAGGCAATAAGTCAGGCCAATCTTTGTGGTTGGCGGACATCTTTTGCATAATCTTCTTGATGTTTTTGTTAGCCGCTTCAACAGCACCGTTCATCTTCGGATGATAGATGACAGAGTTAAGATGTTTGATGTGGAATTTAATGCATAATTCCTCCATCATTTTGTTGTTGAGGTTCTTGGCATTGTCTGACACAATCACCTTTGGTTGTCCATATTGACAAACGACATTGTTTCTGATGAAAGCAATGATGACTTCTTTAGTAACCATGGGGAAGGAGGCTGCTTCTACCCACTTGGTGAAGTAGTTGATCATGGTGAAGATAAACCGATGTCCATTACTGGCTTTAGGCTCAATGGGCCCAATCACGTCCATTCCCCACATTGCGAAGGGCCAAGGCGAACTCATATTGTGGAGATCCCGTGGAGGGGCGTGGATAGCATTCCCATGAATCTGGCACTAATAGCATCTCCTGATGTGGTCATCACAATCAGCTTTGAGAGATAGCCAATAATGTCCCGTCCTGAGGACTTTCTTGACAAGGAGGGGGCCACTCATGTGGGAGCCAAAGACTCCACCATGGATTTCATCCATAAGCCTTTGGGCTTGATCTTTGTCTAAACATCTGAGGAGACCTATTCTTGCATCTCTTTTGTAGAGCGCATCTCCACTCAGGTAGAATTTCATAACAAGTCGATGGATCCGCCTTTTCTCAGTCGGGCTCGCCTCAGCGGGTGTAGATCCATCTCGTAAATATTCCTTGATATGCTGATACCAAGGATGTTGGATGGGAGGTAGCTCATCCGATACTTCTCCAATGTAATTCCCATAGGCTGGGGCCTTTTGCAGGGAAATTGTGATGCTTGGCAAGTGTTCCTTATCTGATATGCGAATCAAGGAGGCCAAAGTTGCTAATTCGTCCGCAAAGTCATTCCTATTATGAGGAATGTGTAGAAAGGAGATTTCTTCGAACTCCAAAGCCATCTTCAAAACCTGCCGATGGTAGGGCAGCAAATGTAGTTCCTTGGTTTGATATATTACGGTGGATTGTCGATTACCAACTCAGAATCTCCAAAGACGATTTAACACTTTGATGATGCCCATTGAATGGGAAAGTTTTTAGCCCCATGAAAACGACCTCCATACTCGGTAGTATTATTGGTGTTGACAAATTGTAATTTGATGACAGCGGATCTTTACTCCCCGTACCAGATAATAGAATTGCTCCAGCTCCAGAACCTTCCAGATTAATAGCTCCATCAAAATACATCTTCCATGCTTGGCGTGTATCGTACTGATGATGTTGTTGAACTGTCATTATTTCTTCATCAGGGAAATATGTTTCCAAGGGTTTGAAATCCCCTGCAGGTGCGGCAGCCAGTTGATCCGCAATTCCTTGACCTTTGATTGACTTTTGAGTCACATATACGATGTCAAATTGTTGTAGGGTCAACTGCCATCTGGACAGCCGACAATTTAACATGGGTTTGTTGAACACGTATTTGAGAGGATCCACGCGGGATATGAGATGGGTTATGTGACCATGGATGTTATGTTGTAACCTCATGGAAGCCCATGCTAAAGCACAACACGTCTTTTCGATCAGAGTGTACTTGTGTTCATTAATGCTGAACCTTTTGCTGAGGTAATAAATAGCTCATTATTGGCCTCTATCGTCCTTATGTCCCAGCATGCAGCCCATGTCATTGTCACTTATGGACAGGTACATAAACAGGGGAACATCATCCCTGGGTGGTACCAAAACGGGAGCTTTGACTAGCTATTTCTTGATTGTGAGGAAGGCATTTTGACAATCATCATTCCATTTCATGGAGGAGTTTTTCATTAATAGCTTCAAGATTGGCTCACAGGTTGCTGTGAGTTGAGAGATAAACCTGTTAATGAAGTTGATTCTTCCCAAAAATCCTCGTATTTCCTTCTCTCTCGAGGAATGGGCATTTACGTGATGGCTTGGATTTTGGCGAAGATCGACTCAATCCCTTGTGGTGACTAGAAATCCTAGCAACTTGCCTGATCTAACAGCAAATGAGCATTTAGCTGGATTCAACTTCAAGTTATACTTACGCAACCTATTGAACAACTTCCTGAGATGGTCTATATGGTCATCCTCCTTCCGAGACTTGACAATGATGTCATCCACATAGATCTCGATCTCTTTGTGCATTAAGTAGTGGAAAAGAGCCATCATAGCTCGTTGATAGGTGGCTCCGGCATTGATGAGGCCGAATGACAACCGTCTATAGCAAAAGGTTCCCCAAGGCGTGATGAAAGCAGTTTTCTCATGATCTTCCTCAGCAACCATGATCTGATGGTACCCCACAAAGTAATCAGCAAAGGAGTACATGTCGTATTGCGCAGTATTGTCAATGAGAATGTGGATACATGGCATAGGAAAGCTATCTTTTAAACAAGCTTTGTTCAAGTCCCGATAATCCACACAAACTCACACCTTCCCTCCAGGTTTAGGTACGAGCACGATGTTGGATATCCACTCAGGATATGTAGACACCATGATGATGCCAGCTTGAAATTGTTTCACAATTTCTTCTTTCACCTTTAAACTCCACTCAGGTTTCAATCGCCTGAGCTTTTGTTTGACTGGCTTAAATCCCTCTTTAATGGGAATGCGATGAAGGACAATATCAGTGGACAAACCCACCATGTCTTCGTGAGACCATGAAAACACATCTTGGAATTGGGTGAATAGTGTAACCATGTTATTCCGTTGGTTTGGGGTAAGGTCTGAACCAATCTGGATTAACTTAGGGCTTTCTAAGGTTCTGAGATTGAAAGAAGTGGTTTGATCAAGGTTGGGTTTAGGTCTGTCTTTGACCCATTCTTGAATTTCTGGAGGCACCTCAATGTCATCCTGTATATCCATCAAGGTAGAATTCATCTCTACATCAAAGGTACAATCTTTACCCAGCCCTTATCCATCAAGGATTCCTGTGACTAGAACTGGCAGCATAGCCCAGCTGTTCCAGTTTGCTTGGTTAATCGAATTGGGTATTTGATACCCTGACAATCTTTACCCAGCCCTTGTCCTGGTTTATGACCCAATGACATCATTTCTTGAGTAGCCGACATTACCTTGGCAGAAATCTTGGGTTCGGGCAATGGCTTTCCAATAGCATGGTATTGGGTATTTCTTATTTCCAAAGCATGAAAACTGATTGGCTCAACGTCTGCATTGGCATTGATGAATGACACGTCTCCATGCTGAGGAATCTTTGGTTCAGAGTTGACCGTGACCAGGCTATTGTTGATAATGAATTTCAACTGTTGGTGAAGAGTGGAGGGGACTGCCCCTGCCATGTGAATCCATGGTCGTCCCAAGAGCAGGTTGTATCCCGAATCTATCTTGAGCACATGGAAGGATACGTAGAATATGTGAGGACCAATTTCGATTAGTAGCTCAATTACTCCGACTGAATTTCGTCGGGCTCCATAAAAAGCTTTGATGATAGTATGGCTACTCTAAATTCGGTTGAGATTGATATTCATCTTCACCAAAGTAGCGTATGGACAGATAATTAGAGATGAACCTCCATCTATCAATACTCCTGCTAACATGTATCCAGAGGACAAGACCACAATGTGCAACGGTTTGCAATGACCGGTCCCTTCAGGCGGTATGTCATCATCAGTGAAGGATATCACATTGTTGTTGAAAATGTGATCAACCATATGTTGAAATTTTTCCGTATCAACTGATGTCGGCAGATAGGCTTCTTCTAAAACCTTCACCAAGACACTCCGGTGATTCTCGGAAGTTAGGATCAAGTCCAAAATTGATATTTATTGTGGAGCTTCCTTTAAGCTTAAAACCACCGTGGCTTCATTATGACCCATAGTGCGGAGGAACTTTTCAAATTTCTCTATGGGTATTTTCCCCTTTGATTTGATGGTAGGCTTCATCACCCGTTGGGGAAGATACAGTGGATTTTCCTTCAACACTGTAGCAGTCGTATGTGAGGTGGATCCTTGACCTTCTCTATAATTCCACTGAACTTTGCGCAAGCTTACAATAGGATATTGTGCTCTGAACGGCAAATTGATTGGCTCAGGAGCGGCCACTTTCAAAGGATTGTTGCTTCCCTTGAGTTGAATTATTGGCATTGTGAGTGATTTGTTAACCCCATCGACTTGATGGATATATGGTTGCTACCACACTCTTCCACTTAGTAGGACTGAATTCTCACATGCACATAACACAGTATCGTCGTCCGCTAGGCGAAGGACACCTCTGTCAATTAGATTTTGGATAGAGGTGGCGGAGTGCCCAAAGATTATTCTACATCTTTGTGATGGCGAGATCGGGAGTGATATTGACATACTCCATCGTAATTGTACCATCTGAACAAGGGTTGATTGGAGGTAGAAGGGAACTGATCCTTCCTTCATTGATTAACATATGAAGGATTTCCTCCATAGGTTGGCCTAAATAGGTTAATTCCCTTTTGTTGGCAAAATCCCGACGGGCCTTGGCATTTTCTCTCTTTGTCACTTTGTCTTCCAGCATTTCATTTTCTAAAAATGACGAGGGAATATTCATGACAGGAGGTAGGAGACTAGCATGCTCCTGGCTGATTAACTGACGTGTCACTTGATGTTGATAAGTCACCAATTCCGCCAATTGCTCAATTTGCTTGCCTAAAGCTTTTATCTTTCGTTCCATTGTGAACTGGAACTTGGCATAATCCCATTTGTCACCACCTTCTTTGACGGTCTGGGAGGATTCACAGCTGAAATTGGAATTCTGTCCACTACTCAAATTTATCATGTTGACCTCTTCTTCTTTGTGTTGAAGAAGAGGGTTGTCTTGAACGTGAGGCTGATCTGGTTTGGTGACCACAATCTCTCCGTTGTCTATCAGGTCCTGGATCTTGTGTTTCAAGGCCCAACAATCCTGAGTATCATGTCCAGGTGCCCCGGCATGATAAGAACATTTCCGAGCAGCATTAAAACCCCGTCCATTAGAAATTTGGTGGGTGGAAGAAGATCGTAATTTTCTTACGTGTTGTCAAAAGATTAAGAATGTTCTCGAGGGTATCCCCTAAGGTGTAAACACTCGAGGCGTTTGACTTCTCCACCTTTTGGTATTGGAGGTTTACTGATTTGTGCTTGAAAGGGAGTGTAGTTTCTCCTTTGAATAGGCATGTTACGATTGCCTTTATGCCCACAAGTATCGAGAAACATCTTCCTCTTTTTTTTATGGATCCTCCGGGGTTGTTCCCATAATTTTGAGTTGGATGTGATCGTGAACAACTTTGAGTCTGACTAGGTCTTGAATCTTTCGGACTTCAATCCCATCTCAACCCATCTCCCCATGTTTGACCATTTCAGAAAATGGTTTGATCTTGGCTAAAACTCTCTCATAGAATGGAGCTTCTTGTATATCTATGAAAGTCATGACCATCTCTGATTCTGTCATGGAAGGACTAACTTGGGCAGCCAGGCGTCTCCACCTTTGAGCATACTCTCTGAAAGAATCGTTAGACTGTTTCTTGATCTTGGTAATTTGATACCGATCAGGAGCCATTTGAGTTTAAAAGCTGTATTGAGTGAGGAAAGCATGTGCTAGCTCTTCCCAGCTATAGATCTTTGAATTGTCTAATCTTGTGTACCACGACCGGGCTTCTCCAGTTAGACTCTTTTGGAATAATTGCATTCTAAGCTTTTCGTCCTCTGCATAAGATCCAAGTTCCCCAATAAACACCTTTAAATGTGTGTAAGGATCTCCTAATCCGTCATATTTTTCAAAGTCAGGAGTTTTAAATTTTTCTAGATAATGAACACCAGGAAAAATACACAGATCAACATATGAAACACTCCCATGTGTTCTAATTCCTTTGATAGCATGAAGGGTCTCTTCCATTTGGAGGACTTTCTTTTTGATGTCACCAGTGTCTGGATCTCTAGTGGGATGGGCAGCATCATGAGTTTTATTGGTCGTATCCAACTGCAGTTCAGGTATTGTAATGACCTGGGTTCCCCCTTGTGTGGAGGATTCAGCATGTACGGGTATTTTTTGACCCTGAGTAGACTGGTGTAGTTCCTTGAGTAGAACAGCCAAATCTGTAATTTGTTTGCTTAATCCATCGAATTATTTGCGAGAAACTGGATTAAGTTCAATCTGGTTGGATGACGACATGATTGACTGTAGGCATGTTGCCTTTTTGGACTTTGACCGGGTAGTAGGTCTGATTGGTTCCCTACGAAAGACTTGCATAGTTTAGTCTTTAGGGAATGTGTATAATAACATGCTATGTGATGTGTCCATTTTAGGAATTTTATCCTGCAAAATAGATGTCAGCTGTTGGTAGCATGTTAATATGTATGTGTACACATTTCTTCATATTTCTCATTACATGGAGATAGATATGGAATGTAATTACAGGTAATTGTGTTTACAAGTAATTTGAAATGAGAGCATGAAGAGACTTTCCTCCGTTTTGGATTTATCAGAGGCTGACCTATCTTTGGTTACTCTCGCGGCTTTTTGGCATGAAGGTTCCCAAATCATCTCAATCTACTTGACAGGAAGTTAATCCGGTCTTCCAACTGGAGCGAATTTGGGTGGTGCCTTTCCTGAGCCTCGGAGAATTAGTCTTCTCACGAGTCCAATAATCAAACAAGCCGGGATAGCCTCTTGGTGGAGGGACCACACAACATACATTCACATACATCGCGTCTCACCGTATGAAAAATGATGACATATGCGAAGCGAAACACAAATAATATCCTAGGCGAGATATGGTGCGAAGCACTAATATCCTGGCGATTTATGAAGGAAATTCATTCATCCGTACACATTCATCAAATGTAAATGCAACATCCACACACAAGCGAGATATACAGATTTTGAAAAGATTGTAATAAGCGGCTCAAGTCCTCTTCTTTGGAGTCCCCATGAGTCGCCACCGCCGACGTCGGGATTTTTAGATGTCCCTTTCCGATTACTTGTTCTTTGGTGTTCTCATTTTAGGTGAGATTTGTTTGAAAAAATAAGTGAAAAAGGTCCGACATGTATAATGTTGACGATGGACTTGTTAAGAGTTGCGATTGGTTTTTAAATGGTTGTACCAACACAATGAGAAAAGGTTTTTGACATTGACCCGCTGATGTGACCAAAAATTCATTAAATGGGGGGACTTGAAACCACGCGGAGGGATTAGGTGTTAGGCCCCCAGAGCATCCTTGTTACCCACGGTGGCCGCCTCTTTTCAAGAAACTATTATCTGAATATGTGTGTGTGTGGGTCAATGTCTTTATTATTTGGAAGTAGTGTGAGGCCTCGTTAGACCTATATACACGAGGTTTGAATTTATGTAAAAATTCAGTTTTTAGCAAGATATAGCAATGATGTTTTATAAAAAGGTTTTTCAAACCCTGATGCTTAATAGTAATTGAGACCTTTTACACTCCCATTTTATTAGGTGTTCGGCTTGATTGATTTTATTTTACAGATACGAGGCATCCGTACGAAAATAATGTACAAAATAATGCCGACTTCCTCATGGGTATGGAAACCATCTGAGGAAATTCAAACACCGTAGAATAATTTACAAGCTGCTTACAGCTGAAAATGTCCATCACGGGAACCGAATCTAGATCTAATAGGCTGAATCTATGATCACATGATTCCTAGGCGTACAAGATACTTCAATTTGTATGAAAGCGATAAAGGTATATATATAAAAAGCTATAAATATATATATATATATATATATATATATATATATATATATACGAGCAGGGATTACCAACCACGAAGCACCTCCATGGGGGATCGAAATGTAAATAAAGTCATAAAAGCTATCAACCATCACGGAAGAAACTCCGGTGAATGAAACATAAATTAAAATTAGAAATATACGTCGGTCAACTTACCATGAAGGAAACTCAGTGGAGGCGAAATATAAATAAAGTTGTAAAAAAGCGATCAATCGCCACAAAGGAAACTCAAGCGATGATGATATATATATATATATATATATATATATATATATATATATACAAAAGCAATAAGCGCACTAGGATGGGATGTAAAATTAGGGCTCATCGAACAAAGTTCGACAACAATTCATATATATATATATATATAATACAAAAGCGAGTAAACACACGAATGTAAAATCCGGGCTCATCGAATAAAGTCCAACCACATATATATATATATATATATATATATATATATATATATATATAAGGCTCAGAATAAAAGTAAACGCTTCTAGGGCAAAAAAATCTAGGCTCATCGAACAAAGTTCAACACATAATGTTAATATATATATATAAATATATATATATATATATATATATATATATATATATATATATATATATATATATATAATAAAAAACAAACCACGGACCAAAATGCAGGCAAATCTGTAACACGACTCTCAGCGTGAAGAAGGGTGCGTGCAGAGATGAAGAGAAAGACTCTAAAGTGTGTGAGAAGGCTTACAGTTGACTACCAAAGAAGACTTCTATATCTTTAGAGTGGGTAAACACTGGCTTTTGTAGGTACAAAAGGGCAAATTGAGAAATGAGAAAGTACACTACATGGGGTGATCAGAGAGCAAATTAGGCGAGCTCCTCATTGTTTTCTCTTGCAAAATGGGCAGCCAAGCCCTCTATTTATAGACAATTTAGCAGCAGGTGTACTGTAGTAACCCGAGGATTGGCCGGAGTTTTTTTTGGTCGAATTAGCGTCTCGAAATCGTCGTGCTCGAGCAATCTTTGTAATGTCCACTCAAACTTTAAGAAGTGTAATCTGGGCATCCATTTGAGGTATACAGGACCTATTTTGGACCGTTGTTGTCGAGAGTTGTACGATGGCATGGGATCAGAGTTTGTACGAAGTCATTGAAGATTGGATGGTGCCCTCCGGCTTCAAGCTTCAACTTTCATCCGTTACCCCGCACAATAGTCACTCGAGATTTGTTAGTCTTGTGGGACATCGTTGCGTAAAGATGTTGAGACGAAGTGGCGTGGCATCGTGTTGGCGAGATGACGATGTTTCCCCTCACCGGTGTTATTGCCGGATTGGGCTGAAAAAGCAGACGTTGCTCAGACTTCGCTGAGATTGGACTACTGCAATTATTGAAGGTCCTTATTGTCATCTTTGAGGTGTGCCTGTCTTCCCGATGTTATCGCCGGGTTGGTACAGTGTATCTCATTATGAGCGCTGAGATTGAAGCTGGTCGCATTTAAAACAAGCATTTTTGGGGTTATCGCCGAAACTGCATTCCTTTGAGTTATCACCAAGGTTGGTGGCTATTCCCATGGTTGGGGCCGAGGCCCGGATACCTCGGGGTTATCTCCGAGATTAATCAGTCTTCTCCAGTGTGTGTTCCGGTATTGGATCTGCATGCCTCGGGGTTACATCCGAGGTTGGAACTATTACTCCCAGAGTGGGCTTCGGGGTTGATGCTGAGCTTTCAGTAGTATTCGGTATGGATATGGATTGTCTTTCAGGGTTCCCTCTTAAAAGACGAATCTGTCCTCCTGCAATGTTAGTAACAATAGTACAGAAAATTTTGAGTGTCTACAGGAAAGTCACAGCCTATACCTCATGACAACTCAAAGAATATGAGAGGAATTATCCTACTCATTATCTAGAGTTGGCAGCTGTTGTCTTCACACTTAAAATTTGGAGGCATTACTTATATGGGGAGAAAGTGGAGATCTATACGGATCATAAGAGCCTTAAATATTTCTTCACTCAAAAGGAACTCAACATGCGACAACGACGATGACTTGAGCTATTGAAAGATTACGATCATACCATTCAATACCATCTTGGAAAAGAAAACGTAGTAGCTGATGCATTAAGTAGAAGATCATATGCGGGTACGAGTGCATTATTGTCTACGCAAAGGCCTATTTTATATGACTTATAAAGGATAGAGATAGAGTTATAGACTTCAGGGACCCATGTGATGATGGCGAATATACGAGTAGAACCGATTTTAATCGATAAAGTTAAAGCTGCTCAAGCTACAGACCTGGAACTGGCGCGTATGAGGAAGAAAGTGTAAGAAGGTGCTATTTCAGAAGCAAGAATCGATGAAGAAGGAATACTTTGAGTCAATTCTAGACTTTGTGTTCCTAACAATTCTGACTTAAAGTATAAAATCATGATGGAGGCGCACAACACACCATTTGAAATCCATCCTAGGAGTACCAAAATGTATCGTGATCTTCGACATACATTTTGGTGGAGCAATATGAAGAGAGAGATAGCGGGGTTTATCTCAAGGTGTCTAACTTGTCAACGAGTCAAGGCGGAGCATCAAGTGCCAAAAGGTCCATTGCAACCACTTGAAATTCCAGAATGGAAGTGGGAACACATTACCATGGATTTCGTTACCGGTCTTCCTAAGGTTTCTCAAGGCATAGATGCAATTTGGGTCATTGCTAATAGATTGACAAAGTCTGCTTATTCTTACCAATACGAGAAACTTATACACTTGAACGTCTTGCTAGTATGTATATAAACGAGATTGTAAGATTGCATGGTATGCCAGTATCCATAGTTTCTAATCGAGACCCAAGATTCACTTCAAGATTTTGGGTTAGTTTGCAAAAAGCTATGGGCACGAATTTATGATTTAGTTTGGCATATCATCCTCAAACGGACGGGCAGTCGGAGAGGACTATTCAAACTCTTGAAGATTTATTAAGACTCTGTGTCCTTGACTTCAAAGGAAGTTGGGACAAGTTCTTATCATTGGTGGAGTTTTCCTACAACAATAGTTATCAAGCAAGTATTGGCATGGCTCCATTTGAGGCGTTGTATGGAAGAAAGTGTCGTTCTCCAGTATGCTAGGATGAGGTGGGTGAAGCAACGTTGTTGGGACCGGAGTTGGAACGTATGACTACGGAAAAGATTCAAACGATCAGATAACGTATAAAAACCTCACAAGATCGACAAAAGTGTTATGATGATCATCATCGAAAGGACGTGAAATTTAATATTGGAGATCATGTGTTGTTACGTGTTGCTCCATGGAAAGGAGTTACGAGATTTGGAAAGAGAGAAAAGCTCAATCCTTGATTCATTGGCCCATTTTTAATCCTCGATCGAGTAGGAACTGTGGCCTATAGACTCGCTTTACGGCCAAATATGTCTCGTGTTCATAATGTTTTTCACGTATCTATGTTACGTAAATATGTGAAAGACCCGAACCACATTATAGAATTAGAACCGGATGAGATAGCGGATGATTTAACGTATGAAGAGGTACCTGTTAAAATCTTGGATAAGAAGGATCCTATTCTACGCTCCAAGGTTATACCTCAAGTCAAAGTTTTATGGAGAAACCACGATGTTGAGGAAACGACCTGGGAGTTAGAATATGAAATGAAGTCAAGGTATCCTCACCTCTTCAACATACCAGGTACGCACCCTAATTTCGAGGATGAAATTTCATAAGAAGGGGAGGTTGTAAGACCCCAACTTTTATGAATAAAGATTAATTTTTCTCGAAATATATTTTTGAATATTATGGTGTGGATTTGATATAATGTTATAGTCGTGGGTATTATTTACATATTTTGCAAAGTAAGCAAGTGGTTATATAATATTCGATTGTTCAGGGATTATTCGTTTTAATAGGGAATATTCGTACGACGACACAATCATTGGTGGACCCCACAACGGAAGTATTGCCGTAGTTAGAAAATGACAGAATTATCTTTTTTATAAAAATAACGGCGAAAGTTTTACTGTTAAACTGTTAAACTATCCAGTGGTAAAGGTACAATAATATGCGTGGTTGCATAGTAGCACACTGTATTTATTATTGATGTTTACGTGAGAAGTCACTCAGTTATACTCAATTATTGCTACAGTAATTACTGCATCATATCTCTCATATTATTGATTCAATTATTGTCATAGTATCATCTGGATAATATTTTATATTATTAAATCAATAATTGAGACGACAAAGTTATTCATATTATTATTTGCAATATTGACAATGTCTAGAAGTTACATCGAGGAGGTTTGGTCACCTAATTGCGCACTGATAAGGAGAAATCCTTATCGAAAGCCCCTCTTCACGAGGAACGACACGGTTGTTAAATATTGTGAGTTATACTATTAATGATGAATAAGTTTGTGTTGATTAAAGATGAAATTGATAGTTCCATTGTGTTGGAATTATTAGTGTTAGTGGAAATCGACATTTATTTCCATAATAATTGATGTCTGGAGGTTATATTTTCCAATCGAGTAATTAATCGGATAAATGAGAAATTAATTGCTATTAATTCACATGCTTATAACTATTTATTCACATGTGTGTACTATTGATTCACATGCATGTGCTATTAGGGGAGGTGGTGCAAGATTGATAATACATGCAGGACTAAATTAAAAATGAAGAAAAAGAGGAAGGCATTATACTGTAATACTTCGAGGCCCAAAACATGCAATTATCGAAACTATATTTTCCTATAAATAAAAGCTCATTCTTCTTTCATTATCACCACTTCACTAAGTCTCACAAGAGCAATTATTATAGAGAGAAATTATAGAGAGAAAGAAGAAGAGATGTCTGCTACCTCACTATTCCAGTATCTAGTTTCTTCTAAGGTAAGGGGTATTATTTCTTTCGTATTCATGAAGAGAGTTATTTTCTTTCAATACTCGTAAGGGTTGTTATTATATTCTTTATTATTCTGGTGGAATAACCTGTATGTGCGGTCTATCGCATGCCTGGTGAATTCTTTTATTATTTCATTCTTTATTATTCTGTTGGAATAACATGCATGTGAGGTCTATCGCATGCATGCTGAATTCTTCTGTTATTCCATTCTTTATTATTCTGTTGGAATAACCTGTCTATGTGGACTACCGCATGCATGGTGAATGATCCTTCGTATTCATTCCTTATTAAATTGTGGAAATTATCTGTCTACGTGGTTTACCGCATGGCGGGCAAAAATCCATTTGCAGTTTCATATATTCTATTATACTCAGTTGGTTAAGGTTATGGCTTCTATACTCCATGAAATTGGTAGAATATCCTGGATATTTGTGCTTCATCCAGTATCTTTTCATGGAAATATTCTTCTGAGCATTCTTGAATTTTACTCCACAAAACAGTATCATGTTGACAATTTGGACGTTATTGATTTGTGGATAAATTAAATTATAAATCATTAAAAATGTATCCTTGAACTTGTTTTATTGAATTCTTATATCATTGTCATCATCCTCATGTTTATAATATGTGGAAAGTCATATGTGGCCTGTAGTGTATAGATGGACTTGGTATGATTATGACCAGGGATTATTCGGTATAATCATGACCGTAATGTTACAAATGATGTTGTAAAAGTCCTTATTGACCCATAGTGCATTGATGGATAGTTGTTGGCATGATCATGACCATTGATGAATACACGAATATCCTTGGCCCATAGTGCATAGATAATTTGTGGTCATGATACTAATGAATATCATTGGCCGTAGTGCATGGATGATGTGGTTTATTTATTAAGCTGAGTCTCAGCGATAAAAGCGATGAAAAACCTTTTAACTCATAGAAGATAGTAGATTTTATTCTCTACTTGACTCTTCTAACGGATTGCTTGTTCCGCTGCAGTTAAACTTGATGTTTGTTATATTTTATCAGTTTAACACTGTTGAAAGCTAATGATAAATTATTCTACGTTATCTTAGTCATAATATTTCTTACTAGGCTAGTTGAGCTCACCTTTTCTTTCACTGTTCTCTTCAGAAAATGAGAATATAGCTGGGACGAGTCGAGGAACAGATTGACAGTCCAGATGGTTGTTTTAGTAGTCCTCACTATTCTATAAAATAGTGTGACAATAAATGTAATGAGGACTCCATTGAGTATGGATATTATCTAGATGACAATATTCTTATTAAAACTCTTAGATTATGTTTTGTCGTATTTTACACGACTGTTGTACAATTAAGTTGTATTTGAATTTTGTACCATGTATTTGGCGACTCAAGATGGGTGATGTATACCTATTTTGGGGGCATCACATTTAATGTGGTGAGCGTGATGGCCGGTAGTGCATTGATAACCTAAGGTCATCTTGGCCAGTGGTAGTGCTAGTAGTCAGTCATAGACAGTGAAGTCTGCTACTTCTGCAGACCTTGGATACCATTATAGCTTAGCTTTAGGATATGTTAATTTGTCTAATGTGTAATAACATAGTTAAAACAGAATCGTGCTATGTGGTTAGTAGTTTCAAAGTTTCAAATAATTAGTAAGTGATGAATGTGGTATATTAGAACTTAGTGAGCATGATGAATAGTAAACGGGTGTTGTGAAGGTTAACACTTAAAATCTCTAATATTTGTATGGTAGCTTAAGACTTGTGCTAAAATAATAAGTCTAACTAGAAATGCGTATTATGTTGAACGTGAATGTTAGTATATCTTATGGATGGTGGTTCTAAACCTATGTGTAGGTGAACGTGAGTTTAATATTATAGCTTACGCTCGAGGCAAGTTTCTAAACCTATCTTTTTACAATGAGCAAGTTTTCTAATCATATACCTTATTGAGCAAGATTACTTTCGTTAAACAAATTAATTGTATCTAGTTATTCATGATGATGCAAGTTCTCCTAATTCAACCCTTTCGTTGAGCTAGTTCTATTATTATGTTGTGCAAGTTTTTCTAAACCTAAGCTTGTATTTTTAGCATGCAAATATCTTTATTCTGATGAACAAGTTTATCGTTCAAGTTATTCGTTGTCATGCATGCTTGATATTAAATTCTAAGATTGTAACCTTAGCTTAATGTTGTTCAAAGCAAGGTATGATATATTATTCAATCATTATGCTATTAGATTATTCCTAAAGCATGAACTTAGATCGCAATATTTATTCAGTTATAATTATTCAATAACATAGTGTTATTACCTTTTATTCAACTAATCCTTAGTTGATGTCCGTTAGATTCCAAATTACCTTGAAGTGTATCCAAACCAAACTTACTTTGGTGCGGACTTGTACTCTAAATACTGAGATGAACAACCCTGTTGTTAGGGGTTACTCTTAGTTTATACTTTGCGCTGAAATGTTTGTGCACAATACATTATACGAAGGATTGATCCCCCTAAGTACGTGGAGTCCTTATAGTCATATGACTGTTAAAGTTAAAGTTGAAAGATTACTTATAACTGTGGACATGATTCGTGGTCATTAGACCCTCAGTGATGTATTTTAGAATGTTAATAGAACATATTATTCAGTTCTATTGAGCCTAGTATTTGGCAAATGATGTAAAGGTTTAAAGATTTATTTGTTGTTATTCCAAGTGAGCCTTGTTTGCTCACTCTTGCCCGTATAATCCTTACAGCTAAAGATGAAAAGGGTGACATACCTAGCACCTATAAAGGAAAGGGAAAGATGAACAAGTACTAAAGACTTGTAATCGTTTTGATAGTTTTATTATGAGACTTTGACTTAAGTATTGTAATGAAGTTTATTTAAATTTTTCGCATGAATGATTGTTTGTAAAGGTTAGATAACCTGGGAGATTTTTATTAATGTAATCCTGTATGGGCAGGTTTATTATTCAATTTTATAAGGATTGAGTAGTAAGAAATGATTGTTTTGTTTAAGTGAACACCAGATCTTAAGGTCATGAAGTACCGAGATTTGGGGGTGTCACAATCCTAGTCACCTCTATCCAACAATTAACACACTTATTGTCAATTAAACTTGGTCTCAAAGCTTCAATATTGTTTTACATAAGTCAGATATCGTTCATAATATTTTTCAGAAGCTTTTAATAATTTTCAAACAATTATTATATTTTATAATAATTTTTCAAACACTGAAATCATTTTTAAATGATTTAATTCTTGATTAATTCCATCATCATTAATATTTAATAATATTAAAATATTAATGGCATACTTATCAAAATAGTAAAGTTATTTATAATAACTTAAAATATTTTTAATTCACCAATATTATCCTTAAATGAATTTTAAAACAGTTAAACTCATTTTAAATAATTACCATTAATATTTAAATATTAATTAATTTCTCATAAAAATATTAAAAGTCATTAATTATCACTAAAAAAATATTTTAAATTATTTTCTCATTTTTAAATGATTTTAAATCAATAAAACCATTTTTAACTCATCTATTTAATATAATAATTAAATAAATCTAATATCATTAATATTACATTATTAATGAAAATTCTCCAAAAATATTAAAAGTTACATTTTATAACTCAAAATATTTTTAAACACTTTATTCTTATTTAAAATAATTTTTATAATATTAAACTCATTTTTCTCTAATTTATTTAATATACTAATTAAATACTATTAATATTCAAATAATTATAAATATTAATGAAAAATATTCCAAATTATCAAAAGTTATTTTTCATAGCTTAAAATAATTTTTAAAACCATTTTTGTAATTTTTAGAAATTTATTTCTATTTTTCATCATTTTTCAGAAATTCAAAAAATAAAATTATAAAAAACTGTCGATATAGCATATAGCGACAGTAACCGTTGTTGTTGGTGCTCTTGGGCTTAAGAACACTGACAGTTCAGTTCTCAAGGGGTCATATTGACCAACCTTAATTCTCAGTCCATGAATGCTCTGGGCTTTCTAAAACTTTTATCTTGTAGTAGGTATGTAGTACTGCAAATATCAATAATCATCTCGGTCATACAACAACATAGATGCATGATCTAGAGCTTCAAAGTAGCTGTCAGAAGCTTTCTAGGCTTTCTGGGTTACCCAGAAACCCAGACAGCTTCGACTGCCTACTTTGTGGCTTAATTTTTCACAAGTTTTGGTCATCAAATCGGTGTTCTTAATGTCCAAATTTATAGTCCTTATGTCAAGGAACATAAATATAACAACATCTCAGTTTAACAACATCTCATTCTCTAGATTCAGTTCGGTCAAAGTCTGTCAGAAACATTGTTCATCCGGTTTCTAGGTTTTCCAAAAATTCTATCCGTGATCAAATGGTCTAGTTTGACCATCCACTACAACCAACCTATTTGTTGTTTAAGAAATCTAATGGCATTGATCTAGAGTCCATATAACAGGCTACAAACTGGTTACAACAACATCAACAAAACTATTAACATCTGACAGATCATGGCTTGACAAAACCTTGTTAGACACTAATATAGGATTTATGGGTTACCAAGAAATCATCCGGTCATGCTCGGTTAACTGAGTTTGACCAACAATAACATGAAATATGGACATGGAATAGCCATGATTCCACTTCCAGATCATAGTTCTCATATCATACTACAAATATAAAGCTTAAAAAAGCACAAAGCATAAACAGATAAAGATCTAAGGCCACTGGCATTAGCTTGTCAGAGCACTTTTAGGGTTCTTAGACAGTTTTTGAAAACTTCGATTTAAGGCCTTTTGATGCCATAGATCTATGATAGATCATCATAGATCATCTTAAAACATCTTCTAGCATGAATCTAAACACATAAACATGTACTTGATCTTACCATACAAGATCTAAGATGAATTTAGGGTTTAACCTTTCTAGTTCAAGCTTTGATCTTTGCTCTATAATATTGATCTTGATGTTAACAAGACTTATCCAGTGACTGAAACACTTAAGATTTTCAGAGGTTTGGAGAGAGAGAGGGTAGGTTGAGTGCTTGGGTGCAAATGAGCCAATTTTTGTGACTTTCTCTCTCTTTAATCTATATATATTATGATATAATGTATATAGCTGATATATTTGGCTAATTTGCTAGAGTTTTTGGTCACATGTATATGGCAAGATCTATACTCAAACCAATTAAAGAATGCAAAAAGGGTACTTTAGTCATTTTGCTTACCAATTTAATGGCTTAAATGTAACTTGTGCAACCCTTAGGGTTTGACCCTAAGGTTAAAAACAAATATTCTAGAATTTTTAATTCGGGTTTAAAATAGAAATTAAGCTTTCTAATATTGGAAATTAGGGTTTCCTAATTAATCATCAGGGTTTACTATGTTTATACCCTATCCGATCAATCATTGATCATAAATTCTATACAGTACAAACACGTACTCATCAATACAATTATTATAATTGTATTTTCTACCGAATCACTATCCGTAACTAGGGTTAGGGTTTCTATTCTCTATTAAGCACAACTCTACTCTTATTTCTCAATCAATGCACAAATTGACCACTTCTCTTAGACTCGTATCACAGATACACAACATAATATTTATAGTCAATATCAATATTAAAAGAAAAATTATTCGTAAAAATTTGAATTATTTGAAATCCTGGGTTATCACATTCACAAAGAATTGGAACTCATAAATTAAGCATAAATCATAATAAATGAACTATAAATAACATCATTAAATTAAAGTCGAAGCATGACAATCCTCATTATGCAGAAAGATCCATCATATGCTTAATAAGATAATTTAGTTCATAGCTAATGAATTAAAAACTGAAAAGATCAAAGAATCAAGCATCTTGATTACAAAAATGAATTCGAAGAATAAAAACAGTAAATAGAGCCACCGCTTTTCTTCAATTCACTCTGAAATCTTCGTGCTCCAACCTCCTTGCGTCAATTCATCCAAAATCTTCTTCAAGTTAGGGTTTGTTAATTGGGATTATGAATGATGATTGTAGTTGAGGATATATCCTCTCTATAACTGAAATAGCCTTTTATCTCATCCCAATCACGTACCAAGTCCACAAGCTTTGCAATACCAGAAGTATAGTTGCAACAGAAGTCTGCCAATTTGTCTCGCACCCCCGCCCCGGCGGGCATCAAAGTTGATGATGACGTGGACCCCCGCCCCGACGAGATACTTTACAATATGAACCCCTTCCATGACAGGGGTACGCTCTCTACTAACTCATTTTTGCTACTTTCTGCTGCCTTGCCAATCAAACCTTGCCTTAAGCCAACACAAACTAAACATGCACACAAACATAACACACACACACATAAAACAACAATAAAACATAAGGATTAACAATCGTTTAAGTCTGAAGAAGTATCCAATTCGTAGGTATGAAACCCACTCATCACTTGGACAACTAGGGTCCATAATTGATGGGGAGTTAAGTCATGATTTGATTATGCAATGACTCCCTGATACCTTCTCATAATTTTTTGTGAGTTTTCACATGAATATGTTGGATGTCAGATTGCCTGAGTTACTTAACATGTTGAAAACTGTTGAAGGTCACTTCCCATCCAACAAGGACCAAGTCTTAATGGTGGATGATTCTTCCAAGAAAAAGAAGTGGCCCAAGGTATCTTCTGAAAAGACTAAATCTAAGAAGGCTAAGGGCAAGTCAAAAGTGAAGGATCAAAAGAATCTTGATCCAACTAACAATGGAATATGTTTCCATTGCAACAAGTTGGGTCACTGGAAGAGGAACTGCAAGGAGTTTCTTGTGGAACAAAAGTAGAAGAAGCTTGGAGAAGCTTCGACTCCTAATCAAGGTTTGTTTATGATTGAAATTAATATTTTTATAAATCAAAATTCTACTTGGGTATTGGATACTGGCTGTGGTTCTCATATATGTAATAATATGCAGGGACTGGTAAGAAGTAGAAAGCTGAATAAGGATGAGGTCGTCCTACGAGTGGGAAATGGAGGAAAAGTTATTGCATTAGTTGTAGGGACTTATTATTTATCACTACCTACGGGAAAATCTATTAGTTTAAATAATTGTTATTTTGTTCCAACACTCATTAGAAACATTATTTCAATTTCTGTATTGGATATGGATGGTTTTGATATTATAATAAAGAACAATAGTTGTTCTATTTATAATTAAAATGTTTTATATGGTGTACAATTGATAAATTGTTGAATGGACTTTACGTACTTGACTTGCATGAAAATATACTTTAAATTGAACAAACTAAGAAAAGGAAAAGATGTTAATTATACCTTTATGTGGCACTGTAGACTCGGTCATATCAATGAAACAAGATTATCCAAGTTGCATAAATATGAGCTCTTAGAGCTATCTGATTATGAATCATATCCAACTTGTGAAACTTGTCTCATGGGTAAGATGACTAAATCTCCTTTTAGTGGAAAAGGAGAAAGAGTTAAAAAGTTGTTAACATTGGTACACACAGACGTATTAGGACCTATGACAACGAATGCACAAGGAGGTATTCTTATTTTATTACTTTCATTGATGATCACTCAAGATTTGGATATGTATATTTAATGAGATACAAATATGAGTCATTTGAAAAGTTCAAAGAGTTCAAAAGTGAAGTAGAGAAATAAATGGCGAGAGTATTAGGATTCTTCAATCGGATCGAGGTGGTGAATACTTAAGCAGTGAGTTTCTCAATTATCTCAAAGATAATGGTATAATCTCACAATGGACTCCACTATGGACACCACAATTAAATGGTGTATCTGAAAGGAGAAATCAAACATTGTTGGATATGGTTCATTCCATGGTGAGTTTTTCCAATCTTCCAGTTTCCTTCTGGGGTTATGCCCTTGAATCGACTATATATCTACTAAAAAAGGTCCCCTCAAAATCTATCCATAAAACTCCATATGAGATGTGGACAGGGAGGAAACCTAGTCTCAAGCATGTTAAGATTTGGGGATGTCCAGCTTATGTGAAAAAGTTTCAAAATGATAAGCTTGGGACAAGATCTGATAAGTGCACGTTTGTGGGATATCCTAAAGAAAGTTTAGGATACTATTTTCTAGAATCCTACTGGGCAAAAGGTGTTTACTGCAAAACGCGCTTCCTTCTTGGAAAAAGATTTTGCCCTTGAAGGAGCTAATGGGAGGAAAATAGATCTTGAAGAAGTTCAAGAACCACAAATCACAACAGATTAAATGGATAAACATGTCCAAGTAGAGACACTTTATGTACAACACCCTATTCGTAAATCTGTAAAGGTACCAAAGATACCTAAGAGGTATGGATTCGTCAAAGAGGATGACAGTGAGGTACACATCATGAATGATGATAATCCATTAACTTACGAACAAGCTATGAGTAGTAAAAACTCAGAGAAATGGTTAGAAACCATAAAATTCAAGATGGACTCTATGTATGAGAACTAAGTATGGACTTTGGTTTCATCACCTGAAGGCATTAAGCCTATTGGTTGTAAATGGGTTTTTAAAAGAAAGATTGGAGCGGACGGCAAGGTAGAGACTTATAAGGCCTGACTAGTTGCAAAAGGTTTCAAACAAAGACAAGAAGTTGGCTATGATGAAACCTTCTCACCAGTAGCTATGCACAAGTCAATTCTGATTTTGTTTGAGATTGCAACTTATTATGACTACAGAATCGAGCAGATGGATGTGAAAATGACCTTCCTTAATGGGAAACTTGAGGATGATGTGTATATGACATAGCCAGAGGGTTTTGTTTCAATGGTTGGAAAAAATAAAGTTTGTAAGCTACAACGATCTATTTATGCATTGAAGCAAGCTTCTCGTAGGTGGAACATCCATTTTGATGAGATAATCAAAAAATTTGATTTTATCAAAAACGAGGATGAACCATGTGTGTACAAGAAGGTTAGTGGGAGTGATGTTTCATTCCTTGTATTATATGTTGAGGATATAGTATGATAGGGAATGATATTCCTATGTTACAGTCGATCAAAATCTGGTTATCTAAACACTTCTCTATGAAGGACTTGGGAGAAACATCCTATATTTTGAGGATAAAGATATATAAATATAGATCTAAAAGGATGCTCAGCTTGTCCCAAGGAACGTACATTGACTCGATGCTAAATAAGTTTAGCATGGAAGATTCCAAGAGAGTTCTCATGCTAATGAGCCATGGAATACATTTCCCCAAGAAATAGGCCCAAAAGACACCTGAGGAGAGAGACCGTATGAGTAAGATTGCTTATGCTTCAGCAATAGGATCTATTGTAAGACCCCAACTTTTTATAAATAAAATCAAATTTCCTCTAATTATTATTTTGAATAATAAGGTGTTAATTTGATATAATGCTTTGGTTGTGGGTGAAATGTGCAAATTTTACAAAATAAGCAAGTGGTTATAAAATATTCATTTTTATCAGGGAATATTCGTTTGGTCGTGGAATATTCTTATTGTCGGGGAATATTTGTACGACGTCGCAACCATTTATGGGCCCCATAAGGGAAAATGGTCGAATAAAGAAAACGACAAGTTGGAGTTTTTATAAATAACGACGTAATTGTTACACAATTAACAACAATCGTTGGAATACCCAGATGGTTAAAATACAATAATACGCTGCGGTTGTTTGAGTTAGCACGGTATTGCATAATATTTTGAATTATTGATTCTTACGTAAGAAGGCACTACTCAATAATTGTTACAGTAATTACTGTTCATTATTTTATTTTATTGATTCAATACTTTCTACATTGATATTTTATATTATTGTTGTTTCAATAATTGTCACTGCACAGTATTTCCCGTTATAAGATCAATAATTCATATTATTTGAATAATATTATTATATAGCATTATTGGCAATGTCTAAGGAATTTCTATCTAGGAAAGGGGGTTGGTCACCTAATTGCGCGCCAATAAGGAGAAATCCTTATAGGAAAGCCCCCTCTTTCTTAGGAACGACCTGGCTGTCATTATTGTGATTCTGTAATATTATTTGTGAATAATTAATTATTGATTTATATGATAAGAAAATATTTATTTTTATGTGGATATAATGAAAGAATTAAAGTTGATATGTTTTATCAGTATTTTGTCAGAAAGGGGATGTTTTATCAGTATTTTGTCAGAATAGAGGTATTAAAAATCATCCGTATATGGTTTTGGTCATTTTCTGTTTAGAATTTGGAAATAATTTCTTCTACAACGTTGTAGAGAATTAAATTTCCTATGGAATAGACATGAGATTTGAATTTTTCTGATAGAAGGGCTATTGTTTTATGAATTATTGAAGTTTCGAAAATAAATATTTGTATTAAAAACATGGTGAGCCCCACTTTTGGTTGGTGAGAAATGTGCTTAACTTTTATTTCAAAAGTGGTGGGCGTGAGTAGTAGCAGGTTAAGCCATCAGGTAGCAGGTTAGTCTTCTTTAGCGTTCTAAGCATTTTCCTATAAATAGGGTGCTTAGTTAGAATTGAAAATCACACCAGAATCATAAGTTTTCTCTCTATATATTATCGAGCGTATTTTTGTGAGTATTTAGATACTTTGAGAATTGCTATTCAGTGCAAGTTTCCTTCAGCACTATATTTGATATTCTAGTTAGAAGTACTGTTCTTTTGAGGTAAGGGATGTTATTTTCTTCGTAAATGATGTTATTCTTTCAATATCATTATACAGAAATATTGGTATAAATTTTATTATGAAAATTTTACCTTTTAATGTCGAGGTTACTATTCACGTATATGGTACTATTTATGTATACGACACTATTCATGAATACGGTACTATTCACGAGTACTATTCACGAAGTATGATTTTGTTTGTGGAATTTCAATCTTTTTGTGTCGGGGTTACTATTCACGTATACGGCACTATTCACGAATACGGCACTATTCAAAGAAAAATTAAATATTCTTTTCTTTGTCCAAGTTGTCTATTATGGTTACTATCTTTGATTGTATCCATGTTTTGATTTTCATTTTTGAAATTTTGCTCCATAATTGATTATTATGAAGTATTTTTGAACTTGGATAAACTAAAGTACGAATCCCTAATCTTTGATCTTTTATCTCATTGGATTCATTTTCTGTAAGATATTTTTCATCATCCTCAGTCCTAAATGATAATATAACTGAATATCTTTGGTCTGTAGTGAAAAGATGAATTATTACCTAATGAATATCTTTGGCCCATAGTGCAAAGATGAACAGGTGTTGAGATGAACATAACTAACTGGTGATCGAATGAATATCTTTGGCCCGTAGTGCAAAGATAAATATGTTATTCAAGATGTGTACTGATTGATGTTACAGGGATAAAATATTGATGATGAACTTTTAAATTCATAGAAGATAGTAGATTTAATTCTCTACTTAACTCTTTTAATGAATTGTTATTTCCACTGCGAATATTGATCCAAAACTTGTTGTCCATTGTATTTTATCTGATTTATTGAAGTTTAACGATAATTTATTGTACATTATCTTAGTCATAATATTCTTTACTGGGCTAGTTGAGCTCACCCTTTTCCTTTTTGTTCCATTTTTCTTCTTAGGAGGCGAGAATATAGCGGGAACTAGTCAGGGTGTGGAGTTATGTTTCCAGTCAATTGTTTTAGCAGTCCTCACTATTTTGTAAAATAGTGTTTTAATAATTGTAATGAGGACTCTATTTGATTTTGAATACTGTCTATTAGATAATATTTGTATTTAAACTCACAGTATATGTGTTGTCCTATTTTGCACAACAATTGTATATTAATGAAGTTGTAGTTATTTTTTTACCATGTATTTGGTGACTCAGAATGGGTTGGGTGGATTTGACCTATTCTGGGGGAGTCACAGTTGGTATCAAAGCTTAGAGATATGGTCTCTGGCGGAGATCGGGGAATAGAACTAGGAGGGGAGAAATGAGTAAATTATTCGCTAGTGTGTCCTACCTAAGCTTATTTGTGTTTAATTGGTCGGTCAGAATATAGGGATAATATGTGGTATGTCAATTTCTTTAATTAACCCTTATTTTATGCCAGTAGTTGAGAATGGCAGCTGAAAATATTAACAATGGAGTGAATGAGACCATGGAGATACCTTTAATCACCAACCAGGGGAACGTGCAACAGGAATGCAATATTCCTCTTGTAAACAACACTACCGAACAAACGATGAATGATGGGATGTTTAGAAGTTTTTTGCAGTTCATGCAAAATCAGACGAGGGAGGGTCGTGTACAAAATACGGGTGGAAATGATAGCAACGCGCGGCTTGTCACAGCCAAGCAGTTCAAAGAGTTGGGACCACCAGAATTTGTGGGAAAATCGGATCCGATCAAGGCAGAAACGTGGGTTAAGCAAATTATCACGATATTTGATGTTTTGGGATGCACGGAGGAACAGAAGGTTCCATTTGCCACCTTTATGTTCTGTGGTGAGGCAGATTACTGGTTGGAATCTTTGAAGCGTACCCAGCCACCCACACTCAACATGTCTTGGGAAACGTTTCAGAAACTGTTTAATGACAGGTACTTTCCTGAAAGTATTTGTCATATGAAGGAGGTAGAGTTTATTAGACTAGAACAAAACAACATGACGGTGTCGCAGTACGAAGTTAAGTTTTCTGAGTTGTCCCGGTTTGCATCCCATTTGGTTGATAATGAGGAGAGAATGACACGAATGTTTCTGCGAGGTTTGAAACCCGAAATACGTCATTACCTCATTTTTCACAAACATTGTTTATATTTAGATGTTGTGAATAGGGCTTAGTTATTGGAGCAGGATAATGAGTCAGCCCAACCAAAAGATAATGACCAACAACACGATAATAATTGTACCGGTGGCAACGACCATCGGAATAATGATAACCATTGTGGAGGAAATTATCATGCCAGAAATGGTAATCACTTGGGTGGTAATCATGGCCAAGACAATAGAAGAAATAATTAAAGTGGAAATTTCAAGAAGATAAGATTTAACGGTGACGGGAAGACATCGGCAGCAGCACCAACAACAAATTCAAGGGGAGGAGAAAGACCGCCAGTTAGATGCTACAGATGCTGAAAGGAGGGACACGTAAGTCCAAACTGTTCACAGCCTTCCAAGGTATGTTTTAGTTGTGGAAAAGAAGGTCACATAGCTCGATTTATTTCCTGTAGCGAAGTCAAGTCCAGCTGGGACGGTGGCACCAAAGGCGGATACGGACAAAACAAAGTCGGTGGTTTCAGGAAAAGCATTTTTCGTGACTTCTCAAAAAGCGAGTAACACGAATGAAGTTAACACGGGTTACTTAATTATAAATTTTTGCGAAGTCTATACCTTATTAGATACCGGTTCTACCCATTCTTTTATTTCTCCTGCTTGTGCTCAACGTTTGAATTTGATTCCGGAGAAATTAGACTTTGACTTATCTGTTGAGACTCCTTTAGGAGAAACTTTCATTACATCCACTTTTATAAATCTTGCTTAATTCAAGATGGCACCATCACATTACCTGTTGATCTTATCTCTTTGAAGATACTTGCATTGGATGTGATTTTAGGGATTGATTGGTTAATCACTCATCATGCTAAATTTGATTGTTTTCGTAAGGTTATTAGTTTTCATATTCCTAACCAACCAGTTATGCGAATTCAAGCAACCAAACCACTAAAGTCAAATTCTTTCATATCAAGCCCCATTCGTTTATTAAAAAATGGATGTCAAGCTTTCTTAGCACATGTCATGGAATTGAACAAATATACGTCAGATTTGAATGATATTTCTGTTGTTAGTAAATTTCCTGACGTATTTCTTGAAGAATTTCTTGGCTTACCCCAGAGCGTGATATTGAATTTTGTATTGACCTTGAATCCGATACAAAACCCATTTCCAAAACCCCATATCGAATGGCTCCTATTGAACTTCAAGAGTTAAAAACCCAACTACAGGAGTTGGTACCCGAGCCTTTCACTGGTGACTTCCTTTATGGAATGCATCGAAGCCAGACTCTCCGTAGGGGATGCCATATTCGTGCAGTGGTAAACTGATAGGTGCCATTGTGATGTGCTATCCAAGATTGGGATATGAGTCACAGTTGAGAGCAACCTAAGTCAGTAATCGAAATACGTAGCTTTCTAAGCTTAGCTGGTTATTATCGAAGATTCATGGAAGGATTTTCTCAAATCGCTACTCCATTAACTCAGCTGACTTGAAAATATAAAAATTTTGTATGGAGTGAGGAATACGACAAGAGTTTCCAAGAGCTCAAGAGGAGACTCATTTCGGCACCTATTCCTATAATATCATCTAGTTCGGATGGATTTGTTATCTACATCGATGCTTCAGGCAAAGGGTTAGGATGTGTTCTCATGCAACTTGGGAAAGTCATAGCCTATTCCTCGCGACAACTCAAAGAATATAAGAGGAATTATCCTACTCATGATTTGGAGTTAGCAGCAGTCGTTTTCACGTTGAAGATATGGAGACACTATGGGGAGAAAGTGGAGATCTATACAGATCATAAAAGCCTCAAATATTTCTTCACCTAAAATGAACTCAACATGCAGCAACGACGTTGGCTCGAGCTGTTGAAAGATTACGGTCATACCATCCAATACCATCCTAGAAAAGTGAACGTAGTAGCTGACGCATTGAGTAGAAGATCATATGCGGGTACGAGTGCGATATTGTCAACGCAAAGGCCCATTTTGTATGACTTGAAAAGGATGGAGATAGAGTTAAAGGCTCCAAGTATCCACGTGATGATATCAAATATACGAGTATAACCGAATTTAATCGATAAAGTTAAAGCTGCTCAAACTACAGACCCTGAGCTGATGAATATGAAGACAAAAGTACAAGAATGTGTTATTTTAGAAGTAAGAATCGATGAAGAAATGTAATCTCAACCCTCGATTTTATTGGTCTATTTGAAATCCTCGATCGAGTAGGAACTGTGGCCTATAGACTCGCTTTACCGCCAAGTATATCGCGTGTTCATAACGTTTTTCACGTATCGATATTACGTAAATATGTGGACGACCCCAACCACATTATTGAATTAGAACTAGACGAGATAGCGGAAGATTTAACGTATGAGGAGGTACGTGTTAAGATTTTAGATAGGAAGGAGCATGTCCTACACAAAGGTTATACCACAAGTTAAAGTTTTGTGGAGGAACTATGCTATTGAGAAAATGACATGGGAGTTGGAGTCGGAAATGAAAGTGCGGTACTCTCACCTTTTCGAAACACCAGGTACATACGTCAATTTAGAGGACAAAATTTCATAAGGAGGGGAGGTTGTAAGACCCCAACTTTTTATAAATAAAATGGAATTTCCTTTAATTATTATTTTGAATAATAAGGTGTTAATTTGATATAATACTTTGGTTATGGGTGAAATGTGAACATTTTGCAAAATAAGCAAGTGGTTATAAATTATTCATTTTTGTCGGGGAATATTCGTTTGGTCGTGGAATATTCTTGTTGTCAGGGAATATTCGTACGACGACGCAACCATTTGTGGGCCCCATAAAGGAAAATGGTCGGATAAAGAAAATGACAAGTTGGAGTTGTTATAAATAATTCAGCGTAATTATTCTGAATTAACAACTTTGTTAGAATACCCTTGGTTAAAATACTGAATGTCTGGCGTGGTTGCATTACATGATAGCACATGGTATTGCACAGTATTTTTGAATTATTAATTCTTACGTAATAAGGCACTACTCAATAATTGTTAGAGTAATTACTGTTCAATATTTTATTTTACTAATTCAATAATTGCTACGTTGATATTTTATATTATTGTTGTTTTAATAATTGTCACTGCACATTATTTTTCGTTAACAGATCGATAATTCATATTATTTGAATAATATTATTATATAGCATTATTGGCAATGTCTAAGGAATTTCTGTCTAGGAAAGGGGTTTGGTCACCTAATTGCGCGCGAGTAAGAAGAAATTCTTATCGGAAAGCCCCCTCTTTCTTGGGAACGACCTGGTTGTCATTATTGTGATTCTGTAATATTATTTGTGAATAATTAATTATTAATTTATGTGATAAGAAAATATTTATTTTTATGTGGATATAAATGAAGAAATTAATGTTGAGGTGTTTTATCAGTATTTTGTCAGAATAGGGGTGTTTTATCAGTATTTTGATAGAATTAAGGTATTAAAAATCGTCCGTAAGTGGATTTCGGGCATTTTGTGTTTGGAATTTGGAAAAACTTTCTTCTACAAAGTTGTAGATAATTAAATTTCCTATGGAATAGACATGAGATTTGAATTTTTCTAATAGAAGGGCTATTTGTTTTATGAATTATTGAAGTTTCAGAAATAAATGTTTTTATTTAAAATATGATGGGCCCCACTTTTGGTTGGTGAGAAATGTACTGAAATTTCTTTCAAAAGTGGTGGGCATGAATAGTAACATGTAAAGCCATCTGGTAAATTGTTAGTCTGCTTTGGCGTTCTAAGCATTTTCCTATAAATAGGGTGCTTAGTTAGAATTGAAAATCACACCAAAATCATAAGTTTCTCTCTCTATATTATCGAGCGTATTTTTTTGAGTATTAAAAAACTTTGAGAGTTGCTATTCAGTGCAAGTTTCCTTTAGCACTATATCCGATATTCCAGTCAGAAGTACTGTTCTTTTGAGGTAAGGGATGTTATTTTCTTCGTAAATGATGTTATTCTTTCAATATCATTATACAAAAATATTGGTATAAATTTTATTATAAAAGTTTTACCTTTTCATGTCGAGGTTACTATTCACGTATACGGCACTATTCACGAATACGGTACTATTCATGAAGTATGATTTTTCTTGTGAAATTTCTATCTTTTTGTGTCAAGGTTACTATTCACGAATATGGCACTATTCACGAATATGGCACTATTCACGAATATGGTTACTGTTTTTGATTATATCCTTGTTTTGATCTTCATTTTTGAAATTTTTGTTCCACAATTGATTATTATGGAGTATTTGTGAACTTGAATAAACTAAAGGACGAATCCCTAATCTTTGATCTTTTATCTCACTGGATTCATTTTGTTTAAGATATATTTCATCATCATCGGTCCTAAATGATGTTATAACTGAATATCTTTGGCCTGTAGTGTAAAGATGAATGATTAATTTATGAATATCTTTGTCCCATAGTGCAAAGATGAACAGGTGTTGAGATGAACATGACCAACTGGTAATCGAATGAATATCTTTGGCCCGTAGTGCAAAGATGAATATTTGATTCAAGATGTGTACTGATTGATGTTACAGGGATAAAATATTGATAATGGACTTTTAAATTCATAGAAGATAGTACATTTCATTCTCTACTTAACTCTTTTAATGAATTGTTATTTCCGCTGCGAATATTGATCCAAAACTTGTTGTCCATTATATTTTATCTGCTTTATTGAAGGCTAACGATAATTTTTTGTACATTATCTTAGTCATAATATTCTTTACTCGGCTAGTTGAGCTCACCCTTTTTCTTTTTTGTTCCATTTTTCTTCTCAGGAGGCGAGAATAGCGGGAACTAGTCGGGGTGTAGAGTGATGTTTCCAGTCAGTTGTTTTAGCAGTCCTCGCTATTTTGTAAAATAGTGTTTTAATAATTGTAATGAGGACTCCTTTTGAGTTTGAATATTGTCTATCAGACAATATTTGTATTTAAACTCACAGTATATGTGTTGTCGTATTTTGCACGACAATTGTATTAATGAAGTTGTAGTAGTTTTCGGTACCATGTATTTGGCGACTCAGAATGGGTTGGGTGGATTGGACCTATTCTGGGGGCGTCACATCTATCATGTATGGTACGATATGTACTAGACTGGATGTCGCTCATGCACTTAGTGTAATACATAAATATCAATCTAATCCTGGAGAAGAACACTAGAAAGAAATAAAAAAAACATCCTAAAGTACTTAAGAAGAACTAAGGATGTGTTTCTTGTCTACGGTGGGTCTGAATTGAAACTAGAGGGCAACACAAACTTAAGCCTTCAAACAGACCAAGATGACAGTAAATCTATTTCGGGGTATGTGTTTAACTTTAACGGTGGCGCAGTGAGTTGGCAGAGTTCCAAACAACAAATAGTTGTTGATTCAATGATAGAGGCAGAGTACATAAATGCAAGTGAAGCTGCAAAGGAGACTGTTTGGATGAAGAAGTTCATAATTAAACTTGGTGTGATTCCTAACATTAAAGGAGCAGTACCTTTATATTGTGACAACATCGGAGCAGTTGCGCAGGCTAAGGAACCCAGGTCTTATCAGAAATCTAAACACGTGTTGTGGCGGTTTCATTTGATTAGAGAAATCATTGAAAGAGGATATGTCACCAGGAGTGTGTGGACTCTTAAGACAACATTGCAGATCCATTTACTAAAGCTTTAGCACAACAGCAGTTCGATCGTCACTTAAAGATGATGAGTGTGAGATACCATGGTGATTGGCTTTAGTTCAAGTGGGAGACTGAAAGTAGTATGCATACAATCCAATCATGTTTGATGATAAAGTATATACTTTGTAAACAATCTTATTCATTTATTATTAAAAGTATTTATTTATTAAAAGCATTTAATTTATCTACGTGATGTTGCTATTTAATATGTGATAAACCTATAGTTTTAAGAAATGGTTTTAGAATCATAATGAGATCATGGTAATGAGATCTAAATTCTTAGATAGCTTAAAACTAAAATGTTCCCAATCATTAGATTACTAAAAAGGGGATTAATTAATCCGGATTAATTGGTACATACGTTGCTTGCTCATTGGATGAGAATGATTGATCTCATGATCATTTTTATGAATACACTAAAACAAGTATGTAGGTGCTTATTGGAGAATAAGTTCACTGAAAGTGACTCGTTAAGGAATACCTAATTGGGTTTACTTGCTTATCAATAGGAATTCCTGTAGTGATAGTAGTACAAGTGATCCTTGGACTTGAGATCATCATAGTATATTTTGTATTATAAGTTATACTTTAACATGTCCCTTAAGACTCTTAGGGTATATCAAATGGTATGCATGGATGTAATAAGTTATATATGGAGATAATGAATGATCAATAATGAATCTATTGCTTCTAGTAAAAAAAAAGAAAAGAAATGTCCTATGTGATTTGATAAATGACAACACGGGAATCCTTGGCCAATGTGGAATGAAATTAGAAAGAAGTTTCTAATTTGCATTATTTGGAGTTATGCATTTGTGAATCAAAATACATATAATTAAATAAAAAAAGACTTTACAGTAATTTTATGTCTTATATTTAATTGGGACATTATATGGTGGAAGGATTGAATTATACATTAATTATTTTCTCAAAGGTTTTTTATGATTAATGTTGAAATCTATATTGTGAAACCCCAGATTTTATGAATAAAGAATTAATTTTCTCGAAATAATTTTTTTTATATTATAGTGTGAATTTGAGATAATGTTATAGTTGTGGGTAATATTTATAAATTTTGCAAAGTATATGCAAGTTGTCATATTATATTCGATTGGTTAGGGAATATTCGCTTTTAAGCAGAAAATATTCGTATGGCAAGACAATCATTAATGGACCCTAGCGGAATTATTGTCGGATTGAGAAAACGACAAAAATATTTTATTGAACATAACGACGGAAGTTTTACCGTTGATCTTGTTGAACTACTCGGTAGTAAAGTGTCTGATGTCTGGCGTTGTTGCATAAGTAGCACCGGTATTGATTATTGATATTTATGTGAGAAGTCACTCGGTTTTGTTCAATTATTGCTACAATAGTTGTTGCATAGTATCTCACATTATTTGATTCAATTATTATTGATTTAGAAGTTTTGTTTTATTAAGTAATAAAATGAAACATCTTTTATATAAAAATGAATACTTTATTAAAGTTATTCTAGAAATAGAATATATTATATTCTATTATGCATAGTGTTTTTGCATAGTAAAATCTTTTTATATAAAATGTAATACTTTATTAAAGTTATTCTATAAATAGAATATATTATATTTTATTATGCATAGTGTTTGCATAGTGCTCGCATAGTGTTTGCATAGTAAAATCTTTTATATAAAATAGAATATATTATATTTTATTTAAAAGATTTTGCTTTAAATATGGACCGTCGATTAAAGTAAATCAATCCAGGACCGTTCATGGATTAGTTACTATGCATTCCATTTTCCTATAAATAAGCTCATTCCTTCATTATTTTCTTACGAATTCAATTTGAACTCTAAAGAGAGAAACTATAGAGAGAGACTATAGAGATAGAAGAAAAGTTTTACGCTACTTCACTACTCTTATATCAAGTATTATTTTACGGTAAGGGGATATTATTCTTTTGTATTCAAGAAGAGAACTTCATTATTCCATTTCTTTATTGTTCTTGGCCAGTAGTGCATGGATAATTGTGGTCGTGATACTAAAGAATATCCTTGGCAGAAGTCTGAGGAAGTGATTCGATGATGTGGAATATTTATTAAGCTGGGTCTCAGCGATAAAAGTGATGAAAAACCTTTTAATTCTATTCTCTACTTGACTCTTTTAATGGATTGCTTGTTCCGCTGCAGTTAAACTTAATGTCTATTGTATTTTATCAGTTTAACATTGTTGGAGGCTAATGATAATTTATTCTGCATTATCTTAGTCATAATATTTCTTACTGGGCTAGTTGAGCTCACCCTTTCTTTCATTGTTCTCTTCAGGAAATGAGAATATAGCTGGGATGAGTCGGGGAACGGAGTGATGGTCCAGAGGATAGTATTAGTAGTCCTCACTATTTTGTGAAATAGTGTGATAATAATTGTAATGAGGACTCCTTTTGAGTTGTATAATCTCTAGTAGATAATAATTATATTCAAACTCACAGTTTATGTTTTGTCGTATTGTACACGACAGTTGTATTAGTAAGTTGTATTTGAATTCTGTACCATCTATCTGGCGACCCAAGATGGGTGATGTATACCTAATTTTGGGGGTGTCACATATATTATTTGGAAAGTCGTTGATCACTATTGAGGCTTATCCGTATTGTAGAATAAATGTTATTTATTTAAATAAATTAATAGTTTAATTTATTTATTTAAATAAGATTAGAATTGTTCTAATTAATTTATTCATAATCGGTTTAATATGGAGAACCTAAAGGGTCATACCATAAAAGGAAGAATATTTATTTAACAAGTATTTGGCATAATCGTAATAATAAGTTAAGTGTATTTAATTTAATCTATGGTGATACAATAAATTAAATAGTGTAGACACTCGAAAATTCGTTTTTCTGTTACTAACTATGCAAGAGGACAAAAGAGTCTTTTTACACTCCAGAGATAACCCTGGAGGACCACAACATCAATTCCAACCCTGGAGATAGCCCCGGGATATCCAGTTTCCAACCCCGAAGATAACCCCGGGAAATCAGTTTCCAACCCTGAAGATAACCACAGGAAATCAGTTTAATGCATGGAGTCAACCCTGGGAGGTCAAGCCAACCTCAGAGATAACCCTAAGGACATTCAGAGTCAACAATATGACAACCTCAGAGATAACATTGAGAAACGACTGCTACAATTGTGCGAAAACCAGAAACAACCTCGGGAGGGGCAAAATGGTCATTTTGCCAACTCAACTTCAACTCAAATCAAATACACTCATTTCAGCTCAAATTGCTTCAAAAGAAGTCCTATAAGAATCATATCTTAACTTTTGAACGCAAACTACGCAAAACAGCTCAATGGACTACCTGACGGAGACCCAAAAATTCTATTTTGGTCATGGAACCATCTTCCCGGATTCAAAAAAGGGCAAATCCTATGTCATTGCGTAGCTCTCGGAAAGAGCTTTTTCGTAATGGTATGGCACGCTTCCATCAGACTCCCATATTGAAAGTTACGATGGTTCTAGCGAACAACGCGTTGTCCGAGTGCACGTACTTCGAGATGACTGGAGCCACATTACTCGAGGCACCCCGGGCAGCCACAGGTAGACCCGCGGCTATCGCAGATACACCTGCGGCTCCCCCCCTCTATAAATAGAGGGCTTGGGTGGCCATTTTTAAGAGAAAAAAGGCGAGGAAGCACTGTCCATTTTGCTTTGTACACACTATAAACTGAGTGCTTTCTCATTTCAAACACTTGTGAGCTTGTACTTTGCTACATTTTACCAGTGGAAACTGAGTGTTCATTCATTTACAGCTATTTGAAGTCTTCTTGGCAGCCCACTGTAAGACATCTTACATTTCTTAAAGCATTTCTCCACTTTTGTGCACACACAATTATTCACGTTGAGAGTCAAACTCTGTTTGATTGAGCCTAGGAGATATATATATATATATATATATATATATATATATATATATATATATATAACTATTTACAGCTTTCATACATATTGCATCATCATGTAAAATTAAGAATCATGTGATCACAGATTCAGTCTCCTGAATCTAGATTCGGTTCCCGTGATGGACATTTTCAGCTGTAACCAGCTTGTAAATTATTCACGGTGTATGAATTTCCTTAGACGGCTCTCATGCCCACAAGGAGTTCAACACTACTTTATATCTTATTTTCTCGAAGATGCTTCGTATCTCGAAAATAAAAGCAATCAAGCCAAACACATAATAAAATGGAAGTATCAAAGGCCTCAATTACTATTGAGCACAAGGGTTTGAAAAACCTGTTTTACAAAACATCATTGTTATATCTTGTTAAAATTGAACTTTTATACAAAATTCAAACCCTTTGTATATATGTGCAAACGAGGAATAGCACTACTTCCAGATAACTTCACATAGACCAACACACACACACACACAGAGTAAAATAAAGGTTTAAATTGAAAAGTGGCGGTCACCGTGTCACCACGGATGTCGGGGGGTGCCTAACACTTTCCCTCCGCATAATCAAGCCCCCGGACCCTAACGAATCTCGGTTTCATAGACCAGTTAAATAGTTTCACATCACTAGGTCAATGTGCAAACCATTTCGTGGTTGAGTTGGTGCAACCAATTAAAAATACCAATTGGTGATTCTTACAGTCCAATCGTCGACATATAATGTCAGACCTTTTCACACATTATTTTTTCAAACAAATCTCACCTAACATGAGAACACGAAAAGACAAGAACATAAAAGAGACAAATAAAAATCCCGACATCAACAGGTGGCGACTCTGTTGGAGACATCCAGTAAGAGGGCTTAAGCAGCTATTTACAAACTTTTTAAAATGTTTATCTACTTATGTGTGGATGTTGCATTTAAATTTAAATGAATGTATACTAATGCATTTACTTACTGCACGTATTGCTTTGTATTATATCTGCATGTGATATTAGTGCTTCACACATGTCATCATTTCCATACGGTGAGACGCGTTGTATGTGAATGTATGTTGTGTGGTCCCTCCACTAGGAGGCTATCCTATCAGTGTTTGATTACTGGACACGTAGAGAGACTAATTCCAACGAGGCTCAGGAAAGGTACCACCCAGGTTCTCTCTAGTTGAAAGACCGGATTAACTTCTTGTCGAGTAAATTGAGATGATCTGGGAACCTTCATGCAAAAAAGGCGCAAGAGTAGCCTAAGATAGGTCAGCCTCTAATAAACCAAACGCAGAGGGAAGTCTCTGTTAGGTTTGTAATATTCTTGGACACAATCAAATTGCACAAATTAAGCGAAAACATGAAAAATTAGAGTTTAAAAATTTTACAAACCATATACCCGGATCATCCTTTATGCATAATTATTAATTAAACAAAAATATGAAGAACAAGAATCATACCCTTGAAGTTTTGAGCTTCCTCATGTACAAGTTCACCTCCAATCTTTTCGCGTTCAACTTGAATCCACCGGGTTTGGTTCCTTCCTTTGATCAATATTAGTCGCCCAAATATTTAGCCTCTAGAGGTGATCCACCAAAGAAGAAGAAAGATTCAAGAAGATGGGTATTTGGAAAAACCCTAGTTTTTCTATCTCTCATAGAAAAAGAGCGTACTCTCCAACAATTAGAATCACGTCACTTGATATCTGATATATGACTCCTCTTATAAAGATATCAACTAACCCTTCTAATCTAATTAGAAAATAGTGTATTATTTAATTAATTAAATTCCTTTAATTAATTAAGCTCCTTAATCTTAATAGGGATACTTAATTAAACTCTTTTAATTAATTTGCCTCCTAATCTTATTAGGAATAAATGAGAGTACTTTTATTAATTAATTCACAAACTCCTTTAGGAATTAAATAATAATAATAATAGTAATAATAATAATAAGACTCCTCTTATTAATTTATATTTAATATTTCCAAAATATTAAATAATAAATATTAATCTATTTAATTTATTCTATCACCATAGATTAAATTAAATATACTTAACTTATTATTTCGATTATGCCATTAACTTCTTAAATAATTATTCTTCCTTTTATGGTGTGACCCTTTAGGTTCTCCATATTAAACCGGTTGTGAATAAATCAATTAGAACAATTCTAATCTTATTTAAATAAATAAATAATATTTATTCTACAATATGGATTAGCCTCTCTAGTGATTAACGACTTTTCAGATAATATAGATTTCAACATTAATCATAAAAGAACCTTTGAGTAAATAGTTACCGTACAATTCAATCCTTCCACCTTACAATGTCCCAATTAAATATAAGACATAGCATTAATGTCAAGTCTTATTTTATTTAATTATATGTATTTCGACTCTTAAATGCACAACTCCAAATAATGCAAATTAGAAACTCCTTTATAATTTCATTATGCCTTGGCCAAGGACTATTGGGTTGTCATTTATTGAATCACATAGGACATTTCTCTTCTTTTACTAGAAGCGGTAGATTCTTTATTGATCATACATTATCTCCATGTATAACTTATTATACCCAAGCATACCCTTTGATATACCCTAAGGGTCTTAAGGAATAAGTCAAAGTATAACTCATCATACACAAGATAGTATGATGATCTCATGTCCAAGGATCACTTGTACTACTATCACTACAGGAATTCCTATTGACATGCAAGTAAAACTCCATTAGGTATTCCTTAGCGAGCCACGTTCAGTGTATTTATTCTCCAATAAGCACCTACATACTTGCTTTAGTGTCTCCACACAAATGATCATGAGATCAATCATCCTCATCCAATGAGCAAGCAACGTATGTACCAATCTATCCGGATTCACTAATCCCCAATTTAGTAATCCAACGATTGGGAACTATTTTAGTTTTAAACTTTCTAAGAATTTAGATCTCATTAGAATGATCATCATCATTATTCTAAAAGCATTGCTTAAAACTATGGGTTTATCACATATTATAAAGAAGCATCATGTAGATAATTAAAAGCCTCTAATAAATTAATACTTTTTATTAATAAATAAATAAGATTGTTACAAAGTATATGCTTTATCATCAAACATAATTGGCTTGTGTGCATACTACTTTTAATCTCCTACTTGCACTAAAGCCAATCGTCATGGTATCTTATACTCTTCTTCTCTAAGTGACGGTTGTCCTGCTGTTGGATAAGCTTTAGTTAATGGATATGTAATGTTGTTCTTGAGAGTCCACTATCTCTATAGTGATATTCCATATTTCAATGATTCATATAATCAAATGAAAGTGCCACAACACATGTTAGATCCAAGATGAGACTTAGGAATTATTCCTAGTTCTGTAATGAACTTTCCATCCAAACAATCAACTTGTAGCTTCATTTATAGTTATATATGTTGTCTTTATCACTAAACCAACAACTCTTTGCTGTTTGCAACCTTTCCAATTCACTACACCATCGTTCAAGGTAACGCTTTACCTTAAAGTGGATTTTTTGTCGTCTTGGTCTGTCTGAAAAACTTGAGTCAGTTAAGCCCTCTAGTTTTAATTTAGACTCACCATAAATTTTAATCAGATCCTTAGTGCCGGTTAAGTACTTTAAGATGTTTTTCACTGTCTTACAGTGATCTTCTCCAGAATATGACCGATCATCATCAGGTCTCGTATATTTCATTGTATACATGATTAATGTCACTCATGTGGTCTCTCTTTTCAAGAGTTTATGGGGACTATTAAGAGAGATACACTCCGTGGCTCATCAACATGAGACATCTCTTGGAGTTTACCATGCTAAACAGCCTTAGCATCAAATGAATATACGTTCCTTGGCTTAAGTCGAGCATCCTTTTAAATCTATCTATATAGATTTGTATCCCCAATTACAATACTCTTCCCAAATCATTCATGCAGGAATGTTTAGATAACTTTATCTTTACTGATTGTAGCATTAATATGTCATTCCTTATCTATAGTATATCAACATATAATATTAGAAATGTCACGGCGCTCCCACTGACCCTTTTGTACACACTAGGTTCATTCTTATTTGTGATAAAATCAAACTCTTTTGATTTGTTTCATCAAAATGAATGTTCCATTTTTGATAAGCTTGCTTCAATCCATTTCGCTGAGTGTCTACAACTCTTACCTCATCGTTTGTAACTAGATCATCATCTTCTATGATGTGTACCTCATCATCATAATCTATGATGAATCCATACCTCCTAGGTATCTTCGGTACTATTCCAGATTTACGATTCGGTTATGATACAATAGTTCTATATACAAGTTCCTCTTATGTGACTTATGGTGTTTTGTGGTTCTTGAATGCTTCAAGATCTATTATCCTCCCACTAGCCCCTTTAATGATAAACACATTTATCTTAGAAGGTAGCGTGTTTCGCAACAAACACATTTTGCTAAGTAGGATTATAGAACATATAACCTAAACTTACTTTAGGATGTCCCACAAATATGTACTTGTCAAATCTTGTCCCAAGCTTATCCTTTGAAACCTTTTTCACATAAGCTGGACAACCCCTTATCTTAACATACTTAAGATTAGGAATCCTCCCTTTCCATAACTTTTATAGAGTCTTGGGGTCGGATTTTTAGGTTACCTTTTCGTAGATTTGCAACCATTTCTATAGCATGACCCCAGAGGGATACTGGAATGACGGTAAAATCATTATGGACTGCACCATGTCCAACATGGTACGCTTTTTCCTTTCAGATACATCAATCAATTATTGTGTATTAGGAGGCGTCCATTATGAGAAAACCATTTGAGATGATCTAGAAACTTATTGCACAAGTATTTATTCCTTGATCTAATAAAAGAATCTTAATACTTTGCCAATTTGTTTCACTTCTGAATTCTTTGAACCTTTCAAATAATTCACACTTGTATTTCAACAAATACACACATTCAACTATTTGAATGATCATCTCCTTTTCTTATACTAGTTTGTTTAATTTGCAAAATATATTTTCACGTAAGTCAAGTACACAAAATCCATTAAGTAATATTTCAGTTATATATAAAACATTATTATTATAAATAGAACAACAATTGTTCTAAATTATAATACCAAAAATTTCATTGTCCAACAATAAAATGGAATTAATGTTTCCAATGAGAACTGGAATACAATAACAACTTATTGACTTAATAGACTTTCCCGTAGGTAATACTAAACAATAAGTTCCTATGGCTAATACATCAACCTTTGCTTCATTTCCACACATAGGACTACTTGTCTTTGTTTAACTTTCTACTTCTGCTTGGTCCTTTCATAAATATATATTTATGATAACCAAAGTTGGTATCCTATACCCAAATAGAACCGTGACTTAAAGAAAAATTTATTTCAATCATGAACAAAAACTATATTTGTAACCGAAACTTCACTAAGCTTCTTCTGGTTAGCCTCTACAAGATACTTCTTGCAGTTTCTTTTCCAGTGTCCTGGCTTATTGCAGTGGAAGCAAACTCATTTGTTATCCATATCAGTTTTGTTCTTATTATCCTTTATTTTTACCTTTCTATTTACCTTCTTTGAATTGTTCTTCTTTTCAGAAGATCCTTTGGCTCCTACAAGTAAGACATGGTCTTTCTTGGTTGGAAAGTGACTCTCAACATTTTTCAACATGTTAAGCAAATCAATAAGGCTGATATCTAGTCTGTTCATATAGAAAAAAATTCACAACAATTGTGAAAGGAGTCCGGGAGTGAGTGCAAGATCAAATCTTGGCTCAACTCTCCATCCATGATAAAACTTATTGTCCTAATTGATCAATCAAATTGATAATGTTAAGGACTTTTATCTGTACTGTAGTGTCATCAGTCATTCTAGATCAGAAAAGCTCCTTAGATATCTGATATCTATCAGTCCTACGTTCCTCACCATCAACTACTTGATATGCAGGAATATAGTAGGAGCATATATCCATAGTTTCATGCTGACGATGAAGCACGTTACTCATGGATGCGAGAATGATGCATTGAGCCAACTGTGCATCATCTTGTCACTTTCTAAAAGTAGCAATCTCTTCCTCAGAGGCATTGTCTGCAACCATTGCAAGGATAGGCGTATTAATGACATAAGATAGCTTTTCAGCCATGAGAACTATTCTCAAATTCCTTAACCAATCCATTTAATTTGGTCTGATTAATTAGAATCTGATATGCTTCGTAGTGATAGTAATTTAGACATTGTAAAATTCTGTAAATGAATTTGTAATTAATAATATTTTAGCATACATTCTTTTATTAATTACCAAAATAATGTAGGCCTTGTTTTAAATTGGTATCTCCCACTATTTTCATCAAACTATATTACTCTCACTTATATAGTTCGGCAAAATCTAATTAAAGATTTTCTAGTGAGAATAAGGATCTCATTTCAAATGTATATAGCATTGTGGTGACACAACAAACTATATATAAATAAATAGGTAGACAACTCTTGTCAATTACATCATCATGTAACTCCTTTTATTTTGCCTCTTAGATTATTTTGATCAAGTGGTGGCACATCCGAATCAAAATTAATTGATACTCTATTATTTTTATCATGCTAGAAGGCGACGTTCGATATTTCAAATATCTTTGAACGCTTAGGACTTAATATAAAATAGTTGAGGGGTTTGTTATTAATTTTTCTCATCTTGTTTAGCGCGCATGCACACACACACACACACACACACACACACACACATATATATATATATATATATATATACGGTAAGGATCAAGAGCATTCTCCTTAAATAGCATTCCTCTTTAAATAGCATTCTTTTATTAAAACTACGTCGTTTTGGAGGGACACGGTGGCATTTTTGTAAATATGTGGTGGCATTGTATTTATAAAAATGTCACCGCATCCCTCCAAAACGACGTAGTTTTAATACAAGAATGCTATTTAAGGAGGAATGTTATTTAAGGAGAATGCTCTTGATCTTTACCGTATATATATATATATATATATATATATATATATATATATAATACGTGTCATATTAATTAACATGTGAAACATGTTTGCATAATATATAATATATATAGTGTGACGCCCCCAAAATAGGTATACATCACCCATCTTGGGTCGCCAAATACATGGTACATAAATCAAATACAAACTTCTTTTATACAATACGATAAAAGCGTAGCTTAGAGGTTTTACACGAATATTGTCTCATAGACAGTATTCAAACTCAAATGAAGTTCTCATTACATTTATTATCACACTATTTCATAAATTAGCGAGGACTACTATAGCCACCATCTCGGAACGTCACTCTGTTCCCCGACTAGTCCCAACTACGTTCTCATTTCCTGAAGAGAACAATGAAAACAAAAGGGTGAGCTCAACTAGCCTAGTAAGAAATATTATGACTAAGATAATGCAGAATAAATTATCGTTAGCCTTCAACAGTGTTAAACTGATAAAATAAAATAAACATCAAGTTTAATCTGCAATGGAACAAGCAATCCATTAGAAGAGTCAAGTAGAGCATGATATCTACTATCTTCTATGATTTAAAAAGTTTATCATCAATTTTATCGCTGAGACTCAGCTCAATAAATAGTATCACAACCACGAATTATCCATGCACTACGGGCCAAGGATATTCGTGTTTTCACCAATGGTCATGATCATACCGAATAATACATGGTCATAATCATACTAACAACTGTCCATCAATGCACTACGGGCCACTGAGGACTTTTAACACATCATTTGTAACATTACAGGTCATGATTATACCGAATGATTCCTGGTCATAATCATACCAATCAACAGTCCATCTATGCACGTAAGCCAAAGATGACTTTCATCACAATATAAGCATGATGATGATGACAATGATATAAGAATTCAATTAAATGAAAGCAAATGATAAATTTTAAAGATTTATAATTTAATTTATCCAGAATTTAATAATGTCCAAATTGTCAACATGATACTCCTTTGTGGAGTAAAATTCAAGAATAATATTGTATCTAAAATGATTTGGACAGCAAAGAAATCAATTTTTGTCATGTATAATTTCCTGGGTGAATAGTACCCGTGTGAATAGTACTTCGAGAATAGTACCCTGTGAATAGTACTTCAGGAATAGTACCTCGTGAATAGTATTTTGTGAATATTACTCGTGAATATTACTTGGTGAATAGTACCCGTGAATAGTACCCATGAATAGTACTTTATGAATAGTATCCCATGAATAGTACTTTATGAATAGTACCATAAAAATGAATACTATTCATGGATAGTACTCATGAATAGCACCCGTGAATAGTACTTTGTGAATAGTATTGTAAAAATGAATACTACTCATGGACAGTACTCCGGCATGAAAAGCTTAAAATTTAACAAGAATGTGCAGAAAATATCCTTATGAAACGATACTAGATGAAGCGTAAATTTCAAGGATATTCTACTAATTTCACGGAGAATAGAAGCAATACTGTAATAAAATGAGGGTATATTTAGGAATACGAGACGAAATAATATTACTCACATAATACATAGTATGGAAGAAAATATTATTCCTATGAATACTGAACTAAATAATATCCCTTACCTCAGAAGAACACTGGATACTGGAATAGTGAGGTAGCAGACTTCTCTTCTTCTTTCTCTCTATAGCTTCTCTCTCTATAATTGCTCTTGTGAGTCTTAGTGAATTGGTGAGAATGAAAGAAGAATGAGCTTCTATTTATAGGAAAATATAGTTTCGATAATTACACGTTTTGGGGCTCGAAATATTACAATACAATACCTTCATCTTTTCCTTCATTTTTAATTTAGTCTTGTAAGTATTATCAAACTTGTACCACCTCCCCTAATAGTACATCATGTGAATCAATAGTACATTCATGTGAATCAATAGTTCTATACATGTGAAAAAAATAATTACAATATAGTACCTTTATCTATACCTCTATTTTTAATTCAGTCATGCAAGTATTATCAATCTTGCACCACATCCCCTAATAGTAATGCATGTGAATCAATAGCTCCATTCATGTGAGCAAATAGTTATAAGAATGTGACTTAATAGCAATTAATTGCTCATTTATCCGATTAATTACCCGATTGGTCAATATAACCTCCAGACATCCATTATTATCGGAATAGATGTCGATTTCCACTAATACTAATAATCCCAACAAAATGGAAATATAAATTTCATGTTTAATCAACTAGAACTTATTCATCATTAATATTATAACTCACAATATTTAATAACCAGATCATTCCTAGGAAAGAGGGGGTTTTTCGATAAGGATTTCTCCCTATTGGCGCGCAATTAGGTGACCAAACCTCTCTTCGACAGAACTTTCTAGACATCGACAATATTGCAAATAATAATATGAATAACTTTTGTCGTCTTAATTATTGATTTAATAATATAAGATATTATGCAGATGATACTGTAATAATTGAATTAATAATATGAGAGATATTATGCAACAATTACTGTAGCAATAATTGAGTATAACTGAGTGACTTTTCACATACGTAGCAATAATGAATACCGTGTGCTACTATGCAACCACGCGTATTATTGTACTTTTACTACCGAGTAGTTCAACAGTTTAACGGTAAAACTTTCGCCGTTATTTTTATAAAAAGATATATCTGTCGTTTTCAATAACGTGGTTCGGGTCGTCCACATATTTACGTAACATCGATACATGAAAAACGTTATGAACACACAACATACTTGGCGGTAAAACGAGTCTATAGGCCACAGCTCCTACTTGATCGAGAATTTCAAATAAACTAATAAAATCGAGGGTTGATATTTCCTCTCTTCATCGACTATTGCTTCTAGAAAAACGCCTTCTTCAACCTTCTTCTTCGTAATCATCAGTTCTGGGTCTGTAGCTTGACCGGCTTTTAACTTTATCAATTAAAGTCAATTCTACTCGTATATTTGATATCACCACGTGGGTCCCTAGAATCTTTAACTCTATCTTCATCATTTGACAGTTATATGAAATGGGTTTTTGTGTTAACAATGTGATGCCCCCAAATCCCGATACTTCATTTCCTCAAGATTTGGTGTTCACTTAATCAAAACATTCATTTATAACTACCCAATCATAATAAAAATTGAATAATAAACCTGCCCATATAGGATTACATAAATAAAAATCTCCCAGGTTATCTAACCTTTACAAACAATCATTCACATAGAAAATTTAAATAAACTTCATTACAATACTTAAGCCAAAGTCTAATAATAAAACTATCTAAACGATTACAATTCTTCAGTACTTGTTCATCTTTCCCTTTCCTTTACTGGTGCTAGGTACGTCACCCTTTTCATGTTTAGCTTTAAGGATTATACAGGAAAGAGTGAGAAAACAAGGCTCACTTGGAATAACAACAATTAAAACTTTAAACCTTTACAATATTTGCCAAATACTAGGCTCAATAGAACTAAATAATAAGTTCTATTAAGATTCTGAAATACATCACTAAGGGTCTAATGACCACAAACCATGTCCACAGTTATAAGTAATCTTTTCAACTTTAACTTTATCAGTCATAAGACTATAAGCACTCCACGTACTTAGGTGGATCAATCCTTCGTACAATATATTGTGCACAAACATTTCAGCGCAAAGTATAAACTAAGCGTAACCCCTAACAATAGGGTTGTTCATCTCAGTATTTAGAGTACAAGTCCGCACGAAAGTAAGTTTGGTTTGGATACACTTCAAGGTAATTTGGAATTTAATGGACATCAACTAAGGATTAGTTGAATAAAAGGTAATAACACTATGTTATTGAATAATTATAACTGAATAAACATTGCTTTCTAAGTTCATGCTTTAGGAATAATCTAATAGCATAATGATTGAATAATATATCATACCTTTCTTTGAACAACATTAAACTAAGGTTACAATCTTAGAATTTAATATCAAGCATGCATGACAACGAATAACTTGAACGATAAACGCGTTCATCAAAATAAAGATATTTGAATACTAAAAATACAAGCTTAGGTTTAGAAAAACTTGCACAACATAATAATAGAACTAGCTCAACGAAAGGGTTGAGTTAGGAGAACTTGCATCATCGTGAATAACTAGATACAATCAATTTGTTCAACGAAAGTAATCTTGCTCAATAAGGTATAGGATTAGAAAACTTGATCGATGTAAAAAGATAGGTTTAGAAACTTGTCTTGCTTGTAGGCTAAACCATTATAATACAATTCACAATTATCCTATATACATGTCATCATGACATAGTCAGTTATTATCAACTCTACATCACGTATGGTTATATTTCTAACCACATAATCAAATTATTCTTACAATAATAATCAACTCGTTAGGTATTAACACTATGTTCGTTCCTAGCATTACAATACCCAAAATAACAAAATATATGTTCATATAGCATTACCACTAACAATTACAGACTTCTATGTCAGATAAAAGTCGTTTATGCACATTCTGCTAAGTGGTGTTGTGCGGCGCCACAGCTTTAAATCAATGTCTACTGTTGTGTGGCCGAGGTGGTGTGTCTACATGAGAAATGCACGAGGCTTCTATTGTGGCGGCGAAGTCTGGCGCTCGTGCCGCACGACTTGGTGTTATGCAGCCGCAGTCGGTGGGCGTACGATTTTATGCTAAAGCGCGAGAAGTCGAAATAGAATAGAAATTTTGGTATTGAGGCGCGAAACTCACATAATACAAAACGAAGAACAAACAAAGCTACTATATTCTACTTTCTCACACCCAATTAACATGTATAATTCATATAAATTATACACAAACATTAATAATCTTACATATACCAGTTACTAACCACTAAACAACGATTTTATTAACACTGTTTATCTTTGAAACCATGGTTTTAAAACCCAAAACTCCATTGTTAACATTTGATAACACAGTGAGCATTGTAATCATAGTTATAAAACAATTTGTTTTATTCTAACTATATTCTATTTAATTCTTACCCAATTCATATAATCATAGTTCAATTTCATGATTATCATACAATACAAGTATAAATTTTGGTACTCTGCAAACCACGTTCATACATATATGTTCACTATAATTCCACTTCCTTTTTCTTTAACACGTAATTAACATGAAATCTTATATGCATATTACACATACAATCACATATCTATATATATCAGTATAACAATTACAAAAACATAGTTTTACAAGAATTTTGTAAAAACCTTCTACTCAGTGAAACAGAAAAGCACAGAGACATATAAATTATATGTGTATCTAGTATTAAGGTCATAGACATACCTTTTGTTGTTCAGAAATTCTTGTTAAACTCTTAGAATAGCTTGAAGAACTCAGCTCTTGTTGCTTCTCTCTCTCAGACTCTCTCAAAATCTCCAAACCTTTCCTTTAGCAAACAACTCTTTTCATAGACTCAAGTTTAACACTAAGACGTAAACCAAAACTCAACTGATAACTCAGCGTTAACATAAAAACGGTTATGACCATAATAAGCCTAATAATTAACATCGGTTATAAAACATATAATGTATAACTTATAAATACATATTTTATTTATTTAGTTTAGTTTATAAATAATTTAAATTTCAAAGATCCAAAAGTCATAGGGCTTTGTTTGGCAAAACCCCCTTTAAAATTTAAAGACTTAATATATATAAGCCTTGTTTGGCAAAACTAGATTTAAAACTACTTTAATTTATTTTAATAACTCCTTATAACATAGTTATTTGTCACACTTTATTTAATTAAGTTTTCATACTTAATTTAATTACTTCAAATAACAATTTATTAAATAAATCATTTAATCAAATAACTCAATACAAATAATTAACCATCAATTCGAAATATCAATATAATAATAAATAATTAACCAACTCAAATTGAACTAAACAAATACAAATATTTATTCAACGATAACACATCCATTAAATATTTATATAACTCAAATAAATATTTAAAATTACAATTAAAATTCTAAAATTCTAGAATGTTACATCATTCCCCTCTTATAAGGATTATGTCCCTAGAATCACAATTCAAACAACTCATTCATTACAATCTTCCCTACTTACAAAGATTTTGTCCCCAGAATCAAAGACACAGATTAAACAAATAACTCAGGGTAATCTTTCATCATTTTCTTTTCGAGTTCCCACGTTGCTTCTTCAGCATTGTGTTTTCTCCAAATCACCTTCACAGAAGGTATCACTTTATTTCTGAGTACTTGTTCTTTCATGTCGACTATCTGGATAGGAATCTCTTCATAAGACATTCTTTCTCAAATTGCAACGGTTCGTACTCGATCACGTGCTTGTAATCGGGTTTATACGGTCGTAACACCGAAATATGAAAAATATTGTGAATGTTTTCCAACTCTGGAGGTAGAGCTACCTCGTAAGCTACCTCTCTAACTCTTCACAGCACTTCGAAGGGTACAATAAACCTCGGGCTTAGTTTTCCCTTTTTACCGAAATGAATTTTCCCCTTCCAAGAAGAAACTTTTAGGAATAAGTAACTTCCTACGTTAAATGCACGATCTTGCCTATGTTGATCAACATATTTCTTCTGTCAGTCTTAAGCAGCTATCAATCTTGTCCTGATGAGTTTGACAACCTCAGCAGTTTGTTGTACCAGTTCTGGTCCTAACAGTTAACGTTCACCGACTTCATCCCAGCACAGTTGAGTTCTGTAATTTCTGCCGTATAATGCTTCGTAAGGCGGCATGCCGATGCTCGCATGATAACTATTGCTGTAGGCAAATTCCACCAATGGTAAATGATCTTCCCAGCTTCCTTTGAAATCCATGACGCATGCTCTCAGCATATCTTCCAATGTCTGGATCGTTCGTTCTCTTTGACCATCTGTTTGTGGATGATAAGCCCTACTCATTCGCAATTTAGTTCCCATGCATTCTAGTAGTCTCTTCCAGAAGTTTGACGTGAATCGTGGGTCTCTATCGGACATAATTGATACTAGCACTCCATGTCTCGAAACGATCTCTTTAACGTACAATCTTTCCAACTGATCAAGATTGAACCTAATCTTTATTGGTAAAAAGTGCGCTGATTTTGTCAGTATGTCCACTATCACCCAAATCACATCGCATCCTCTCTGAGTAGTTGGAAGACCCACCACAAAATCCATCGTGATGTGTTCCCACTTCCATTCCGGTATTTCCAACGGTTGAAGTAATCCATTGGGTCTTTGATGTTCGGCCTTTACTCTTTGACATGTCAAACATTTCGCCACGCATTCTGCCACGTCCCTTTTCATATTTGGCCACCAAAAATGTCGGTGTAAATCTGGATACATCTTCGTACTTCCTGGATGAATTGAATATCTTGAGCTATGAGCTTCGGTCAAGATTTCTTCTTTCAGCTTTGGTGTTGCTGGAACCCAGATTCTTCCCTCGAACCGTAGTAATCCCTTGGTATCGATTATGTATTTTTCATCACTACCCTCAACCACTTTCTCTTTGATTTTCTCACATTCTTCATCTTGTAATTGAGAGTTCTTCACCTTGTCCACTAAAGTAAGACCGACTTTTATCTGGAATAGTCGTTCATTGGATTCTTGTGGAAACTTTACCTCTAATTCTAGCTTTGTCATTGCTGAAATGAGCTCTTCCTGAGTGGTTATCAGCATCAACTTTTCCTGACCTTTTCTGCTCAAAGCATCTGCAACCACATTTGCTTTGCCTGGATGATAAAAGATCTCACAATCGTAATCTTTTATCAACTCTATCCATCTTCTCTGACGCATGTTCAGATCCTTCTGAGTGAAAATATACTTCAGACTTTTATGGTCTGTGTAGATCTCACATTTCTCTCCATAAAGATAGTGTCTCCATATCTTGAGAGCAAATACTACTGCAGCCAATTCCAAATCATGAGTCGGATACCCTTTCTTATAATCCTTTAGTTGTCTTGATGCATAGGCAATAACTTTGCCGTTCTGCATAAGAACATAACCCAATCCTTTATGTGAGGCATCACTATACACCACAAAGTTTCATGTATTATCCGGTAGGGTTAACACAGGTGCTACACTTAGCTTCTTCTTCAAGTCCTGAAAACTTTCTTCACATTTCTCCGTCCAAACAAATTTTACAGCTTTCCTTGTCAAATTTGTTAGCGGCGTAGCAATCTTTGAAAAATCCTGAATAAATCTTCTGTAATAACCAGCCAATCCCAAGAAACTCCTCACCTTCGACGATGTTCTTGGTTGTTCCCAATTGATTACAGCTTCCACTTTCGATGGATCCACTGAAATTTCATCTTTGTCAATTACATAACCCAAAAATTGTAAACGATCGAGCCAAAATTCGCACTTAGAGAATTTCGCATATAACTTCTCATTTCTTAGTGTCTCCAATGTCAAACGTAAATGTTCCACGTGTTCTTCTTGAATTTTGGAATACACTAGAATGTGTTCGATAAATACCATTACGAACTTGTCTAAAATGGTTTAAACACCATGTTCATCAAATCCATGAACGCAACAGGGGCATTTGTTAAACCAAAAGACATCACCAGAAACTCATAATGTCCATACCGAGTTCTGAATGTCGTTCTAGGTATATCCTCCTTCCTTACCTTCAATTGGTGATACCCATTTCTCAAATCTATTTTTGAGAAATATTTAGCACCCTTCAACTGGTCAAACAAGTCATCTATTTTTGGCAACAGGTATTTGTTCTTAATAGTGACTTTGTTTGACTCCCTATAATCAATGCAAAGATGCATTGATCCATCCTTCTTCTTCACGAATAATACTGGCGCTCCCCACGGTGATACGCTTGGTTGAATATACTTATTATCTAGCAGCTCTTGTAGTTGCACCATAAGTTCTTTCATCTCTACCGGAGCCATTCTGTACGGGGCCTTCAATATCGGTGCAGTTCCTGGCGCTAAGTCGATCACGAACTTAATCTCTTTGTCAGGCGAAAGTCCTGTTAAATCCTTTGGAAACACATCTTCATACTCCCTCACCACTGGTATCTCTTCCAGTTTCACACCCTTCTTCTGAGTATCGACTATGTAAGCTAAATAACCCACACAGCCTTGACTCAACAACTTCTTGGCCTGCATAATCGTCAGACATTTCATTTGTCTAGGCGATTTACTACCATAGAAAACTACCTTTGGAGGAGTCATAAGGTTTATACACTTCTTGTGGCAATCAATTACTGCTCCATATTTGAACAGCCAATCCATTCCCAAAATTACATCAAACTCTCCAAGTCTAATCGGGATTAAATCTACCATCATGATATTCCCATTAATGTTCACTCTACAGTCTTGTATATGAACCTAACAGGAATTACTTCTGTATTCGCAATATCTATGTGCAAAGGGAAATTTAGTTCTTCTCTAGGCAATTCTAACCTCTTAGCAAATTCATCAGATATAAACGAGCAAGTAGCACCCAAATCAAACAATACATATGCATCAATATCATTGATTGGGATAATACCTAACACCACATCTTTTGATTGCATAGCATCTTGCACAGTCATGTTGAAAGTTCATGTTGTGGGTTTGTTTGATGCTTTAGTTCCAGCAATGGCCCATGTACCTCCACTGCTGCCTCCAATGCTTCTTGTCGTTTCTCCCATCTTCTTCCTAGGGCATTTAAAAGCAAAGTGATCCTTGTATCCGCACGTGAAACAGACATTCTTCGTAGGTTGGGTGCAATTTGGGGCAATGTGACCCTCCTGGCCATAATTGAAACATGCCCGTTTCCCCATCAAGCACACACCCTTATGAAACCTCCCGCATGTAACACATACTTCAAACTTCATAAATTGCTGGTTACCCTGCTGGTTTCCATCGGCCACGTTTCCATTCCACTTCCTCTTCAGATTGTTGTTGTTGCAATTTCCACTACTTCCACTACCATTCTTAATCTCCACTTCATTCTTCTTCTTCTTCTTCTGTTCCTGATTGAACTTTTTCATAGCCTCGCCTCCACCCTTAGCGAGTACTGCCTTCTCCATCACTGTTGCAAATGTCTTTAGTTGGAACATAGAGACCCAACTATACAGTCAGGGCTTCAGTCTTTGTTCAAACCTCTTCGCCTTGCGTTCATCTATACTGACTTGATATAGTGCAAATCTCACCAACTCGTTGAATTTTACGGCATACTCAGACACTGTCATCGTTCCCTACTTCAGTTCCAAAAAATGAACCTCTAACTGACTCTTTGAACTTTCTGGGAAATTGGTCTCAAAGAATATCTCCTTAAACCTATCCCTGGTCATCACTCCTGGTCCTTCCCCGGTTTTATTGGCCTGCCACCAATAACTAGCCTCTGCTTTCAACATGAATGTTGCAAAAGCAGTCTTATGATCATCCCCTACCCTAGCGACTTTAAACACCTTTTCTATTTCCATAATCCAGGTCTGTGCCTCGACTGGATTCATGGACCCACAAAATTCAGGTGGTCCAACCTCCTTGAAGTCCTTAAACGTTGTACCTTGGTTCTGAGGTTGATTCTGCAACACTCCTGTTAGTAACGTCACTAGTTGTTGGACGGGGTTAGCATCAACATTGTTATTGTTAGTTCCCTCATTGGTTCTCTGTCGGGGTGGTTCACGTCTGGGAGGCATTTTCTGTTAAAAAACATCTATTAGACTATTACACAACTTCTTTAAGTATTTTCTAATTAACTTGCCTCCATAAAAGAAATAATCACTTAACACATAACACTTTGAATAAAATAATAACTTTATTTATTCATAATCTTTAAAAGAAAACATTCGAACAATAGCATCTCTGCTATTTACATTACTTTCGTGTACTATAAAAGTTTCAGGATAATATCATCATATCCCATGGTTACGTAACTCTAGGGATTTACACATTATTTATCATTTCTTATGTGCATAACAGGCACATTTCCTACGATGATCTACTAAGATACTCCGTAGCCTTTCGACGCTCTTCTTCCATAACCCGGAACATAGTTCGACGATCTAACACGTAGGATGGCAGAGTCTTGAACTGAATCAGATAACCCATGACTCAATCTTGAGCTCGATTGATCACGGCGTTGAATACTTTTTCCATCTCCTCCATCTTCATCCTCTTCGCTTGCGCATCTCTCACTGCTATCCCGGTTCATTGAAAAGCTTCCTCGTATGCGTCTTTAGCTCTTTCCCTCTTAGTGGCTTCTTCCTTCAGCTTGTTCTTCAGTTCTGCAATCACCTCGATCAGTTGTTCATTCTCTCCTTCAATCTGTATCAGCTTTTCTTCAACATTAGTCAGTCGTTCATCACGATCCTGGATGTTGTCGTCCTTTTGTGTCAATGCAGTCTGTTGTTCTACTACTCTCTCCTGTAACTCCTCGACTATATCCTGAAGTTCCATATTACGGTCGTAGACTTCATCATACATACGAGCAGCCATCGAGGTTAGTGGAGTCTCTTCCTCATCTTCATCCTCATCCTCTTGTGGCAACTCCACGGGATCCTCCTCATCCGTCTCCACATCATCATCCTCATCTTCAACAACTATGACCAACGGGGCTGACTCCTGTGGCAGTAGTTGTTCCCAAACAACTTGAATTTCGCAAGGCTCCTCCTCTATAGGCATCTGAGGTCCTTCCTCCCTATCCTGACTGGATATTCTGACATTAGTCATCCTAACAACAAAGTTTTAAAGTTTTAATTATTAATCATTCTACTCGACACTCACGTGCAAATAAGTTGTAAACACATAAACACATAAGTGTTTTATTACTTCTTCCTTAAAACTCGATAAGAGTTTATCATCACTATCTTTTCAAAGGTTACTTCCTAAGGCTTTTTCCCCACCTAAGGTTCATAACCTAAGGCTCTGATACCAATTTGTGACGCCCCCAAATCCTGGAACTTCATTTCCTCAAGATTTGGTGTTCACTTAATCAAAATATTCATTTATAACTACCCAATCATAATAAAAATTGAATAATAAACCAGCCCATACAGGATTACATTAAATAAAAATCTCCCAGGTTATCTAACCTTTATAAACAATCATTCACATAGAAAATTTAAATAAACTTCATTACAATACTTAAGCCAAAGTCTGATAATAAAACTATCAAAACGATTACAAGTCTTCAGTACTTGTTCATCTTTCCCTATCCTTTACTGGTGCTAGGTACGTCACCCTTTTCATCTTTAGCTGTAAGGATTATACAGGCAAGAGTGAGCAAATAAGGCTCACTTGGAATAACAACAATTAAAACTTTAAACCTTTACAACATTTGCCAAATACTAGGCTCAATGGAACTGAATAATAGGTTCTATTAACATTCTGAAATACATCATTGAGGGTCTAATGACCACGAACCATATCCACAGTTATAAGTAATCTTTCAACTTTAACTTTAACAGTCATAAGACTATAAGGACTCCACGTACTTAGGGGGATCAATCCTTCGTACAATGTATTATGCACAAACATTTCAGCGCAAAGTATAAACTAAGTGTAACCCCTAACAATAGGGTTGTTCATCTCAGTATTTAGAGTACAAGTCCATACCAAAGTAAGTTTGGTTTGGATAAACTTCAAGGTAATTTGGAATTTAACGGATATCAACTAAGGATTAGTTGAATAAAAGGTAATAACACTATGTTATTGAATAATTATAACTGAATAAACATTGCATTCTAAGTTCATGCTTTAGGAATAATCTAATAGCATAATGATTGAATAATATATCATACCTTTCTTTGAACAACATTAAGCTAAGGTTATAATCTTAGAATTTATTATCAAGCATGCATGACAACGAATAACTTGAACAATAAACTTGTTCATCAGAATAAAGATATTTGCATGCTAAAAATACAAGCTTAGGTTTAGAAAAACTTGCACAACATAATAATAGAACTAGCTCAACGAAAGGGTTGAGTTAGGAGAACTTGCATCATCATGAATAACTAGATACAATCAATTTGTTCAACGAAAGTAATCTTGCTCAATAAGGTATAGGATTAGAAAACTTGCTCAATGTAAAAAGATAGGTTTAGAAACTTTCCTTGCTTGTAGGCTAAACCGTTATAATCCAATTCACAATTATCCTATATACATGTCATCATGACATAGTCAGTTATTATCAACTCTACATCACGCATGGTTTAGATTTCTAACCACATAATCAAATTATTCTTACAATAATAATTAACTCGTTAGGAATTAACACCATGATCGTTCCTAGCATTACAATACCCAAAATAACAAAATATATGTTCATATAGCATTACCACTAACAATTATAGACTTCTGTGTCAGACAAAAGTCATTTTTGCACATTCTGCTAAGTGGCGTCGCGGCACCACAATTTGAATCGTGGGCGCCTTCATGGCTGAGGTGGCGCTTGCCATTGTGTCTCGCGCGCTTAATGCTCGACTTGGCGTTCTAAAGACACTGAGTCTGGGAAGCTGATTTTTTATCGCTCATGAGAAGTCGAAATAGAAGCCTAATTTTGGCGCTGAGCCTCCAAAACTCACAGAATACAAAACGAAGAACAAACAAAGCTACTGTATTCTGCTTTCTCACCCCCAATTAACATGTATAATTCATATAAATTACACACAAACATTAATAATCTTACATATACCAGTTACTAACCACTAAACAACGATTTTAGGAACATTGTTTATCTTTGAAACCATAGTTTTAAAACCCAAAACTCCATTGTTAACATTTGTTAACACAGTGAGCACTATAATCATAGTTATAAAATAATTTGATTTATTCTAACAATATTCTATTTAATTATTACCCAATTCATATAATCAATGTTCAATTTCATGATTATCATACAATACAAGTATAAATTTTGGTACTCTGCAAACCACGTTCATACATATATGTTCACTGTAATTCCACATCCTTTTTCTTTAATACGTAATTAACATGAAATCTTATATGCATATTACACATACAATCACATATCTATATATATCAGTATAACAATTACAAAAACATAGTTTTACAAGAATTTTGTAAAAACCTTCTACTCAGTGAAAAAAAAAACACAGAGACATATAAATTATATGCGTATCTAGTATTAAGGTCATGGACATACCTTTTGTTGATAAGAAATTCTTGTTAAAATCTTAGAATAGCTTGAAGAACTCAGCTCTTATTGCTTCTCTCTCTCAGACTCTCTCAAAATCTCCGAACCTTTCCTTTAGCAGATAACTCTTTTCTTAGACTCAAGTATAATAATTAACATCGGTTATAAAACATATAACGTATAACTTATAAATATATATTTTATTTATTTAGTTTATTTTATAAATAATTTAAATTTCAAAGATCCAAAAGCCATAGGGCTTTGTTTGGCAAAACCCCTTTAAAATTTAAAGACTTAATATATATAAGCCTTGTTTGGCAAAACTAGATTTAAACTACTTTAATTTATTTTAATAACTCCTTATAACATAGTTATTTGTCACACTTTATTTAATTAAGTTTTCATACTTAATTTAATTACTTCAAATAACAATTTATTAAATAAATTATTTAATCACATAACTCAATACAAATAATTAACCATCAATTGAAATATCGGTATAATTATAATTTTCTTAACTTATTAATTATTTATTAAACAAATAATTAACCAACTCAAATAAAATTAAACAAATACAAATATTTATTCAACGATAACACATCCATTAAATATTTATATAACTCAAATAAATATTTAAAATTATAATTAAAATTCTAAAATTCTAGAATGTTACAAAAAATATCGCACTCGTAAACGTATACGATCTTCCACTCAATGCATCGGCTACCACATTCATTTTTTCCACGATAATATTGAATGGTATTGTCGTAATCTTCAACAGCTCGAGCCAACATCTTTGGTGCATTATACGTTTGTTTTGGTTGAAGAAATATTTAAGGGTTTTAGAAATGGGTTTTGTAATGGGGTCAATACAAAATTCAATGTCACGCTCTGGGGGTAGGCCAGGAAGTCTTCAGGAATACGTCAGGAAATTTATTAACAATAGAAATATCATTCAAATCTGACGTATTTTTGTTTAAATCTGTGACATGGCTAAGAAAGTTTGACATCCGTTTTCAATAAACGAATAGCTTTATGGATTGATATGACAGTGATTGAATTTAGTGGTTTGGTTGCTTGAATTTGCATAATAGGTTGGTTAGGAATATGAAAGCTAACAACCTTACGAAAATAATCAATTTTAGCATGATGAGTAGTTAACAAATCAATCCCTAAAATCACATCAAATGCAAGTATTTTCAAAGAGATAAGATCGACAGGTAACGTGCAGTTACCGATTTGAATCAAACAAGATTTATAAACAGTGGATGTAATGAAGGTTTCTCCTAACAGAGTTTATACCAATAAGTCAAAGTCTAACTTCTCCGGAGTCAGATTTAAACGTTGAGCGGAAGTAGGAGAAATAAAAGAATGGGTAGAACCGGTATCTAACAAGGTATAGACTTCGCAAGAATTTATAATTAACTAACCCGTGCTAACTTCGTTCAGGTTACTCGCTTTTTGAGAAGTCACGAAAAATGCTCTTCCTGAAACCACCGACTTTATTTTGTCCGTATCTGCCTTTGGTGCCACCGTCCCAGCTGGATTTGATTTTTCTACAGGATAAAATTGAGCTATGTGACCGTCTTTTCCACAACTAAAGCATACCTTGGAAGGCTGTGAATAGTTTGGACTTATGTGTCCCTCATCTTTGCATCTGTAGCATCTAATTGGCGGTCGTTCTCCACCCCTAGATTTTGTTGATGGCGCTGGTGTTGCTGCCGACGTCTTCCCATCATCGTTTTATCTTCTCTTCTTGAATTTTCCACTTGAATCTTTCTTCTATTATCTTGGTCTTGATTACCATCGAAGTGGTTACCATTTCTGGCATGATAATATCTTCCACGATGGTTATCATTGTTCTGATGTCCGTTGCCACCAGTACGATTATTATCGTGTTGTTGCTCGTTATCTTTTGGTTGGCTTGGTTCATTATCGCGCTCCAATAACCGAGCCTTATTCACTACATCTGAATACAAACACAATTTGTGAGAAATTAAGTACTGACGTATCTCGGGTTTCAAACCTCTTAGAAATATCCGCGCAATTCTATCCTCATTATCAAACAAGTGGGACGCAAACCGGGACAACTCAACAAACTTAGCTTCGTACTGCGACACGGTCATATTGTTCTGCTCCAGCTTGATGAACTCTACCTCCTTCATGTGATGAATACTTTCGGGAAAATACTTGTCGTTGAACAGTTCTTGGAATTTCTCCCAAGACATCTTCAGTGCGGCAGGTTGAGTACGCTTTACAGATTCCCACCAGTAATTTGCCTCTCCACGCAACATGAAGGTGGCAAAGGGAACCTTTTACTCCTCGGAGCATCCCAAGACATCAAATATCTTGGTGATCTGCTTTATCCACGTCTCTGCCTTAAGTGGTTTTGGCTCTCCAATAAACTTTGGTGGTCCCAGCTCCTTGAACTATTTAGCAGTGACCAACCAAGAGTTGCCAATAATTTCTCCTGCATTTTGAACAGGAGTCTCTTTCACCTGATGTTGCATGAATTGCATAAAGACTCTAAACATCCCATTGTTCATCATTTGATCGGTGTTGTTGTTTACCTGAGGATTATTGTCTTTCTGTTGCACATTATCCTAGGTATTGATCGTTGGTGACTCAACGGTCTCATGTGCTTCATTGCTTATCTCAACATTTTTAGATGCCATTTTCAAACACTGCCACAAAACAAGGGTTAATTGACATATCACATATTATCCCTATACTCTGACCGACCAATTAAATACCAAATAAACTTAGGTAGGTCATACTAGAGAAGGAATTGTCCGTCTCTCCCCTCCTAGTTCTTGTCTCACATCTCAGCCTGGGATCATATCCCTAAGCTTTGATACCAACTGTGACGCCCCCAAAATAAGTATAAATCACCCATCTTGGGTCGCCAAATACATGGTACATAAATCAAATACAAACTTCTTTTATACAATACGACAAAAGTGTAGCTTAGAGTTTATACACGAATATTATCTCATAGACAGTATTCAAACTCAAATGAAGTCCTCATTATATTTATTATCACACTATTTCATAAAATAGTGATGACTACTATAGCCACTATCTCGGACCATCACTCTGTTCCCCGACTAGTCTCATCAACGTTCTCATTTTCTGAAGAGAACAATGAAAGCAAAAGGGTGAGCTCAACTAGCCCAGTAAAAAATATTATGACTAAGATAATGCAGAATAAATTATCGTTAGCCTTCAATAGTGTTAAACTGATAAAATAAAATAAACATCAAGTTTAACTGCAGCGGAACAAGCAATCCATTAGAAGAGTCAAGTAGAGCATGATATCTACTATCTTCTATGATTTAAAAAGTTTATTACCAATTTTATCGTTGAAACTCAGCTCAATAAATAGTATCACAACCATGAATTATCCATGCATTACGAGCCAAGGATATTCGTGTTTTCACCAATGGTCATGATCATACCGAATAATACCTGATCATAATCATACCAACAACTGTCCATCAATGCACTACGGGCCACTGAATACTTTTAACACATCATTTGTAACATTACGGGTCATGATTATACCGAATGATTCCTGGTCATAATCATACTAATCAACAGTCCATCTATGCACGTAAGCCGAAGATGACTTTAATCACAATATAAACATGATGATGATAATGATATAATAAGAATTCAATTAAATGAAAGCAACTGATAAATTTTAAAGATTTATAATTTAATTTATCCATAATTTAATACTGTCCAAATTGTCAACATGATACTGCTTTGTGGAGTAAAATTCAAGAATAACATTGTATTAAAAATGATTTGGACAGCAAAGAAATCAATTTTTGTCTTGAATAATTTCCCGGGTGAATAGTACCCGAGTGAATAGTACTTCGGGAATAGTACACCATGAATAGTACTCATGAATAGCACCCGTGAATAGTACTTTGTGAATAGTATTGTAAAAATGAATACTACTCATGGACAGTACTCCGGCATGAAAAGCTTAAAAATTAACAAGAATGTGCAAAAAATATCCTTGTGAAACGATACTAGATGAAGTGCAAATTTCAAGGATATTCTACTAATTTCACGGAGAAAAGAAGCAATACTTTAATAAAATGAGGGTATAATTAGGAATACAAGACGAAATAATATTACTCACATACTACATAGTATGGAAGAAAATATTATTCCTATGAATACTGAACTAAATAATATCCCTTACCTCAGAAGAACACTGGATACTGGAATAGTGAAGTAGCAGACTTCTCTTCTTCTTTCTCTCTATAACTTCTCTCTCTATAGCTTCTCTCTCTATAATTGCTCTTGTGAGTCTTAGTGAATTGGTGAGAATGAAAGAAGAATGAGCTTCTATTTATAGAAAAATATAGTTTCGATAATTACAAGTTTTGGGGCTCGAAATATTACAGTACAATACCTTCATCTTTTCCTTCATTTTTAATTTAGCCCTGCAAGTATTATCAAACTTGCACCACTTCCCCTAATAGTACATCATGTGAATCAATAGTACATTCATTTGAATCAATAGTTCTACACATGTGAAAAAAATAATTACAGTATAGTACCTTCAACTATACCTCCATTTTTAATTCAGTCATGCAAGTATTATCAATCTTGCTCCACCTCCCCTAATAGTAATGCATGTGAATCAATAGTTCCATTTATGTGAGCAAACAGTTATAAACATGTAAATTAATAGCAATTAATTGCTCATTTATTTGATTAATTACCCAATTGATCGATTTCCACTCATACTAATAATTCTAACACAATAGAAATATCAATTTCATCTTTAATCAACTCGAACTTATTCATCATTAATATTATAACTCACAATATTTAACAACCAAATCATTCCCAGGAAAGAGGGGGCTTTCCGATAAGGATTTCTCCCTATTGGCGTGCAATTAGGTGACCAAACCTCTCCTCGGCAGAACTTTCTAGACATCGTCAATATTGTAAATAATAAAATAAATAACGTTTGTCATCTCAATTATTGGTTTAATAATATAAGATATTATACAAATGATATTGTGACAATAATTGAATCAATAATATGAGAGATATTATGTAGCAATTACTATAGCAATAATTGAGTATAACTGAGTGACTTATCATGTAAGAATCAATAATTAATACAATATGCTACTATGCAACCATGCGTATTACTGTACTTTTACCACCGGGTAGTTCAACAGTTTAACAATAAAACTTTCGCCATTATTTTTATAAAAAGATATATATGTCGTTTTCTAACTATGACAATACTTCCGTTGTGGAGTCCACTAATGATTGTGTCGTCGTACGAATATTCCCAACCAGTCGAATATTTTAAAACTACTTGCTTACTTTGCAAAATTTGTAAATATTACCCACAACTATAACATTATATCAAATCCACACCATAATATTCAAAAATATATTTTGAGAAAAATTAATCTTTATTCATAAAACTTGGGGTCTTACATATAGTATAAGCATGCACATATAAAATACTATATTCTACCCGGATTGATTATGGATTTTTGTTCTAGTTTGGTTCACTAGAGCCACCAAGTGAACCAAAAGGTCAAACCCTAGGGGTGCAAGAATTAAATTTAAATATAACTATTACATTTAAATCTCGGGCTCCATTACAAACGGGTCTTCAAGTGCTACTTGCTTCTTGATATGCAATTCTTCAAAATTAATTCTGACTATTCCTATTACAAAACTATTTAAAATAAATAGAAACCTTGATCAGCAGTCAAAGAGAAGTACATAGGAGGGAGATATAATTTACATTAAGAAGAATTAGAGAAGACGAGGTACGCAAACCCCATTTAATAAAACTCATACATTCATGCATCCAACTAAAATAAAATTCAATCATATTGGTCAATAGTCCATAATCAATCTCATTTATTATCATACACATCACTATATGTGTAATACCCAAAAAAAATTTATGTTCTTAAAACATATTGTTTGGACTTTTTCTTTTATTTGAGTCAAACTTGTTATTTAATTAATTTGGACATTTATACTAATTGGGTCAAACTAATTTATAAGTATTTAAATCTGGGCTGATTACTATTTGAGTCCAAATTAAGGAGATGGATTTAAAAACCAAATTGAAATATGAGTAATATATTAGGTTAAATTCCTTCCTAATACATATACTGACATAATCGACTATAGAGGGATTCTAACGAAGCGAGAAACGAAGAGGAGGCGGAAGAAAGACTTTGGGATAAAAGAAAATTTGGGAACATGATTGTGAGACTATATTCAACATAATTGTATCTCCAAAAGGTAATTATTGGTTTTATTTTTGAATATAAAATAATTAATTTCATTAATATGATTACAATTTATTTTGGAGAATCGACTAGATCGCTTGTTTAATTCAATGATATGTAACTTAGAATATTTGATAATTTATATATTAAATAAGAAATTAATTTGTTAGTATGGGTTTGGTTCGTAAACCATATGTGTGTATATGTAAAGGATGGTGTCGTTAATTCGACAAAGTTGAATCTTAGTTTGTTCATGTATGTTGATAATAAAAAGCTGATTTTAGAAGTGTCAAGTTATGTTTGCTGCTTCAAAATAATAATAATAATAATAATAATAAAAGTAAAAAAAAATGATGACTTTTGAATTGTAATTTTGTAAAGGAGAGCATGGTCATTCTGATGCATATTTCAATGGAATAATTAATTATAATATAGTCTTTCATCAAATTCTTGTTACATATATTTTATAATATGGTGGTTAGAAAGTTAGAAATCAGTAAGTTAATAAACTTAGCATCAGGAGGTTCAACCGAATTAATAAAGAATGAATCTATATTATATTATATATATTATTTTTGGAACAGAAGTTAGTATGAATCTTGGTGTACTTTGTATATAACGAACATGAAGCTCATATTATTTTATAATAGTAATATTAATAATAATAATAGTAATAACAAATTATGGAAAAAGGGAAATTATTAATTATGAATTTAATATAATGTTATTAATTTATTTATGTTAATTTGTGTAATTAGATCGGACGGAAGGAATTTAAAGAGTTATATTTGGAATATAAATTTTAGAGTATTAATAATTGATATAAAGCGATGATTAAAGGCATCTTAAATAGATTATGAATTATTTTGGAATTATTAGTTTGGATTATGTTAATTTGTGGGCCATTTGGTGTTTTGTTGTGGGAGGCATATGGGTCGACCCTAGTTTTCTGTTCTGTTCTGTGGATTGGTGATGTTTGTGCCAAACACGCCTTTCGATTTTACATGCATTAAATTCGCAGTCCAATGTGTGTGACTTGCTTATGTGGCATTATTTGATTTGCCTGTGTGGAATTATTTGACTTGCATGTGTGGCAAGGTATATTATTATTTGTTTTGAGCTCGGTATGAAATAACACCCAGCCATTTGATTCAGCCTATCATTTTGTTGTGTTAGTTCATTTTGTTTTAGTTCATTTAACTGTGTTAGTTATTCCGATTCATTATTTATATTCTATATTGGTACTCGGCATTTGGCTCATGCTGTGTTTTTCTTTCGGCAGGTAATTAGGGGGATTAAGGGCAAGTGTGATGAGAGTGTTGCTTTTGACCATCTAGGTTGATTCGAATTTTAAGTTTTGATTATTTTGACTCTATTTGGAGAATTGTATTTAGTACTTCATTGATGGGTATCATTATTAATATTTTGAAGTTATTAGTGCTCTGTTCACTTATTTTGAGGTTTGTTGTGCTTTTCGCGTGACCTCTCATTCCTTTTCGGGAAGGGGGTGTTACAGTTTCTTGTAGAAAACCTATTTAGGTTTGACCTATGAGTTGTGGGTAAATTACTGGGTAGACGTAGGAGTTTGATTCGATTTTGTTCTCTGTTTGGTTGGTCTTGATTTTGACCGAGTGTTTTTCGCTCTTTGAGTTGTAATTGCTTTGAGAGAGGCGAGATAATTTGTTAAGATTATTATTGTTATGCATTGGAGCAGTGATATTAGTTAAGAATTGTAATTTAATCATTGAGGTGAATAAAATTATACGAGATAAGAATTAATAAAGAATGAATCTTATACGAGATGCGATTATGATGCGAGTATTTGTATCGACGAGTATTTAATTTTGGAAAATTATTTGTTAGAGTTATTTTTTTTGTGACAATTATTATGATCATTGAATTGAGGATTTTAATTTGAGTTATGCTTTGATTTATGTTAAGCTTGTGGATAATTTAAGGTTTGTGTATTGATGGCATACTATGATAAAATGAAAGTTATTAACTAGAAAGGATCTTTTGTAAATTTGAGTTGTAGAGATTCGACGTAATTAGATTAATCTTTTGGAGTAAATGAATTTTGCGATTATTTCCTAGAAGAATATTAGAGTTATCTTATATGAAATTTTGAGTGATAGTATGAGGATATCTTGGAATTTGTTGGGTTAAGATTTGCATTACGAGAATGATTGATTCATTGAATGATTAGATATACAATAAGTGATGAATCTTTAAGAGATTTTGAAAGCTATAGTTTGCTTATTCAGATAGTATGATATATGATTTGGAGTTTGGTATGGTGATAAAGAGATCTTAGTAGTATATTCTTTGGTGTAATAATATTTAAGAACTAGCTAGTTCGAATTGAGGTTTGAGTATTTTGAAGCTCTTGAGGATTTAGAAAAAGTTGATATAATTTGTAGAGTTGTTTGGTTTATCCGATATCCTTGGAGTTTTGTATGATTTTATGTAAATTAAATAAAAATAATTTGTTAAATCATTGTCATGTGTGGAACATAAATATTTTACGAGTTAAAAATAATTTTAAATATTTTGGGTATTCGAATCATATTTAGATGAAGAGAATTTTTTGTGATTTCTAATTATGTTCCGAATAGTACGTTTGCAAGAATGAAACTTAAAGAAATTGACGGGGGCCGCACCAGCTGTGGAGCATGTGGTTAAATTCAATGCAAAACGAAGAATCTTAATGGGGCTTGACACGATAGTTGACGAATCTTTTAAGAGTACATGGATAATTGTGTGGACCGATGGACTTACCAGCGTTTATTGTTACAAAAGGTAATGCTACGTGTTAGCTAAATTTTTTTTTTAGCTTATTTGAATTCCAAGGACGAAATTATTTTAAAGGGTGAAAATTGTAATAACCCATTTTTTTTAATAATTAAATATTAATTGATTTTATTTTATACAATTATATTTAAATTGAAAAAGGTAAATGATTCTTTTTCCCCTCTTTTCTTCCATATTTTGTGTGGAAAATTAAAGTATTTTAGCAAATAATTAAATAACTGATTAAATTAAAATTGAGGAAGATAATTCCTTTTGTTAAAGTCTTGTGGTAAAATCATTCAAAGCGGGAAGCTACTTGGGAGATAGAAAAGTCTATTCGAGCGGAGTATCCACATCTGTTTGATAATTAGCTACGTTCATTCTTTTTATTCCAGGGACGAAATCCTTTTTGAGGGGAAGGTAATGTAATACCCAAAAAAAATAATTTATATTCTTAAAACATATTGTTTGGACTTTTTCTTTTATTTGAGTCAAACTTGTTATTTAATTAATTTGGACATTTATACCAATTGGGTCAAACTAATTTATAAGTATTTAAATCTGGGCTGATTACTATTTGAGCCCAAATTAAGGTGATGGATTTAAAAACCAAATTGGAATAGGAGTAATATATTAGGTTAAATTCCTTCCTAATACATATACTGACATAATCGACTATAGAGGGATTCTAACGAAGCGAGAAACGAAGAGGAGGCGGAAGAAAGACTTTGGGATAAAAGAAAATTTGGGAATAGGATTATGAGACTATATTCAACATAATTGTATCTCCAAAAGGTAAATATTGGTTTTATTTTTGAATATAAAATAATTAATTTCATTAATATGATTACAATTTATTTTGGAGAATCAACTAGATCGCTTGTTTAATTCAATGATATGTAACTTAGAATATTTGATAATTTATATATTAAATAAGAAATTAATTTGTTAGTATGGGTTTGGTTCGTAAACCATATGTGTGTATATGTAAAGGATGGTGTCGTTAATTCGACAAAGTTGAATCTTAGTTTGTTCATGTATGTTGATAATAGAAAGCTGATTTTAGAAGAGTCAAGTCATGTTTGCTGCTTCAAAAAAATAATAATAAAAAAAAAAGTAGAAAAAAATGATGACTTTTGAATTGTAATTTTGTAAAGGAGAGCATGGTCATTCTGATGCATATTTCAATGGGATAATTAATTATAATATAGTCTTCCATCAAATTCTTGTTAAATATATTTTATAATATGGTGGTTAGAAAGTTAGAAATCAGTAAGTTAATAAATTTAGCATCAGGAGGTTCAACCAAATTAATAAAGAATGAATCTATATTATATTATATATATTATTTTTGGAACAGAAGTTAGTATGAATCTTGGTGTACTTTGTATATAACGAACATGGAGCTCATATTATTTTATAATAGTAATATTAATAATAATAATTATAGTAATAACAAATTATGGAAAAAGGGAAATTATTAATTATGAATTTAATATAATGTTATTAATTTATTTATGTTAATTTGTGTAATTAGATCGGACGGAAGGAATTTAAAGAGTTATATTTGGAATATAAATTTTGGAGTATTAATAATTGATATAAAGCGATGATTAAAGGCATCTTAAATAGATTATGAATTATTTTGGAATTATTAGTTTGGATTATTTTTAATTTGAGGTGAATATGTTTAGGTTGTGAATAACGTTTCGTATTTGATATCGTTGGCATTTGAGGGTAAGATTTTGTGGAGTGTGCTATAAATAGTTTGGAAGTATCAGGTATGGATTTCGTACGCTTTCAGCGATAATCCTTTTAATTTTGATTTGTTCATTTTGTTTTCGTTTTGAAGTTAGTTATTGTTTCGCATGTCTGTTCCTTCTCAAATTCATGTGATAGATTCGTTTTGGGGCATTGATATTTAGAATTCATGTTTGTACTCCTTGAACTTGTTTATCATGTTTAATAGTTATTTTAATTTTTGTAGTTAGGTACATGCTAGTATATTTTTGGAGACTTGAGTTCATGTTTTGTTCGAGTTAACATATACACGTTAGAACCCCTTTGTGTTGATATTTTGTCGCATGTGTTGTGACAATATATTTTGTTAGAATACCGTAGGGTATACCTGAGCTATAACCACCTGTGGGGGTACCACAGGCATGTCCTATTGGCACCGAGGCATGACACCTTCCGTGGTGGTGTGATAAGTCCACGACGTCTCTGTTTGGGCTCCGGAGGAAGTGGGCCATTTGGTATTTTGTTGTGGGAGGCGTATGTGTCGACCCTAATTTTCTGTTCTGTTCTGTGGATTGGCGATGTTTGTGCCAAATACGCCTTCCGATTTTACATGCATTGGATTCGCGGTCCAATGTGTGTGACTTGCCTATGTGGCATTATTTGATTTGCATGTGTGGCATTATTTGACTTGCATGTGTGGCAATGTATGTTATTATTTGTTTTGAGCTCGGTATGAAATAACACCCAACCAATTGATTTAGCCTATCATTTCGTTGTGTCAGTTCATTTTGTTTCAGTTCATTTAATTGAGTTAGTTATTTTGATTCATTATTTGTATTCTATATTCGTAATGGGCATTTGGCTCATGCTGTATTTTTCTTCCGGTAGGTAATCAGGGGGATCAAGGGCAAGTGTGACGAGAGCTCCCTTCTATCCAATAGTTGTGATATATTTTGTTAGGTTATGATACATTGATTTATTTAAAGTTGTACTAGTTATTTCAGATTGTGGTTTGAGACAATGTGACATTTATTATGGTAGACTTGTGGTATTTATTAGATATTAAGATTATTCTTTTGTGGCTTTGAGCCTTGTTATTAAATTCATCAGTTTTGTTATGTTTTGAGTAACCTCTCTTTCTATTTCGGAAAAGGGGTGTTACAATATGCATCAATAAGTAACATTCATCAAATGAATAATAAACATTCAATATATACATTGATATCATTTAATGGCCAAATTTAGTTAGCATAAAATCTAATTTTGAATCAAAATAAACTCCTTTATTTTAGTCCAAATTTAAATCAAAATAAACCTCTTTTATTTTAATTTATCCAATTTTAAATAAAATAAAATATTTTATTTTAATAAAAATCTTTAATCAAAATAAACTCATTTATTTTAATTAATTATTTTATTAAAGGAAACACGAATTATCTTTCCTATTCACAAATAAAATCTTTTATTTTGAATAATATGAAATCTTATTCCATATCTAAATAAACTCCTTTATTTAAGAAATACAGATTCTCTTTTCTATTCACAAATAAACTCTTTTATTTTAAATAATATGAAATCTTATTTCATATCTAAATAGACTCCTTTATTTAAGGAAACATGGAATCCAATTTCAACTCCAATTAGTTATCATGGAATCCAATTTTAACTCTAATTAGTTAGCATAAAATCCAATTTTAAAAATAAAATAAACCTTTTATTTTAATATTAAAATAAACCTTTTATTTTAATATTAAAATAAATCTTTATTTTAATTATAAAATAATTAAGAATATATATATATATATATATATATATATATATATATATATTATTAATAACTAAAGGAAGAATCCGGATCTTGTAAGTGATTCAACTAATCATACACTTAGGCCTCGTTCGAACCTATATACAGTGGTTTGAATTTATGTAAAAATTCAGTTTTTAGCAAGATATAGCAATGATGTTTTATAAAAAAAGTTTTTCAAACCCTGATGCTCAATAGTAATTGAGACCTTTTACACTCCCATTTTATTAAGTGTTCGGCTTGATTGATTTTATTTGACAGATGCGAGGCATCCGTAAGAAAATAATGTATAAAATAATGCCGACTTGCTCGTGGGTATGGAAACTATCTTAGGAAATTCAGACACTGTAAAATAATTTACAAGCTACTTACAGCTGAAAATGTCCATCAGGGGAATCAAATCTAGATCCAATAGGCTTGAATATGTGATCACATGATTCCTAAAGCACAAGATACTGTAATTTGTATGAAAGCGATAGCGGTATATATATAAAAGCGTGTAAATATATATATACGAGATGGATCACCAACCACGAAACACCTCCATGGGGGATCAAAAAAAAGTAAATAAAGTTGTAAAAGCTATCAACCGCCACGAGGAAACTCGGTAAGGACAAAACGTAAATAAAATCAGAATACGATTAACCGCCACGGCGTAAACTCCGAGCGAGAATGTAATGTCAAGAAAAGGCAGAAAAGCGATCAAGCGCCACGAAGAAAAACTCCAGCAGGACAAATATATATATATATATATATATATATATATATATATATATATACTTATATATATATATATATATATATATATAAATAAAAGCGAATAAATGCACTTATCAGAAAATCTCTGGCTCATCGAACAAAGTTCGACCACGCTTCATATATATAAGTGTATATATATGTGTGTGTGTGTGTATATATATATATATATATATATATATATATATATATATATATATATATATCTGCAGGTATCAAATGAAACCACGAATCAAGTCCGGAAAAAGCAAGCAACACGACTCTCAACGTGTAGAAGGGTATGTGCAAAGATGAAGAGAAAGACTCTAAAGTGTGTGTGAGAAGGCTTACAAATGGACCGCTAAAGAAGACTTCTATATCTTTAGAGTGGAAAAACTCTTGACTTTTGTAGGTACAAAAGGGCTATATATGAGCTCACATGTGTTTAAAAGGGAAAGTACAACTTGCGTGGGGTGAGTCTGCGAGCAAATTAAGGCGGGGCTTCCTCGCTTTTTTTCTTACAAAATGGGCAGCCCAAGCCCTCTATTTATAGGCATTTTAGCCGCAGGTGTACCTGCGGCTGAGCCACATGTGTACCAGAGGCAACATGGGTGGGCCCGGGTTTATTGGGTCTGGTCGTCTCGAAGTACGTGCACTCAGGCACTGTAATGTCCACTCAAACTTTCAGAAGTGCAATCCAGGCATCCGTTTGAGGTATACATGACCTATTTTGAATGTCGTTATCGAGAGTTGTATGCGATGACATAGGATTAGAGTTTGTCTGAAGTCATTGAAGATGGGGCGATGCCTCCGGGTCTTCAAGCTTCAACTTTCATCCGCTACCCCGCACAATAGTCACCGGATTGGTTAGTCTTGTGGGACATCGTTATGCGTAGAGGCGTGGCGTGGCATCGTGTTGACGAGATGACTATGTTGCCCCTCACCGGTGTTATCACCGAATTGGGCTGATAAAGCAGACGTTGCTCAGACTTCGCTGAGATTGGACTGCTACAATTATTGAAGGTCTTCATTGTCACCTTTGAGGTGTGCCTGTCTTCCCGATGTTATTGCCGGGTTGGTGCAGTGTATCTCGTTGTGAGAGCCGAGATTGAAGTTGGTCGCATTTGAAACAAACATTTCTGGGGTTATCGCCAAAACTACATTCCTTGGGGTTATCACCAAGGTTGGTGGCTATTCCCATGGTTGGGACTGAGACTGGATACCTTGGGGTTATCTCCGAGATTAATCGGTCTTCTCGGGTGTGTGTTCCGTTATTGGATCTGCATGCCTCGGGGTTACATCTGAGGTTGGATTTGTTACTTCCAGAGTGATCTGGGGTTGATGCTGAACTTCCGGTAGTATCTGGTATGGATTTGGATTGTCTTTTAGGGTTCTCTCTTAAAAGACGAATCTGTCCTCCTGCAATGTTAGTGACAGTGGTACAGAAAATTTTGAGTGTCTAAAGATGCCCCTCTTTATCATACTCATGCGTGGCGATGCATGGGTAGGATAAAGAATCCTAGACACTTGAAACGCAACAAGACGAACGTGGTACTATGGGTAGCAAAATGATGCAAATGTATGATGTATGTGTACGGGGTTGTAGCCCAACATGCTGGGGATGATTGCTGGATCCCTGTTGCTTCAACTAGGGATTGGCAATACTGACCATATTTGATGTATAAGCCGAATCTGTTAGGATGTTGATGTTGGAGTTATCACCAAATCCTTGTGTTCTTGATAATGACTTGATCCTAAAGAGGTACCTCTTATGTGCAAGAGATCTATGGGGAGAAAGCTTGGTCTGTTTGAGGATGTGTATAACATATTCCATCATCTATCCTCTTTGTTAACATTGACCTTTCCTGGTTGGTATCGCCAGGACATGTCAAGATTCTATTGGATTTACTGCCAACAGCAAATGCTGTCAGGGATGCCTGACCTTTGTTGACGTGTACTTCACCGACATGTGAATCAACGGCTAAAAAATCCTGTGGGATATACTGTCAAGGTTGCTTGACCTTCGCTGACGTGTGAATCAGCGGCTGAGGCTCTGTGAGTAGATTGTCAAGGTTGCTTGACCTTCACTGTCGTGTAGATCAACGGAGCATTGTGTTGTGACCCCCGCCGGGGATCCGCTGGGGGAATATGAGTAATCGAGCATGAAATCCTCGAATAGCTCTAGAGCTCTGATAGGTTTAATTGCTATCGGCTGAGATAACATCAAGGTTGCTTGACCTTCATTGATATATGTGTTAACAGCTGAGCATGCGTTGTTACTTCTGCCAGAGATATACGTTGTAACCCCCGTCAGGGACTCACATTGTAACCATCGCTGATGTGTGTAGCAGCGGCTGGTCATCGGATGGTTTCTGATGCTCTGTTGGGTTTGCTTCCAACTGTTATCATAATGTCAAGGCTGCTTGACCTTCGCTGATTTGTGTGTCAACGGATGAGTATGCGTTGTAACCCCCGCCGGGGACTCACGTTGTAAACCCCGTCGGGGACTCACGTTGTAACCCCCGTCGGGGACTCACGTAGGGTAACGACCTAGAGTCGGCGGCATCGGACCTGTATAAGGTATTGCCGTATGTGATTCGTGACAACTGAGGTCATCGGCAGGGTATACCTTGTGTTCAGGCGACTACCAATAAGTGATGTACAGATTAAAAGTCTCATCTGAGAAGACCACGATTATATGATGTTTTGCTCAATCGCGTGGCATTTTTATTCCCGATTTGACCTTTCTAGTCCGTAAGAACTCTTTTACAACTCGAACTGAACTGAGTCGGAGGGGTGGGACCCACATAGGGTGTCAGAGGTGCAAATTTCACCCTCTGCGATCGCGGAGTTGGCTCGCGACCAATCGTGGATGATAAATTCCAGCAGATTGGTCTCACAAGTCACTTTCAACTTGTCGCGCGAAGGAAAATCCGTGAGCCTCTTTCGATCTCGAGTTGAGACTCGCTATTTGCAAATTACATCACCGTACAAGTGTTCTACACTATCCTGGTAACGTATGCATGTATTTTTTCTAGTTTCTATCCGTTGGATTGTGAGTTATCGCATGAAATGCATCTAAACACATAGTAGTGATTATGTATACATAAATGACTTGATAAAAATTATTCAACATAGTAAATGTTAGTATTAAACCATGCTGAACATAATGATGTAAAAAAATTTGACTTTTGAGACAGTCAAATTAGCACCTCTTTCTGCTATTTTTTGTCCTATTTGAGGTCCAATGAGCATGAGGTAGCAAGGCAAAATACTCCTAGTAGTGAGGTTGGCCTTATGTATGACAATTTTGATTTTTAATTCATATATTATGTATGTGACTTTGGGGCAGGTGTGCTACTGAATGGCCACCTAGACATGCCTATGTGTATGTGGATAGTCCTATTTTCAAAGGGGACTATGGCAAAAATTTTCCAAATGTAGGCATTGGGTAGTCATGCATTTTAACTCTATTATATGTTAAAGTAAATGCATGCCTGCATATAGTCATAAATGCATTTTTTTAAAAAAGCTCCAGGTAAGGAAATACCACACCCTTTTTGAGGTTATTTGGAGACTTGTTGTCCAGATATTATGGATCCGGATCACCGAAAGCGCCTCTATAGGACCACTTCGGCGTCGACGGAGGGCTTCGAAGTGCCTGCGTCCTTATTCATCGCTGACAACCTCGTCGGTTGGTGGAGGTCGTGATTCGTCCCGGCTGTGGTAGATGTGTCGACGACGTTGACGGGGGAGGCGGATATTCATTGAGGATCCCGCTCCTACTGCATATGTCCCTCGTAGGGAGCTCCCAAGCATTCAGGTGGCAAACCCAGAGTTGCTGGGTGATTTGAGTAAACATCCATCGATGTACTTGCATGCTAACGAGGTATGGCGTTAGACTTTGATCTTCCTTCTTTCCTATTGATGAGGATTAAAAAGTTTTGATGTTGATCTGCATTTCATGCAGGTTTCTGGTTTTACATAGCCTCGAGGGAACTGGTTTAGCATTCACTCCATGTACCAGGCGCTTCATCCTGACTATAGAGCGATAGTGCATGAGTGGGGATTTTGGGGCATTCTTCTCCATCCTTCCCCGTCGTTGTCCCTAGGGTTACCTCAGGGAATTGTCTGAGCGATAGTTTCATCAGACTCAGTCACTCCATCTGCTGGATTACGAGGTGATGATGATGCCTATGGACTGGCGATTTATCACAGGTATGGAGTTTGGAGGGGAGCCAGTGCCTTGCATGGCGAATATTACCCCTACTGCCGTCAAATCCTTATTAGGAGTTCCGTGAGGCGCCAAAGGCGTGATCGTCTGCTCGTGTCCTTTGAGCGTAGATGCTATGAGTGGGCTTTTGAGTGAGCCCATGCCTGATGATATATGAATCATGGATCGCGTTCTGTGGCGATTGTTCCTGATGATCATTCAAGGCTTCTTCATAGCAGATAACTCTTCTACGGTATCCTTTGCTTTGATCAGCGTTTCACGTGATGTGGACCGTATTGGAGAGTATGATTGGGGCTCCTATACCTTGGCCTATTTCCTCCGGGCATGCGTATGCGCTCACAGGGTTTAACCGAGGCTTGGCAAGAATTTTACCCATTTCTGCTGGTGAGTATTTCTCTTGTCTTTTCCCATTCATAGGTTAAGAGTGTTTACTGATAGCAGATGTTTTGCCATTGTGTTGGCAATTTTGGGCCTATGAGAGGCTCCCATGTTTGCGTCCTGTGAGTTTGTTAGGTTTAGATACCTATCCACGAGGACGGCGATGGCACCATTCTATTTTACCGGAGGTCCCTCTAGCTAAGGGATTCACTCAATGCAGTATGCAGCTGGAGTTCCTGATAGCTGGTACCATTACATGGATTCCCTATTCAGGGGAACATTTGACCATCGGCTTTGAGGATGGACATCCGACCGGAGTCGAGTATTTGATTTCCACCAGGAGAGTTCCTCTCTTCACAGATGGAGGTTGGGAGCTCTATTTAGGAGAGCGTGCTATTAGGAGCACCACAAGGGAGATCCGTATACCGAACTTTCCTCCTGTCAGGCGTCACTGGCCCGTATCACAGTCACCCGTCACTGATATCCCATTGTTGGGGGTTGACGATTTTGCATTATCAGAGGGTCCATGTACTCAGGAGACGTTCCAGCGGTGGTGGTCCCCTCGAACTATTGGAGCCCAGTCCCGCGCCACACAGTTTATGGGGGATATGGTTCCAGGATCCTTGATGATGACGGATTGGGTAGCTTATGTCTGAGCTCTGACTCATATGACCCAGATTGATAGCTTGACCCGACACTTGGATCAGGCACATATATTTATCCGGCATTTGGGCAAAGATCCAGCAGAGGCGGAGTCATTTGTTCCTTCCAAAGCTCGGTATTTGGCCCATCGATCGACCCATTCGATTTTGCCGGCGCAGATCCTCCTCTTTATAGGCCTGACATCCCTATTGATAGAGATCCAGTGACTCAGGAGGAGTTACATCATGTGGACAGGATTGAGGACGTAGACATCGAGATCCTGGTTTTCTTCTGATGTATATTATCGTTATATATTTTGATAGGCCTCTGTTAGATATTGGGTGGCTGTTCCCCATTCTCGCTATATCTTTTGATAGGCCTCTGTTAGTAGTAGGGCGGTTGTGCCCCATTTCCCTGTATTTGTAGCTGTACAGAGCTGATGTATTAGATGATGATATACTTAGGAATGTATGCACCATTTTTTCATTCCCTATATCATATTGCCATCCATTATCTGTTATGCATGTATCATGTTATTCATATGTATGTATGTCCAGAGATATTCAGCATTGACCCCTGGATGGTCTTGTGTCATGGCCCGCACAGATGTCTTCTTTGACAGTTAGCCATATAGATCATAACCCACCATCAGTGGTGGTATTGGGTATGCGATCGTGGTATGATAGCGTGTCACCACCAGACAGGGTGACTGTAGATCAGTTGCTGCAGTATACCATGACTTTATTGATGTTTTAGGTTCCCGTAGGGTTTGTAGACAGGATGTTAGAGCATTATCTACCGGATAGGCAGGTATTCCGATTCGGCACCCATGAGTTCACTCCTACTCTGGAGGAGTATGCACGTTTGACGATGCTGTCTTTAGACAAACCTTGCGTGCATCTGGCTTTGGGAGACATGAGTAGATGATTTATGACTCTCACAGGATTGCGGCGCAGAGTAGTGCAGGACGAACTGACATCTAGCCACGTGATATCCCAGCGTTTTCTGTACAACAAATTTGGCTCGGAGGATAGCTACTCATGACATTCCGGGGATTTCACCGCGCTAGAGGACCATTGGCGTTTGGCCAGGGTCGATGTACTGTTGATGTGCGTATTATCATATGTCTATATGCCACGATATATGGGCAAAATAGACATTGGTATCATTATGGCTGTGAGAGCTCTTAGAGAGGGTCATACCATTGTACCTATGAGTGTAGCAGAGACCCTACGGTCGGCATCCTATTGTTACACGTATCCTACAGGAGTGTTTACTGGGAGTTTGGTCATGTTGTACGTGTGGTTTATGTCACACTTGAGACCGGTTGGTACCCTTAGACGGCATGGGTATTGGTTCACCCATGAAGTAGCCATGCCATACTCCTTTCAGCCGTCGGAGTGTATAGATGCTCTGTCTTGGTCTGCATTTTTGATAGATATCAGATATCCATTCAGCATATTGCCGTGCTCGGGGCTTTGCTCACCATACAGCTTCATTACTCACGCTCCGGGCATGGACTTCCTCCGGGCGTGACTACTTATCACCCACTGGCCGTGATGTCGCAGTTCGACCAGTTCTAGGATTTCCATCCTTTTGATGGGGCAAGAGGTCAGCGTTCAGCTTCTCGATACCTCTCAGCAGAGGACCGATCCCGTGTGTATGCTTGTTGGGATCAACGTGAGATAGCTTCTTTTCTGTCAGTCATCCAGGTTGTTCTGCAGAGTATTCCGCGTGGATGGAGACAGAGATTTTGTCGGCTGCAGCAGTATCTGCAGTATCGGATTGCGAGTCAGACGATGTAGAGCCCATGGAGGACATCGATACCTACATCGAGGAGGAGCCCGCTGCTGGGTTGCCAGCATTTCATCCGGATTCTCCTAGTACCAAGATCTTTAGGTGATTGACTTGGCACAAAGATTTAGAGCGAGTCTTCACCGATGACCTTTGAGAGAGATCATGCTCGATCTATGATGTTGACTGCCCTTGAGGGAGGGACGCAGCTCTATTAGAGAGAGACGAGGCATTAGCTCGCAGAGATGCCGCTGTTGTTGAGCGAGATGAGGCTAGATCAGCTAGAGATGCAGTGATAGTCGAGCGGGATAGTGCTATATCTGCCCAGGATGTAGCTGTCACAGATAGTACTGCAGTGAGGTCCCTTACCACTAGCATGATCGCAGAGATGACCGCATATATTGATGATCATATGGTCACCATGCAGATGGCTTCAGACCTATTGGGTCGTGTGGATATTCTCGTATAAGAGACCACAGCCTCACCTCCTTCTTCTGAGAGGGACGCCATGTTGGGCTTGTTAGCTCGTATATACCCTGACTTGTAGATGAGCTTGTATCTACCTCCACAGACTAGCTTAGCCATTTTGTCATGTACAGTTTACATTGTATATATATCAAACAACATTATATATGACAGGGAAATATATTTTTGGATCACTTCCCTTTTAGATATGCCTTTCTATTTGCTTGATATTTTGCTTGCTGCTTCAGGGCTTGTGGTCTTGATGCATTCTGAATTCCTCCTGGGTGGATGGACATTGAGTTGTCTCTAGATAGTTCAGAATGGATCATCGATCTCTGTGTATACCTACCATCTTTGGTGTCTTGGGACTGGTTTATGGATGGAAATGTGGAGAGGAGTGTGGCTTTCCTCTCTAAGATTGACCGCACCACAGATGGTCGCTGTCGACGTCGGGATTTTTGGGTGTTCCTTTCCGTTACTTGTTCTTTGGTGTTCTCGTTTTAGGTGAGATTTGTTTGAAAAAACAAGTGAAAAAGGTCTGACATGTATGATGCCGACGATGGGACTGTTAAGAGTCGCCATTGGTTTTACCAACACCAACAACCGATAAAAAGTTTTCACATTGACCCGATGATGTGACACCGATATCTGGTCGGCAAAAGCGAGATTCGTTTTAGGGTCAGGGGACTTGGTTATGCTGGGGAAGGTGGTAGGCACCCCAGACATCCGTGTTACCACTACGACCGCTTTCTTTTCAAGAAACTATTATCGAGTGTGTGTGTGTGTGTGTGGTCAATGTGTCGTTATATGGAAGTTGTGCATGGCCTCGTTCGAACCTATATACAGGGGTTTGAATTTATGTAAAAATTCAATTTTAACAAGATATAAGCGTGATGTTTTATAAAGAGGTTTTTCAAACCCTGATGCTCAATAGGAATTGAGACCTTTTACACTCCCACTTTTATTAAGTGATCGGCTTGATTGATTTTATTTGACGGAGGCGAGGCATCCGTATGAAAATAATATATATAAATAATGCAGACTTTCTCGTGGGTATGGAAACCATCTAAAGAAATTAAGACATCACAGAATAATTTACAAGTCGCTTACAGCTGAAAATGTCCATCACGGGAACCGAATCTAGATTCAATAGGATGAATCTATGATCACATGATTCCTAGGCTCAAAAGATACTGCAGTTTATATGAAAGCAGTAAATAGGTATATATATAAAAGTTGTAAATATATATATATACAGACAGGATCACCAACCACAAAGCACCTCAATGGGGGATCAAAAATATAAATAAAGCTATTAAAGCTATCAACCACCACGGAGGAAACTAAGTAAACTCAAAAGCGGGAAGTAAACTATAAGCACATAAAAGAAAGTAAAAGCGATCAACCACCACGAAGTAAACTCTAGGTGGGATAAAATATATATATATATATATATATATATATATATATATATATATATATATATATATATATATATATATATATATATATATAAAAAGCGATAAATGCACCAGATGTAAAATCTGGGCTCATCGAACAAGAGTCAGACCACAATTCATATATATAAGTATATATATATAAAAGCGAATAAACGCACTATATATATATTAAGTCTAGGCTCATCAAACAAAGTTCACCATATAGGTTATATATATATATATATATATATATATATATATATATATATATATATAAACGCACTATATATAAAGTTATACGATTAATATATATAAATATATATATATATATATATAAAAGCAAGTAAACGCTCGAATACAAAGTCTAGGCTCAATCGAGGCATAACTTCGATAATGTTAGTCAATATATATATAAATATATATATATATATATATATATATAATATATATATATACAGATATATAATATATATATACAGACTGGAATGAAACCACGGACCAAAGTCCGGGCAAAAGTAAGCAACACGACTCTCAACGTGTAGAAGGGTGTGTGCACGGATGAAGAGAAAGACTCTAAAGTGTGTGAGAAGGCTTATAGCTGACTGCTAAAAAAGGCTTCTATATCTTTAGAATGGGTAAACATTGGCCTTTGTGGGTACAAAAGAGGCTATATATGAGCTCACAGATGTTTAAAAGTGGGAAAATACACTGTATGGTGAGTGCAGAGCAAATTGTGCAGGGTTTCCCCGTCTTTTTCTCTTAGAAAATCAACACCCAAGCCCTCTATTTATAGGCAATATGAGCCGCAGGTGTACCAGAGGCAACCCGGGTTGGCCCAGGTTTGTCGGGTCTGGTCGTCTCGAAGTACGTGTACTCAAGCACTGTAATGTCCACTCGGATTTTCAGAAGTGCAATTCGGGCATCCGTTTGAGGTGTACAACACCTATTTCGGACCGCCGTTGTCGAGAGTCGTACGATGGCATGGGATTAGAGTTTGTGTGAAGTCTTTGAAGATGGGACGATGCCTCGGTCTTCAAGCTTTAACTTTCATCCGTTACCCTTTGAATAGTCACTCGGGATTGGTTGGCCTTGTGGGACATCGTTGCGTAGAGATTGTGATGTGGCATCACTTTGTCGAGATGACGATATTTCCCCTTCTTGGGTGTTATCGTTGGTTGGTAAATCATGACGCGAGCGTTGCTTTCGGCTTATTTGGATTGGATTGTCTGCAATTGTTGAAGGTCCTCATTATCATCTTTGAGGTGTGCTGTCTTCCGATGTTATTGCCGGGTTGGGACAGTGCATTGCATCTCGTTGTGGCGCCTTGAGATTGAAGTTGAGTCGCATTTGAAACAAGCATTTAGGGGTTATCTCCAAAGCGCTTTCCTTGGGGTTATCACCAAGGTTGGTGGCTATTCCATGGTTGGGGCCGAGGCCCGGATACCTCGGGGTTATCTTTGAGATTAATCGGTCTTCTTCGGTGTGTATTCCGGTGTTGTATCTTCATGCCTCGGGGTTACATCTGAGGTTGGATTTGTTACTCCCAAATTGCGATCCGGGGTTGATGCTGAACTTTCGGTAGTATCCAGCATGGATTTTGATTATCTTTCAGGGTTCTCTCTTAAAAGATGAATCTGTCCTCCTACAATGTTAGTGACAGTGGTACAAAAAATTTTGAGTGTCTACAGATGCCCATCTTTATCATACTCATGCATGGCGATGCATGGGTAGGATAAAGAATCCTAGACACTTGAAACGCAACAAGATGAACGTGGTACTATGGGTAGTAAAATGATGCAAAGGTATGATGTACGTGTACGAGGTTGTAGCCCAACATGCTGGGGATGATTGCGGGATCCCTGTTGCTTCAACTGGGGATTGGAAATGCTGACCAGATTTGATGTGTAAGTCGAATCTGTTAGGATGTTGATGTTGGAGTTATCACCAAATTCTTGTGTTCTTGATAACGACTTGATCCTAAAGAGGTACGTCTTGTGTGCAAGAGATCTGTGGGGATAAAGCTTGATCTATTTGAGGATGTGTATAACTTATTCCATCATCTATCCTCTTTGATAATGTTGACCTCTCCTGGTTAGTATCGCCAGAATATGTCACGATTCTGTTGGATTTACTGCCAACAGCAAATGCTGTTAGGTATACCTGACCTTCGTTGACGTGTGAATCAACGACTGAAACATCATGTGGGATATACTATCAAGGTTGCTTGACCTTCGCTGATGTGTGAATCTACAGCTAAGACTCTATGAGGAGATCGTCAAGGTTGCTTGACCTTCGCTGACGTGTAGATCAACGGAGCATTGCGTTGTGACCCCCGCCAGGGGCCTAGTTGGGTATGAAGACCTCGAATAGCTCTAGAGCTCTGATAGGTTTAATCGCTATCGGCTAAAATGACGTCAAGGTTGCTTGACCTTCGTTGACATGTGTTTCAACGGCTGAGCATGCGTTGCTACTACTGCCGGAGATATATGTTGTAACCCCCGTCGGGAATCTATTGGGGACGCATGAGTAAGTACGTAACTCCCAAATAGTTCTCAATGCTTCGATGGGTTTAATTTCCATCGGTTTGGAATATCGTCAAAATTGCTTGACCTTCGTTGATAGACATGCCCAACGGATGAACGTGTTGTAACCCCAAAGAATCTACGTTGTAACCTTCTGTCGAGACTTACTTAGGGTAACTCCCGGAGTTGGCGGCATCGGACCTGTATGAGGTATTGCCGGATGTGATTTTACGACAAATGAGATCATTGGCAGGGTATACCTCGTGTTCGGGTGACTACCAATGGGCGATGTCTGATTCAAAGTCTCATCCAGAAAACCCGAGATTGTATGTTGTTTTGCTTTCGATCGCGTGACATTTTATTCTCGATTTGACCTTTTAGTCCGTAATAACTTTGTTTCAACTCAAATTGGGTAGAAGGCGGAGGGGTGGGACCCACATAGAGGAGCGCGGGTGCACTTTCTGCAATACCCGGTGGAGCTGCGACGAGCGTCAGATGATAAATCCTGCGACCCGACCTTCAGGTTCATTTCCAACTCATTTTGCAAAGAGAGAATCGTGAGCCATCTTGATATCTCTTTGAGTTCGGTTTTGCTTTCGCAAATTACATCACCGTCTGAGTGTTCTACACAATTACGTAGCGTATGCATGTATTTTTTTCAAATTTACATCCAGTTGGATTGTGAGTTATCGCATCAAATGCATCTAAACACATAGTAGTGATTATGTATGCACAACTGACTTGATAAAAAATATTCAACATAGTAAATGTTAGTATTCAACCATGCTGAACATAATGATGTAAAAAAATTTGACTTCTGAGATAGTCAAATTGGCCCTTTTTCTGCTATTTTTTGTCCTATTTGAGGTCCAATGAGCAAAAGGTAGAAAGGCAAAGTACTCCTAGCATTGAGGTTGGCCTTATGCATGATGATTTTGATTTTTAATGGATATATTATGTATATGACTTTGGGATAGGTGTGCTACTGAATGGCCACCTAGACATGCCTGTGTGCATGTGGATAGTCCTATTTTCAAAGGGGACTATGGTGAAATTTTTCTAAATGTAGGCATTGGGTAGTCATGCATTCTAACTCCATTATATGTTAAAGTAAATGCATGCATGCATATAGTCATAAATTCATTTAAAAAGCTCCAGGTAAGGAAATACCACACCCTTTCTGAGGTAACTTGGAGACTTGTTGTCCAGATATTGATGGATCCGGATCACCGAAAGCGGTTCTATATATAGATCGCTTACGGCGTCTGGCGGAGGGCTTACGAAGTGCCTCATCCTCGTTACATCGAACTGACCTCGTCGGTTGGTGGAGGCCGTGATCGTCTGTCGGTAGATGTTCCGAGACGTCGAGGACGAGGAGGCGGATATTCCGATTGAGGATCCGCTCTGCACTGCATGTCCCTCGCGAGGAGCTTCCAGCATTCGGTGGAAAACCCGAGTTCTTTGGGTGATTTGGGCGAACATCCATCGATGTACTTGCATGCTAACGAGGTATGGCATAGACTCTGATCTTCTTTATTTTCTATTGATGAGGATTTAAAGGGTTACGACGTTTGATCTGCATTTCATGTAGGTTCGGGTTTTACACACCACCCATGAGAGGCGGGTTCACATTCACTCCATGTACGGTGCTTCATCCACGATTATAGAAGCGGTAGTGCATGAGTGGGGATTGGGGCATTCTTCTCCATCCTTCCCGTCGTTGTCCCTAGGGTTACCTCGGGGCTTTATCTTCGGCGATGGTTTCATCGGTCTCGATCCTCCACTATTTGGATTGCGAGGTGATGATGGCGCCTATGGATTGGCGATTTATCACGGTATGGAGTTTGGAGGGCGATTGCCTTGCATGGCGAATATCACCCCTCTTGCCGTCCGATCCTTACTAGGAGTGTTAAGCGGGCGCTCAAAGCGGGGCCCGTCCATTCAGGTCCTTTGGCGTAGATGTTATAAGCGGGCTATTGGTGAGCCCATGCACGATGATGTATGGATCGGGGATCACGTTACTGATGATGATTGTTCCTGATTATCATTCGAGGCTACTTCATAGCTGATAATTCTTCCATGGTATCTTTCGCTTTAGTCAGTGCCACATGCGATGTGGACCGTATTGGAGAGTATGATTGGGGCTCTTACACATTTGCCTATTTCCTCTGGGGCATGCGTCGGCGCTCACAGGGTTTGACCGAGGCTTGGTTAGGATTTTACCCATTTCTGCTGGTGAGTATTTCTCTTGTCTTTTCCCATTTATAGGTTAAGAGTGTTTACTGATAGCAGATGTTTTGCCATTGTGTTGGCAATTTTGGGCCTATGAGAGGCTCTAATGTTTGTATCCTGTGAGTGTGTTAGGTTTAGACACCAATCCACGAGGACAACGATGGCACCATTCTATCTTGCCAGAGGTCCTTGTATAGTGAGGGCTTACGCTCACTTAGTATGTGGCTGGAGTTCTTGTGGGGGTACCATTACATGGATTCCCTACTCAGGGGAACATTTGACCATCGGTTTGAGGATGGACATTCATTTGAGTCGAGTATTTGATTTCCACCGGAGAGTTCCTCTCTTCACAGGATGGAGGTGGGAGCTCTATCTGGCGAAAGCGTGCTATTAGGAGCACCATAGGGAGATCCGTATCCGATCCTCGCCTCTGTCAAGTCGCGTCATTGGCCTATATCACAGACACCCGTCACTGATATTCCATTGTTGGGAGTTGACGGTTTTGCTTTATCAGAGGGTCCATGTACTCAGGAGATATTCCATCATTGGTGGCTCCCTCGCACTATTGGGGCCCAGTCCCGTGCCACACAGTTTATGGGGGACATGGTTCCAGGATCTTTGATGATGACGGATTGGGTAGCTTGTGTCTGAGCTCCGACTCATATGACCCAGATTGATAGTTTGACTTGGCAGTTGGACCAGGCACATGTATTTATCTGGCATTTGGGCAGAGATCTAGCAGAGGCGGATACATTTGTTCCTTCCAGCTCAGGTGCTGGCCACTCAGATGACCCATTTGGTTTTGTCGACGCAGATCCTCCTCTTTATAGGCCTGACATCCCTGTTGATAGAGATCCAGTGACTCAGGAGGAGTTACATCAGGTGGACATGATTGAGGATGTGGACATCGAGACCCTGGTCTTCTTCTGATGTATATTATCGTTATATCTTTGATAGGCCTCTATTAGATATTGGGTGGTTGTTCCCCATTCTTGCTATATCTTTTGATAGGCCTCTGTTAGTAGTAGGGCGGTTGTGCCCCATTTCCCTGTATTTGTAGCTGTACAGAGCTGATGTATTAGATGATGATATATTTAGGAATGTATGCACCGTTTTTCATTCCCTATATCATATTTCCATCCATTATCTGTTATGCATGTATCCTGTTATGCATATGTATGTATTCGAAAGATATTCGGCATTGACCCCTGGATGGTCTTATGACACGGCTCGCACAGATGTCTTCTTCGACCGTTAGCCGTATAGATCATACCCTACCGTCAGTGGTGGCATTAGGTATGCGGATTGTGGTACGATAGCATGTCACCACCCAGATGCCGGGGGTGGCCAGTAGATATGTTGTTGCGACATACCATGACCCTATTAGCTTTTCGAGTTCCATGAGGTTTGTAGATGGGATCTTTGAGCATTGGCTACCCGGTAAGCGAGGTATTCCGATTTGGCACCCATGGTGACTCCTACCCTAGAGGTATGCACGATTGGCGATCTTGCCCTTAGACAGACCTTGCGTGCACATGGCTTTGGGAGACATGAGCAGACGATTCATGACTCTCACAGGATTGCGGCGCAGAGTAGTGCAGGATGAGCTGACATCTGGCCACGTGATATCTCAGCGTTTTCTATATGATAGATTTGGCGCGGAGGATGGCTACTCCCGACATTCCGGGGATTTCACCGGGTCGGAGGATCATTGGCGTTTGGCCAGAGTTGATGTACTGATGCTATCGTCTTTGTCGTATGTGTACATGCCGCGGTATATGGATGAGATAGACATAGGCGTTATCATGGCTATGAGAGCTCTCAGGGAGGGTCGTACCATTGTACCTATGATCGTAGCAGAGACCCTGCGGTCGACATCCTATTATTGTACGTATCCTACAGGAGTGTTCACAGGGAGTTCAGTCATGTTGTACGTGTGGTTTATGTCACACTTGAGACCGGTTGGTACCCTTAGACGACATGGGTATTGCTTCTCCCATGATGTGGCCATGTCATATTCCTTTTAGCCATCGGAGTGTCTGGATGCTCGATCTGATCGCATTTTGGCGGATATCGAGGATCCATTTAGCATATTCTTTGTGCTGGGGCTTTGCTCACCATACAGCTTCATTACTCACGCTCCGGGCATGGATTTCCTCCCTCTGGCTGGCTTGAGGGGCGTGACTACTTATCACCCATTGGCCGTGATGTCGCAGTTCGACCAGTTCTAGATTTTCATCCTTTCGATGGGGCGATAGGTCAACGTTCAACTTCTCGATATCTCGGCGAGAGGCCCGATCCGTGTGTATACTTGTTGGGATCATCAGCGAGATAGCTTCTTTTTTACGATCATCCGGTTATTCTGCGAGTATTCGCATGGATGGAGCGGAGATTTTATCGGTGCGGCCGATGTCTGCGATCTGGGATATTGAGTCAAGACGATGTAGAGCCCATGGAGGACATTGAGATCTACATCGAGGAGGATCCCGCTGTTGGATTGCAAGCATTTCTTTCGGATTCTCCTAGTACCAGTACTTTTGTGATTCAACACTCGTCACATTACCTAGAATAGAGTCTTCATCGATGACCTTTGAGAGAGACCAGATTCGATCTATGATGTCGATTTGCTTGATGTGAGAGACATTGCTCTATTGGAGAGAGAGATGCGAGGCATTAGATCGCGAAGATGATATTGTTGTTAAGCGGGATGAGGCTATATCGGCCCGGAGATGCACGATGATAGTTGAGCGGGATAGTGCTATATCTGCCGGGATGTAGCCGTCATCACGAGATAACCTTTGCAGTGAGGTCCTTACTTACCACTTGGCATGATCGCGAGAGATGGCGCATATATTGATGATCACATGGTCACCATGCGGATGGCTATAGATCTTTTGGGTCGTGTGGATACTCTCGTATGAGGAGACCACGACTTCACCTCCGTCTTACGAGAGGGGCGCCATGTTGGGCTTGTTGGCTCGCATATACCCAGACTTGTAGAGCGAGCTTGTATTTACACCTGCAGACTAAACTTGGCCATTTTGTCATGTACGATTTACATTGTATATATATCAAACAACATTATATATGAAAAATATATTTTTGATCACTTCCCTTTTAGATATGCCTTGCTATTTGCTTGATATTTTGCTTTCTTTGTTTGGGGCTTGTGATCTTGATGTATTCTGAATTCCTCCTGGGTGGATGGACATTGAGTTGTCTCTGGATAGTTCAGAATGGATCATCGATCTATGTATCCCTACCATCTTTGGTGTCTTGGGACTTGTCTCTGAATGGAAATATGGAGAGGAGTGTGGCTTTCCTCTCAGAGATTGACCGTACCACAAGGATGGTCGCCAGTACTTCTATTTAGGAGAAGCCTAGTTAATTCCACCTCTTATGGTTTGGTGTTGCTCTTCAAGGTATGACCTCGACTTAGATGGTCGTAGAATCTCTATTTGGGGGAGTTCGAGTAATTCCATCCCCTTTGTGCGAAGCCAAATGAAATGTAGTGGATTGAAAAAGAATCCCGATACCGGTTGACAAGGTTTTGTTTTTGGTAGGGGTGAGGCCGCACCATGAATGGTACTGCCTCGTACTCTATTGAAGAGGAGATCAAGTCTGCGTAGTTCGAACACTTTGGTGTAAAAGGTTCAACGCTGTATATGGCTGGAATGGTGTAGGAATGTTTTTGGTTGTTTTTGTTAGGAGAAGAGGGTAGAAATGTTTTTGTTGTTTTTGTTTTATTGCGACCAAGGGCCATATGAAATGGTTGCCTCACGTACTCTATTGAAGAGGAGATCGGTCGGCGTGGTTCGCCCCTCGGGTGAGAAGAAAAGCGTAATCCATATGCGGTCGGTCTTGGGGAAGAAAGTTTAATCCTAGGTTGAGGATAAACTGCAGGTGAAAAGTTTGATCCCAGGAATGGGTAGCCAAACTGCAAACGGAAGAAGTTCAATCCGCGGTGGGATGACCTAAGTCGTAGGAACGCAAAGGAGAGCCAGGCTGCTGGCTTGAAATGTATGTTTCCCTGAGGGGCAAAGTGTGGGAAAGTTGTAGGTGGTAAAGGGTTAAAGAACCGGAATGACAGGTGACCTGATGATTATGTACCAGGGTGTTTGTTGGTTACTTCAGACATAATACCGTTTCATGGTGTCTGAGTTGATGAGTTGTGGAAATTCATCGCCGTCCATCTCTTGCAATCTGAGAGCGCCTCCTGTCAACACTTCCTTGACAATAAACGGGCCTTCCCAGTTAGGAGCGAATTTTCCTTTAGCATGATCTTGGTTGTCAAGAATCTTCTTCAAAACCAAGTCATCTTGTTTAAACTGCCGTAGCCGGACTTTTTTGTTGTAGGATCTGGTGATCCTTTGCTGATATAACTGACCATGGAAGATAGTTGTAGTTCATCTTTCGTCTATTAGAGACAATTGGTGATACTTGTCTTGTACCCATTGGTCTTCTTCCAGCTGAGCGTCGATCAACACTCTGATAGATTCCATCTCAACTTCTATGGGGAGCACTGCTTCCATCCCATAGGTTAAAGCGTAGGGGGTTGCCCCAATTGAAGTGTGCATGGAGGTTCTGTAGGCTAACAGAGTCAGAGGCAATAGGTCAGGCCAATCTTTGTGGTTGACGAACATCTTTTGCATAATCTTCTTGATATTTTTGTTATCCGCTTCAACGACCGTTCATCTTGGATGATAGATAGCCGAGTTGAGATGTTTGATGTGGAATTTCTTTATATAATTCCTCCATCATTTTGTTGTTGAGGTTCTTGGCATTGTCGACACAATCACCTCTGGTTGTCCATATCGACAAACGACATTGTTTCTAATGAAAGCAATGATTACTTCTTTAGTAACCCTGGGGAAGGAGGATGCTTCTACCAACTTGCTAAAGTAGTCGATCATGGTGAAGATAAATCGGTGACCATTCTTGGCTTTAAGCTCGATGGGCCCGATAACGTCCATTCCCACATTGAGAAGGGCGAGGAGAACTCATATTGTGGAGTTCCCGTGGAGGGCGTGTATAGCATTCCCATGAATCGCATGCGATAGCATCTTTTGGCGTGGTCGTTATGATCGACTTTTAGAGATAGCCAATAATGTCTATCTTGAGGACTTTCTTGACAAGGAGGGGCCAGGAGGGGGCACAGACTCCACCATGGATTTCATCCATAAGCCTTTGGGCTTGGTCTTTGTCTAGACACACAGAGGAGACCTAGTCCTGCATCTCTTTTGTAGGCGCATCTCCACTCATGTAGAACTTCATAGCAAGTCGATGGATCCGCCTTTTCTCGGTCGGGCTCGCCTCGGTGGTGTAGATCCATCTCATGAGATATTCCTTGATATCTTGATACCAAGGAGGTTGGATGGGAGGTAGCTCATCGATACTTCTCCAACATAATTCCCATAGGTTGGGGCCTTGTTGAGAGCAATTGTGGCGCTTGGCAAGTGTTCCTTATGCGATATCTGAATCAAGGAGGCCAAAGTTGCTAATCGTCCATAAAGTCATTCCTATTACGAGGAATGTGTAGAAAGGAGATTTCTTTGAACTCAAAGCCATCTTCAAAACTGCTGATGGTAAAGGCAACAAATGTAGTTCCTTGGTTTGATAGATTCGATTGGATTGTCTAATTACCAACTCCGAATCTCCAGGACGATTAACCACTTTGATGCCCATTAAATGGGAAAGTTTTAGCCCATGAGGGCGACCTTCATACTCGGTAGTATTGTTGGTGCTGACAAACTATAATTTGATGGCGAAGAATCTTTGCTCCCCGTGCGAGATACTAGAATGCTCGACTCGAACCTTCCATATTAACATCTCCATCAAAATACATTTTCCATGATTGGCGAATATCGTCACGATGGTGTTCTTGCTACTTGTCATTACTCCTTCATCGGGAAATATGTTTCCAAGGGTTTGAAATCCCACGAAGGTCTGGCGACGATTGATCCATGATTCCTTGACCTTTGATGGACTTTTGAGTCACATATCGATGTCAAATTGTTGTAGGATCAAGCGCCATCTGGACGATGCGACAATTTAACATAGGTTTGTTGAACACGTGCTTGAGAGGATCCACGCGGGATATGAGATGGGTTGTGTGACCATGGAGGTAATGTTGTAACCTCATGGAAGCCCATGCTAAAGCACAACACATCTTTTCGATCAGTGTACTTGTGTTCACTTCTTCTTTGAACCTTTTCTTTGAGGTAATAGATAGCTTCGTTCTTGGCCTCTTTCATCTTTACTGTCCCGAGCATCGACCCATGGCGTTGTCACTTATGGACGGATACATGAACAGGGAACATCATCCACAGGTGGTACCAAGGCAGGGAGCTTTGATTAGTTGTTTCTTGATTGTAATGAAGAGCATTACGGCACTCATCATTCCATTTCATGGAGGAGTTCTTCCTTAATAGTTTGAAGATTGGCTCACGAGTTCTTTGTGAGTTGGGAGATAAACTTCTTTGATGAAGTTGATTCTTCCCAAAAATCCCTTATTTCCTTCTCTGTCTAGAGGAATGGGCATTTTAAGTGATGGCTTGGATTTTGGCGGGGATCCACTCTATCCTTTGTGGTGACTAGAAATCCTAGCAACTTGCACGATTTAACGCATGAAGGTGCATTTAAATGGATTCAACTTCAAGTTGTATTTACATGACCTATTGAACAACTTTCTAAGATGGTCTATATGGTCATCATCCTCCTTCGGGATTTGATAATGATGTCATCCACGTAGATCTTAATCTCTTTATGCATTAAGTCATGGAAAAGAGCCATCATAGCTCTTTGATAGGTAGCTCTCGGCATTGATGAGGCGAATGACAACCGCGTCTATAACAAAAAAGTTCCCCGAGGTGATGAAAGCGGTCTTCTTACGATCTTCCTCTGCAACCATGATCTGATGGTACCCATAAAAGCAATCGACAAAGGAGTACATGTCGTATTACGCGATTGTCAATGAGAATGTGGATAAATGGCACGGGAAAAAGCTATCTTTTAAGCAAGCTTTATTCAAGTCCGGTAATCCACACAAACTCGCACCTTCCCTCGAGTTTAGAAATGCAGACACGATGTTGGATATCCATTCGGGATATGTAGACACCATGATGATCTTGGCTTGAAATTGTTTCACAATTTCTTCTTTCACTTTAAACTTCAATCGGTTTGATCGCTTTTTTTTTCTTGGTGGCTTAAATCCCTCTTTAATGGGAAGGCGATGAAGAACAATGTCGTGGACAAACCCACCATGTCTTCATGAGACCATGCAAACACATCCACAGAATTGGGTTAATAAGCGTAACCATATCGTTCCGTTGGTTTGGGGTAAGGTGCGAACCAATCTTGATTAACTTAGGGCTTTCTAAGGTTTGAGATTGAAAGAAGTGGTTTGATCAAGGTTGGGTTTGGGTTTGTCTTTGACCCATTCTTGAATTTACGGAGGCACCTCAATGTCATCCTATATATCCATCAAGGTAGAATTCATCTCTACATCAAAGTCTGATCCTTGTGTAGGAGAGGCATTGTGTCCATGAAATCCATTGTTCAAGTCACGAACAAAATATGCTTTCACTTAATATATGAAATGCATTGATCATACAGTGTTAGCATGTCTTGGCAAAATAAGCGCTCCTGGCGGTTATTATTATATCTAAAGCAAAGAGTTACGCCCGTTTTACCCTCGTCGACGAAGCGAGGAATGCCCCGATTAAAAGTAAAATCAAGGGTGGACCGCGATGATGGAGGTTGTTGTCATCATCCTCCTATCCCGAATGATGGCCATTACGTCGAGGGCAATCATCGTGCAGGGTGTATCTGTTTGGTATGTTCATTATGAGCGATGATGATCGTTATCTGGGACATCATCCGTATGACGTCTTCTTGCTGATTCTTTGTTCCTCTTCTTCCACTACGGGATTTGGAACAAAGATTTCTTTCTCCTTCACCGGTAATGGCTTGTGACATAACATAGCCATTACATTGGCTGGCACCTTTACGGGAGGTTGTGCGGACTCGGAGTTTGAAGGCGAAGCTAAACGCCACGTGGTTGAAGCTGAAGGAATCTGCGGATGCTTATGAGGATTCCTGTGACTAGAGCTGGCAGAATAGCCTAGTCCAGCTGTTCCACTTTGCTTGGTTAAGTGAATAGGGTATTTGATACCCTGGAAATCTTTACCCAACCCTTATCCCGATTTATGACCCAACGACATCATTTCTTGAGTAGCCGACATTACCTCGGCAGAAATTTTGGGTTCGGGCAATGGTGCTCCAATAGCATGGTATTGGGTGTTGCTTATTTCAAAGCATGAAAGCCGGTGGTTCCACATCCTCATTGGCATTGATGAGCGGTATGTCCCCATCTTTGAGGAATCTCGGTTCGGCGTTATTTGTGACCGGGCTATTGTTGATGATGTATTTCAAGCTATTGGTGAAGAGTGGAGGGGCCTTGACCATATGAATCCATGGTGCGTCCCAAGAAGCGAGTTGTATCCGAATCTATCTTGAGCACATGGAAAGATCTGCGAGAATGTGTGAGGACCAATTTCGATTGGCGACTCAATTACTCAAATAAATTTTGTGCGGGCTCCATCAAAAGCTCTGATGATAGTATGGCTACTCCGAATTGGGTTGAGATTGATGTTCATCTTCACCAAAGGTAGCGTATGGGCGGATATTCAAGAGGAACCTCCATCTATTAAGACTCTTGCTACCATATATCCGGAGGACAAGAGGCCATGATGTGTAACGGTTTGCATTGGCCGGTCCTTGGGGTGGTATGTCATCATCGATGAAGGATATCACATTGTTGTTGAAAATGTGATCAACCATATGTTGAAATTTTTCCGTATCCAGCGATGTGGGAGATAGGCTTCTTCAAAACCTTTAACAAGACCTTAGGGTGATTCTTGGAGGTTAGGACCAAGTCAAAATCGATATTTGTTGTGGAGCTTCTTTCGAGCTTAAAACCACAGCAGACCGTTATGACCCACGGTAGCGGAGGAATTTCTCAATCTTTTCCATGGGTATTTTCCCTTTGATTTGGTGGTAGACTTCATCACCCGATGGGGAGAGATCTGATGGGTTTTCCTTTGACACTTTGTAGCAGTTGTATGTGAGGTGGATCCTTCACCCTCTCCATAATTCCATGGAACTTTGTGCAAGCTAACAATAGGATATTGTGCTCTGCACGGCAAGTTGATTGGCTCGGGAGCGGCCACTTTCAAAGGATTGTTTCCTCCTTTGAGTTGAATTGTTGGCATTATGAGTAAGGCATTAATCCCATCATCTTCAGTGGATATGATTTGCTACCACACTTTTCCACTTAGTAGGGCTGCATTCTCACTTGCACGTAACACGGTGTCGTTATCATCGGCCTTGATACACACCACTTGTCGATTAGATTTTGAATAAGGTGGCGGAGTGCCCAACATTCTTACGTCTTTGTGATCATGAGGGCTGGAGTGGTATTGACATACTCCATCGAGTTGTACCATCGACGACGGGGTTGATTGGAGGTAGAAGTGGGCCATCCTTCCTTCATTGATTAACATATGAAGAATTTCCTCCATAGGTTGGCCCGGATAGGTGAATTCCCTTTTGTTGGCGAAATCCGGCCAGGCTTTGGCATTTGCTCTCTTTCATCACTTTGTCTTCCGGCATTTCATTTTACGAAGGTGGCGAGGAATATTCATGACAATGGGTAGGAGGCTGGCGTCTCTGGTTGATTAAGCGGCGAGTCACTTGATCTTTGATAAGTCACCGATTCACATGATTATTCAATTTGTTTGCGAAGAGCTTTCATCTTTCGTTCCATTGCTGAATGGAACTTAGCATAATCCCATCTATCATCACCATCTTTGATGGTTTGGGAAGAATCACGGTGAAGTTGGAACTCATCCCTTTGCTCCAATTAATCATGTTGACCTCTTCTTCTTTGTGTTGAGGAAGAGGTTGTCTTGAACATGAGGTTGATCGGGTTTGGTGACTCGATCTCCCGTTGTCTATTAGGTCCTGCATCTTATGTTTCAAGGCCCGACAATCCACAGTATCATGTCCGGTGCCCGACATGATAAGCACATTTCTAGCGACATTGAAACCCCGTCCATTAGAAATTTGGTTGGTGGAAGAAGATGTGTTATTTTCTTACGTATTTGTCGGAAGATTTAAAATGTTCTCGAGGGTATCCCTAAAGGTGTAAACACTCGAGGCGTTTGACTTCTCCACCTTTTTGGTATTGGAGGGTTTGTAAACTTGTCTTTGGAAAGAGAGTGTAGTTTCTCCTTTGAATAGGCATGTTTTGATTGCCTTTTTTGCCCAGTAGTATCGAGGAAACATCTTCCTCTTTCTTTTTATGGACCCTCAAAGTTTGTTCCCATAATTTCAGTTGGATGTGATCGTAGCGACTTTGAGTGTGGCTAGGTCTTGAATCTTTCGACTTCAACCCCATTTCATCCATCTCCCCATGTTTGACCATTTAGAAAATGGTTTTGCCGATCTTGGCTAAAACTCTCTCATAGAAGGAGCTTCTTGTATGTCTATGAAAGTCCATGACCATTTCTAATTACGCCATAGAAGGACTAACTTGGGCGACCAGAGCGTCTCCACCTTTGAGCATACTCTACGAAAGACTCGTTAGACTATTTTTTGATCTTGGTAATTTGATCTGATCGAGAGCCATTTGAGTTTAAAAAGCTGTATTGAGTGAGAAAGCATGTGCTAGCTCTTCCCAACTATGGATTTTGGAGTTGTCTAATCTTGTGTACCACGAGCAGGCTTCTCGGTTAGACTCTTTTGGAATAATTACATTATGAGCTTTTCATCCTCTGCATAGGATCCAAGTTCTCCAATAAATACTTTTAGATGTGTGTAAGGATCCCCTAACCCGTCATATTTTTAAAAGTCAGGAGTTTTAAATTTTTTTTAGATAGTGAACACCAGGAAAAATACATAGATCAGCATATGAAACACTCCCGTGTGTTCCAATTCCTTTGATAGTGTGAAGGGTCTCTTCCATTTGGAGGATTTTCTTTTTGATGTAGCCAGTGTCTAGACCTCCATTGGGATGGGCGGCATCAATAGTTTTATTGGTTGTATCCAACTGTGGTTCTGGTATGGTAATGACTGGGTCTCCCCCTCGTGTGGAGGATTTAAGCATGTCTGGGTATTTTACGACCTGTGTGGTAGTGGGTGTAATTCTTTGAGTAGAAACAACCAAATCATAATTTGTTTATTTAATCCATCGAATTCTTTATGAAAAAGCTGGATTAAGTTCATGTCTGTCGGATGACGACATGATTGATTTGTGGGCTGTTGCCTTTTTGGACTTTAATGGGGTAGTAGGTCAGATTGATTCCTGAAAAGACTTGCATAGTTTAGTCTTTAGGGAATGTATGACATAACATACTATGTGATGTGTCCATTTTAGGAATTTTATCTCTGCAGATTGTGTTATTTATTTATAGCATGTTAATATGTATGTGTACACATTTCTTCATATTTCTCATTACATGGAGATAGATATGGAAAGTAATTTCATGTAATTGTGTTTACAAGTAATTGAAATGAGAGCATGAAGAGACTTTCCTTCGTTTTAGGTTTATCAGAGGCTGACCTATCTTAGGTTACTCTCGCGGCTTTTTGGCATGAAGGTTCCCAAATCATCGCAATCTACTTGACGGGAAGTTAATCCGGTCTTTTCAACTGGAGCGAATTTGAGTGGTGCCTTTCCTGAGCCTCGGAGAATTAGTCTTCTCACGAGTCCAGTAATCAAACACCTACGAGATAGCCTCCTAGTGGAGGGACCACTCAACATACATTCACATACATCGCGTCTCACCGTATGAAAATGATGACATGTGCGAAGCACTAATATCACAAGTAGATATGGTGCGAAGCACTAATATCATAAAGCAGTTTATAGTGCGAAGCACTAAGTAAGGAAATGCATTCGTACACATTCATCAAAATGTAAATGCAACATCCACACACAGGCAGATAATAGTTTTGAAAAGATTGTGATAGCGGCTTAAGTCCTCTTCTTTGGAGTCCCAATGAGTCGCCACACCGTCGATGTCGGGATTTTTGGATGTCCCTTTTTGTTACTTGTTCTTTGGTGTTCTCGTTTTAGGTGAGATTTGTTTGAAAAAACAAGTGAAAAAGGTCCGACATGTATGATGTCGACGATGGGAATGATTAAGAGTCGCCAGATTGGTTTTTAAATGGTTGTACCAACCTGTTAGATAAAAGTTTTGCACATTGACCCGATGATGTGACAACGATATATGGGTTAAATGAAACCAGAGATTAGTTTAGGGTCAGGGGACTTGGTTATGTGGGGAAGGTGTTAGGCACCCCAGACATCCGTGTTACCACGGTGACCGCCTCTTTTCAAAAACTATTATCTCGAGTGTGTGTGTGTGTGTGTGTGTGTGTGTGATGTGCTTTGTTATATGGAAGTTGTGCGAGGCCTCGTTCGAACCTATATACACGGGGTTTGAATTATGTAAAAATTCAATTTTTAGCAATATATAAGCGGTGATGTTTTATAAAGAGGTTTTTCAAACCACGATGCTCAATAGGAATTGAGACCTTTTACGTCCCATTTTTATTAAGTGATCGGCTTGATTTTTTTATTTGGATCTGAGGCATCCGTGCGAAAATAATATATATAAATAATGCAGACTTCCTCGTGGGTATGGAAACCATCGAGAAATTTGGACATCATGAGAATAATTTACAAGCTTACACAACTAAAGTTTCCATCACGGGGCCCGAACCATTTCTATAAAATTTGAATAATACTGAATAGTAATATTACATTCAAACTTAATTTACATACATCAAAGTTTACTTCCAGTCTGAGACCTTCAAATACATTCCTTACAATACTTGAATAGATACCATTGAAACTATAACCATTAACTTCATAATACACACTTATTCGATCGACTTTCCTTTTCCTTTGTTAGTGCACTAGAGCCTTGATACTCATTCACATGCTTGAAAACATTTAATTTAAGCAAGGATGAGCATTTGAGTGCCCAATTTGATAATAGTAATATATTATATATATAAAATTTGAAAGAATATAAGTATTCTCTTTATATAACTTCTACAACGAATCAAAAGTTGTGAAGTAATGTCTGTCTTGATAAAAGATTCACATAACAACTCTCTTTCAAATTCTTGAAATGAGGCTCCACCCATGAATAGGGTTTAAGAAACATCTATGAACATTCTTTTCATTTTGAAAAGGTTTAGCGAAATTCATCCATAAACCGTCATAACTTCTGACACGGAGAGGTGATCGGCCCGTTTGTACCTGTGATGATCAATCTTACATAACTAGAGCGACATTCATCGCTCATCCTTTGTCCGTAGAAAGCGCGTAAAAAAATTTCCCATTATCGGGATGTTCATACATGCACAGTTCCAAACCAAGAAGGTTTTAATCTTGCTTTCGACAATAATATGTAATTCAACATATATGTATCACGGGTAATTGACATGGTATATCAACATGTGAATAAATGCCATGATTATCCAGTGGGGACACTTGTATAACCATTTAGAAATCAACTTAACGAGAATATATATACGAGCTAACATGTTGATAATCAAAGCGTACATAATCATGCGGGGAATAGAATAATTACGAAACTTCTTACTCATGTCCATTGCATAAAGGAAATGCAAAGGTAGGATACTTTTTGATTTCTTTGATTACAAATCTCAACTTAGATCTTATCTCTTTATCACAACTATCGATAAGCGGTCATTTGTCCGATTAGAACAATATATCATAACACATAATCTTTGTCGATTATGGTTGACATAGTCTAATCACGTCATCATAATCGCGGTGATCATACTTTTTAGTTCACATTCTATACTTTTATACATTTTTCAAATATCTCATCCATGTTCTTACGGTAGTCTTTTCTTTCTATTATAGGATTAAAGCGGGTTGTCGTGTCTGAAACTTGACTTTATCGAATTTACATCTTGAGTCTAAGACTCTTATTACATACCTCGACATACATAATTATCGGACATTTTACTTTTAATTATTTTGAATTTTTTCGAGAAATTGAAAATTTTAAAATAATTCAAATCTGTCACTCTCGAGGCTTATAGTGATATAAGCTTTATTATTATGGTTGTTCTTCACCAAATCTGGACTTCATAATAGGTTCTCTAGTCGATTAGTTTGATAGGGATATCACTTTCAAACATCGAATTATAATTATATGACTTAAACATCAAACAATTCTATTATCATTAATAATTAATTAATATTAAATTATTAATGAAATCATTGCCAAAAATATAAAAGTTATTTATAATAACTTAAACTATTTTTAAAACATTTATTTTACCCTTAAATGATTTTTAAAACAATTAAAATCATTTTAAATAATCATCATTAATATATAAATATTAATGTACTATTTATCAAATATTAAAAGTCATTAATTATAACTTAAAATATTTTTAAATCCTTAATATCCTCTTTAAATGATTTTTAAATAAATAAAACCATTTTAAACTATTTATTTAATATAAATATTAAATAAACTTAATATCACAAATCATTAACTAAATATCATTAATATATAATTATTAATGAAATTATCTTCTAAATATTAAAAGTTATATTTTATAACTCAAAATATTTTCTTATACCATAAAATAATTTTTCATGATTTTTCATGAATTAAAACTATTTTTAAATCATTTATTTAATATTATAATTAAATAAATAAATACCTTTATATTTCAAAATATTAAATATTTATGAAATATACTCAAAATAATTAAAACTATTTTTAGGACTTTAAAATAATTTTTCATAATTTATTTAGTATTTTTAATAATTAAAACTAATTTTTCTAATTTTTAAATTAATTTCCGGAAAATAAAATGATAAGCGTAAGCTAAAAGGCATCTATAGCGACAGAGCAAAATCATATAGGTGTTCTTGAGCTTCATGTCGATTGCACAAAGGTCTTAGTTTGGTAGAAACCTTAAATCCGTGATCTAAATGTTTTACGGACTTGCAAAAACTTGATGTTGTAGTACTAATGTAATACTACAACTATATACTCATTCATGACCAAACAACAACAAATCATGAGATATGATCAATAGAAAACCTTGTCGGGGACGTGTTCTTCATGTTTACGGGTTGCCCGAAAACTACGAGTCGACAAATTCAGCGACATTAGTGGTGGTTAATGCAGTCGATCTTGTACATGTTATAGGTGTTTTTTCGTCGTCGGGCTATGTGAATACAACTTACGAGAGAACATGATTAAATCAAGTTTCAAATCTAAACATTAACAATACCAAAGATATAAATCATCAAACTCTACGACAAAACTTGCATGCCAATTACGGGTTTCGAAATTTTAAAAGCAGATCGTCTGAGAACTACTTTGGATCTTTATATCTTTCATTACGAGTTTGATCTAAGTGATCTATTGATTCCGGGTTGTAGATAACATGTAATACTACAACTCTATTACATATAAGGCATATAACAACAACGGATCCAGCGAGAAAGAAGTAGGTCGAATGTGACCTCAACAAGCATTCTTGAACATTTACGGAAAACCCGAAAAGTTCTTGAAGCGATTCGATCGATATAGTAGTTTGACCATAAATAACTTCTAATCTACAACAGATATGACCATGATTCCTTTTGCGAAATAAAGACAACATAATGGGCTACACATAACAAGCTTTAAACATCAAAAACTCTTAACGGGATGGGATCTACGACCTCGACATTAGTTGTCGAACAACACAAATGAAAAAATTTCGAGTTTTAAAGATCTTCAAATCAGAAAGCTTACGAATGTTATGGAATCAACATCAAGCAACCCGGATCATCCTTAGACACTATAATCAACATGTTTTAACATTTAAACATAACATCTAACACCAAAAGTTTAAGAAAAATCAAGCTAGGGTTTATACCTTTTTAAGCTTTGATTACGATTTTTAGCTCTTGATTTGTTATTGGTGTGAATGGGGCTTGTTTATAGTGATATAATGAGAGAATTTACGTAGGTTTAAGCTTGGGAGAATGAAGCTAAGTGCTTGGGTATAAATAGGCCAAAAATGGTGCATTTCTCTCTCTTGAATCCATAAAATAATGCATGGAATGATTATAATGGTGATTGATGGTAATACTACTACTTACCCATAGGTAATTTCTAGATGGATTGGCGGGATTTTGTGGACAAGTGGTAGCAATAAGACATAAATAATGCATTTTCCCTTTCTTTAATTTAAAAAAATAATTTTAAATACCTTGGATGCTAAAGTGGGATGATTCCCTTGTTTGAGAGGCGATAGCATGTAGGGTAAGTATGTTGGGCATCCTTGTTGCAAGATCCATCAACAATGTAAGTAATAATACACTAAAATGACAAAAAAATTATTTTGGTCATTTCACATATAATTCAAGGGCATTTTTGTAAAAGGCCATTAAATGTAATATTTAACCATTAGATTATAATTCTTACCATTTACCAATTAATTTCTATCATTTGGTAAATTAAAACATTTATATAATAACGTCGTAATAATTAAACTTGATAATTTTAAATTAGGGTTTCCTTTAGAAAATTAGGGTTTTCTAATTAGGGTTTCTTAACGTTATCAATTAGGGTTTTCTAATTGACCATTAGGGTTCTCTAATTATACGTGTATGATCTAACACGGTCATTCTGATCTCTAACTTCAGCAAATTAGGGTTGTAATAATTAGGGTTTTGTCTGAGTTATCGGTAAAAAATAGTAATTAGGGTTTTCTTCTAATTCACAGCATTACGTGTACCACGATAACTTCATATACGGTGAACTTCATATACTACTCGGTCATTTATCATAAGCGAGTTTAATAATTAGGGTTTCACGGACGCGGTAATATCTTTGTGACCTAAGCGTAGTCGTTTTTTCGATAATATCTGTCGCATACACACGATTACATAATTATTGTCTTTGTAAAATCATTATAATAATAATATAATATTATTATTATCATCTCTTGATCATAATCCCAATTCGGGGTTTGGATCTCATATCGACTTTTCTTTTTCGCATATCGAGTTAAAATACTTGATTTAAATATTACGAACAATTTATATTTATCGTTCACATTACTTAGACACTTATTCTCGTAAAAAAAAAAAAAAATTATCATAAAATTTCTTAATTATTTTATTTAGGAAATCTCGGGTTATTACATTCACCCTCCACTTATAAGGATTAGTCCCCGGAATCACTTGGTTCTAAAACTTCATAAGCATAAATGTACATAGCACGTATAATCATTGCCGTAGACCTCGATCATACTTGATCGAGGCCGATCTTCTTCTATTCTTCATCACTCTAATTAGGCGAAAATTTGATTTACGAAAGAACTCAAAATTTCTTTATAAAATCACTTACTATATATATATATATAGGAAAACATATAAGATATATAAGTGGTTCACATAGCTTTTTGGAGTTACATTTCCCGGTACCCGATGTATCACTGGCCCGTCGTGTTGTAGACCCTCGGAGTTCTTAACGTTGGGGTCTTTGGTTGAGTGTGGTCCTTTGTTTCTCCACATGGTTATGTTTCTGCCTCCATTCCCTCTTTGGGCCAGGTTCCTCACGATGCTCGGTCGATCCGCATATGAAGCATCCATTCTCTTCCTTGAATTGGGGCGGTTGGGAGAGATATGACCCTCTTGCCTTGCTTAAAACACCTTGAACTTACCCTTTAGACACTTTCATGGGAGTGATTCTTTCCATGATTCTTGCCTTTGCTGTTTATCTTTTCTTCACACCTTCTGCTTCTTTGCAGAACATTCCTGAAAAATTCCTCATTCTCTTCTCACCCCTATTCCCTTACTACTTTCCATCTTCACTCTCCTCTGACACCTTACAGTTCTTTTTTCTCTTGTTGTAGAGACTCATGGCCTCGCTCCCTGTTAATTATGATAGCCTTTTCCATGAGTCTTTGCAAAAGTATCTATTCTTGATCTTGCCACCTTATTGTAGAGCCGGGGTTTTAAGCCTTGCTCAAACCTCCTTGCCTTTCTAACCACATACTCACTTGATGTGGAGCAAACCTAGCCAACTCATTAAACTTGGCGGCATACTCATGTAGCAGTCATTTTTTCTGTTTTAACTCCGAATTTTACCTCCATTCTAGGCGCATCTTAACGGAGAGATAGTTTTTTTAAAAATAAATCTTTAAACCTATCCCAAGCAATTTCTTCTTCTCTGCCTTTAGAGTCTTATTTGCCTCCCACCAAAGTTAGCCTCCCTTTTATCATATAAGTGGCAAAAGCGGTCTTTTGCCCTCATCTCTCTAGCAATTATGAGCGCCTTTTCTATTTCGTTCACCCATATGCGGGCTTACAGTGGGGTCGGTGATCCTCTGAACTCTGGTGGTCCTCTTGCTTTGAAGTCTTTGAATTTTGCCAGCGATTATGCAGTTGGTTCCTGCTGCCATTTGGCATTCCACCTTCATGCTTTGAGCCATCATGTTTGCAAAGTTTTGCATCGATTCAAATTGTTGTCCTCCATCATTAATAGATTCTTCTACCCCTTGGTTTGAGTTAACGGATTGGCGGCATTATCGGTTAAATAAAACCATAAATTATACCTTTACATTTTAAACATTATTGCATAAGATTAATGTATTAAACTTCGTTTCATTTCTCAAACTTAGATTCATATTCATTTATCGAATATTTACATATAGCATATCTTTGCTTTAATCAACGGTATCCCTTTGTGACTACTGAAAGTCGGGTTTAAAATTTTGACCAACATAAAGTTGAAAAGCAGTTCATTACTTTTCACACACATTACATAAACACAACATAACCCATACCACTTATTTACTAAGCCTTTCTTCTCGGACATTCATTACGCTCGATGTCCCTCCATTCCTGAATTAAAACATCCACCTTGCTTATAGTTGGGGCAGCGAGGAGATGTATGTCCCTCACACGTATAAATATAACATATCTTCTTCCCTTTCTTCTTATCGGGTTTTCCCAAGTCGGGATCTTCTATCTTTCTTTTCCCTTACCTCTCGGGCTGCACACGAAGTGTTGCTTGAGAGCTCCCATCTGGTCGATTTGGATTTTGAGCTTATCTGCTCTTTCATTGTTTCCAATGATGCTTGGCCTTGATTGAATATTAAGCAACGTCTCTATCTCTCCTGACCTTTCGGTATGTAGCAACCTTGTTCTCGGATCCTGCACCTCGTTGATGCTTGGCGGCTTCACTTTTAGTGTCTGAGTCACTATCATCAAATCCACCATTTACGGATCGATACTACGTTTTCCACTATATAGCCACCTCGTCCGATTTGGGTTCTGGTAAGCTTCTATTTGGTTTTGTTGGCCTTGATATTAGCTCGGGGTATGGATCGATCCTTCTTATTCCACATATCTTTTCCACGGACATCTACATACATAAGTTACCACGATTAGCATATAGTATATATACCTGACAATCAAGAGTTTTATATCGTTGTCTTTTATTTTGTTTGACGATAAATTTATTCAATTCTCATCAGCGCTTATCCTTCTCTGCGAAAGCGCTCCATCCACTTCATGTCGAATCGCAAAAGCGATGCCTAAAGCTGCTCAAGGTATATATCTTGGTGTCTTTGGCTTTTATCTCAACCTTCATTTCATCTACACATCTCTCTCTCTGCTCCAACCTCCTCGTAACTTCGGCTAATTCTATACGTGTTTGGTGGCGGCGTCCTTGTCTTCTTTGTTACGAAATGGGAAATGCGATTACGTACCTCAAGCTTTTCGACTCTAACCAGATTAAGTAAATCGTTCTAACTAACAAATCTCTTATCATCTCCTTTATGCATGTACTCTCTCGCTAGAGTCCATCGTCTCTTGGGTCGAGGAATTGCTACTTTGACTTTAAATCATCCATCCTATGACCCACAATAAGCGAGACAACATTATTCTTAAAATAAAATATATTCATCGGTAAAATGAAGGAATATTTTATTTAGTACAACTAAAACTTGATGGATCTCTTGACTCATCATATCTTATAACTCCTCACGAGTACTTACGTCTCTGGTTCCTTTGAATATTTATCTTATCTTTAGTCCTCCATTCTACTAAGGTTATAACCTTCACGGTTTTCTTCGTCTCTACCTAATCGTTTATAACTTTCGTTATCCATTCTACTTGATAACCAACTTTTGGCGTTTATAACTCCGGATACTTGAAACTGAACTTCGGTGCTTCCCGACTTCAGATACCATTTCTTTCTATAAAATTTGAATAATACAATAGTAATATTACATTCAAACTTAATTTACATACATCAAAGTTTACTTCCAGTGCAGAGACCTTCAAATACATTCCTTACAATACTTGAATAGATACCAATGAAACTATAACCATTAACTTCATAATACACACTTATTCGATCGACTTTCCTTTTCCTTTGTTAGGTGCACAGAGCCTTGGTTTGCTCATACATAATGAAAACATTTAATTTAAGCAAGGATGAGCATTTGAGTGCCCGACAAGTAATAGCAATTATATATATAAAATTTGAAAGAATATAAGTATTCTCTTTACATAACACTTCTACAGCGAATCAAAAGTTGTGAAGTAATCTGTCTTGATAAAAGATTCACATAACAACTCTCTTTCAAATTCTTGAAATGAGGCTCCACCCATGAATAGGGTTTAAGAAACATACTATGAACATTCTTTTCATTTTGAAAAGGTTTAGCGAAAATTCATCATATGCCCGTCATAACTTACGAACGCGGAGGGTGATCGGCCAGTTGTACCTGTGTTGATCATCTTACTACATAACTAGAGCGACATTCATCGCTCATCCTTTGTCCGTAGAAGCGCATAAAAATTTTTCCATTATCGGGATGTTCATACATGCACAGTTCCAAACTTAGAAGGTTTTAATCTTGCTTTCAACAATAATATGTAATTCAACATATATGTATACGGGTAATTGACATGGTATATCAACATGTGAATAAATGCCATGATTATCAGTGGGGACACTTGTATAACCATTTAGAAATCAACTTAACGAGAATATATATACGAGCTAACATGTTGATAATCAAAGCGTACATAATACATGCGGGAATATAATAATTACGAAACTTCTTACTCATGTCCATTGCATAAAGGAAATGCAAAGGTAGGATACTTGCACGATTTCTTTGATTACAAATCTCAACTTAGATCTTATCTCTTTATCACAACCTATCGATAAGCGGGTCATTTGTCCGATTAGAACAATATATCATAACACATAAATCTTCGATTATGGTACATACGTGATTACATATGTCATCACATCGTGATGATCATACTTTTAGTTCACATTCTATACTTTTATACATTTTTCAAATCTCATCCATGTTCTTCTGATGGTCTTTTCTTTTTCTATTATAGGATCAAAAGCGGGTTGTCGGCGTCTGCAAACTGACTTTATCGAATTTCTTGAGTCTAAGACTCTTATTACATACCTCGACATACGTAAATATCGGACATTTTACTTTTAATCATTTTTGAATTTTTCGAAAATTGAAAAATTTAAAATAATTCAAATCATCATCACTCGAGGCTTATAGTGATATAAGCTTTATTATTATGGTTGTTCTTCACCAAATCTGGACTTCATACTTAGGTTCTCTGAGTCGACTAGTTTGGCCAGGATATCACTTTCAAACATCGGATTATAATTATATGACTTAAACATCAAACAATTCTATTATCATTAATAATTAATTAATATTAAATTATTAATGAAATCATTACCAAAATATAAAAGTTATTTATAATAACTTAAACTATTTTAAAACATTTATTTTACCCTTAAATGATTTTTAAAACAATTAAAATCATTTTAAATAATCATCATTAATATATAAATATTAATGTACTATTTATCAAATATTAAAAGTCATTAATTATAACTTAAAATATTTTTAAATCCTTAATATCCTCTTTAAATGATTTTTAAATAAATAAAACCATTTTAAACTATTTATTTAATATAAATATTAAATAAACTTAATATCACAAATCATTAACTAAATATCATTAATATATAATTATTAATGAAATTATCTTCTAAATATTAAAAGTTATATTTTATAACTCAAAATATTTTCTTATACCATAAAATAATTTTTCATGATTTTTCATGAATTAAAACTATTTTAAATCATTTATTTAATATTATAATTAAATAAATAAATACCTTTATATTTCAAAAATATTAAATATTTATGAAATATACTCAAAATAATTAAAAACTATTTTTAGGACTTTAAAATAATTTTTCATAATTTATTTGGTATTTTAATAATTAAAAACTAATTTTTCTAATTTTTAAATTAATTTAGGAAAATAAAATGATAAGCGTCGCTAAAGGCATCTATAGCGACAGAGCAAAATCATATAGGTGTTCTTGAGCTTCATATCGATTGCACAAAGGTCTTAGTTTGGTAGAGCCTTAAATCCGTGATCTAAATGTTTTACGGACTTGCAAAAACTTGATGTTGTAGTACTAATGTAATACTACAACTATATACTCATTTCATGACCAAACAACAACAAATCATGAGATATGATCAATAGAAAACCTTGTCGGGCGTGTTCTTCATGTTTTACGGTTGCCCGAAAACTACAGTCGACAAATTCGGCGACCTTAGTGGTCTTAATGCAGTCGATCTGTATACATGTTATAGGTGTTTTTATCGTCGGGCTATGTAGTACAACTTCTGACTTCGAGAGAACATGATTAAATCAAGTTTCAAGTCTAAACATCAACAATACCAAAGATATAAATCATCAAACTCTCGACAAAACTTGCGTGCCAATTACGGGTTTCGAAATTTTTAAAAGCGATCGTCTGAGGCTACTTTGGATCTTTATATCTTTCATTACGAGTTTGATCTAAGTGATCTATTGATTCGGGTTGTAGATAACATGTAATACTACAACTCTATTACATATAAGGCATATAACAACAACGGATCCAGCGAGAAAGAAGTAGGTCGAATGTGACCTCAACAAGCTGTTCTTGAACATTTACGGAAAACCGAAAGTTCTTGGCGATTCGATCGATAATAGTTTGACCATAAATAACTTCTAATCTACAGCGAGATATGACCATGATTCCTTTTGCGAATAAAGACAACATACCGGGCTACACATAACAAGCTTTAAACATCAAAAACTCTTAACGGGGATGGGATCTACGACCTCGACATTACGTTGTCGAACACAAAATGAAAATTTCAGTTTTAAAGATCTTCAAATCAAGAGCTTACGAATGTTATGGAATCAACATCAAAGCAACCCGGATCATCCTTAGACACTATAATCAACATGTTTTAACATTTAAACATAACATCTAACACCAAAAGTTTAAGAAAAATCAAGCTAGGGTTTATACCTTTTTAAGCTTTGATTACGATTTTTGAGCTCTTGATTTGTTTATTGGTGTGAATGGGGCTTGTTTATAGGCGATATAATGAGAGAATTTAAATAGGTTTAAGCTTGGGAGAATGAAGCTAAGTGCTTGGGTATAAATAGGCCAAAATGGTGCATTTCTCTCTTGAATCCATAAAATAATGCATGAAATGATTATAATGGTGATTGATGGTAATACTACATTACATAGGTAATTTCTAGATGGATTGGTAGGATTTTGTGGACAAGTGGTAGCAATAAGACATAAATAATGCATTTTCCTTTTTCTTTAATTTAAAAAAATAATTTTAAATACCTTGGATGCTAAAGTGGGATGATTCCCTTGTTTGAGAGGCGATAGCATGTAGGGTAAGTATGTTGGGCATCCTTGTTGCAAGATCCTATCAACAATGTAAGTAATAATACACTAAAATGACAAAAAAGGTATTTTGGTCATTTCACATATAATTCAAGGGCATTTTTGTAAAAGGCCATTAAATGTAATATTTAACCATTAGATTATAATTCTTACCATTTACCAATTAATTTCTATCATTTGGTAAATTAAAACATTTATATAATAACATAAGTAATTAAACTTGATAATTTTAAATTAGGGTTTCCTTTAGAAAATTAGGGTTTTCTAATTAGGGTTTCTTAACGTTATCAATTAGGGTTTTCTAATTGACCATTAGGGTTCTCTAATTATACGTGTATGATCTAACACGGTCATTCGATCTCTAACTTCAATGGAATTAGGGTTGTAATAATTAGGGTTTGTCTGTTATCGGTAAAATAGTAATTAGGGTTTTTCTTCTAATTACAGCATTACGTGTACCACGATAACTTCATATACGATGTGAACTTCATATACTACTCGGTCATTTATCATAACGAGTTTTAATAATTAGGTTTTCACGACGCGGTAATATCTTTGTGACCTAAGCGTAGTCGTTGCTCGATAATATATCATCGCATACACACGATACATAATTATTGTCTTTGTAAAATCATTATAATAATAATATAATATTATTATTATCATCTCTTGATCATAATCCCAATTCGGGTTTGGATCTCATATCGACTTCTCTTTTCGCATATCAAGTTAAAATACTTGATTTAAATATTACGAACAATTTATATTTATCGTTCACATATTTAGACACTTATTCTCGTCATTAAAAAAAAAAATTTATCGTAAATTTCTTAATTATTTTATTTAGGAAATCTCGGGTTATTACATTCACCTCCTCCCGCACTTAAAGCACGCGAACTTACCCTTTAGACACTCGCCAGAGTGATTCTTTCCATGATTCTTGCAATCGCACCGCCTCGCTTTCTTCACACCTTCCTTCTTTCACTTGAACATTCCTCGAAAATTCCTCATTCTCTTCTCACCCCTATTCCTACTACTACTTTCCATCTTCACCGCTCCTCCGACACCCACAGTTCTTTTTCTCCTTGTCGTGAGAGACTCATGGCCTCGCTCCCTGTTCAAATATGATAGCCTTTTCCATGAGTCTTTGCAAAAAGTATCTATTTGCATCTTGCCACCTTATCAGTAGAGCCGGGGTTTTAAGCCTGCTCAAACCTCCTTGCCTTTCTAGCTTCAGACTCACTTGATGTGGAGCAAACCTAGCCAACTCATTAAACTTGGCGGCATACTCATAATACTATGTTTTCCTGTTTTAACTCCAGGAATTTTACCTCCATTCTAGACTGCATACTAACAGAGAGATAGTTTTCGAAAAATAAATCTTTAAACCTATCCCAAGCAATTTCTTCTTCTCCTGCCCGAGTCTTATTTGCCTCCCACCAAAAGTTAGCCTCCCTTTTTATCATATAAGTGGCAAAGCGGTCTTTTGCCCCTCATCTACTCTAGCAATTATGAACGCCTTTTCTATTTCGTTCACCCATGTCTGGGCTTCTGTAGGGTCAGCTGATCCTCCGAACTCTGGTGGTCCCATCTTTGCTTTGAAGTCTTTGAATTTTGCCAAACGATTGTCCAGTTGGTTCCTCGCACCATTCCACCGCTTCATAGCTTTGAGCCATCATGTTTGCAAAGTTTTGCATCGATTAAATTGTTTGTCCTCCATCATTAATAGATTCTTCTACCCCTTGGTTTCGAGTTCGATTGATTGGCGGCATTATCCGGTTAAATAAAACCATAAATTATATCTTTACATTTTAAACATTATTGCATAAGATTAATGTATTAAACTCGTTTCATTCCTCAAACTTAGATTCATATTCATTTATCGAATATTTACATAGCACATACTGCTTTAATCAACAACTATCCCTTTGTGACTACTAAAGTCGGGATTTAAAATTTTGACCAACATAAAGTTGAAAACAGTTCATTACTTTTCACACACATTACATAAACACAACATAACCCATACCACTTATTTACTAAGCCTTTCTTCTCGGACATTCATTCGCTCGATGTCCCTCCATTCCACAATTAAGACATCCACCTTGCTTATAGTTGGGGCAACGAGGAGATGTATGTCCCTCACAGCCGCAAATATATCATATCTTCTTCCCTTTCTTCTTATCAGATTTTCCCAAGTTAGGATCTTCTATCTTTCTTTTCCCTTACCTCTCGTCAGCATTACGAAGTGTTGCTTGAGGCTCCCATCCGTCAATTTGGATTTTGAGCTTATCCTGCTTCTTTCATTGTTTCCAAAGAATGCTTGACGAATTGAATATTAAGCAACGTCTCTATCTCCATGACCTTTCGGTATAGCAACCTTTGTTCTCGGATCCTGCACTTTCGTTGATGCTTGAGCAGCTTCAACTTTAGTGTCTGAATCACTATCTGTCAAATCCACCATTTCTGGATCTGATACTACGTTTTCCACGATAGCCACCTCATCCGATTTGGGTTCCTGGTAAGCTTCTATTTCAGGTGTTGGCCTCGATATTAGCTAGGGGTATGGATCTGATACTTCTTATTCCACATATCTTTTCCACCAGACATCTACATACATAAGTTACCCTGATTAGCATGTAGTATATATACACAGCAATCAAGAGTTCTATATACGTTGTCTCTTATTTTGTTTGACGATGAATTTATTCAATCCATCTCTATAAACACATCAACGCCTATCTTTCTCTGCCGAAAGGCAGCTCCATCCACTTCGTATCGAATCGCATAAAGGCGATGTCTAAAGCCTGCTCCAAGGTATATATCTTGGTGTCTTTGGCTTCTATCTCAACCTTCAACTGTCCTATCTGTATCTCCCTCTACTCCAACCTCTCTCGTAGCTCGGCTAACTCCATCTGTGTTTGGTGAGCAGCGTCCTTGTACTGCTGTTCCAAAATCTGGAGAGTACGATTCTGTACCTCCGCCTGCTCAGCTCTAACCCTTAAGTCGTCGTTCCTAACTATCAAATCTCTTATCATCTCACTGTCTGTGTACTCCTCGCTAGAGTCCATCGTCTCTTTGGGTCAAGGATTACTATTTTGACTTTTCGTCATCCATCCTATGACCACAATAAGCGAGACAACATCATTATCGAAATAAAATATATTCATCATTAAAATGAAGGAATATTTTATTTAGTACCACTAAAACTTCGATGAATCTCTTCAACTCATCATATCCTATAACTTCTCACCGTGAGTACTTCGCCTCATGGTTCAATTGAATATCTATCTTACTTTCGGTCCTCCATACTACTAAGGTTATAATTCTTCACCGAGTTCTTCGCTCACCGAATATCTATCTTAACTTTCGTTATCCATTATACTAAGGTTATAACCTAGGTTTCGCACTCTAACGCTTATAACCTATGACTTTGATACCAACCTGTGACGCCCTAAATCCGGTGTACTTGAAACCAACTTCGGTTCTTCACGATACCATTTCTATAAAATTTGAATAATACAATAGTAATATTACATTCAAACTTAATTTACATACATCAAAGTTTACTTCCTAGGTACGAGACCTTCAAATACATTCCTTACAATACTTGAATAGATACCAATGAAACTATAACCATTTGATACACACTTATTCGATCAGCTTTCCTTTTCCTTTGTTCGTTTTGAGCCTTGAAAGTTGCTCATATATATATCGAAAACATTTAATTTAAGCAAGGGTGAGCATTTGAGTGCCCAAAGAAGTAATAGCAATTATATATATAGTTTGAAAGAATATAAGCATTCTCTTTACATAACACTTCTACAACGAATCAAAAGTTGTGAAGTAATCAGTCTTGATAAAAGATTCACATAACAACTCTCTTTCAAATTCTTGAAATGAGGCTCCACCCATGAATAGGGTTTAAGAAACATACTATGAACATTCTTTTCATTTTCGAAAGGTTTAACAGAAATTCATCCATGAAATCGTCATAACTTACGGAGCGCGGAGAGGTTATCGACCCAGTTGTACCTGTATTGATCAATACTACATAACTAGAACGACATTCATCGCTCATCCTTTGTCCGTCAAGACGCATAAAAATTTTCCCATTATCGGGATGTTCATACATGCACGGTTCCAAACCCAAGGTTTTAATCTTGCTCAACAATAATATGTAATTCAACATATATGTATACGGGTAATTGACATGGTATATCAACATGTGAATAAATGCCATGATTATCCAAGTGGGGACACTTGTATAACCATTTAGAAATCAACTTAACAGAATATATATCTGAGCTAACATGTTGATAATCGAAGCGTACATAATCTGTACAGGAATATAATAATTCTGAAACTTCTTACTCATGTCCATTGCATAAAGGAAATGCAAAGGTAGGATACTTGCCTGATTTGCTGATTACAAATCTCAACTTAGATCTTATCTCTTTATCACAACCTATCAATAAACAGGTCATTTGTCCGATTAGAACAATATATCATAACACATAGTACTGTCAGTTATGGTCAGCACATAATCGCAGTGATCATATTTTTAGTTCACATTCTATACTTTTATACATTTTTCAAATATCTCATCCATGTTCTTACAGTAGTCTTTTCTTTCTATTATAGGATCCGAAGCGGGTTGTTGGCGGCATCAAACGACTTTATCGGTGTATTTATCTTGAGTCTAAGACTCTTTATTCTATACCTCAACATCTCGTAATTATCGGACATTTTACTTTTAATTATTTTCAATTTTTCCGAAAATTGAAAATTTTAAAATAATTCAAATCATTACCAAGGCTTATAGTGATATAAGCTTGTTATTATGGTTGTTCTTCACCAAATCTCGGACTTCATAACTTAGGTTCTCTATCAAGACTAGTTTGACCGGATAGCACTTTCAAACATCGGAATTATAATTATATGACTTAAACATCAAACAATTCTATTATCATTAATAATTAATTAATATTAAATTATTAATGAAATCATTGCTAAAATATAAAAAGTTATTTATAATAACTTAAACTATTTTTAAAACATTTATTTTACCCTTAAATGATTTTTTAAAACAATTAGAATCATTTTTAAATAATCATCATTAATATATAAATATTAATGTACTATTTATCCAAATATTAAAAGTCATTAATTATAACTTAAAATATTTTTAAATCCTTAATATCCTCTTTAAATGATTTTTAAATAAATAAAACCATTTTAAAACTATTTATTTAATATAAATATTAAATAAACTTAATATCACAAATCATTAACTAAATATCATTAATATATAATTATTAATGAAATTATCTTCTAAATATTAAAAGTTATATTTTATAACTCAAAATATTTTCTTATACCATAAAATAATTTTTCATGATTTTTCATGAATTAAAACTATTTTTAAATCATTTATTTAATATTATAATTAAATAAATAAATACCTTTTATATTTCAAAAATATTAAATATTTATGAAATATACTCAAAATAATTAAAAACTATTTTTCAGACTTTAAAATAATTTTTCATAATTTATTTAGTATTTTTAATAATTAAAACTAATTTTTCTAATTTTTAAATTAATTTCCGAAAATAAAATGTTAATCTGTCGCTAGTTAGGCATCTATAGCGACATAACCGTCGCTATAGGTGTTCTTGAGCTTCATGTCAGTGCACAAAGGTACTAGTTTGACCGAGCTTTAAATCCATGATCTAAGTGTTTTCTGGACTTGCAAAAACTTCAATGTTGTAGTACTAATGTAATACTACAACTATATACTCATTTCATGGCCAAACAACAACAAATCTGTGAGATATAATCAATAGAAAACCTTGTCAGACGTGTTCTTCATGTTTCTGGGTTGCCCAGAAAATTCTGGTCAACACCGGTCAACGACCTTAGTGGTCTTATTCTGGTCGATCTGTACATGTTATAGGTGTTTTATACGTCGGGCTATGTAGTACAACTTATAGAGAACATGATTAAATCAAGTTTCAAGTCTAAACATTAACAATACCAAAGATATAAATCATCAAACTCTCTGACAAAACTTGCATGCCAATTCTGGGTTTTCCAGAATTTTAAAACTGATCGTGCAGGCTACTTTGGATCTTTATATCTTTCATTCTGAGTTTGATCTAAGTGATCTATTGATTCCAGGTTGTAGATAACATGTAATACTACAACTCTATTACATATAAGACATATAACAACACCAGATCCAACAGAAAGAGGCCGGTCAAATGTGACCTCAACAACTGTTCTTGAACATTTCTGGGAAACCCAGAAATGTTCTTGAAAGCAGTCAATAATAGTTCGACCATAAATAACTTCTAATCTACAATGATATGACCATGATTCCTTTTGCGAATAAAGACAACATACCAAAGGCTACATATATAAGCAAGCTTTAAACATCAAAAACTCTTAACAGGATGGGATCTACAGCCTCTGACATTCGTTGTCAGAACACAAAAATGAAAATTTCCAGATTTTAAAGATCTTCGATCCGAGCTTCTGAATGTTATGGAATCAACATCAAGCAACCCAGATCATCCTTAGACACTATAATCAACATGTTTTAACATTTAAACATAACATCTAACACCAAAAAGTTTAAGAAAATCAAGCTAGGGTTTATACCTTTCTAAGCTTTGATTCTGATTTTTGGCTACTGATTTGTTATTGGTGTGAATGGGGCTTGTTTATGGACCGATATAATGAGAGAATTTCAGAGGTTTAATCATTGGGAGAATGAAGCTAAGTGCTTGGGTATAAATAGGCCAAAATGTTGCATTTCTCTCTCTTGAATCCATAAATTAATGCATGAATTGATTCTAGTGGTCGATTGATGGTAATACTACGTACCCATAGGTAATTTCTAGAGGATTGGCCGGATTTTGTGGACAAGTGGTAGCAATAAGACATAAATAATGCATTTTCCTTTCCTTTAATTTAAAAAAAATAATTTTAAATACCTTGGATGCTAAAGTGGGATGATTCCTTGTTTGAGAGCCGATAGCATGTAGGTAGGTATGTTGGGCATCCTTGTTGCAAGATCCTATCAACAATGTAAGTAATAATACACTAAAATGACAAAAGGGTATTTTGGTCATTTCACATATAATTCAAGGGCATTTTTGTAAAAGGCCATTAAATGTAATATTTAACCATTAGATTATAATTCTTACCATTTACCAATTAATTTCTACCATTTGGTAAATTAAAACATTTATATAATAAATGCGTATTAATTAAACCCTAAAATTTTAAATTAGGGTTTCCTTTAGAAAATTAGGGTTTTTCTAATTAGGGTTTCTTAACGTTATCAATTAGGGTTTTCTAATTGACCATTAGGGTTCTCTAATTATCTGTATGCGATCTAACACACTATTACGGCTTTCTAACTTCAACCGATTAGGGGTTGTAATAATTAGGGTTTGTCTAGTTATCGGTAAAAAATAGTAATTAGGTTTTTCTTCTAATTACAGAGCATTCGTGTACACAGAAACCTTATATACGGTAACTTCATATACTACTCGGTCATTTATCATAACCGAGTTTAATAATTAGGGTTTCACAAAGACGGTAATATGCTTATGACCTAATTCGTTGTCGTCATTTCAATAATAATATCGTTCAAGCGTATACAAAGACATAATTATTGTATCAGAAATCATTATAATAATAATATAATATTATTATTATCATCTCTTGATCATAATCCCAATTCGTGGTTTGGATCTCATATCTCGACTTCTCTTTCGCATATCAAGTTAAAATACTTGATTTAAATATTCGAACAATTTATATTTATCGTTCACATATTTAGACACTTATTCTCGCATTAAATAAAAAAAAAAATTTATACGTAAATTTCTTATTTATTTTATTTAGGAAATCTCGGTTATTACAAAGACGAAAACGTAAAGAAAGCTATAAAGCGATCAACCACCACTTAAGTAAACTCTGTGTGGGACAAGATATATATATATATATATATATATATATATATATATATATATATATATATATATATATATATATGACAATAAACGCACTGGATGTAAAATCCAGTGCTCATCGAATGTAGTCCAACCACAATTCATATATATAAGTATATATATATATATATAAAAGTGAATAAACGCACTTTGATCAAGTCTAGGCTCATCGAACCAAGTCTAACCACAGCTCATATATATAAATATATATATATATATATATATAAAAGCGAGTAAACGCATCTGCATCAAGTCTAGGCTCATTGAACAAAGTTCACACACGCTAATATATATAAATGTAAATATATATATATATATATATATATATATATATATATATTAAAAGTAAGTAAACGCTCTGCATCAAGTTCAGGCTCAATCGAGGCATAACTCGATAATGTTGGTCAATATATATAAATATATATATATATATATATATATATATATATATATATATATATATATATATATATATATATATCTGATCGAATGAAACCACGAACCGAAGTCCGGGTAAAAGCAAGCAACACGACTCTCAACGTGTAGAAGGGTGTGTGCACAAATAAAGAGAAAGACTCTAAAAAAATGTGAGAAGGCTTACAAACGATCGCTAAACAAGGCTTCTATATCTTTAGAGTGGGTAAACACTGGCTTTTGTGGGTACAAAAGAGGCTATATATGAGCTCATAAGTGTTTAAAAGTGGGAAAATACACTGTATGGCGAATGCAGAGAAAATTGTGCATGGTTTCCCCGTCTTTTTCTCTTAGAAAATCAAAGACCCCAAGCCCTTTATTTATAGGCATATATGAGCTGCACTGCTACCCGAGCCAAGCACATGTATAGACAGAGAGGGAAACCCGGGTTGGCCCAGTTTGTCGGGTCGGTCGCCTCAAAGTACGTGTAATCGAGGCAATCAGAATGTCCACTCGGATTTTCAAGTGCAATCCGCATCCGCTTGAGTTATACAGACCTATTTCGGACCACCATTTTTTGAGAGTCGATGCGATGGCATGGGATTAGAGTTTGTGCGAAGTCTTTGAAGATGGGACGATGCCCTCCGGTCTTCAAGCTTCAACTTTTATCCGTTACCCCGCACAATAATCACTCGGGATTAGTTAGCGTTGTGGGACATCGATGCGTAGAGATGTGACGTGGCATCGCCTTGGTCGATGATGATATATTGCCCTTACCGGCAGTTATCACCGGTTGGGCGATAAGCGATGTTGCTCACTTCACCGGATTGACCGATGCAATTGTTGAAGGTCCTCATTATCATCTTTGAGGTGTGCCTGTCTTCCCGATGTTATTGTCGGGTTGGTAAAGTGCATCTCATTGTGAGCGCCGAGATTGAAGCTGGTCGCATTTAAAACAAGCATTTCCGGGGTTATCTCCAAAATCGCTTTCCTTGGGGTTATCACCAAGGTTGGTGGCTATTCCCATGGTTGGGACCGAGGACCGGATACCTCGGGTTATCTCTCGAGATTAATCGGTCTTCTCCATTGTGTGTTTTGTGTTGTATCTCGCATGCCTCGGGGTTACATCCGAGGTTGGATTTGTTACTCCTGCATGATTCGGGTTGATCTTTGAACTTTCGGTAGTATCCGGCATGGATTTGGATTGTCTTTCGTGGTTCTCTTAAAAGATTTAATCTATCATCCTGCAATGTTAGTGGTGATGTGGTACGTAAAATTTCGAAAGTGTCTACAATGCCAAGATTTCTATTTAGGAGAAGCCTAGTTAATTCCATCTCTTATGGATTGGTGTTGCTCTTTCAAGGTATGACCGCAGCTTAGATGGTTGCCGAATCTCCTATTTGGGAGGAGTTCAGGTAATTCCATCCCTTTGGTCCAAGCCAAATGAAATGTAGTGTATTGAAGAATGATCCCAATACCAACTCGACAAGGGTTTGTGTTTTGGTAAGGTGATATCGCACCATGGATGGTCGCCACGCATCTCTATTGAAGAGGAGATCATGTCTCTGCATAGTTCAACTCGTGTAAGAGGTTCAACATTTATATGGCGTAAATGGTGTAGGAATGTTTTTGGTTGTTTTTTTGTAAGGGTAGAAATGTTTTTGTTGTTTTTGTTTTATTGCGACCGCCATATGAAATGGTTGCCTACGTACTCTATTGAAGAGGAGATTAGGTCGACGTGAGTTCGCCTCGTGTATAAAATAAAAAGCATAATCCCATGTGCGCAGTCGAGTCGGGAGGAGAAAGTTTAATCCTAGGTTGAGGATAAACGGCAGGTATGAGATGTTTGATCCTAGGTATGGGTAGCCAAACTGCAAGTGTGAGAGGTTCAATCCGTGGTGGGATGACCTAAGTTGTAGGAACGCAAAGGATAAAGCCAGGCTGCTGGCTTTGAAATGTAGGTTTCCCTGAGCGGCAAAGTGTAAGAAAGTTGTAGGTGGTAATGGGTTAAAGAACCAGAATGACTGGTGACCTGATGATTCTGCATCAAGGTGTTTACGAATTACTTCAGACATAATATCGTTTCATGGCATCTGAGTTGATGAGTTGTGGAAATTAATCACCGTCCATTTCTTGTAATCTGAGAGCGCCCCCTGTCAATACTTCTTTGACAACAAACGGGCCTTCCCAGTTAGGAGCGAATTTTCCCTTACATTTATCTTGGTTGTCAAGGATTTTCTTCAAAACCAAGTCATGTTGTTTAAACTGCCATAGCCAAAATTTTTTGTTGTAGGATCTGGCGATCCTTTGTTGATATAACTGACCATGGAAGATAGCCGCGGTTGGCCTTTCGTCTATCAGAGACAATTGGTGATACCTGTCTTGTACCCATTGGTCTTCATCCAGCTGAGCGTCTATCAACACTCTGAGGGATTCCATTTAAACTTCTATGGGGAGTACTGCTTCCATCCCATAGGTTAATGCATAGGGGGTTGCCCCCCAGTGGAAGTACGCATTGAGGTTCTATAGGCTAACAAAGTCAGAGGCAATAGGTCAGGCCAATCTTTATGGTTGGCAGACATCTTTTGCATAATCTTATTGATGTTTTTGTTAGCCGCTTCAATAGCACCGTTCATCTTCGGACGATAGATGACAGAGTTAAGATGTTTGATGTGGAACTTACTGCATAATTCCTCCATCATTTTGTTGTTGAGGTTCTTGGCATTGTCTGACACAATCAACCTCTGGTTGTCCATATCGACAAACGACATTGTTTCTAAAGAAAGCAATGATGACTTCTTTAGTAACCCCGGGTAGAGGTCGCTTTCTACCCACTTGGTGAAGTAGTCGATCATGGTGAAGATAAATTGGTGACTATTATCGCTTTTTAGGCCCGATGGGCCCGATAACGCCCATTCCCCACATTGAGAAGGGCCAAGGTGAACTCATATTGTGGAGTTCCCGTGAGGGCGGTATAGCATTCCCATGAATCGCAATCGATAGCATCTCCCACGTGGTAATTGCAATCGCTTTGAGAGATAGCCAATGTGTCTCGCCCCGAGGACTTTCTTGACAAGGAGGGGCCACTCATGGGGGGCCACAGACTCACGCCATGGATTTCATCCATAAGCCTTTGGGCTTGATCTTTGTATAAACATCCGAGGAGACCTAGTCCCAGATCTCTTTGTAGAGCGATCTCCACTCGTGTAGAACTTCATAGCAAGTTGATGGATCCACCTTTTCTCAAAGGGCTCGCCACGTGTGTGTAGATCCATCTCACGATATATCCTTGATATGTCGATACCAAGGAGGTTGGATGGGAGGTAGCTCATCCGATACTTATCCAACATAATTCCATAGGTCAGCCTTGTTCAGATAATTGTGACGCTTGGCAAGTGTTCTTGTCCGATATGCGAATCAAGGAGGCCAAAGTTGTTTGATGCGTCCAAAAGTCATTCCTATTATGAGGAATGTGTAGAAAGGAGATTTCTTCAACTCCAAAACCATCTCAGAAACTCCGCCACGGTAAGGCAAAGAAATGTAGTTCCTTGGTTTGATAGATTCCGGCGGATTGTTTGATTACCAACTCAATCTCCAAAGACAAGAAATCACCTCGATGCCCATTGAACGGCAACTTTTAGCCCCATGAGACACCTTTCATACCCGGCCATATTGTTGGTGTTTACAAACTATAATTTGACGGCGAATCGAATATCGCTTCCTCTCGCATGTGTACTAGAACTACTCCACCCCGTAACCTTCCATATTAACAACTCCATCAAAATACATCTTCCATGATTGGTGCGATCGTATCGATGGTGTTGTTGCATCCGCATTACTCCTTCATTGGGGAAATATGTTTCCAAGGGTTTGAAATCCCCGGTTATGACGGCCATTGATCCGCAATTCTTGACCTTTGATGGACTTTTTGAGTCACATATACGATGTCAAATTATTGTAGGATCAACCGCCATCCGGACACATGATGTAATTTAACATAGGTTTGTTGAACACGTGCTTGAGAGGATCCACGCGGATACGAGATGGGTCAGGTGACCATGGAGGTAATGTTGTAACCTCATGGAAGCCCATGCTAAAGCACAACACGCCTTTTTCGATCGAGTGTACTTGTGTCATCACCAAACCTTTTGCTAAGGTAATAGATAGCTCGTTTTCGCCTCTATCGTCCTTTCGTCTCTCAAAGATGCGTTCTATGGCATTGTCACTTATGGACAAGTGCATAAACAGGGGAACATCATCCCTGGGTGGCACCAAAATGGGAGCTTTGACTAGCTGTTTCTTGATTGTAAGGAAGGCATTTTGACACTCATCATTCTATTTCATTGAGCAGTTCTTCCTTAATAGCTTAAAGATTGGCTCACAGGTTGCTGTGAGTTGGGAGATAAACCTGCTAATGAAGTTGATTCTTCCCAATAATCCACGTATTTCCTTCTTTGTCTGAGGAATGGGCATTTCGGTGATGACTTTGATTTTGGCAGGATCCAGCTCAATCCCTTTGTGGCTGACTAGAAATCCTAGCAACTTTCCCGATTTAACGCCAAAGGCGCACTTGGCTGGATTCAACTTCAAGTTATACTTACGTAAGTTGTTGAATAAGTTTCTGAGATGGTCTATATGGTCATCCTCCTTCCAGGACTTGACAATGATGTCATCCACATAGATCTCGATCTCTTTATGCATTAAGTTGTGGAAAAAAGCCATCATATCTCATTGATAGGTGGCCCCGGCATTGATGAGGCCGAATGACAACCATCAATAGGAAAAAGTTCCCCAAGGAGTGATGAAAGCAGTGTTCTCACGATCTTCCTCAGCAACCATGATCTGATGATACCCCACAAAGCAATCAGCAAAGGAGTACATGTCGACACGCAAAGATTGTCAATGAGAATGTGGATAAATGGTACGGGAAAGCTATCTTTTAAGCAAGATTTGTTCAAGTCCCGGTAATCCACGCAAACTCGCACCTTCCCTCCAGGTTTAGGTACGGGTACAATGTTGGATATCCACTCAGGATATGTAGACACCATTATGATGCTACTTTGAAATTGTTTCACAATTTCTTCTTTCACCTTTAAACTCCATTCGTGTTTTAATCGCCTAAGCTTTTTGCTTGACCGCTTAAATCCTCTTTAATGGGCAAAAGCGATGAAGGACAATGTCAAGTGGATAAACCTACCATGTCTTCATGAGAGACCATGCAAACACATCCTGAATTGGGTTAATAGCGTAATCCATGTCATTCCGCTGGTTTGGGGTAAGGTCCGAACCAACTGGATTAACTTAGGGCTTTCAAGGTTCCAGATTGAAAGAAGTGGTTTGATCAAGGTTGGGTTTGGGTTTGTCTTTGACCCATTCTTGAATTTCTGAGGCACCTCAATGTCATCCTCAGTATATCCATTAAGGTTTAATTCATCTCTACATCAAAGGTACAATCCTTCCGGAGAAGAGGCACCAGACGGCAGCAAGTACAAGCACATCTAAATTTAGAGTCCCAAAACAAAATATGCTTTCACTTATTATATATGAAATGTGTTGATCATACACATGTGTTAGCATATATCGGAAAAATAAACCGCTAATACCAGAGAAAAAGTAAGCGCTATTATATCTACAGGTAGAAAAGAGTTCGCGCTGCTTTACCGCTGACGACCAATGCAAGGAATGATGTTCCAATTGGCAAAGGGCAAAGTCCGGTGGACCTCAAAGGATGGAGGGATTGTCATCATCCTCCTATCCCGAATGATGGCCCTTACGTCTGGGCAATCATCGCTCTGGGTGTATTTGTTGGTATGTTCATCATGAACGATGATGCGATAATTACATCATCTCAGATGACGTCTTGCTTGATTCTTCGCTCTCTTCTTCCATCATGCGGGATTGGAACAAAGATTTCTTTTCCTTTCACCCACACGGCTATTGGGACATAACATAGCCATTATATTGGTGGCACCTTTACTTGGGAGGTTGTGCGGCACTCGAGTTTAAAGGCAAAGATAAACGTCATATGGTTGAAGTGATGGAATCACTGATGTTTATGGGGATTCATGACTAGAACTCGAAGAATAGCCTAGCCCAATTTATTCCAAATGCACAGTTTGTTTAATTGGGTACTTGATACTCGGAAATCTTTACCCAACCCTTGTCCCTTTTTATAACCCAACGACATCATCATTTCTTGAGTGGCCGACATTACCTCGGAAAATCTTGGGTTCAGTAATGGTGCTCCAATAGCATGGTATTGGTGTTGCTTATTTCAAAGAATGAAAACCCAATTGGGTTCCACATCCGCATTGGCATTGATGAATGGCATGTCTCCGTACGAGGAATCTCCTGTTCAATTGATCGTGACCGTGCTATTGTTGATAATGTATTTCAACTGTTGGTGAAGAGTAGAGGGGATTGCCCCAGCCATATGAATCCATGGTCGTCCCAAGAGTAGGTTGTATCTCGAATCTATCTTGAGCACATGGAAAGATACGCAGAATGTGTGAGGACCAATTTCGATTGGCAGCTCAATTACTCCGACAAAATTTCACCGGGCTCCATCAAAAGCTTTGATGATAGTATGGCTACTCTAAATTTGATTGAGATTAATGTTCATCTTCACCAAGGTAGCATATGGGCAGATATTCAAAGAGGAACCTCCATCTATTAAGACTCCTGCTACCATATATCCGGAGGACAAGACCGCAATGTACAATGGCTTGCAATGACCGGTTCCTTCGGGTGGTATGTCATCATCAGAGAAGGATATCACATTGTTGTTGAAAATGTGATCGACGGATGTTGAAACTTTTCTCAGATCCACCGATGTCGGAGATAGGCTTCTTCTAAAACCTTTAACAAGACCTTCCGGTGATTCTCGGTTAGGACCAAGTCCAAAATTGATATTTGTTGTGGAGCTTTTTCAAGCTTAAAACCACCGTAGCTTCATTATGACCCACGGTGAGAGAATTCTTCAATCTTCTCATGGGTATTTTCCCTTTGATTTGGTGGTAGGCTTCATCACCCGCTGGTGAAGATACAAAGGATTTTCCTTTGACACTATAGCGATTGTATGTGAGGTGGATCCTTCACCTTCTCCATAATTCCACTAATTGTGTTCAAGCTAACAATAGGATATTGTGCTCGCATTTGAAGTTGATTGGCTCGAGCCGCCACTTTCAAAGGATTGTTGCCTCCCTGAGTTGAATTGTTGGCGCTTGTGAGTAATGTATTAATCCCATCAGGCCAAAGTGGATATGATCACTACCACACTTTTCCACTTAGTAGGGCATGCATTCTCACTTGCACGTAACACGTGAGATCGTCACCAAGCATAGGACACCACCGCTGATTAGATTTTGAATAAGGTGGCGAGTGCCCAAAGATTCTTCCGTCTTGTGACCACGAGATCGGGAGTGATATTGACATACCCATCGAGTTGTATCTCCCTCGAATCTGGGGTGATTGGAGGTAGAAGGAACCGATCCTTCCTTCATTGATTAACATATGAAGGATTTCCTCCATAGGTTGGCCCCAAATAGGTGAATTTTCTTTGTCATGAAATCCCGATCGCTTTGGCATTTGCTCTCTTTATCACTTTATCTTCCAAAGATTTCATTTTCTAAAAGTGACGAGGGAATATTCATGACAATAGGTAGAGACCGGCATGCCTTTATCGATTAACTGACGAGTCACTTGATGTCGATAAGTCACCCGGGCCCGCCAATTGTTCAATTTGCTTGCAGAGAGATTTCATCTTTCATTCCATTTTGAACTGGAACTTGGTATAATCCCATCTGTAATCACCGTCTTTGATGGTCTGGGAAGAATCATAGCTAAAATTGGAACTCTGTCCATTGCTCAAATTAATCATGTTGACCTCTTCTTCTTTGTGTTGAGGAAGAGGGTTGTCTTGTACGTGAGGCTGATCTGGTTTGATAACCACGATCTCTCCATTGTCTATCAGGTCCTGGATCTTGTGTTTTAAGGCCCAATAATCCTGAGTATCATGTCTAGGTGCCCCGGCATGATAAGCACATTTCCTAGCAGCATTGAAACCCCGTCCATTTGGGCTGGCTGGTGGAAGAAGATGTGTAATTTTCTTCTGTGTTGTCAGATGATTTAAGATGTTCTCGAGGGTATCCCCTAAGGGTGTAAACACTCGAGGGTGTTTGACTTCTCCACCTTTTGGTATTGGAGGGTTCGTAGACTGTGCTGGAAAGGGAGTGTAGTTTCTCCTTTGAATAGGCATGTTCTGATTGCCTTTTTGCCCCATGTAGTATCAAGGAAACATCTTCCTCTTTCTTTTTATGGACCCTCCGGGGGTTGTTCCCATAATTTCCAGATTGATGTGATCAAGAATGACTTTGAGTGCAATTTAGGTCTTGAATTTTCCTTTGACTTCAATCCCATCTCAAACCATCTCCCATGTTTGCCCATTTTAGAAAATAGTTTGCCGATGCCGCTAAAACTCTCTCATAGAAAGGAGCTTCAGATGTTCATGAAAGTCATGACCATCTCCTCGATTCTCGCTATGGAAGGACTAACTTGGGCGTACCAAAGGCTCTCCACCTATGAGCATACTCTCCGAAAGACTCGTTAGATCTGCTTTCTTGATCTTGGTAATTTGATACCGATCAGAGCCATCCGAGTTTGAAAGTCAGATTGATTGAGGAAAGCATGTGCTAGCTCTTCTCACTATGGATTTTGGAGTTGTCTAATCCTCAGATACCACGAAACTAAGCCCTCCGCTTAGACTTTTTTGGAACAATTGCATTCTTAGCTTTTCGCCCTCTCCGCCAGATAAGATCCAAGTTCTCCAATAAACACTTTTAAATGTGTGTAAGATCTCCTAACCGTCATATTTTTTCAAAGTCGAGTTTTAAATTTTTCTCAGATAATGAACCCAGTGAAAAATACACAGATCAAAGATATGAAACACTTCCGTGTGTCCAATTCCTTGATAATGCGCCAAGGGTCTCTTCCATTTGAGGACTTTCTTTTGATTTCACCAAAGTCTCGGATCTCCGATTGGGATGGGCGAAGATCATGAGTTTTGTTGGTCGATCCAACTCGTGGTTCGTAATGGTAATGACCGCATTCCTCCTTGTGTGGAGGATTCAATATGTACGGGTATTTTCCGACCTCGTAGAGAGTAGTGTAATTCTTTGAGTAGAAACAACCAAATCTATAATTTGTTTGCTTAATTCGTCGAATTCTTTGCGAGAAACTGGATTAAGTTCAGTCTGGTTGGATGACGACATGATTGACTGTAGGCATGTTGCCTTTTTGGACTTTGAACGGGTAGTAGGTCCGATTGATTCCCTGCGAAAGGCTTGCATAGTTTAGTCTTTAGGGAATGTATATAATAACATGCTATGTGATGTGTCCATTTTAGGAATTTTCATCCTACAAAACGGATGTCAGCTATTTTTTAGCATGTTAAATATGTATGTGTACACATTTCTTCATATTTCTCATTACATTAAGATAGATATGGAATGTAAGTACAAGTAATTTGAAATGAGAGCATGAAGAGACTTTCCTCCATTTTGGGTTTATCAGAGGCTGACCTATCTTAGGTTACTCTCACGGCATTTTGGCATGAAGGTTCCCAAATCATCGCAATCTACTTGATGGGAAGTTAATCTGGTCTTTCAACTGGAGCGAATTTGGGTGGTGCCTTTCCTGAGCCTCAGAGAATTAGTCTTCGCACGAGTCCAGTAATCAAACAACGATGGGATAGCCTCCTGGTGGAGGGACCACACAACATACATTCACATACATCGCGTCTCACCATATGAAAATGATGACATGTGCGAAGCACTAATATCACAAGTAGATATGGTGCGAAGCACTAATATCACAAGAGGATATGGTACGAAGCACTACTATCACAAGCAGTTATGGTGCGAAGCACTAAGTGCAATAAGGAAATGCATTCGTACACACTCATCAAATGTAAATGCAACATCCACACACAAGCAGTTAACAGTTTTGAAAAGATTATAATAGCGGCTTAAGTCCTCTTACTGGAGTCCCCAGCAGAGTCACCACCTGTCGATGTCGGGATTTTTGGATGTCCCTTTCCGTTACTTATTCTTTGGTCTTCTCATTTTAGGTGAGATTTGTTTGAAAAAATAAGTGAAAAAGGTCTGACATGTATAATGTCGACGATGGATTGTTAAGAGTCGCCAGTTGGTTTTTAAATGGTTGTACCAACACAACCGAGAAAAGGTTTGCACATTGACCCAAAGATGTGACATCATAAACGGGCCTGGGTGAAACCGAGATTCATTAAGGTCCGGGGACTTGGTTATGCGAGGGGAAGGTGTTATGCACTTCGACATCCGTGTTACCACTTAAGACCGCCTCTTTTCAAGAAACTCGTTATCCTAATGTGTGTGTGTGTGGGTCAATGTGCTATTATTTGGAAGTAGTGCGAGGCCTCGTTCGAACCTATATACACAGGGTTTGAATTTATGTAAAAATTTAGTTTTTAGCAAGATATAGCAATAATGTTTTATAAAAAAGGTTTTTCAAACCCTGATGCTCAATAGTAATTAAGACCTTTTACACTCCCATTTTATTAAGTGTTCGGCTTAATTGATTTTATTTGACAGATGCGAGGCATCCGTAAGAAAATAATGTACAAAATATTGCCGACTTCCTCGTGGGTATTGAAACCATCTGAGGAAATTCAGACACCGCAGAATAATTTACAAGTTGCTTACTACTGAAAATGTCCATCACGGGAACCGAATCTAGATCCAATAGGCTGAACCTGTGATCACATGATTTCTAGGCGCACAAGATACCGCAATTTGTATGAAAGAAGTAAGCAGGTATATATATAAAAGTTGTAAATATATATATACAGACAGGATCACCAACCACGAAGCACCTCCATGGAGGATCAAAAAAGTAAATAAAGTTGTAAAAAGCTATCAATCGCCACGGAGGAAACTCCAGGCAGGACAAAACATAAATAAAGCTATAAATACGGTCAACCATACCGAAGGAAACTCTAGGCGGACATGTAATGCAAATAAAGTCAGAAAAGCAATCAATCGCCACGAAGAAAACTCCAGCAGATTTAAAATATATATATATATATATATATATATATATATATATATACACTTATATATTAACTCGTGGTCAACTCTATTCGATGAGCCCGGATTTTACATCCGGCATGCTTATTCAACATATATATATATATATATATATATATATATATATATATATATATATATATATATATGAATCGTGGTCGAACTCGCTCGATGAGCCCGGATTTTACATCCTAGACGCTTTATTGCTTTTATATATATATATATATATATATATATATATATATATATATATATATATATATAAATCGAAATGAAGCCATGGACCAAGTCCTGCAAAAGCAAGCAACACGACTCTCAATGTGTAGTAAGGGTGTAAAAGTAAGATGAAGAGAAAGACTTAAAGTGTGTGAGAAGGCTTACAAACCGATCGCTAAAGAAGACTTTTATATCTTTAAAGTGGGTAAACACCTTGACTTTTGTAGGTACAAAAGGGCTATATATGAGCTCACAGGTTTAAAAAGGGAAAGTACACTGCATGGGGTTAGTGCAGAGCAAATTAAGCGTGGCTTCTCGCTTATTTCTCTTGCAAAATGGGCAGCCCAAGCCCTCTATTTATAGGCATTTTAGCATAGTGTACCAGTGAGGCAACCCGAGTGGGCTCGGGTTTTTCAGTCAAGTCATCTTGAAGTACATGCACCTAGGCAATCAGAATGTCCACTCGAACTTTCGTAAGTGCAATCCGCATCCGCTTGAGGTATACAGGATCTATTTCTGACCTCCGCTGTCGAGAGTTGTACGATGGCATGGGATTAGAGTTTGTACGGTCATTGAAGATGGGACGATGCCCTCCCGGTCTTCAAGCTTCAACTTTCATCTATTACCCCGCATAATAGTAACTCGTGATTGGTTAGTCTTGTGGGACATCGCTATGTAGAGACGGACGTGGCATTGTGTTGACGAGATGATCGATGTAGCCCTCACCGGCAGTGTTATCACGGATTAATGATAAAGTAGACGTTGCTCGACTTCACTTGATATTGGATCGCTGCAATTGTTGAAGGTCTTCATTGTCATCTTTGAGGTGTGCCTGCCTTCCGATGTTATTGCTGAAGTTGGTGCGATGTATCTCGCCAGAGCACCGAGATTGAAGCCGGTCGCATTTGAAACAAGCATTTCCAGGGTTATCGTCGAACTCGCATTCCTTTGGGTTATCACCAAGGTTGGTGGCTATTCCCATGGTTGGGATCGAGACCGGATACCTTTTGGTTATCTCCGAGATTAATCGGTCTTTCCTCCGGTGTGTTCCTAAGATTGATCTACATGCCTCGGGGTTACATCCGAGGTTGGATTTGTTACTCCCAGAGTGATCTGGGGTTGATGCTGAACTTCCGATAGTATCCGGTATGGATTTGGATTGTCTTTCAGGGTTCTCTCTTAAAAGACGAATCTATCCTCCTGCAATGTTAGTGACAGTGGTACAGAAAATTTCGAGTGTCTACAATCCTTATGCACAATTATTAATTAAACGAACATATGAAGAACTAGAATCATACCCTTGAAGTTTTGAGCTTCCTCAGGTACAATTTCACTTCCAATCTTTTCGCGTTCAACTTGAATCCACCGAGTTTGGTTCCTTCCTTTGATCAATGTTAGCCACCCAAATGTTTGGCCTCTAAAGGTGATCCACCAAGGAAGAAGAAAGATTGAAGAATATGGGTATTTGGCTAAACCCTAGTTTTTCTATCTCTCAAAGAAAAAAGTGTACTCTCCAACAATTGGAATCACGTCACTTGATATCTGATATAAAACTCCTCTTATAAAGATATCAGTTAACACTTCTAATCTAATTAGAAAATAGGGTATTATTTAATTAATTAAATTACTTTAATTAATTAAGCTCCTTAATCTTATTAGGGATAATTAATTAAACTCTTTTAATTAACTTGTCTCATAATCTTACTAGGAATAAATGTGACACCCCCAAATCCTGGTACTTCATTTCCTCAAGATTTGGTGTTCACTTAATCAAAACATTCATTTCTAACTACCCAATCATAATAGAATTGAATAATAAAAGAAAACCTGCCCATACAGGATTAAACATAAATAAAAATCTCCCAGGTTATCTAACCTTTAATTACAAACATTCAAATGCAAAAAATTAAATAAACTTCATTACAATCTTTAAATCAAAGTCTGATAATAAAACTATCAAAACTATTACAAGTCTTCATCACTTGTACATTTTTCCCTTCCCTTTGCTAGTAGTAGGTTCATTGACCTTCTCAACCTTAGCTGCAATAAGTATTTAATATGCAAGAGTGAGCAAACAAGGCCCACTTGAAATAAGAACGAATAACTTTACAACATTACAATCTTTGCCAGAAATAGGCTCCATAGAACTGAATGATAGGTTCTATTAATATTTTTAAACATACTACTGAGGGTCTAATGACCACGAATCATGTCCACAGTTATAAGTAATCTTTCAACTTTAACTTTAACAGTCATAAGACTATAAGGATTCCACGTACTTAGGGGGATCAACCCTTCGTACAATGTATTGTGCACAACCATTTCAACGCTAAGCGTAAACCTCTATTAAAAGAGTTTTTCATCTCAGTATTTAGAATACAAGTCCGCACCAAAGTAAGTTTGGTTTGGATACATTACAGGGTAATTTAGAATTCAACGGTAATCAACTAAGGATTAGTTGATTACAAAAGAAATAATTGTATGCTATTGAATAATCATAACTGAATTGATAATTGTAAATTAACATCATACTTTAGGAATAATCTAATAGCATAAGCATTGAATAATAATATCATAATTTTTCTTTGAACAATATTAATTCAAAGTTATTGAGAATTGGATTCCAAACATGCATAATGAATAGTAATTTGAACGATAGAGTTGTTCAACACTAGAATATGAAAAATATAGCAATTTCATGCTAAATAACAAGTTAAATATTAAAGAAACTTGCTCAATACTAAATATAGGACTTAGAATACTTGCATCCCTATGAACAATTAGATACAAGAGCTTTCTAAATAATAAACCATCTAGCTCTACGAAAGTGCAGAGTTAGCCATTTGTGTAATTGCAATTGAATTCAAAACAATAGTGTACTCAACAAAACCAAACTCGCATAATGAAGTTTTTGAGTTAGAGAACTTGCCTTTTGCACAAGCTAACCCTTACCACTTGAATCTCAATACCCTATATATATGTCATCATGACATAATTAGTCATTACCAACATTTTATATCTATATAAACAAATATATACATCATGTAGGTTAAATTACCAATTCACATAATCAAACTACGTTAATACTAATTAACCCTTGATAACATGCTCATTCATAGTTTAATACTACTTAAATCATCATTTAGCAGTCCTATTATTAACACATAACATTTATTTTTAAAATTTGTGTAACAAACTAAAACTGTCAGAACCTTTCGCTAACTTTCATTGTCATGCATTTCACGATTTACACTGTGGCCTTACATATTGGCCATTGCCTTGAGTGATGATGCTACGCGAGACTCGAACCAACTATCAAGGCCATAGAATAGGTAATTATGGCTGTGCACAAGGAGAACAATATCACTTTGGGCGCGCCAAGGCGCCAAACTCCAGAACTTTCTGCCCAAATTTCAAGAATATGAAAAAAGCCAAATTGGCCTACAAGCTCCAATCTAACAAACTAATTAACATGTAATACACATATAGACTTCATATAAACATAATTTTGATACTCTTAACATGTTTTTACACATATAATAACATAAACACCAACATTACAACACCCAATTTTACTGTTTTTGACAAAAACTCCATTTTTGATATTTTTAATGAAAATCATCACTGTAACTTTGTTTTTCAATCAAAACAGTAAATTCAAAATATCATAGTTATGATTATACATTCTCTATCAAATTCAAAAGTCAATTTATCAATTTAACAACTAATAAAACCTTAATTTTTACTTTAAACTAAGCCATATTCATATATATTCATATAAACACTGTAATATGGTTTTCCTCACAATTACATACATACATGACTTAATTTCCTATAATCATATATAAACTCATGAACAACTTTTTACAAACAATTATCATACAAAGTTATATATATATATATATATATATATATATATATATATATATATATATATATCAACAATTCATATTGTTAAAATTATTTTACAGAGACTTTTTGGAAGAAGAAGAAAACTAAACTTTTAAAGAAAAAGATTAAGCTCCTACCTTTGCTTAAGAAGATGATACCCTTCCCTTTTGATCAAGAACCTTCTTTTCCCAATTCCTTTATCAAAACCTGTTAGGATTTTTCTCAATTCTCTCTAGAGTTTTCTTCTTCTCTCACTTTTTCTTTTTCTGATATTTTCTTTCTCTAGTCTATCTTACGTACTAGAATTATAACGTATAAGATATAATATATATTAATTATATAATATAAATATAGATATAATGATATCATTTATGTAAGTTTTAAAAATCAAAAGCCATAAGGCTTGTTTGGCTAAGCTAATAAAAATAACTCTTTAATCCTTACACTTTGTTTGGTAAATCTAACTAAAACAAATGAATTAATCTTTATACCTTGTTTGATAAAATACTATTAGATTAAAGACTTAATATGCATTAAGACTTGTTTGGTCAAAACTAAATTAAACTCCTTTAATTTATTTTAATAACTCCTTTATAGCAAGGTTATTTGTCACACTTCTAAAAATTAAATAATCAATTTAATCAATTCAAATACTAATTTATTAAATTACTTTAACACATAAATCATTCCCACATAATTATAATTTTCTTTATAATTATAAATTTATTTAACCAACTAACACCTTATTTTAATCCCAATTCCAATTAAAATATTATAATTCATTAAATCATTATTAGCTCTCTAACTTAATTATTAAATTAAATTAAAATATAATCTCATAACAATTAATTTTCTTAGCTCCTTAATTATTTTCAACAAATAATTAACTAATCCACATCAACTCAAATTGAACAATTATTTATTCAAAACTAAACATATCCATCAAATACTTATATAAATCATAAATATTTAATATTATAATTTAAAATTATGGAATGTTACATCATTTCCTCCTTACAAGGATTCTGTCCTCAGAATCATAATTCAAACAAATCATTCGTTACATTCTTCCCTACTTACAAAGATTTTGTCCCCAGAATCGAAGACACAGATTAAACAAACAACTCAGGGTACTCTTTCAACATTTTCTCTTCGAGTTCCCACGTAGCTTCTTCAGCGTTGTGGTTCCTCCATATCACCTTCACAGAAGGTATAACTTTATTCCTGAGCACTTGTTCTTTCATGTCGACTATCTGGATAGGAACCTCTTCATAAGACAAATCTTTCTCGAACTGCAACGGTTCGTACTCGATCACATGTTTGTAGTCGGGTTTATATGGTCGTAACACCGAAATGTGAAAAACATTGTGAATGTTTTTCAACTCTGGAGGTAGAGCTACCTCATAAGCCACTTCTCCCACTCTTCGTAGCACTTCAAAGGGCCCAATAAACCTCGGGCTTAGCTTTCCCTTTTTACCGAAATGAATTTTTCCCTTCCAGGGAGAAACTTTTAGGAATACAAAAGTTCCTACGTCGAATGCACAATCTTATCTGTGTTGATCAGCATACTTTTACATCATCTTGAGTTGCGCTACCAATCTTGTCTGATGAGTTTGACAACGTCGTCGCGTTTGTTGTACCAGTTTCGGTCCTAACGATTGGCGTTCACCGACTTCATCCCAAAGATAGTGGAGTTACGCACTTTTCGTCCGTCTGATGCCTCGTATATGGTGGCATGCCGATGCTCGCGTGGTAACTGTTGTTGTAAGCAAATTCCACCAACGGTAAATGTTCTTCCCAGCTTCCTTTAAAGTCCATGACACATGCTCTCAGCATATCTTCCAATGTCTGAATTGTTCATTCGCTTTGGCCATCTGTTTGTGGATGATAAGCCGTACTCATTCGCAACTGTGTCCCCATGCATTCTTGTAGTCTTTTCCAGAAATTTGACGTAAATCGCGGATCTCTATCGGACACAATTGATACTGGCACTCCATGCCTCAAAACGATCTCTTTAATGTACAATCTTGCCAACTAATTAAGATTGACTCTAATCTTTATTGGTAAAAAGTGCGTTGATTTCGTCAGTCTGTCCACTATCACCCAAATCGCATCGCATCCCCTCTAAGTAGTTGGAAGACCCACCACAAAATCCATCGTGATGTGTTCCCACTTCCATTCCGGTATTTCCAACGGTTGGAGTAATCTACTGGGTCTTTGATGTTCGGCTTTTACTCTTTGACATGTCAAGCATTTCGCTACGCATTCTGCAACGTCCCTTTTCATATTCGGCCACCAAAAATGTTGGCCCAAATCTTGATACATTTTCGTGCTTCCTGGATGAATTGAATATCTTGAGCTATGAGCTTCGGTCAGAATTTCTTCTTTCAGCTCTGGTGTTGCTGGAACCCAGATTCTTACCTCAAACCGTAGTAGTCCTTCGGTATCGATCATGTATTTTACATCACTACCCTCAATCAAATTCTCTTTGATTTTCCCACTCTTCATCTTGTAGTTGAGCATCCTTCACTTTGTCCACTAAAGTTGGACCGGCTTCTATCTAGAATAATTGTTAAATCGATCCTTTTGGAAATTTGATTTCCAACTCCAGTTTGTCATTCTTTGAAATGAGCTCCTCCTGAGTTGTTATCGGCATCAACTTCTCCCGACCTTTCACCTTTAAAGCATCTTCCCACCACATTCGCTTTGCGCGGATGATAAAAGATTTCACAATCATAATCTTTTATCAATTCCATCCACCTTCTTTGATGCATGTTCAAATCCTTCTAAGTGAAAATATACTTTAGACTTTTGTGGTCTGTGTAGATCTCACATTTCTCTCCATAAAGATAATGTCTCCATATCTTTAGAGCAAATACAACTGCAGCCAATTCCAAATCATGAGTCGAATACCCTTTCTCATAATCCTTCAGTTGTCTTGATGCATACGCAATAACTTTGTTGTTCTGCATAAGAACACAGCCCATTCCTTTGTGTGAGGCATCACTATACACCACAAAATTTCCTGTATTATCTGGTATTGCTAACACAGGTGCCACAATTAACTTCTTCTTCAAATCTTGGGAACTCTCTTCACATTTCTCCATCCAAACGAATTTTACAGCTTTCCTTGTCAAATTTGTTAGCGGAGTGGGTATCTTAGAAAAATCTTGAATAAATCTTCTATAATAACCAGTTAGTCCCAAGAAACTTCTCACTTCTGATGGTGTTCTTGGTTGTTCCCAATTGATCACAGCTTCCACTTTTGATGGATCCACTGAAATCCCATCTTTGTCAATCACATGCCCCAAAAATTGTACACGGTCGAGCCAAAATTCGCACTTAGAGAATTTTGCATACAACTTTTCCTTTCTTAGTGTTTCCAATGTCAAACGTAAGTGTTCCACGTGTTCTTCTTGAGTTTTGGAATACACTTAGAATGTAAATCGATGAATACCACTACAAACTTGTCTAAGAATGGTTTAAACACCTATTCATCAAATCCATGAATGCGTGAAGAAGTGCATTGGTTAAACCAAAAGACATCACCGAAAACTTCGTAATGTCCATACCAGAGTTACGAATGTCGTTAAGTGGTATATCCTCCTTCCTCACTTTCAACTGGTGATACCCACTTCTCAAATCTATTTTGAAAAGTATTTAGCACCCTTCAATTGGTCAAACAAGTCATCTATTCTTGGCAGCGGGTATTTGTTTTAATAGTGACTTTGTTTAACTCCCTGTAATCAATGCAAAGACGCATTGATCCATCCTTCTTCTTCACGAATAAAACTGGTGCTCCCCACGTCGATACGCTTGGTTGAATATATTTCTTGTCCAACAGCTCTTGCAATTGTATTCATCGGTTCCTTCATTTCTCTGAGCCATTCTATACTGGGGCCTTCGATATTGGTCTTTGTTCCCAAGCTAAAGTCGAACACGAACTCAATTTCTCTGTCAGACGGAAGTCCTGGCAAATCCTCTGAAAACACATCTTCAAATTCCCTCACCACTGGTATTTCTTCTAGTTTCACACCCTTCTTCTGAGTATCGACTATGTAAGCTAAATAGCCCACACAACCTTGACTCAACAATTTCTTGGCTCATGATAAATCGTCATTTCATTTCATTTGTCTAGGCAACTTGCTACCATAAAATACTCCCTTTGACAGAGTCATAAGGTTTATACACTTCTTTTGACAATCAATTACCACTCCATATTTGAATAGCCAATCCATTCCTAAAATAACATCAAACTCTCCAAGTCTAATCGGAATCAAATCTACCAACAAGATATTCTTCTTAATGTTCACCCTACAATTCTTGTATACTAATCTAACAGGGATTACTTCCTTATTCGCAATTTCTATGTTCAAAGGAAAATTCAGTTCTTCTCTAGGTAATTCTAACCTCTTAGCAAATTAATCAGATATAAACGAACAAGTAGCACCCGAATCAAATAATACATAAGCATTTATATCATTGATTGGGATAATACCTGACACCACATCTTTTGATTGCCTGACATCTTGCATGATCGTGTTTAAGGTTACGTTTGTGGGTTTATTTGATGATGCAGGTCCTATAATGGCCCATATACCTCCATTGTTACCTCCATTGCTTCTGGTAGTCACTCCATCCTTCTTCTTAGGGAATTCACGAGCAAAGTGATCCTTGGATCCACACGTGAAGCACACATTCTTCTTTGGTTTAGTGCAATTTGGGGCGATGTGACCCTCCTGGCCACAATTGAAGCAAAATCGTTTCCCCATCAAGCACGCACCCTTGTGAAACTTCCCGCATGTCGCACATGCTTCAAACTTTTTGTTTTATTGGTTTCCAGTACCCATGTTTCCATTCCACTTCCTTTTTAAACTGTTGTTGTTTCCACCACCACCACCTCCATTCTTAATCTCATTCTCATTCTTCTTTTGTTCATGTTTGAACTTTGTCACTGCCTCGCCTCCACCTTCAGCGAGTACTGCCTTCTCCATCACTGATGTAAACGTCTTCAATTGGAGCAGAAACCTTCTTTGTACCCGGGGCTTCATCCTGTTCAAATCTCTTCGCCTTACGCTCGTCTGTGCTGACCTGATATGATGCAAACCTCGCCAATTCGTTGAATTTTGTGGCATACTCAGATACAGTCATCGTTCCCTGCTTTAATTCAAAAAACTGCACTTCTAACTGACTCTTCGAACTCTCCGGAAAATAGGTCTCAAAGAACAACTCCTTGAACCTATCCCAGGTCATCACTCCTGGCCCTTCCCGAGTTTTATTGGCCTGCCACCAATAACTAGCTTCTGCTTTCAACATGAATGTTGTGAAAGCAGTCTTCTGGTCATCCCCTACCCTAGCGACATCGAACACCTTTTCTATCTCCATAATCTAGGTTTATGCTTCGACTGGATTCATGGACCCACAGAATTAAGGTAGTCCAACTGCCTAGAAATCCTTAAACGTTGTACCATGGTTTTGTGGTTGATTCTGTAACGCTCCTGTCAGTAGTGTCACTAATTGTTGAACGGGGTTACCGTCAACATTATCGTTATTGTTTCTTCAGTGGTTCTCTGTCGTGGTGGTTGACGTCTAGGAGGCATTTTCTGTTAAAATACATTCATTAGATTATTATTCAACTCTTTTAAGAAATTTATACTTAACTTGTCTCCAACAAGAATTAACCACATAACACTTTTACTAAAGTAACAACTTTTATTTATTCATAACCTTTTTGAAAACATAAAATAATAGCATCTCTCCTATCTATATTACTTTTCTGAACTACAAAAGTTTTAGGACAACATCATAGACATATCTCATAGGTTGCATAACACTTGGGATTTACCATTTATTTAACCTTTCATTCATCATATAACAACTACGATGTTCTATTACGATACTTCTTAGCCCTATCACGTTCTTCCTCCATGACACGAAACATTGTTCTGCGATCTAATACGAATGATGGCAGCGTCTCGAACTGAATCGGATATCTCATGACCCGATCTTGAGCTCGATTAATTGCGGTGTTAAATACTTTATCCATCTCTTCCATCTTCATCCTCTTCGCCTGTGAGTTCCTTACTGCTCTTCCAGTTCGTTGAAAAGCTTCCTCGTATGCATCTTCAGCTCTCGCCCTATTGGTAGCTTCTTCCTTCAGCTTGTTCTTCAGTTCAGCAACCACCTCGATCAATTGTTCTTTTTCTCCTTCGGTCTGTACTAGTTTCTCCTCGGCATTTGTCAGTCATTCTTCACGATCCTGGATCTCGCCGTCTTTTTGTGTCATTGCAGTCTATTGTTCAGCTATTATCTCCTGTAACTCCTCAACTGTATCCTAAAGTTCCACGTTACGGTCATAGACTTCATCGTACATACGAGCAGCCATCGAGGTTAGTGGAGTCTCCTCGTCCTCGTCCTCGTCCTCGTCATCATCATCCTCCTGTGGCAACTCAACGGGATCCTCCTCGTCCGTCTCCACATCGTCATCCTCATCTTCAACTCATCGTGACCAAGGAAATGACTCCCGTGGCGATGTTGTTCCCAAACTACACGAATGTCATGAGGCTCCTCCTCAATAGGCATTTGAGGTCCCTCCTCCCTAGCCTGACTGGATTCTCCGACATTAGTCATCCTGACAACAAAGTTTTAAAGTTTTAATTATTAATCATTTATACTTGACACTCACGAGTACATAAACTATAAACACATAAGCACATAAGTGTTTTATTACTTCTTCCTTAAAACTCGATAAGAGTTATCTCCACTATCTTTTCAAAGGTTACTTCCTAAGGCTTTTCCCCACCTAAGGTTCATAACCTAAAGCTTTGATACCAACTTGTGACACCCCCAAATCCTGGTACTTCATTTCCTCAAGATTTAGTGTTTACTTAATCAAAACATTCATTTCGAACTACCCAATCATAATAGAATTGAATAATAAAAGAAAACCTGCCCATACAGGATTAAACTTAAATAAAAATCTCCCAGGTTATCTATCCTTTAATTACAAACATTCAAATGCAGAAAATTAAATAAACTTCATTACAATCTTTAAATCAAAGTCTGATAATAAAACTATCAAAACTATTACAAGTCTTCGTCACTTGTACATTTTTCCCTTCCCTTTGCTAGTAGTAGGTTCATTGACCTTCTCAACCTTAGCTGCAATAAGTACTTAATATGCAAGAGTGATCAAACAAGGCCCACTTGTAATAAGAACGAATAACTTTACAACATTACAATCTTTGCCAGAAATAGGCTCCATAGAACTGAATGATAGGTTCTATTAATATTTTTAAACATTCTACTGACGGTCTAATGACCACGAATCATGTCCACAGTTATAAGTAATCCTTCAACTTTAACTTTAACAGTCATAAGACTATAAGGACTCCACGTACTAAGGGGGATCAACCCTTCGTACAATGTATAGTGCACAACCACTACAACGCTAAGCGTAAACCTCTATTAAAAGAGTTTTTCATCTCAGTATTTATAATACAAGTCTGCACCAAAGTAAGTTTGGTTTGGATACATTACAGGATAATTTAGAATTCAACAGTAATCAACTAAGGATTAGTTTATTACAAAAGAAATAATTGTATGCTATGGAATAATCATAACTAAATTGATAATTGTAAATTTACATCATGCTTTAGGAATAATCTAATAGCATAAGCATTGAATAATCATATCATAATTTTTCTTTGAACAATATTAATTCAAAGTTATTGAGAATTGGATACCAAGCATGCATAATGAATAGTAATTTGAACGATAGAGTTGTTCAACACTAGAATATAAAAAATATAGCAATTTCATGCTAAATAACAAGTTACATATTAAAGAAACTTGCTCAATACTAAATATACGGCTTAGAATACTTGCATTCCTATGAACAATTAGATACAAGAGCTTTCTCAATAATAAACCATCTAGCTCTACAAAAGTGCAGAGTTAGTCATTTGTGTAATTGCAATTGAATTCAAAACAATAGTGTACTCAACAAAACCAAACTCGCATAATGAAGTTTTTGAGTTAGAGAACTTGCCTTTTGCACAAGCTAACCCTTACCACTTGAATCTCAATACCCTATATATATGTCATCATGACATAATTAGTCATTACCAACATTTTATATCTATATAAACAAATATATACATCATGTAGGTTAAATTACCAATTCACATAATCAAACTACGTTAATACTAATTAACCCTTGATAACATGCTCATTCATAGTTTAATACTACTGAAATCATCATTTAGCAGTCCTATTATTAACACATAACATTTATTTTTAAAATTTGTGTAACAAACTAAAAGCTATCGGAACCTTACCTTTAACTTTCATGACTACACATCCACGATTTACAACAGGTTACATCAATTTATTGTATTGGTAATCTGGGTGATGCTAGCGAGACTCGTACTAACTATTAGCACTTTGCGGCGTGGTGAATCGAAACAAGGCTTCTTTGGATCAATTGCTTATACAACTCAGAACTTCTGGCGCCCGACCCCCGACCAACGATAAAAAAAGCCAAATTATTTCAAGCTCCAATCTAACAAACTAATTAACATGTAATACACATATAGACTTCATATAAAAATAATTTCGATACTCTTAACATGTTTTTACACATATAATAACATAAACATCAACATTACAACACCCAATTTCACTGTTTTTGACAAAAACTCTATTTTTGATATTTTTAATGAAAATCATCACTGTAACTTTATTTTTTCAATCAAAACAGTAAATTCAAAATATCATAGTTATGATTATACATACTCTATCAAATTCAAAAGTCAATTTATCAATTTAACAACTAATAAACCTTAATTTTTACTTTAAACTAAGCTATATTCATATAAACACTGTAATATGGTTTTCCTCACAATTACATACATACATGACTTAATTTCCCTATAATCATATATAAACTCATGAACAACCTTTTACAAACAATTATCATACGAGTTATATATATATATATATATATATATATATATATATATATATATATATATATATATATATATATATATATATATCAACAATTCATATTGTTAAAATTATTTTACAGAGACTTTTTGGAAGAAGAAGAAAACTAAACTTTTAAAGAAAACGATTAAGCTCCTACCTTTGATTAAGAAGATGATACCCTTCCCTTTTGATCGAGAACCTTCTTTTCCCAATTCCTTTATCAAAACCTCAAGTAGATTTTCTCTCAATTCTCTCTAGAGTTTTCTTCTTCTCTCACTTTTTCTTCTTCTGATATTTTCTTTCTCTAGTCTATCTTACGTACTACAATTATAACGTATAAGATATAATATATATTAATTATATAATATAAATATAGATATAATGATATCAGTTATGTAAGTTTTGAAAATCAAAAGCCATAAGGCTTGTTTGGCTAAGCTAATAAAAATAACTCTTTAATCCTTACACCTTGTTTGGTAAATCTAACTAAAACAAATGGATTAATCCTTATACCTTGTTTGATAAAATACTATTAAATTAAAGACTTAATATGCATTAAGACTTGTTTGGTCAAAACTAAATTAAACTCCTTTAATTTATTTTAATAACTTCTTTATAGCAAGGTTATTTGTCACACTTCTAATAAATTAAATAATCAATTTAATCAATTCAAATACTAATTTATTAAATTACTTTAACACATAAATCATTCTTGTGACGCCCCCAAAATAGGTATACATCACCCATCTTGAGTCGCCAGATGCATGGTACAGAATTCAAATACAACTTAATAATATAATTGTCGTGTACAATACGACAAAACATAAACTGTGAGTTTGAATACAAATATTATCTACTAGAGAGTATACAAACTCAAAAGGAGTCCTCATTACAATTATTATCACACTATTTCACAGAATAGTGAGGACTACTAATGCATCATCTAGGATCATCACTCTGTTCCTCGATTAGTCCCAGCTACATTCTCATTTCTTGAAGAATAAAGTGAAAGAAAGGGTGAGCTTAACTAGCCCAAGAAGAAATATTATGACTAAGATAATGCGTAATAAATTATCATTAGCCTTAAAACAAAGGTTAAACCGATACAATATAACAAACATCAAGTTTAATCTGCAATGAACAAGCAATCCATTAAAAGAGTCAAGTAGAGAATAAAATCTACTATCTTTTATGATTTAAAAGGTTTTTCATCACTTTTATCATTGGGACTCAAACTTAATAAATAATCCACATCATCGAATCACCCCTGCACTATGGCCAGGATATTCTTTAGTATCACGACCACAATTATCCATGCACTACGGGCCAAAGATAATTGTGTTTTCATCAACGGTCCTGATCATGACATAAAATAATTCATCTTTGCACCCTTGGCCGAAGAGAATCCATAGCCATAATCATACCAAAAACTGTCCATCAATGCATTACGGCCCAATGAGGACTTTTTCCATATCATTTGTAACATTACGGTCATGATTATACCGAATAATCCCTAGTCATAATCATACCAAGTCCATCTATGCACTATAGGCCATAGATGACTTTCAACATAATATAGGCATGAGGATGCTGACAATGATATAGGAATTCAATAAAAACAAGTTCAAGAATTAAATTATCCAGGAACTAATAACGTCCAAATTGTCAACATGATACTTCTTTGTAGAGTAAAATTCAAGAATGCTCAGAAGAATATTTCCATGAAAAGATACTAGATGAAGCGCAAATATCAAGGATATTCCACTAATTTTATAGAGTATAGAAGTTAAAACTTTAACCAACTGAGTATAATAAAGAATGGAATAACAAAAGAAATCAAGATGCATGCGGTATTGCATAGATGTGTTATTCCAACGAATAATAATTAATCTTAACCCGGTCGGTGTGTACGCACCGGCGGATATTCCAATGTAATAATAAAGAATGGAATAACAATGAAATCACCATGCATGCGGTACTTGTGATGACAAGGTTATTCCAACATAATAATAAAGATGAGAACCAGTCCTGCCAAGGAAAAGCGCATGCGGATATGATATTCTAACGAGAATAATAAAGATTTAAACCGAGTCCAAATAGAAACGCACGCATGTGATATTCCAACGAATAATAAAGAATGGAATAACAATAGAATTTCACCATGTATGCGGTACTTTGCATAGACAAAGTTATTCCAAATAATAATAAATAATGGAATAATAGAAGAATTTCACCAAGTATAGGGTGATCACAGATACGAAAGTTATTCCAATGAATAATAAAGAATGGAATAACAGAAGTTCTCTTCATGAATACAAAAGAAATAATACCCCTTACGAGTACAACAAATAATATCCCCTACCTTAAGAAGAAGAGTACTGGATATAGAAGTAGTGAAGTAACAGAACACTTTTCTTCTTTCTCTCTAGAGTTTCAATGAATTCGTAAGAAATAATGAAGGAATGAGCTTCTATTTATAGAAAGATGGACTGCATAGTAACTAACTCATGAACGGTCCAGATTGATTTACTTTAATCTGACGGTCCATATTCAAAGCAAAATCTTTTAAATAAAATATAATATATTCTATTTATAATCTAATAAAACGAATACCTTTATAAAAAATTTTACTATACAAACACTATGCAGGCACTATGCAAACACTATGTATAATAAAATATAATATATTCTAATTATTATCTAATAAAATGTAAAAACTTTATAAAAGTATTATGTTTTATATAAAAAGATTTTACTATGCAAAACCTTTATCTACGAGCCTGCGAAGTACAATCTTGCAATACTATGCATAATAAAATATAATATATTCTATTTATAGAATAACTTTATAAAAGTATTCATTTTATTACATTAATAATACCAATAAAACAAAACTGAGTGACTTATCACATAAGCATCAATAATCAATACCGTGTGCTACTATGCAACCACGCGTATTACTATACTTTTAACACCGGGTGTTTCAACAATTAACGGTAAAACTTCCGTCGTTATTTTCATAAAAATATTTTTGTCGTTTTTTCATTCCGACAATAATTCCGTTGTGGGGTCCACCAATGATTGTACCGTCGTACAGATATTCCCCGACAAAAAGAATATTCCCCGACCAATCGAATATTATATAACAACTTGTATACTTTGCAAAATTTATAAATACTACCTACAACTATAATATTATATCAATCCACACCATAATATTTAAAAAATATTTCGAGAAAATTAAATCTCTATTCATAAAATCTGGGGTCTCATAATCTCCCCTCCTTATGAAATTTCGCCCTCAAAATTTACGTACGTACCTGGTATGCTGAACAGGTGAGGATACCTCGACTTCATTTCAAATTCTAACTCTTGATGTATAACCTTTGAGTGTTGAATACGATTCTTCTTATCCAAGACTTTAACACGTATCTCCTCAAACGTTAAATCATCCGTTATCTCGTCCGGTTCTAAATTAATAATGTGGTTTGGGTCGTCCACATATTTACGTAACATCGATACGTTAAAAACGTTATGAACACGTGACATACTTGGCGGTAAAACGAGTCTATATGTCACAGTTCCTACTTTATCGAGGATTTCAAATGGGCCAATTAAATCGAGGGTTGAGATTTCCTCTCTTCGTCGATTCTTGCTTCTAGAATAACGCCCTCTTGAACCTTCTTCTTCACATTCATCTGCTCTGAGTATGTAGCTTGAACGGCTTTAACGTAATCGATTAAAGTCGATTCTACTCGTATATTCATTATCTTCACGTGGGTTCCTAGAGTCTTTAACTCTATCTTCATCATTTGTAAGTCGTACGAAATAGGTCTTTGTGTTAACAACATCGCACTCGTAAACGCATGCGATCTTCCACTCAACGCGTCAGCTACCACGTTCGCTTTCCCACGATGGTATTAAATGGTATGATCGTAATCTTCAACAGCTCGAGCCAACGTCTTTGGCGCATGTTATGCTCGCTTTAGTTAAAGAAATATTTAAGGGTTTAATAAATGGGTTTTGTACTGGGGTCAATACAAAATTCGATTTCATGCTCTAGGGGTAGGCTAAGAAGTCTTCAAGAATACATCAGGAAATTTATTAACAACAGAAATATCATTCAAAACTGTGACTCTCGTCCAAGACTTGGATAACACGTCACATTGATACCTATTAACTTGTCACCGTTATTCACAACGTCCCCTACGGAAAGTTCGACTTCGGTGCATTCCACATAAGGAAGTCAACAATGAAAGGATCGGGGCTCTTTACTTATGGCTTGATATGACAATGATTGACTTTAGTGGTTTGGTTACTTTGAATTCGCATAACAGGTTGGTTAGGAGTATGAAAGCTAACAACCTTACAAAAAGCATGATGAGTAGTTAACTAATCGATTCCTAAAATCACATCAAAGGTAAGTATTTTCAAAAAGGTACGATCGACAGGTAACGCAAAAGTGTTGATTTGAACAAGATTTATAAATAGTGGAGGTAACGAAGGTTTCTCCCAACAGATATATCAAAGTCTAACTTCTCCGGAGTTAACTTCAAACATTGAACACAACTAGGTGAAATAAAAGAGTAAGTAGAATCGGATTCAAACTGCGGTATAGACTTCGAAGAGTTTATGACTAACATACCCGTGATAATCTTATTCAGGTTCCTCGTCACGAAAAAAAAATGCTCTCTCTTAAACTACCGGCTTTGGCTTGTCTGGGACATCCTTTGGCATCACTATCCTAGCTGGAATTGACTTCACCATACGACAAAATCGATCTAGGTGACCTTCTTCCGCAATTAAAACACGCTTTTGGATTGCTCATAGTATAGTTTGACGGATGTGTCCCTCCTGTCCGCATTTGAAACATACGACCAGTGGTCGTTCTTCTTCCTTTGAAACGGGTGTTGGTGTCGACGTCTTTACGTCATTGTTGAACCTTCTCTTCTTAAAATGTCCATTCTTATTGTTTTGGCCATGATTACCACCGGTGGTCACCATTTTACGACATGTTGATTCCTCCATGCTTATTGTCACCGCTTTGATGATCAATTATCGCCAGTATTATCATTTTGCTTGCACGCTTCTCTTTTGGTTTGGTTGACTCATTATCGCGCTCCAATAACTGAGCCCTATTAACAACATCTGAATACAAACACAGTTTATGAGAGATAAGATATTGACATATCTCCGGCTTCAAACCTCTTAAAAACATCCGCGTCATTCTCTCTTCATTATCAACCAAGTGGGACGCAAATCGGGACAACTCGGCAAACTTGGCTTCGTACTGCGACACGGTCATGTTGTTTTGCTCCAACTTGATAAATTCCACCTCCTTCATGTGATGAATTCTTTCCGGAAAGTACTTGTCATTGAACAGCTCTTGGAACTTCTCCCAAGACATCTTGAGTGAGTCAGCTGGGTACGCTTTCTGATTCCCACCGGTGATCTCGCTTCACACGAACATAAAGGTGGCAAAAGGAACCTTTTGCTCCTCGGAGCATCCCAAGACATCAAATATATTGGTGATCTGCTTTAACCACATCTCCTCCTTAAGTGGTTCTGGCTTTCCCAAAAACACCGGTGGTCCCAGCTCCTTGAATTGCTTAGCGGTGACCAACCGTGGTTGCCATTGTTTCCTCCTGCATTATGAACAGGAGTCGTCTTCACCTGATGGTGCATGAATTCTAAAAAGCTCTTAAACGTACCGTCGTTCGTTAATTGATCAGTGTTGTTATTTACAGGAGGATTATCGCCATCCTGTTGCACATTGTCCTGATTATTGATCTGTGGAGACTCAACAGTCTCCTGTGCTCCATTGTTTATCTCAACATTTTTCAGATGGCATTTTCAAATACTGCCACAAAACAAGGGTTAATTAACATATCACATATTATCTCTATACTCTGACCGACCAATTAAATACCAAATAAACTTAGGTAGGTCATACTAGCGAAGGAATTCCCCGTCTCTCCCCTCCTAGTTCTATTCTCACATCCTAGCCAGGGATCATATCCCTAAGCTTTGATACCAACTGTGACGCCCCCAAAATAGGTATATATCACCCATCTTGAGTCACCAGATACATGGTACGGAATTCAAATACAACTTAATAATACAACTTGTCACAAGTAATAATATTACAAAACATAAACTGTGAGTTTGAATACAAATATTATCTACTAGAGAGTATACAAACTCAAAAGGACTCCTCATTACAATTATTATCACGCTATTTCACGTAATAGTGAGGACTACTAATGCACCATCTAGGACCATCACTCTTGTTCCCGACTAGTCCCAACTACATTCTTACTTCCCTCAAGAGAATAAAGAAAGAAAGGGTGAGCTCAACTAGCCCAAGAAGAAATATTATGACTAAGATAATGCGTAATAAATTATCATTAGCCTTAAACAAAGGTTAAACCGATACAATATAACAAACATCAAGTTTAACCTGCACGGGAAACAAGCAATCCATTAAAAGAGTCAAGTAGAGAATAAAATCTACTATCTTTTATGATTTAAAAGGTTTTTCATCACTTTTATCGCTGGGACTCAGCTTAATAAATAATCCACATCATTGAATTACCCCTGCACTACGGCCAAGGATATTCTTTAGTATCACGACCACAATTATCCACGCACTACGGGCCAAAGATAATTGTGTTTTCATCAACGGTCCTGATCATGCCATAAAATAATTCATCTTTGCACCCTTGGCCGAAGAGAGTCCATAGCCATAATCATACCAAAAACTGTCAATCAATGCATTACGGGCCAATGAGGACTTTTTCCACATCATTTGTAACATTACTACCATGATTATACCGAATAATCCTCGGTCATAATCATACCAAGTCCATCTATGCACTATGAGCCATGAGATGACTTTCAACATAATATAAACATGAGGATGCTGACAATGATATAGGAATTCAATAAAAACAAGTTCAAGAATTAAATTATCCAGGAACTAATAACGTCCAAATTATCAACATGATACTTCTTTGTAGAGTAAAATTCAAGAATGCTCAGAAGAATATTGTCATGAAAAGATACTAGATGAAGCACAAATATCAAAGATATTCCACTAATTTTATGGAGTATAGAAGTTAAAACTTTAACCAACTGATGTATAATAAAGAATGGAATAACAAAAAGAAATCACCATGCATGCGATTATTGCGATGACAAAAGTTATTCCAACGGTAATAATAATTAATCGGAACCGTGTCGAGCGTAATACGCACCGATAGGATATTCCAAATGTAATAATAAAGAATGGAATAACAACAGAAATCACCATGCATGCGGTACTTGTGATGATGTTATTCCAACGAGAATAATAAAGATTTTAACCGGTCCCACGTAAACGCATGCATGTGGATATTCAACATAATAATAAAGATTTTAAACCGTGTCCCACGAAACGCATGCATGTGATATTCCAAATGTAATAATAAAGAATGGAATAACAATAGAATTTCACCATGTATGCGGTATCTTTGTGATGTAGATGTGTTATTCCAATGAGAATAATAAATAATGGAATAACGTAAGAATTTCACCAAGTATAGGGTAGATCATGATATCACGCTTATTCCAATGAATAATAAAGAATGGAATAACAAAAGTTCTCTTCATGAATACAAAAGAAATAATACCCCTTACGAGTACAACAAATAATATCCCCTACCTTAAGAAGAAGAGTACTAGATATAGAAGTAGTGAAGTAGCAGAACACTTTTCTTCTTTCTCTCTATAGTTTCTCTCTCTAGAGTTTCAGTGAATTCGTAAGAAATAATGAAGGAATGAACTTCTATTTATAAAAAAATGGACTGCATAGTAACTAACTTATGAACGGTCCAGATTAATTTACTTTAATCTGACGGTCCATATTTAAAGCAAAATCTTTTAAATAAAACATAATATATTCTATTTATAATCTAATAAAACGAATAACTTTATAAAAGATTTTACTATACAAATACTATGCAGGCACTATACAAACACTATGCATAATAAAATATAATATATTCTAATTATTGTCTAATAAAACTGATAACTTTATAAAAGTATTCTATTTTATATAAAAAGATTTTACTATGCAAAACACTATGTAGGCACTATGCAACACTATGCATAATAAAATATAATATATTATATTTATAGAATAACTTTATAAAAGTATTCTGTTTTATTACATTAATAATACCAATAAAACAAAAGCGAGTGACTTATCACGTAAGCATCAATAATCAATACTGCAGTACTCTACTATGCAACTACGCCAGACATTCTTTCTTTAACACCGGGTGTTTCAACAGCTTAATCTGTGAAAACTTCCGCCGATTATTTTCATAAAAAAATATTTTTGTCGCTTTTTCATTCCGAATAATAATTCCGTTTAGGGGTCCACCAATGATTGTACTTGTCGCATGAGATATTCCCACAAAAAAGAATATTCTCCAGACCAATCGAATATTATATAACAACTTGCATACTTTGTAAAATTTATAAATACTACCCACAACTATAATATTATATCAAATCCACACCATAATATTTAAAAAATATTTCGAGAAAATTAAATCTTTATTCATAAAATCTGGGGTCTCACAATTCCCACATAATTATAATTTTTTATAATTATAAATTTATTTAACTAACTAACACCTTATTTTAATCTCAATTCCAATTAAAATATTAAAATTCATTTAATCATTATTAGCTCTCTAACTTAATTATTAAATTAAATTAAAATATAATCTCATAACAATAATTTTCTTAGCTCTTTAATTATTTTCAACAAATAATTAACTAATCCACATCAACTCAAATTGAACAATTATTTATTCAACACTAAACATGTCCATTAAATACTTATATAAATCAATAAATATTTAATATTATAATTTAAAATTCTGGAATGTTACATCATTTCCTTCTTGCAAGGATTCTGTGTAAGACCCCAAATAATTAATAAATAAAATTTATTTTCCTCTATTTATTTAATTAGTAAGGGTTGATTTGATTAATGTGGTTAGTTATGGGTAAAATGCGCAAATATTTTAAATAAGCAGGTGGTTATAAAATATTTATTTTTATCTGGGAATATTTGTTTGGTCGTGGAATATTCTTCTTGTCGGGGAATATTAAATGCACTACAAGACCTTAATGTGGGCCCCATAACGGAAAAGCGATTGGATGAAGAAAACGACAAATATAAGTTGTTTAAAAATAACTTGAGCGTAGTTATTCTGAATTAACAACGTTGGAATACCGATTGGTTAAAACACAAGTGTCTGCCGTTGTTACACAAGAAGCACATGGTATTGCACCAATTATTGAAGGCACTACTCAATAATGATTACGATAATTCTTGTTCAAATTTTTATTTTATTGATTTAATAATTGTTGTGTTGATATTTTGTATTCTCGTTGTTTTAATAATTATCACCGCACGATATTTTCTATTATCTGAGCAATAATTCATATTATCTGAATAATATTATTAGATAACATTATTGGCAATGTCTAGAAAGTTCTCGCATCTAAGGAGACGTTTGGTCATCTAATTGCTTGGCGCAAAGAAGAGAGAGATCCTTATTGGAAAGCCCTCTCTTTCGAACCGCACTTTCATCAATAATGTGATTCTGTAATATTATTTGTGAATAATTAATTATTGATTTATATGATGAAAAAAATATTGATTTTATGAGGATATAGATGGAGAAAATTTTTAATGTGACAATTGTTGAAAATTAATATTTTATCTTTTTCTGATAAAATAATTCATTTAAATATATTATTTTAATAATATAATAACGATGATATTTTTACAATGAATGTGGGATATATGAGTATATGAGGCTAAGAGTATTTTTGTGGCATTAAATGTTTAACACATGTTTTGTATACAATTATTGATAGAAATTTGATTATAACTCAGAAAATCGCTTGGTTTGTGGATTTCTTGGCCAATTTTTTTTGGAATTTGGAAAAACTTTCTTCTGCAAAGTTGTAGAGAATTGAATTTTCTATTCCAATTTACGAGATTCGAATTTTCTGATAAAAGGGCTATTTATTATGAATTATTGAAGTTCCGAGGTTCTAAAATAATTAATTTTTGGAAGTTTTAGTTAATTATTTTGAGAAAAACGTTTTTTGTACAATTAGTGGGCTCACATGTGTTATCAATGTGCTGAATTTAGATCATCAAAGGTGGGCTAAGGAAATTTATAATATATATATATATATTAATATTATATTCAATTTTCTACTTTGGTGTTCTAAGCATTTTCCTATAAATAGGGTGCTTAGGTTAGAATTGAAAATCACACCAGAAACTAAAGTTTTCCCTCTATTTCTCTCTCGATATATTGAGCGTATTCTTGTGAGTATACTTTGAGGGTTGTTATATCTAAGTTCAAGTTCCTTCAAATTTCTCAGATCTAGTTTTTCAAATGGCACCGCCTCTTTGTGAAGTAGGTGATATTATTTTTTTCGTAATGATATTATTTCTTCAATATCATTATGCTGAAATATTGATCTGAAGTTTTTATCAAATTTAGAACTTTTGGTGTCTGAGTTACTTATTCACGATACTCTGACCTATTCACGATATCGACACTATTCATGAATACGGCATTATTCACGTAAAAATAAAATTTTTCTTTTCGTCCAAAATATCCATTGTGGATACTAGCTTTGATTGTATCCATGTTTTGATCATTCTTGAATTTTACACCACTATGATTATTTATGAGGTATTTTTGGACATGAAATAGTTTGAAATACTGAATCCGTAATACTTGTTCTTTTGTTTCAACGGATTCGCTTTCTTTTAAAAATATTTTTTATCATCCTCGGTCTTAAATGATGATATTCTTGAATATCTTTGGCTGTGAGTAGCAAAGATGAATGATTTCTTGATGAATATCTTTGGCCCGTAGTGCAAGATGAACAGTGTTTAGATGAACATAACCGATCGATGAATATCTTTGGCACGTAGTGCAAAGATGAATATTTGATTCAAGATGAATATTGATTGATGTTCTGGAGGATAAAATAATAATGATGGATCGTTAAATTCATAGATATTAGTAGATTTCATCCTCTACGTAACTCTTCTATGAATTAATATTTTCTTGTGAATATTGATCTAAAACTTGTTGTTTAATGTATTCTCTCGATTTTTCCTCGTTGAAGACTAACGATAATTTGTTGTATATTATCTTAGTCATAATATTCTTCTATCGGGCTAGTTGAGCTCACCCTTTTCCTTTTTGTTCCATTTTTCTTCTCGGGAGGCGAGAATGTAGCGAGTACTAGTAAAAATGGAATGAAGTTTCTAGAGAGAGTTGTTTAGTAGTCCTCACCATTTTGTAAAATAATGTATCAATAATTATGATGAGGATTTATTTGGGTATAGATATTGTCTAGAAGATAATATTTGTATTTAAACTCACAGCTTTTATGGTTCTATTAATAAAGTTGTAGTTGTTTCGCATCATGTATTGACAACTTCGAATGGGTGATGTATACCTATTTTGGGGGCGTCGCAAATTGGTATCGAGCTTAGGATATGATCTCTCTGGCGGAGATCGGGAATAGAACTAGGAGGAGAGAGATTAGTAAATCCTTGATGTAATGTGTCCTACCTAAGCTTATTTGTTAGTTGGTCAAGATATAGGAATATTATGTGATATATTGATTTCCTTAATTAACCCTTGTTTTATGACAATGATTTGAGAATGTCGATTTGAGAATATTAATAGTGGAAATGAGACCGTGGAATCTACAGATTTCACCAACGAGGAGAACGTCAACAAGTTGGCAATGTTCCTCCCGTGAACAACACCACCGAAAGCGTATGATGAACAGCGGGGATGTTTAGGAGCTTTTTATAGTTCATGCAAATCCGCATTTAGGAGACTCGTGTACGAGAATACGGTGGAAATGATAAGAACGCTACGCTTATCACGGCCAAGCGGTTCAAAGAGTTGGGACCACCAGAATTTAAGGGAAAGCCGGATCCGATCATGGCGAAAACATGGGTCAAGCAAATTACCAAGATATTCGATGTCTTGGGATGCAAGGAGGAACAGAAGGTTCCATTCGCCACCTTTATGTTCCATGGCGGCAGGCGATCATCTGGTGAGAGTCTCAGAAAGCGGACCCCCAAACTTATGCACTTAAAGCATGTCTTGGGAAACATTTCAGAAACTTTTCAATGAAAAATACTTTCCTGAAAGTGTTCGTCATATGAAGGAAGTGGATTTTATTAGACTTGAGCAGAATAACATGACGGTGTCCCAATACGAGGCGAAGTTCGCGGAGTTATCCAGGTTTGCACCTCATTTGGTGGAGAATGAGGAACGTATGACGCGGATGTTTACGGCGGTTTGAAACCCTAAGATACGTCGAGATCTCATTTCTCATAAATTTTCTCTCTATTCAGATGTTGTAAATAGGGCTCAATTATTAGAGTGAGATAACTAGTACGGTCAACCGAGGGACCACAACCGGGATCATACCGGGGATAGCAGTCAACAAAACAACGATAACCAGCGGAGAAAGAAAAAGACGGACAAAAATGGTAACCGGTGGTAATCATGGTCATGAAAACAGAAGAAGCGAGTCAGGAGGGGATTTTAAAAAGAGGAGATTTAACAATGACCATATGAAGACAGACGATTCCAAGACAGAATCGGTTCTAAAGGAGGAGAACGACCACCACTGGTCATATGCTATAAATCAGAAAGAGGGGACATATCACCAAACCGCCCACAACAGCTTCAAGGTATGCTATAATTGTGGAAAGGAATGACATATCGCCGAGATTGTATGGTAACAAAACCTAGTTCAATGGGGGCGGTGACTCAAAAAATCATCCCCGGAAAAGTCAAAGTCAATCTGTTCTCGGAAGAACGTTTGTTGTGATCGGTCAAAATGCGAGGAACCCAAATGAGGTGATCACGGGTAAAAGCTATTTATAAATTCTTGCGAAGTTTATACCTTACTTGATCTGGGTGCTACCCATTCATTTATCTCTCTCGCTTGTGCTCAACGCTTAAACTTGACTCGAGGAGAAATTATACTTTGACCTATCTCTGTGGAAACTCACGTTAGAGAAAACTTTCATCACATCTACCGCTTATAAATCTTGTTTGATTCAAGTTGGCACCATCACATTACCATTGACCTTATCTCTTTAAAGATACTTGCTTTTGATGTGATTTTAGGGATTGATTGGTTAACTACTCATCATGCCAAAATTGATTATTTTCGTAAGGTTGTTAGCTTTCATATTCCTAAACAACTCATTGTACAATTCAAGCAACTAAACCATTAAAATCAATCACCGTGTCATATCTAATCATAAAGCTATTCGTTTATTAAAAAATGGATGTCAAGCTTTCTTAGCCCATGTTATGGATTTGAATAAAGACACGCCAAATTTGAATAATATTCACATTGTTAGTAAATTTCTGACGTGTTTCTTGAAGAACTTCCTACCTACCCCGTAACGTGAAGTTGAATTCTTTATTGATCTTGAACTGGTACAAAGCCCATTTCTAAAACCCCATATCGAATGGCTCTATTGAACTTGAGTTTTAAAGTCCAACTACGGAGAGTTGTTGGACATCTTCATTTGTCCTAGTACATCTCCTTGGGGTGCTCTGCTTTTATTCGTGAAAGAAGAAAGACGGTAGTATCATTTTGTATTGACTATCGAGAATTGAACCATGTCACCATCAAGAATAGGTATCCTCTACCTCGTATTGATGACCTGTTTGACCAGATTGCAAGGAGCACAATTCTTTTCAAAAATCGATCTTCGCTTACGGATATCATCAATGAAGATTAGAACCGAGGATATTCTAAAGACCCTTGAGAACTTCGATGCGGGCATTATGAATTCTTAGTCATGTCTTTCAGATTGACTAATGCTCCTGCGGCTTTCATGCATATGATGAACCGAGTATTCAAGGAATATTTGGATCAGTTCGTTGTTGTCTTTATTGACGACATACTCATCTATTCCAAAAGTCATGAAGATCATGAGCACCATTTGAAGCTGGTACTCCAAAGGCTTTGTGAAAACAAACTATATGCCAAATTGAAGAAATGCGAGTTCTGGCTTAAGGAAGTAGCATTCCTTGGGCACGTGGTGTCAAAACATGGAGTATCTGTGGACCCGGCGAAGATTGAAGCAATACAAAGTTGGGAGCAACCGAAGTCGGTGGATCGAAGTCACGTAGCTTTAAGGCTTAGGTTTGGTTATTATCGAGATTCATGGAAGAATTTTCTCGAATCGCTACTCCATTAACTCAAATGACTTCGGAAAGATATAAAATTTGTATGGAGCGAGGAATGCGAAAAGAGTTTCCAAGAGCTCAAGAGAGAGACTCATTTCGGCACTGTTTCTAGCAATACCATCCGATACGGATGGATTTGTTATCTCAAATGATGCTTCGTAAAGGGTTAGGATGTGTTCTCATGCAACATGGGAAAGTCATAGCCTATGCCTCGCGACAACTTAAAGAGTATGAGAGGAATTATCCTACTCATGATCTAGAGTTGGCAGCAGTCATTTTTGCGGTAAAGATCTGGAGGCACTATCTATATGGGGAGAAAGTGGAGATATATTCATACCATAAAAGCCTCAAATATTTCTTCACGCTAAAGGAACTCAACATACGGCAACGACGTTGGCTCGAGTTGTTGAAAGATTACGACCACACTATTCAATACCATTCTGGAAAAGCGAACGTGGTAGCTGACGCGTTGAGTAGAAGATCATATGCAGGAACGAGTGCGATAATGTCAAGTATTCGCATAGAGCCAACTTTAATAGAAAAAGTTAAGGTTTCTCACGCTACCGACCCGGAGCTGATGCGTATGAAGAAGAAAGTACAAGAAGGTGCTATTCCGGAAGCGAGAATCGATGAAGAAGGAATACTTTAAGTCCACTCCAGACTTTGTGTTCCTAACGACTCTGATTTGAAGTACAAGATTATGATGGAGGCACACAATACCCCATTTGCGATCCATCCTGGAAGTACCAAAATGTATCGTGATCTTCGACATACATTTTGGTGGAACAATATGAAGAGAGAGATCACGGAGTTTATCTTGAGGTGTTTAACTTGTCAACGTGTAAAGGCGGAGCATCAAGTGCCAAAGGGTCCATTGCAACCACTTGAGATTCCGAAATGGAAGTGGGAATATATTACCATGCATTTCATTACAGGTCTTCCCACAGTTTCTCAAGGCGAAAATGTTATTTGGGTTATTGTTGATAGATTAACCAAGTCTGCTCATTTCTTGCCGATACGGGAGACTTATTCCCTTGAATGTCTTGCTAGTATGTATGTGAATGAGATTGTGAGGTTGCACGACATGCCAGTATCTATAGATTCACTTCAAGATTTTGGGTTAGCCTGCAAAAAGCTATGGGCACGGATTTATGATTTAGTTCGGCATACCATCCTCAAACGGACGGACAATCAGAGAGGACTATCCAAACTCTTGAAGATCTATTAAGACTCTGTGTCCTAGACTTCAAAGGGAGTTGGGATAAGTATTTACCATTGGTGGAATTCTCCTACAACAACAGTTATCAGGCAAGCATTGTTGTAGCCCCATTTGAAGCGTTATATGGATGAAAGTGTCGCTCTCCAGTATGTTGGGACGAGGTGGGTGAAGAAAAATTGTTGGGACCCGAGTTGGTACGTATGACTACGGAAAAGATCCAAATAATTCGACAACGTATACAAATGGCACAAGATCGACAAAAGAGTTATCACGGATCTTCATCGAAAGGATGTAGAATTTAATCTTTGGGGATCATGTCTTTGTTGCGTGTTGCCCCATGGAAGGGAGTTACAAGATTAGGGAAGAGAGGAAAGCTCAATCCACGATTTATTGGTCCATTTCAAATTCTTGACCGAGTAGGTAATGTAGCCTATAGACTCGCGTTACCTCAAAGTATGTCTCGTGTTCATAATGTGTTTCATATATCATATTTAGAAATATGTGAAAGACCGAACCACGTTATAGAGTTAGAACTGGACGAGATAGCAGAAGACTTAACGTATGAAGAGGTACCATCAAGATCTTGGATAGGAAGGAGCATGTCCTTCGTATTACAAGGTCATACCACAAGTTAAAGTTTTGTGGAGGAATCATGCTATAGAGGAAATGACACGGGAATTAGAAATGAAATGAAAGCGAGGTATCCTCATCTTTTCAAACACACAGTATCGTCGTCTTGTCGATTTCGAGGACGAAATTTCATAAGAAGGGGAGGTTGTAAGACCCCAAATAATTAATAAATGAAATTTATTTTCCTCTATTTATTTAATTAGTAAGGGTTGATTTGATTAATGTGGTTAGTTATGGATCAAATGCGCAAATATTTTAAATAAGCAGGTGGTTATAAAATATTTATTTTTGTCGGAGAATATTCGTTTAGTCGTGGAATATTCTTACTGTCGGGGAATATTCGTACGACGGCGCAGCCTTGTGTGGGCCCCATAATGGAAAGTGACTGGATGAAGAAAATGACAAATATAAGTTGTTTAAAAATAACGGCGTAGTTATTCACAATTAATCTTGTTGGAATACCCGGTTTAAAAAACACGATGTCTGCTGTTGTTGTTGCAAAGATGCACACACGATGTGCACCAATTTTTGAAGGCACTACTCAATAATGGTTACTGATAATTCTTTATTCGATATTTTATTTTATTGATTTAATAATTGTTGTGTTGATATTTTGTATTCTTTGTTGTTTTAATAATTGTCCTTTACATGATTTTTTATTATCTAACAATAATTCATATTATCCTAATAATGTTATTAGATAACATTATTGACAATGTCTAAAAAGTTCTGTCTAAGGAGAGGTTTGGTCATCTAATTGCGCGCCAGTAAGGAGAGATCCTTATTGGAAAGCCCCCTCATTCCTGGGAATTGCTTGGTTATCAATAATGTGATTCTGTAATATTATTTTTGAATAATTAATTATTGATTTATATGATGAGAAAAATATTGATTTTATGAGGATATAGATGGAGAAAATTTTTAATGTGACAATTGTTGAAAATTAATATTTTATCTTTTTCTGATAAAATAATTCATTTAAATATATTATTTTAATAATATATTAACGATGATATTTTTACAATGAATGTGGGATATATGAGTATATGAGGAGGAAGAGTATTTTTGTGGCATTAAATGTTTAACACATGTTTTGTACACAATTATTGACCGAAATTTGATTATAGCCTGTAAAATAGCCCGTTTGTGGATTTCGGTCAATTTTTATTTGGAATTTGGAAAAACTTTCTTCTGTAAAGTTGTAGAGAATTGAATTTCCTATAAAAAACGCGAGATTCGAATTTTCTGATAAAAGGGCTATTTATTATGAATTATTGAAGTTCTGAGGTTCTAAAATAATTAATTTTTGGAAGTTTTAGTTAATTATTTTGAGAAAAACGTTTTTTGTACAATTAGTGGGCTCACATGTGTTATCAATGTGCTGAATTCAGATCATCAAAGGTGGGCTAAGGAAATTTATAATATATATTAATATTATATTCAATTTTCTACTTTGGTGTTCTAAGCATTTTCCTATAAATAGGGTGCTTAGGTTAGAATTGAAAATCACACCAGAAACTAAAGTTTTCTCTATTTTCTCTCTCGATATATTGAAACGTATTCTTGTGAGTATACTTTGAGGGTTGTTATACTGGTGTAAGTTCCTTCACTACAGTATCCGCTTTTTCAAATGTACCGCTTTGTGAGGTAAGGGATATTATTTTTTCGTAATGATATTATTTCTTCAATATCATTATGCTGAAATATTGATCTGAAGTTTTTATCAAATTTGGAACTTTTGGTGTCGGAGTTACTATTCACGTATACTGTACTATTCACGTATACGACACTATTCATGAATACGACACTATTCACAGAAAAATAAAATTTTCCTTTTCGTCCAAAATATCTATTGTGGATACTAGCTTTGATTGTATCCATGTTTTGATCATTCTTGAATTTTACACCACTATGATTATTTATGAGGTATTTTGGACATGAAATAAATTTGAAATACGTAATTAAGTAATACTTTTCTTTTTTGTTTCACCGGATTCGTTTCTTTAAAATATTTTTCATCATCCTCGGTCTTAAATGATGATATTATCTTGAATATCTTTGGCACAGTAGTGCAAAATGAATGATTTCTTGATGAATATCTTTGGCCCGTGGTGGTGCAAAAGATGAGCAGTGTTTAGATGAACATGACCGATCGATGAATATCTTTGGCTGTGCAAAGAGATGAATATTTGATTCAAGATGAATATTGATTGATGTTACTGAGGATAAAATAATAATGATGAATTCATAAATTCATAGATAATAGTAGATTTCATCCTCTACGTAACTCTTTTATGAATTAATATTTTCCGCTGTGAATATTGATCTAAAACTTGTTGTTTAATGTATTCTCTCAGATTTTTCCCTGTTGAAGACTAACGATAATTTGTTGTATATTATCTTAGTCATAATATTCTTACTGGGCTAGTTGAGCTCACCCTTTTCCTTTTTGTTCCATTTTTCTTCTCAGGAGGCGAGAATGTAGCGAGTACTAGTCGGGGTATGGAATGAAGGTTCTAGAGAGAGTTGTTTAGTAGTCCTCACCATTTTTGTAAAATAATGTATCAATAATTATGATGGGGATTTATTTGGGTATAGATATTGTCTAGAAGATAATATTTGTATTTAAACTCACAGTTTTATGGTTCTATTAATAAAGTTGTAGTTGTTTCTGTACCATGTATTGACAACTCAGAATGGGTGATGTATACCTATTTTGGGGGCGTCACATTCTGTCCTCAGAATCACAATTCAAACAAATCATTCGTTACAATAAATGAGAGTACTTTTATTAATTAATTCTCAAACTTCTTTAGGAATTAAAAAATAATAGTAATAATAATAATAAGACTCCTCTTATTAATTTGTATTTAATATTTCCAAAATATTAAATAATAAATATTAAGCTATTTAATTTATTCTATCACCATAGATTAAATTAAATATACTTCGATTATTATTATGATTATGTCATTAACTTCTTTAATAATTATTCTTCCTTTTATGGTGTGACCATTTAGGTTTTCCATATTAAACCGGTTGTGATTAAATCAATTAGAACAATTCTAATCTTATTTAAATAAATAAATTAAACTATTAATTTATTTAAATAAATAATATTTATTCTACAATAGGGATAAACCTCCCTAGCAATTAACAACTTTCCAGATAATATAGATTTCAACATTAATCATAAAAGAACCTTTGAGTAAATAGTTACCGTACAATTCAATCCTTCCACCATACAATGTCCCAATTAAATATAAGACATGGAATTACTGTCAAGTCTTATTTTATTTAATTATATGTATTTCGACTCTTAAATGCACAACTCCAAATAATGCAAATTAGAAACTCCTTTCTAATTTTATTCTGCCTTGGTCGATGACTACTGGATTGTCATTTATCGAATCACATAGGACATTTCTCTTCTTTTACTAGAATCGGTAGATTCTTTATTGAGCATACATTATCTCCATGTATAACTTATTATATCCAAGCATACCCTTTGATATACCCTAAGGGTCTTAAGGAATAAGTCAAAGTATAACTCATCATACACAAGATACTATGATGATCTCAAGTCCAAGGATCACTTGTACTACTATCACTACATGAATTCCTATTGACATGCAAGTAAAACTCCATTAGGTATTCCTTAGCGAGCCACGTTCAGTGTATTTATTCTCCAATAAGCACCTAAATACTTGCTTTAGTGTCTCCGCACAAATGATCATGAGATCAATTATCTTCATCCAATGAGCAAGCAACGTATGTACCAATCTATCCGGATTCATTAATCCCCAATTTAGTAATCTAACGATTGGGAACTATTTTAGTTTTAAGCTTTCTAAGAATTTAGATCTCATTAGAATGATCATCATCATTATTCTAAAAGCATTGCTTAAAACTATGGGTTTATCACATATTATAAAGTAACATCATGTAAATATTTAAAAGCCTCTAATAAATTAATACTTTTTATTAATAAATAAATAAGATTGTTACAAAGTATATGCTTTATCATCAAACATGATTGGCTTGTGTGCATACTACTTTCAGTCTCTTCATACCTTCCCATTTTAATTACTTGTAATGTCAATTACTTGTAATTTCATTTCCATGTCAATCTCAATGTAATGGAAATATAAAGGAATATGTGTACATGCATTCCCTTTCATATCAAAATCGGTCATGCTATAAAACAACTGACATCTGTTTTACAGGATAATACTACTAAACGAACACATTACATAACATGTAACATTTCCTACAAAACTAAACTACATAAGTTTTTTTGTAGGGAAGCAATTGATCTCGTTGCCAGTTCAAAATCCAAAAAGGAATTAAGCCTATAGCCAAACATGGCTACAAGTGCCCAACATGATCCTACTCCTGTTTCCCGTGAGGAGTTCAAAGGATTAAGAAATCAAATAGCAGAATTGGATGTCTTTCTAAAAGAACAATGTAAAAACACTCGGGCCTAGACAATGCCTACTCAATCGGAGTCATTCACTCAAGGGGGCTGTCAGGATATTAAAAGAAAGATGGAAACCCAGATACCTTAACCTCATTCCAATAAAGGAACCAACAAAACCCCTGAAATCACAAAAATCAGGGATGATCGAGAAACTGGGGATATAAGAAAGAAAGTCCAACAAATGGAAGAAACCATCCGATCAGTCAAAGGGACTGGAAACTATGGAAGTGTCACCTATTATGATCTCTGCATATTCCCAAGGGCTCGATATCCTGACAAATTCAAAAATCCCATAGTTTGAAAAGTACAATGGGGCAGGCGATCTTTATACGCACCTAAAAGTGTACATTGGCGAACTGGAGTCTTATGCTGAAGATGAAAGCCTCAAAATGCAACTTTTTCAAAAGAGTCTCACTGGAGAGACTAAAGCCTGGTATGCCCAACTTGACAATGACAAAATCCACAACTGGAAAGAATTAGCCCATGCCTTTCTCAATCAATACAGTTTTCAGTCACAAATGGCACCGGATCGATACCAAGGGACTAAAGTCAAAAGGCAAAGTATTGAGTCTTTGCGAGAATATGCCCAAAGGTGGAGACGTTTGGCAGCGCAAGTCATTCCATCAATGACAGAAACTGAAATGGTGATGACTCTCATAGACATTCAAGAGGCGCCTTACTATGAGAGAATCATAGCAGGCATACGAAAGACATTCTCAGACATGATCAAACACGGCAAAAGGGCAGAGATGGGCCTGAAGGCAGGAAAGATTAAAGACTTCACTGCCTTGGAAGCGGTCACCAAGCATATATAGACTAACAAGTATGTGAGCGATCCCAAGAGGGTACTCGATAAAGGCAATAAAGATGTATCCCTTTTTTCACAGGAGAAAGCTAGGAGACCAACCTAGAGTCCCCCCCATTTGGAAAAAGCAAGATAATTTTCCATTTCAACAACAAGCTGCATTCAACCAATGCCAAGATAGGAATTTTTTTTTGAAAGAACGGAAAATCGGGTGTTCACTCCACTGGGCGATTCCCTTGAGAATGTATTGGCGATATTAATGGATCACAAGAAAATTACAGAACTGGCTCCACCTCTGGAACCAGGGAGCAAAAGATACAATCTAAGCCAGAGATGTGCTTACCACTCAGGGTCTCCGGGCCACGATACACAAGATTGTTGGTCTTTAAAGCATAAAATTTAAAATTTGATCGAAAGTGGCAGTATTGTGGTCCAACGACCAGACCAACAAAATGTCGACACCAACCTTTCGTTGCAGCATAATACGAAGGAAGTAAACATGATCGGGTCAGAAAGAGCTGAAATGTACCCAAATCGTAAGTACATACGAAGGACGGAGGAATACCCCCAAAGGCACAAAACAAATGTCTTATAGTGGGAAAACTCAGAGGAGGGTATGACAGTAATGCAAAAATTAGAGACGATTTAGAATCAAGTAAATCTACTAGCTAAGCTGATAGTGCGCCAACATCAGGATACGAGGCAGTTTTTCACTCAATTATCAGAAAGCCAAGAGAAAAAGGAGGTTAACCATAATGCAAGCCCATATCTCTCCTTAATGAGCCAGCTAAATGAAGAAGATCAAAGCAGGCTGAAAGTATAAGAAAAGGGGGATGATAAAATTGCTAGAAGATCTCCCTAGTGAAAAAATCACTCGAGGGAATACGAATTCTCAAAGAAGAAAGCTGAAACAACCTCCAAAAGAGCCCAAAAATTCACCCCTCTGAGCATATCAATTAAAGAAATGCTACATTTTCTGATAAGCGAAGGAAAGATTACTGGGTTACTGCCTCCTATAAATTCCAAGATAAAGAGTTATGATTCCACCAAGATATGTCTCTACCATTCTAACTCACCTGGACATGCGACTGAGGAATGTTGGTCTTTGCGACATTAAATCCAGGATCTCATTGAAAATGGACTGCTGAAGATAGAATCCCCCATGACTAGAAAAGGCGAAAAGGAAATAAAAAGCTTAAGTTGTCCACTCGAGACAGACAGTTCAAAGGAGTTGAAGGCTATGAGCACTAATTCTGGCAAAACACAAGGTGGACTAATCCTAATGCAGGGAATGATATAGGAGACAAGAGAATCCCCAAAGGAGATTCCTCCGCCAACATCAAACATCTTGTGGCCCAAAGATAGCAACCATGTTCTTAATTTTATCATCTTGGATGATGAGGAGGAAATACTAATCCTTTCCAAGGAAGAAAAAGCCAAAACAGAAAGTTCCTTGCAAGAAATGCCACAACAGTTCAAGGGAGATTTCATGGTCAAATCTTCTCAAGCCCATGAAAAAGGAGAAGGAACAGATGAAGGAAAATATGGTGAGGTTGTCGGGGAAACCAACCCATTAAAGAATTATGAGTTCATACCTTTTTGCAACGAGTCCAATTCAAGCGTCCATGAGGAATGTGTTGAATTAGGAAGCGATCAAGTTATGACCATAAGTGAGGATATTCAGAACCAAGAGGTAACCTTATCACGAGTCTTAAGGGAAACATAACCACTGATAACTGGACTATCAGGCCTTAGCTAGCCAAGAAGATGTAGATCCAGAGGATAAAGTGGGGAGTTCCAGGAGATATTGGGATGGAACTACGCAGACCGGATCTCCCACACATACAGGAGTACGTAGGTAGCTATTAGTGGTGCGGTCGGACCCTCAAAAGAAATATCCAAATCCAAACATCAATCCTAAGACAACCAATAATAGGGATGAAATGACCATCATCATAAGATGCAATTCATCAGCAACTCATCGCTCTTGAAGTGCGAGAAGACTTGATCTCGTTTGACCTCCAGCAATACATGGGCAACCGTCGTGGCAAATTCTATCTCATACTTAACGACCTGTTCCCCTAGATCAAGTCAGCAAATCAAACCTTGCAGTCAAATCAAACTTGGGTGAAGTCATCACCAACCAAGCTGAGATCTTTGGGGCTAATTTAGTGTAGTTCAAAGGTCCCTCGACATCAATCATCAAAGTTGTAACAACAACACATCGATATATCAAGCATGATCATCAACGAGGACCTTCAAAGAGTCAACACCCTCAATCACAAGTCTTCATCAAATCAGAAGAAAACTATCAAGGACGATTGCGCAAACAATTCAGGAACAATGATTGAGGGCATCAAAGCCCAAGTCCACTACATGTTCAGCATATGGTACAGAGGTAAAAGCCTCTTTTGATCTCGGCATCTTATCAGCCTATCTGTCAAAGTAACTATCCTAGACAACAAGCAGGTCTGGTCCAATTTTAAAATTGGCAACAAACCGATATTGGGACCCTTACAACAAGATTGGGGAAATCTAAAAAATAGTGACCACTCAACACTGGGGCATTTATCAACCATCCTAAGGAGGAAAATGCACCAGTCAGCACCATCAGCATGGTACATTATCATCATAGCTTCCCTCACATCATCTCACTAGCGATTCGGTATGATCATTTGGTCTTTTCCAATCATACTTTTCTTAGAATGAATAATCCACATGTTAGTATATTACTCACTCACGACTTGGTCAACAATAAGAGAGTTTCTTATATGAATCCCTGACAACAACATGCGAAAGGACTGAGGCATTTTCCGATTCCAGGAAAGGGAAGGAGTTTAAGGCGGGATCAAGCTTCTCATCAAAAGAAATGGGAGAACTCCTGAAAGAAATCATGGCAACATAAGCTTGCCCCTACAAAAGAAAGGGAAAATTCTTAAGAAAGTCCTTAACTCAAAAGCAGAAGCCCAATGATAAAAGGTCTAGTGAATGAAATCCTCATCATCAAATGTGCCAACCGGCATCGAGTCCTCACAAGTTGAGGCCTCTACACTGAAGTTCAAATCTAGGCAGCGAAAGAACGAGCTTGACCCTCCAAGGATGTCAGCGGCATTCAGGTCATCAGTTCAGCCGGGTTGCAAATCAAATGCTCAAGGAAATGGGGCACAAGAACCCAACAACGAAAGGAAACTCCAAATCACCTCAAAAAGGGTGAGGCAGAGTCTGGTGAAGCAAACCTTGGAATATTACTTCAGCGAAGGTATCAAAAGATCTAGTATTCTAAACCATTGTCATCAATTCAATGTAATTTCAGGGATACCACCGTTTGAGTGGGAACCAAAAAAGTTTGGCGATGTCGGCATAGTCTACTATCAAGAGGGTAGGCACTGTTGTCAAACTACCATCAGGGTAGGCACCGTTGTAAACTACCAGCGTATGCATCGGGAAGGATCAGTGATTTCAGAATGTCATCCCCAGTAGAGATGTAGAAAATATCTCAACTTCTCTTCATCAAACAAGCATCGGCAACACCGATAAAAAGCCAAACCGTTGGAGTCAACACCAGCATAGGCATTAATAATGATCGGTAAAGGTAAAGTGATTTGCGAAAACATTTTAACATTCATCATAACATTCATTATATTGCGATATGCGAAATGTGATGTGCGAGTTATGAAGTGTGATTGGCCAAATGCGAAAAGTGAAGTGCGATGTGCGAAAACATTTTAACATTCATCATAACATTCATTACATTGTGATTGGCATCATTAGAAATACCTTGTCATATTTTAAGTGTCTAGTAATCTTTATCATGTCCATTCCATTGCATTGCATGAACATGATAAAGAGGGGCATCTATAGACACTCAAAATTTCATTTTCTTGTTACTAACTATGCAGGAGGACAAAAGCATCTTTTTCACACTCCAGAGATAACCCTGGAGGACCACAACATCAATTCCAACCCCGGAGATAGCCCCGGGAGATCCAGTTTCCAACCCCAGAGATACCCCTGGGAAATCAGTTTCCAACCCCGGAGATAACCCCGAGAAAGTCAGTTTAATGCCCGGAGTCAACCCCGGGAGGTCAATCCAACCACAGAGATAACCCTAAGGACATTCAGAGTCAACAACATGACAACCTCAGAGACAACACTGAGAAAAGACTGCTACAATTGTGTGAAAACCGAAAATAACCCAGGAGGGCCAAAATGGTTATTTTTCCAACTCAACTTTAACTTAAATCAAATACACTCATTTTAGCTCAAATATCTTCAAAAGAAGTCCTACAAGATTCATATCTTAACTTTTGAACGCAAACTATGCAAAACAGCTCAACAGACTGCCTGACGGAGACTCGGAAATGCTATTTTGGTTATGGACCCATCTTCCCGAATTCAAATTGAGCAAATAATATGTCATTGCATAGCTCTCGGAAAGAGCTTTTCGTAATGGTATGGCACGCTACCAACGGACTCCCGGATTGAAAGTTACGAAGGTTCGAGTGAACAGCGCGTTGTCCGAGTGCATGTACTTCGAGACGACTGGACCCACATTGCCCGGGGCACCCCGGGCAGCCGCAGGTAGACCCACGGCTGCCGCAGATACACCTGTGTCTCCCCTTCTATAAATAGAGGGCTTGGGGTGGCCATTTTCAAGAGAAAAAAGGCGAGAAAGCCCTGTCCATTTTGCTCTGTACACACTATAAATTGAGTGCTTTCTCATTTCAAACACTTGTGAGCTTGTACTTTGCTACATTTTACCGGTGGAAACCGAGTGTTCATTCATTTAAAGCTATTTGAAGTCTTCTTGGCAGCCCACTGTAAGACATTACACATTTTTTAAAGTCTTTCTCCACTTTTGTGCACACACATTTATTCACGTTGAGAGTCGTGTTGTGTGTGTATGCCCAGATCGTCGATCCGTGACTTTTATTGCTTATATATATATATATATATTATTGAGTTATCTCGATTGAGCATGAATATAATATTTAGAGCGTTTACTGCTTTCATATATATATAAATACTTATATATATATATATATATATATATATGGGGAAAATGGGTATACACAGACGTGCAAATTTTTTGTTTACATAATCGGCCAAAAACAACGTCGTTTTGGCTGAAAACAAAAAAAAAATGGCTTCCTAATAAGGCTTCTCTCCCATGTAGTTTATTTTTCCCAAAACATAACTCTCGTTCCAGACTAAAACAAAGAAGCTGTGGAGGGGGAAGTACGAATCCAACTATTTCAGACCAAATCAAACGCCTAGTTCATCAGTTTGATCTCAACTTCCTTGATGTATCTCATCTCCGATTTGGTATTTATATATTGTACTCCATATAAATCTAGAACAGAGTGTTGATTAAACCCTAGTAGTGTTAATCGATCTCAAAAATCACTAATTGTTTGAATTATACATAATAAAGTAGGATTAACAGTTGAATAGATTCATTCATGTGGAATGCCTCCAAAGCAGCCGACGTAGCGAAGAAGCAAAAGGTAGTGGAAGACAAGACGTTTGGGTTGAAGGATAAGAACAAGAGAAAAAAATGTTCAGAAATTTGTTAAATCGCTTGAACAGTCTGCGCAACCAAAGCACGACCCTTCCAAACTCGCCACCAAGGTACTTTTTTATTTAAATCTTTGAAAATTGTGATTCTAGTGATTCACTTTATTGATTTGGATTGCTTTTGGGTTTAACAGAAGAAAAAGGACGAAGAGATGGCTAGAGAGAAGGAATTGAATGACTTGTTTAAAATATTTGTTGTTCAGCCCAAAGTGCCAGTTGGTATATTCTATTCTTGTAGTTGGATTTATGTAAACTATCATACAATTACTTTTATCTCCTTTGTCCAACAATATGCACATGAATTTATTGTATAAATTGATATACATAGTGACAAAACAAGAATCATGTTGCTGACTGGATTTGGTTTAAGGCTTTATTCATAAATGTGTGCGAATAGTTAAAACTTGCTCAATAATTAATTGAATTTTGTTTCTTATGATCTTTTTTTTTCCTAGTTTCCCTAAAATTTAATTTTAACTTACCCATTCCATCTGCCATTTCGTTGTATCCTTGTTCGTTAACAGAAAGCTCATGCTTTTGTGTTTTTTTAAATCCTCGGGGACATGTGAATTAACTATGAGCATCACGGTCTTTAATTACCATTATTGGGTTGGATTGTCTGTGTTTAAAGTAGTGGTTTTGTGCAGGGGTTGATTCAAAGTTTGGCCACTGGAGCAAAACTCAGCCTTTCTGTTTAGCAGATGTTACCGAACGTTTGTGAAAAAAGACTAGATATTGAACATGTCTGGTTCGAAAACCTTGACATGCATCATATTATTATTTTCTTGACCATATCATTAAACAGATGTGGAGATGGCTGAGGGCAATCAAAGCTCGACAAGAATATGTATTTAGAGCAAATCATCATAGTGGCAAAAGGAAGAGAATTGGAATGTAGCAGCACCCTGAAGTATGTCATTAGCATTATTCTATCCGAAAATAGTCTAACAGGTGAAATACCACAAAGTAGTAGTCTAGCAAGTTGCAACTTAAATTATTTGTGGTTTGTGTCCATAGACGAAGTTTGTATGATGTGATTTATTTCTTTAATTTAGTCTAAGTAATGGTTTTAAATGTTAACAGATTACAATTTCACGTTGATTTTCTTGTGTATTTTTAGGATTTCCTAATTTTTGAGCTGAAGGCAATGTTTATTTGCCTTTGCAGGTGATGAATCTTTGTCTCTGAATTGTAATAAATCCTTGCAGCTTGTTTTTTTGGTCCAGTCTAGGTAAATTTTAATTGTTCATTCTTATTGAACTGAAGCATCAAATGTTGATACTACTCAAGAACCAAGTGTAGATGATGACAGTAATTCACCTACAAGTGTAACTGATATTGCTATAATAAGACTTGTATATCTATATTTTTGTATTAATTTGTTTTTTTTACAGTGGCCTTCAAAATTGTAGTAATAATGGGAGTGACTATATATGGAAGAGGAATACATGTACTACTCTCAAATCTCTTCAGGTTGCAGAAAGGGCCAAAAGATCCTAATCTTTAGTTGTGGTGTTGTTTCTTTTTTATGTTATGGATAATGCTGGATAATGCTGTGGATAATGTTGTTATAAGGCTCGTTTGTACATGATGGTTGGTGGATGAAATTTTTATTGTTGTAATTGACAGGTGGTTGTATTACCTTTAGAGGTTGAACTAAACATGAGAATTGAATGCAGTTGGATTTTAATGGTATTAGCTTGATTTCTATTTTTTTAACTTGTCAATATAGTTTTATGTTGAATGAGTTTGTAGTAGTCATTTATTGGTGATGTTTAATAGTTGATGGTCGAAGTTGAAAACAGGTCCTTTGTGAGATTGCAAATTGTTGGTGTCTGATGTACTCTATTTCATACATCTAGCTTGAGTTTAAGCATTTTCTTGGTAATTTTTCTTTTGTTTGATTAGTTGTAATTTTATGGTGGATTTTGGGTAGGGACTTTTGCCCATCAATATTTCTTTTTGGTAGACTTTTGCGACCAATGTTTTTTTTTGTTCAGTACATAATCTTGGCAAGACACTTCTATATGTTTCTATTGAAAAAAAATGGTGTTTGTAGTTTCAAAAGTCGAAGGCAGATCAGCATTCATGAGCTGTTGTAATACAAACTTAAGATCTCAAACCAAAGAACTACAGTTTTATAATGTTTATTCACCTTATGAACATGGTGCATCCTGACTTTCTTTGCATACTTATAGCAGCAACTTGACATCTTAGTATAAAAACAAAAATAACCTTCGTAAACAAAAAAAAAATCTTTTTTAAAACCTTCATTACTTAATAAACACATTTATCTCACACTAGTCCAAATGCTTGAGCAAAGAATGAAGGGTCAGTTGCATAAACTAGAATAAGAAATACACGTGTTGGTTCTCGTTGTTACACTCCCGGGATTAGATGTGCTTCTCATTGAACAACATGAACAGAAACACAACACTGATGTACTCGTCCAGTAAGAGATTTCACGCCCTGACGTTGTTGAATGCATTCAATTTACGTGGTCCTACGTTGTGTCATCATGCTTATCCTCAATAGATTGTATTTGTGGTCAACTTTAGGAGCTATTATGTATACTACTTTTGCAGTATAAGTTGTTGCATCAGGACTGCTAAAATGCTACCCAGGATTGAGTTAAATGATGGCCTACCCATCGAAAACCTTCCTTTTCTTGGAGTGCAACACCTATCACACTTTCGCCAAGATTAGCAATCTGGACAACTAGCACACATATAACATCTTTGGGAACATTTATCTACTCCCCCAAATTTTATGAAGGGAAAACAAAGGAAAATTTGCATTTGTTAGAGTAAGAGATAAAATCGTTCTCCGGAGAAAATTATATGATCAACTAAAAGTGTAGTATTAATAAAACAACAACACATAAACACAAACACAAACGAAAGCCCTGATGTACACACGCTCAGATGCATCAGAATACCCGATCCTGATCCTACAATTCCTATAAATGCCTAATTGGGGTCATATTTGTTACTAGGCCTTTCCTTCTGTACTAAGGTTTCTTGTTCCAAATTCATTCTTGTCAGATATTCACTTGTTCAACTAGAATAAATTCCCAATTTCCCAAACAGTTACTCTTCATCGTATCACAAGATCAAACCACAATAAAAGAAAAAAAAAAATTGTTTTCCTTCCATCTCAATCTGTATCAATGGCCTCTAATTTATGTTTCACAAGGGCCAATCCAAAGAAAATATGAAGGCAATGATACAGAGAATGAGTAGTAACTGGCCAATAAATGGTGATGAAAAATTTAATTGAAAATAAAAAAGATTAAGTATATCATACCTCACCCATTTGTTTTGGAGTTCAGTAGTTACCATATTGGAGTTCTTACTTGTTTTGGAGTTCAGTAATTTTACTGCTTTATATTGATTTAATCCTGACTTTGGAGGCATGGATAGATTATAATAATTATTGAGCATTATTTCTTATTTCTGCCAAATGTACTAATGATCCTTTTTTATATATATATTTTTCCTTTTTCCATTTTTTTCCTCCAAGTTTTCCAAATTCCAAACGTACCCTTGGCATGTCATAATACAATCAACAAAACATGCATGTATCAAAAATACTAGAGCATATACTTTTTGAGAACCTACTAGAGTATATACTAATCATTAGACTTGTCAAGAGAACAACTACAGCCAAACACAGTCAAAATGTAAGCAACAAAAAGTACATATACCTTCTCTTTGTCCTTTTTCTTCTGTTAAACCCAAAATCAATCCAAATCAATAAAGTGAATCACTAGAATCACAATTTTCAAAGATTTAAATAAAAAAGTACCTTGGCGGCGAGTTTGGAAGGTTTGGGCTTTGGTTCATGCAGATCGCTATTGGCGATTTAATAAATTTCTGAACATTTTTGCTCTTGTTCTTGTTCTTCAGCCCAAATGTCTTGTCTTCCACTACCTTTTGCTTCTTCGATACGTCGGCCTTCGATTGCTTTGGAGGCATTCCACATGAATGAATCAATTCAACTGCTAATTAATCCTATTTTATTATGTACAATTCAAATAATTAGTGATTTTTGAGATCGATTAACACTACTAGGGTTTAATCAACACTCTGTTCTAGATTTATATGGAGTACAATATATATATACCGAATCGAAGATGAGATACATCAAGGAAGTCGAGATCGAAGAAGTCGAGATCAAACTGATGACCTAGGCGTTTGATTTGGTCTGAAATAGTTGGATTCATACTTCCCCCCACAGCTTCTTTGTTTTAATCTGGAACGGGAGTTATGTTTTGGGGGGAAAACGACGTGGGAGAGAAGCCTTAACAAGGAAGCCGTGTTTTTTTTTGTTTCAAATAAAACGCAGCGTATTTTTGGTATTATGTAAACAAAAAATTTGCAATTGTCATACCCATTTTCCTATATATATATATATAAATATATATATATATATATAAAAAGTAATAAATTGCGGATATAAATCAAACAGAGTTTGATGATAAGATATACATACATACATACATACATACATACATACATAGTAAGTAGGATCGAATCCTGACTCTCGGACAGAACCAAAATCCGGACCTTTTTTTTTTTTTTTTCTCCCATCCCGGAGTCCTATATCAAATTATATATATATATATATATATATATATATATATATATATATATATATATATATATAGGCAATTACCAATTGTAAGACATCTCACATTTCATAAAACCTTTCTCCACTTTTGTGCACACACGATTATTCACGTTGAGAGTCGTTTGTGCGTATGCCCGAGATCAATGCGATTAAATGACTTTTATTGCTTATATATATATAAATATATATATATATATATATATATATATATATATATATATATATATATATATATATATATATATATATATATATCTTATCATCAAACTCATTTTGATTGAGCACAGATTTACATCCATGACTAAAGGTATCACTAGATCTACAGGTATGAGTTTACTCATACAAGAACGGTTTGAGTTTAAGCGGAATGATGAAAGAAAGAATTTTTGTTTAAACAGTTAACAAAGAAGTCTCCTATTTAGATCGATTTAACTGATAGATCAGGACCAATCGAGTGATCCCTTGTATCAGATTCAGTCTGATTTGTTTTTAAACAAAAAATTTTCACAAAATTAAAGATATTTTGAAGATTTTGACCAATTTTTCGGTGAAATTTTTTTTTTCTCCTTCTTTATAAACCAAATTTTTAGGACTGAAAGGGTTAAATCCTGGATAAAAATTTTGAGGTGGAAATGTATGGGGATGGTGATCCATCTGAGAAGATCATCAACAGCGCCCTCCGGCGATTGCACCAAATGAGGACGGGACCGATCGATCAACGAAGATGACCCCGATCATCTCCAATTCAATCAACAGTGATGGCCCGGCCATCATCTCGACTTTTTGCTTTACTTAAAGCAAAAGTCTTTTACTTTTAGTAAAATGTAAAGTAAAGTAAAAGAATAACTTTTGCTTTTACTTTAAGTAAAATATTTTTACTTTTACCTTAGTAAATGTAAATGTGGGTATCACTAGATCTATAGGTATGAGTTTACTCATGCAAGAACGGTTTGAATTTAAGCAGAATGATGAAAGAAATTTTTTTTGTTTAAACAGTTAACAAAGAAGTATCCTAGTTAGATCGATTTAACTGATAGATCAGGACCAATCGAGTGATCCCTTGTATCAGATTCAGTCCGATTTGTTTTTAAACAAATAAATTTTACAAAATTAAAGAAATTTTGAAGATTTTGACCAATTATTCGGTGAAATTTTTTTTTCTCCATTATAAACCGAATTTTTGGGGCTGAAAGGGTTAAATCCTAGATAAAAATTTTGAGGTGGAAATGTATGGGGATGGTGATCCATCTGAGAAGATGATCAACAGCGCCCTCCAACCAACACCGGCCAGAGGCAGGACCAATCGATCAGCGGAGATGACACCGGTCTATCTCCAAATAATCAACGGTGATGGCCCCAGCCATCATCTCAGCTTTTGCATTTACTTAAAGCAAAAGTCTTTTACTTTTAGTAAAATGTAAAGTAAAGTAAAAGAATAACTTTTACTTTTACTTTAAGTAAAATGTTTTTACTTTTACCTTAGTAAATGTAAATGTAAAATATTTCTTACGTTTTACTTTTACTTTAGTAAATTACTATAACTTTGTACTTTTACTTCAGTGAATGTAATAGTGAATCCTTCGTGATTCAACAGTAATTTAGTTTTCAGTTTTCTATTTAAGTAACTTGAAGTGTTTAGAGTTACTTAGGCTTATTTCAGCCTCAGAGGTTTCTCTCTCTAGAAAACCTCTTCTGAGGTCCGCTCTCCCTTCTCTCTAGAGTTAGCGAAGAAGAAGCTTGTTGCTTCCTTCTTCTAGTTAGATGAAGACGAAGTCCTTCGTACTTTGATCTTCCCTCAAACATTAGATTTAGGATTAAATGATCCCTTCCTCAAATGTTTATAATACAAAGAAAGAGATTACTAATGCTTGGATTCCATTCAATTTCTTTCTTCTTAATCTTTTCTTCTTTATGTATAAGTTTTCTGATTAAAACTTATCGACGTTGTTATATGGTATCAGAGCCACACGGTTGGTTCTTGGTTCTGTTAGTGGTTTCGATTAAAAACAGATAGGATTTGTTTTTAAATGTTTCTTCAAACAATTATTTCTTTTGCTCCACTTTCAATCGTCTGACTTGCCGTAAACCACCTTGGATCGCAATAGGATCCGTTATGCCATTGTAAGTCTCCTGGTTGGGAGCAATTTAGGCTATTGGTATCACTAGGTCTACAGGTATAAGTTTACTCATGCAAAAACGGTTTGAGTTTAAGTGGAATGATGAAAGAAATTTTTTTTGTTTAAACAGTTAACAAAGAAGTCTCCTGGTTAGATCGATTTAATTGATAGATCAGGACCAATCGAGTGATCCCTTGTATCAGATTCAGTTTGATTTATTTTTAAACAAAAATTTTTTACAAAATTAAAGAAATTTTGAAGATTTTAACCAATTTTTCGGTGAATTTTTTTTTTCTCCTTCTTTATAAACTAAATTTTTGGGACTGAAAGGGTTAAATCTTGTATAAAAATTTTGAGGCGGAAATGTATGGGGATGGTGATCCATCTGAGAAGATGATCAACAAATACCTCGGCATGATCTACACCACCAGAGAGGCGGACCCGATCGAACGAGAGATGACGCCAGTCATCTCCAGTCAATCAACGGTGATGGCCCCAGCCATCATCTCAGCTTTTGCTTTTACTTAAAGCAAAAGTCTTTTGCTTTTAGTAAAATGTAAAGTAAAGTAAAAGAATAACTTTTGTTTTTACTTTCAGTAAAATATTTTAACTTTTACCTTAGTAAATGTAAATGTAAAATGTTTCTTACATTTTACTTTTACTTTAGTAAATTACTTTTACTTTGTACTTTTACTTTAGTGAATGTAATAGTGAATCCTGCGTGATTCAACAGTAATTTACTTTTTAGTTTTCTATTTAAGTAACTCGAACTGTTTAGAGTTACTTAGGCTTATTTCAGCCTCAGAGGTTTCTCTCTCTAGAAAACCTCTTCTGAGGTCCGCTCTCCCTTCTCTCTAGAGTTAGCGAAGAAGAAGCTTGTTGCTTCCTTCTTCTAGTTAGATGAAGACGAAGTCCTTCGTACTTCGATCTTCCCTCAAAAATTAGATTTAGGATTAAATGTAATCCCTTCCTCAAATGTTTATAATACAAAGAAAGAGATTACTAGTAACCGATTCACCGGTCTTCTTCTTAATCTTTTCTTCATTATGTATAAGTTTTCTGATTAAAACTTATCGCCGTTGTTGAATGGTATCAGAGCCACACGGTTGGTTCTTGATTCTGTTAGTGGTTTCGATTAAAAAATAGTTAGAATTTATTTTTAAATGTTTCTTCAAACTTTTATTTCTTTTGCTCCACTTTCAATCGCCTGACTTGCCGTAAACCACCTTGGATCGCCATAGGACCCGTTATGCCGTTGTAAGTCTCCAGGTTGGGAGCAGTTTAGGCTGAGGGTATCACTAGATCTACAGGTATGAGTTTAGTCATGCAAGAACGGTTTGAGTTTAAGCGGAATGATGAAAGAAAGAATTTTTATTTAAACAGTTAACAAAGAAGTCTCCTGTTTACATCGATTTAATTGATAAATCAGGACCAATCGAGTGATCCCTTGTATCAGATTCAGTCTGATTTATTTTTAAACAAAAAAGTTTTACAAAATTAAAGAAATTTTGAAGATTTTGACGAATTTTTCGGTGAAATATTTTTTTTCTCCTTCTTTATAAACCAAATTTTTGGGGCTAAAAGGGTTAAATCCTGGATAAAAATTTTGAGGTGGAAATGTATGGGGATGGTGACCCATCTGAGAAGATGATCAACAATATTTCTCCCTCGTGTTACACAAATTGAGACGGATTCGGTCGAATCAATGGAGATGACGCTAGTCATCTCCAGTCAATCAACGATGATGGCCCCAGCCATCATCTCAGCTTTTGCTTTTACTTAAAGTAAAAGTCTTTTATTTTTAGTAAAATGTAAAGTAAGTAAAAGAATAACTTTTGCTTTTACTTTAAGTAAAATGTTTTTACTTTTACCTTAGTAAATGTAAATGTAAAATGTTTCTTACGTTTTACTTTTACTTTAGTAAATTTCTTTTACTTTGTACTTTTACTTCAGTGAATGTAATAGTGAATCCTGCGTGATTCAACAGTAATTTACTTTTCAGTTTTCTATTTAAGTAACTCGAAGTGTTTAGAGTTACTTAGGCTTATTTCAGCCTTAGAGGTTTCTCTCTCTAGAAAACCTCTTCTGAGGTCCGCTCTCCCTTCTTTCTAGAGTTAGCGAAGAAGAAGCTTGTTGCTTCCTTCTTCTAGTTAGATGAAGACGAAGTCCTTCGTACTTCGATCTTCCCTCAAACATTAGATTTAGGATTAAATGTAATCCCTTTCTCAAATGTTTATAATACAAAGAAAGATATTACTAGTAACCGATTCTCCGGTCTTCTTCTTAATCTTTTCTTCTTTACGTATAAGTTTTCTGATTAAAACTTATCGTTGATGTTATATATGAGATGATGGCTGGGGCCATCACCGTTGATTGATTGGAGATGACTGGCGTCATCTCTGCCTGATCGATTGATGGTCATCGTCAGTGCGATCGGGGCGCTGTTGATCATCTTCTCGGCGCCTCGGCGGCCACTACCAGAGATGGACGATTAATCAACAGAGATGACGTCAATCATCTCCAGTCAATCAACAGTGATGGCCCCAACCATCATCTCAGCTTTTACTTTTACTTAAAGAAAAAGTCTTTTACTTTTAGTAAAATGTAAAGTAAAGTAAAAGAATAACTTTTGCTTTTACTTTAAGTGATACTGAATTACTTAGTAACCCTTCTATTAGAGATCTAAAACTTAAAGGAATTCTTAATCAAGGTCAAGCTAGTCACCCCTGTTATACACAGAATGATCCTGTTGGAGATGAAGGATCTTCTTCTCCGACATCTTCTGTTTACCCTACTCAATCTAATTTTAATGCTCCAATTAATAATCAGTTAAGAGTTATTAAAAAGGAATTTGTTATTGATTGGAATAATCTAGTTAACGATTTTAATTGTAAACTTAATAAAGAAAAAAGACATCTATTTAGATCTAATCACCCTATTGAAAAAGAAAGAGATAAGATAGTTAATAGATGGAAAAGATTTATTAAAAATGAAGAATTAAACATTACCTTTTATGATTGGTATGATCAGTACCAAGGAAAATGTAATGTTATTACTAAAACTCGGTGGGTTAGAGAAGATAGATCCAAGACTACCTCTAGTCATCCCCCGTTAGAATCCATAGTTATTCCGGTAAAAAATACTTCAGTCATTGCTAGTCCCTTTAAAATTTTAGATAATATTAAAGATGAGAGAAAGATTATTGAACAATTAAACTTTAGTAATCAATACCTAGCAACTGTTGGTAGACAACTTGATAAAATTGAAGAAAAATTTGAAGAAACTATTATTAAAAAACTTGATTCAAAAATTAATCAACCTTTAATAAAATTACAAGAAAATAGACACAAATTAAGCCTTCCTAATAAAGAATATGAACTTATTCAGTCTATAAACAAGTTATTTAAAAAACTTAAGACTGAAGCCAGTACAAGTGGCACTATTCTTATTGATTAGGTGGAGTCTGATTGTGAAAGCAATGGTTCTTCTGATCACTCTGAGACTATTTCAGATCTTAATGAACAGCTAAATAAGTTAACTGTTAATCACTCAAGTATTACCAGAAATTGGTACTCTAGACCTACTCCTCCGGATTTACAATTCGAAGAAAGAAATCTAGATAAACAATTTTCTGTTTCATTTAATAAAATATATGAATGGAATATTGATGGATTCAGTGAACAAGAAATTCTTAACAAATTAAATCATATGTCAATGGTAGCTAATAGCTATTTAACCAAGTTCAATAATATGTCCCAACCTAACATAGTTGAATTATTAGCTAGTGGATTCACTGGTATTCTCAGGTCTTGGTGGGAAAAACACCTAACTGAAGACTCTAGAATATCAATTATTCATGCTATCTAGTTAGATGATGACGGCAATCCCATCTTTGATGAAGATGTTGGTATTGGTCCGCCTGATGGAGTTAATACATTAATCTTTACAATTATTAAACATTTTGTTGGAACTCCCAGTAACATTACAGAAAGGATTCATGACCAGTTAAGTAATCTAACGTGTCCCACACTAAGTGATTTTAGGTGGTACAAAGATGTTTTTACCTCTAGAGTTATGATGCGCAATGATAGCAATAAACCATTCTGGAAAGAGAAATTCGTTAATGGTTTACCTTCATTGTTTGCTCATAAAGTCAGAGAAGAATTAAGTAAAAATTTAGGATATATTGATTATGATAATTTAACTTACGGAGATATAATCAGTAATATTCAAAAAATCAGTTTAAAAATATGCATTGATTTTAAGTTAGCCAAACAAGCTGGTAAAGATAAAAATAAAGCTAAATATGAGTTAGGAACATTCTGTGAACAATATGGTTTACCGCATGTTGCTCCCTCTAGAAGAAAGCACCATAAACACATTGAATCACATAAGAATCACAAGAGACGTAAGAACAATTATAATCATGACAAACGTAATAAAAATAGTAACCAAGAAGCTTACTATAATAAACCCAAATCAGCTCGAAATAAATCAACTAAAAAATTAAAGAAGTTTGATAAAAGTAAAATTGTCTGCCACAATTGCGAGCAGAAAGGTCACTACAAGAGTGAGTACAGAGTTAAGCAAAAGTTAGCTCAGTTAAATATCTTGCCTGAAGATACTGAACAATTGTTAGAGTTAATAAGAATTGAAAACAACGGTAGTAATGAAGAAGTAGTGATAATGAAGTTACTGTATGTACTGAAGATTGCAGTAATAACTATTGCAAAAGATTAAATGTGATTAATAAAGAAGATGAGGAAAGCTCTTTATTAATCGATCTAATTAGAAAGATTATTGATCCCGAGTTAAAAATCCAGTATACAAAACAGTTAAAAGATTTATTCACCAAAGATAAAAAAGTTACAGATAGGGTTCTTAAAGCCAAAGAAAAACCTATTTTCAGCCTTAATAAAACACTTGAGAGATTCAAGTCCCCGATTAAAGATATTACGCTCTTAGAATTAAATCAAGAAGTTAATAAACTCAAAAGAGAGATCTCTAGTCTAAAGTTAGATGTAACTAATCTAAAAAAGGAGATTATTGATAAAAAAAATCTGATCTTCAGATTCATGATTCCTCTTCTAGTGATGAAGATCACGATGAACCGGAACCTTCAGGGACCAAAGAAGATTCTGACCATTTTATTCAAGGTCTTTCGCTTAAAAGAATTAAAGATATCACCATTCAAAAATGGTATATTTCTATTAAATTAGTTATTGATAAAACTTTCTCAATACAGCTCCCTGCCTTAGTTGACACTGGTGCGGATTTGAACTGTATTCAAGAGGGTCTTATCCCTATTAGGTATTATAAAAAGACTAGTGAAAAACTTAATTCAGCTAACGGTAGTCAAATGGAAATAAAATATAAACTGCCTAAGGTTCATATCTGTCAGGATAATATGTGTTTTAAAACCTCATTTGTTTTAATTCGCAATCTTACAGATAAGATCATCCTTGGTCTTCCATTTATATATTTATTATACCCGTTTACTACCAGTAATAAAGGATTAACATGTAATCATTTAGGAAAAGAAATAACATTTAAATTTCTTATTAAACCTAAAGAAAGAGATTTAAAATTTATTCAAGAAGAATCAATTTCTAAGTCTTTAAATCTATTAAACTGTAAAATTACTCATCTAGGCTTTCTTAAAGAAGAAATTAAGTACAAACAAGTTGAAGAACAACTTAAGAGTAAAAAGGTTCAAGAAAAAATAGAGGAATTAAAAGATTACTTGAAGAAAAATTTGTGTTCTGATTCTCCCAATGCTTTTTGGCATCGGAAGAAGCACACGGTCAGGTTACCCTATGCTAAAGAATTTAAAGAACATTTAATTCCCACTAAAGCTAGGCCTATCCAGATGAGTCATGAACAAATGGAGTTATGCAAAACAGAAATTAATGATCTCCTTAGTAAAGGTTTAATTAGACATAGTAAATCACCATGGTCTTTTCCTGCTTTCTATGTTAACAATGAAGCAGAAAAAGAAAGAGGTGATCCTCGCCTAGTTATCAATTACAAACCATTAAACAAAGTCCTAGAATGGATTAGGTACCCCTTGCCCAATAAGGAAGATCTCCTTAATAGGTTAAGTTCCTCCACCATCTTCAGTAAATTTGACCTAAAATCGGGTTTTGGCAAATCGCTATTCATCCCTATGATAGGTACAAGACAGCATTCACCACTCCATTCGGTCATTACGAGTGGAATGTTCAGTCCTTCGGTCTGAAAAATGCGCCCAGTGAATTTTAGAATATTCTTAACAATATTTTGAATCCCTTCAGTCATTTTGTTATTGTTTATATCGATGACATCCTTGTATTCTCCAAGACTATTGAAGAGCTTATTAAGCATTTGAATTCGTTCTTCAAAACAGTTAAAACCAATGGTCTTGTTCTTTCTCCTTCCAAGTGTAGTCTGTTTCTGACAAAAGTCAGGTTTCTCGGTCTAATCCTCTATCATGGACTCACACGGCCTATTGACAGAGCTATTCAATTCGCCAACTGATTCTCAGATAAGATTACCGATAAAACACAGCTACAAAGATTTTTATGCTCGCTCAATTATATTGGCAAGTTTTACCAAAATCTAAGGAAGATTTGTAAGCCTCTATTTCAGCGCTTACAAAGTAATCCCCCTCCATGGACTGACATTCATACTTCTGTCGTCCAATAAGTTAAAAGGTATGTTAAGGTTTTGCCTTGCCTTGGCATCTCAAATGATTCAGCATTCAAAATAGTTGAAACTGATGCCTCTGATATTGGATTCGGTGGCATTCTCAAACAAAAGTTAACCCCCGATTCTGATGAACAAATTGTTCGTGTAAGACCCCAACTTTTATAAATAAAGATGAATTTTCTATAAATATCATTTTTGAATATTATGGAGTAAATTTGATATAATATTATAGTTGTGGGTAATATTTATAAATTTTGCAAAGTACGCAAGTTGTTATATAATATTCGATTGGTCGGGAAATATTCGTTTTAACAAGGAATATTCGTACAACAGCACAATCATTGGTGGTCCCCACAACGGAATTATTATTGGATTGAGAAAACGACAAAAATACTTTATGAAAATAACGGCGGGAGTTTTACCGTTAACTGTTGAAACACCGGGTGTTAAAAAATGCAACGATGTCTGGCGTAGTTATTGCGATGAGCACAGTATTGATTATTGATGCTTACGTTGAGAAGTCACCAGGTTTTGTTCAATTATTGCTACGATAATTGCTTTGCATAGTATCTCACGTTATTTGATTCAATTATTGTCAATATTTTTTTTATATTATTAAATCAATAATTGAGATTACAAAATTATTAATATTATTATTTGCAATATTAACGATGTCAAGAAGTTCTGTCAAAGAGAGGTTTAGTCACCTAATTGCGCGCCAATAGGGAGAAATCCTTATTGAAAAGCCCCTTCTTTCCTGGGAATGACCTGGTCGATTAATATTGTGAATTATAATAAAGGTGATAAATGTTGTTAAAATTATTAAGGTGATTTTTATGAAATTTTGCTTATTTTATGGACCCCCCCCTATTTACCATTTATTTCAAAATAATTGGGAGAAGTTATCTCAATTTGGTGTTATATATATATATATATATATATATATATAGAGCAAGGATCAAGAGCATAAGTCTTAAATAACATAATTCCTTAAAAAGCGACGCTGCTTTTGGGTAGTGACCATGAGGTATTTTGTAAATAAAAGAAAAACAAGTGGGACCACTCTCTTTAAGCCACTCCAAAATGACGCTGCTTTTAAGGAATTATGATATTTAAGGAATTATATTATTTAAGACTTATGCTCTTGATCCATATATATATATATATATATATATATATATATATATATATATATATATATATATTGAATATGGTGGAATTGTGCAGGAAAGGGGGGGACACTTGATTACTAGTTTATTATAATATATATGTATTATATATATATATATATATATATATATATATATATATATATATAAAGCATGATTAAGGGAAGGGATTTATGGTTCACTTGGTTTGATAACTTGAACTTATATATATATATATATATATATATATATATATATATATATATATATATATATATATATTATATTTTATTTAAAAGATTTTGTTTTAAATCTGGACCGTCTGCTTAAAGTAAATCAATCTGGACCGTTCATGAGTTAGTTATTATACAAAATCCATTCTTCATAAATAATAAGCTCATTCCTTCATTATTTTCTTAAATTCATTGAAACTCTAGAGATAAACTATAGAGAGAGAAGAAGAAAAGTATTCGCTACTTTCCTACTCTTATATCCAGCTTTTACGGTAAGGGTATTATTTCTTTTGTATTCATGAAGAGAACTTACATTATTCCATTATTTATTATTCGGTTGAATAACTTTTGTACGTGAACTACCCTATACTTGGTGAAATTCTTACATTATTCCATTTGTTATTATTACATTTGGAATATCACATGCATGCGTTTCACGTCGGACTGATTTAAATCTTTATTATTACATTGGAATATCACGTTCACATGCGTTTCACGGGACTGATTCCTCTTTATTATTACATTGGAATATCTTGTGCATGCGTTTTCTGTTAGGACTGATTCCGGCTCTTTATTATTCTCATTGGAATATCCTGTACATGCTTTTATATGACTACGACTGGTTCCATTAATTATTATTCTGTTGGAATAACTTGGCATATCTATTTCTATCGCATGCCCGGTGATTTCTTTTGTTATTCCATTCCTTATTATACTCAGTTAGTTAAAGTTTTGACTTCTATACTCCATGAAATTAGTGGAATATCCTTGATATTTATGCTTCATCTAGTATCTTTTCATGGAAATATTCTTCTGAGCATTCTTGAATTTTACTCTACAAAGCAGTATTATGTTGACAATTTGGACGTTATTGGTTCATGGATAAATTAATTCTTGAACTTGTTTAATTAAATTCTTATATCATTGTCATCATCCTCATGTTTATATTTTATTGAAAGTCATCTGTGGCCTATAGTGCATAGATGGACTTGGTATGATTATGACCGAGGATTATTCGGTTGTAATCATGGAATAATAATGTTACAAATGATGTGGAAAAAGTCCTCATTGGCCCGTAGTGCATTGATGGACAGTTGTTGGCATGATCATGACCATTAATGAATACACAAATATTCTTGGCCCATAGTGCATGGATAATTGTGGTCGTGATACTAAAGAATATCCTTGGCCGTAGTGTAGGGGTGATTCGATGATGTGGAATATTTATTAAGCTGAGTCTCAGCGATAACAGTGATGAAAAACCTTTTAAATCATAAAAGATAGTAGATTTTATTTTTTACTTGACTCTTTTAATGGATTGCTTGTTTCGCTGCAGTTAAACTTGATGTCTATTATATTTTATTAGTTTAACATTGTTGAAGACTAATGATAATTTATTCGCGAATATCTTAGTCATAATATTTCTTCTTTGGGCTAGTTGAGCTCATCCTTTCTTTCACTTTATTCTCTTGAGAAATGAGAATATAGTCGAGACGAGTCGGGGAGCGGAGTGATGATCCAGAGGATAGCATTAGTAGTCCTCACTATTCTGTGAAATAATGTGACAATAATTGTAATGAGGACTCCTTTTGAGTTTGTATACTCTCTAGTAGACAATATTTGTATTCAAACTCACAGTTTATGTTTTGTCGTATTGTACACCCATGCCTCTATTAATAAGTTGTATTTGAATTTTGTACCATGTATCTGGCGACCCAAGATGGGTGATGTATACCTAATTTTGGGGGCGTCACAGTTGGAATCAAAGCTTAAGGATATGATCCCTGGCTAAGATGTGAGAATAGAACTAGGAGGGGAGAGACGGGGAATTCCTTCGCTAGTATAACATACCTAAGTTTATTTGGTATGTAATTAGTCGGTCAGAATAATATGTTACATGTCAATTAACCTTTGTTTTGTGCAAGTATCTGAAAATGACATCCGAGAATATTGAGAATAGTAATGGAGGACAAGAGACCGTTTAGTCTCCACATATCAATAATCAGGAGAATGTGCATCAGGAAGGCGACAATCCTCATGCAAACAACAACACCGACCAAATGATGAATGATGGATCTGTTAGGAGGCTTTATGCAATTCATGCAACATCGAAGCGAGAGCGGCCTCATCCAAAATGCACGTGGAAACACTGAAACTCTCCTGACGGTCACCGCTAAATGATTCAAGGAGCTGGGACCACCGGAGTTTATTGGAGAGCCTAAACCACTTAAGGCGGAAGCATGGATAAAAGCGTATCACCAAGATATTTGATATCTTGGGATGCTCCAAGGAGCAAAGGTTCCTTCGCCACCTTCATGTTGCGCGTGATGAGGCGGTCTTCGGTTGGAATCTATAAAACGCACTACCGACTGGCACTTTCTCAAGATGTCTTGGGAGAAGTTCCAAGAGCTATTCAACGACAAATACTTTCCCGAGAGTATTCAGCTATATGAAAGAAGTGGAGTTTATCAAATTGGAACAAAACAATATGACCGTGTCGCATGATAGAGGCTAAATTTGCGAGTTATCCCGGTTTGCATCCCATGGTCGATAATGAGGAGCTTAATGACGCGAATGTTTTAAGAGGCTTGAAACCGGAGATACGTCGATATCTTATTTCTCATAAACCGTGTTTGTACTCGAGATGTTGTAAATAGGGCTCGCTTATTGGAGCGCGATAACGAGTCAACACAACAAAGAAAAGCAACGTATTGGCGACATGAAAATACCAATGGTATCGATCCATCAAACTAGTGACAACAAGCGTGGAGGAATCAACATGCGCGAAATGGTAACCGTTTTGGTGGTAATCATGGCCAAGACAAAGAAAAATGAACATTTCAAGAAAGGAGATTCAACAATGATGGAAAGACGCCGCCGACCAAAGAATCGTGGTTAAGGAAGGAGAACGACCACCTATCATATGCTTCAAATGCCGAGGGAGGGTTATATCGGTCAAACCGCGCGATGCCATCCAAAGCGTGTTATAATTGTGGAAGAGAAGGTCACCTAGGCCCGATTTTGTCGTTCACTAAAGAAAAGTTCAAATAGGATGGAGGCACCAAAGGTCGTCCCGAAAAAGTCAAAGCCGGTGGTGCGAGGGAGAGCATTTGTTATGACCTCCCGTAAAAGCAAGGAACCCGAACGAGGTCATCAAGGTGTAAGCTTATCATAAACTCTAGAGAAGTCTATACCTTATTTGATCTGGGTTCTACCCATTCTTTTATTTCTCCTACTTGCGCTCAACGATTAAATTTGACTCCGGAGAAATTAAACTTTGACTTATCTGTGGAAACTCCGTTGGAAGAAACTTTCATTACATCTGTAAGACCCCAACTTTTTGAATAAAGATTAAATTTTTTTGAAATATATTTTTGACTATTATGGTGTGAATTTGATATAATGTTATAGTTGTGGGTAATATTTACAAATTTTGCAAAGTACGCAAGTTGTTATATAATATTCGATTGGTCCGGGAATATTCGTACAACGGCACAATCATTGGTTGACCCCCACAACGAAATTATTGTCGGATTGAGAAAACGACAAAAATACTTTATGAAAATAACGGCGAAAGTTTTACCGTTAACTGTTGAAACACCCGTGTTAAAAGTAAAATGTCTGGCATTAGTTGCATAGTAGCACCAGTATTGATTATTGAAACTTACGTGAGAAGTCACTCGGTTATACTCAATTATTGCTACGGTAATTCTTTGCATCATATCTATCATATTATTGATTCAATTATTGTCACATTATTATCTCGCATAAAATGTTTTTATTAAATAAATACTTGAGATTTATTAAAGTTATTCATATTATAAATTACAATATTTACAATGTCTAGAAGTTACATCGAGGAGAGGTTTGGTCACCTAATTGCACGCCAATAGGGAGAAATCCTTATTGAAAGCCCTCTTTCTTGAGAATCGACACGGTTGATAAATATTGTGAGTTATAATATTAATAATGAATGTTGTTCGGAGTTGAATTTGGAGACGCGGACGTGATATTTGAGTCCGGAACGACGAAATTAATAAAAATAGTCTATAAACACAAATTTTTCCGGGATTCACTATTTGGTCAAAAAGTCAACAGTTGACTTTTTCGGGAAAAGTCAAACTTCAAAATTTCAAATTTTATATCTTTGATAAAAATAGTTTCATTATGTTGGAATTGTTTGTGTTAGTGAAAATCAACATTTATTCCGATGATAATTGATGTCTAGAGGTTATATTGATAAATCGGGTAATTTATCGGATAAATGAGCAATTAATTGCTACTAATTCACATGCTTATATAACTATTTGTTCACATATGTGTACTATTGAATCACATTATTTACTATTAGGGGAGTTGGTGCAAGATTGATAATACTTGCATGACTAAATTAAAAATTGAGGTATAGATGGAGGTACTATATCTTTTGAATTAAGTATTTTCACATGATTATACTATTGATTCACATGATTGAACTATTGATTCACATTATTTACTATTAGGGGAGTTGGTGCAAGATTGATAATACTTGCAGGACTAAATTATAAATGAAAAAAAAGTTAGAGGTATTGTACTGTAATTTTCGAGCCCCAAAACATGCAATTATCAAAACTATAATTTCCTATAAATAGAAGCTCATTCTTCCTTCATTTCTCACCAATTCACAAAAAGCTTTAGAGTGATTATTATAGAGAGAAAGAAGAAAAGAAATCTGCTACCTCACTATTCCAGTATCAAGTTTTTTCCAAGGTAGGGAGTATTATTTCTTTCTTATCTATGAAGAGAACTTCTGTTATTCCATTCTTATTATTCTATTCGAATAACCTGTATACGCGGGCTACCCTATACTTGGTGAAATTCTTCTTTTATTCCATTCTTTATTATTCTGTTGGAATATCACATGCATGCGTTCTCACGCGGACTGATTCCATCTTTATTATTATGTTGGAATATCACATGCATCGCTTTACGCCGGACCTGATTCCTTCTTTATTATTCTCGCTGGAATATCCCGCACATGCGCTTTTTACTTGGACTGATTCCGTCTTTATTATTCTGTTGGAATATCCCGTGCATATGCGTTTACTGGGACTGATTCCGTTATTTATTATTCTGTTGGAATAACTTTTGCAAATCGCCATACATCGCATGCCCGTGATTTTTTTTATTATTCCATTCTTTATTATACTCGGTTGGTTAAAGTTTTGACTTCATACTCCATGAAATTAGTGGAATATCCTTGATATTTGCGCTTCATCCAAAGATCTTTTCATGGAAATATTCTTCCGAGCATTCTTGAATTTTACTCTACAAAGCAAGATCATGTTGACAATTTGGGCGTTATTAGTTCTGGATAAAATAATTCTTTAACTTGTTTTATTGAATTCTTATATCATTGTCATCATCCTCATGTTTATATTTTGTTGAAAGTCATCTCGTGGCCTATAATTGCATAGATGGACTTGGTATGATTATGACGAGGGATTATTCTATTGTAATCATGGTAGTAATGTTACAAATGATGTGGTAAAAGTCCTCATTGGCCGTAGTGCATTGATGGACGATTGTTGGCATGATCATGACCATTAATGAATACACAAATATTCTTGGCCCAGTGGTATAGATAATTGTGGTCGTGATATTAAAGAATATCCTCGGCGATGAGTGCGGGGTGATTCGATGATGTGGATTATTTATTAAAATTTGAGTCCCAACGATAAAAATGATGAAAAACCTTTTAAATCATAAAAGATAGTAGATTTTATTCTCTACTTGACTCTTTTAATGGATTTCTTGTTCCATTGTAGTTAAACTTGATGGTTGTTATATTTTATCGCTTTAACAATCATTGAAGGCTAATGATAATATATTCGCATTATCTTAGTCATAATATTTCCTCTTTCGGCTAGTTGAGCTCACCTTTTACTTTTATTGTTCTCTTCGAGAAATGAGAACGCAGTGAAAGGACTAGTCGGGGAACGGAGTGTGACGGACGAGATGATAGCATTAGTAGTCCTCACTATTCAAATGAAATAGTGGAAAATAAATGTAATAATATTGAATTTGAGTTTGAATATTGTCAGACGACAATAATTGTATTAAAACTCACGACTTATGTTTTGTCGTATTATTGTACCCACGATTTGTATTATTAAGTTGTATTTGAATTTATGTACCGTGTAAGGGGCGACCCAAGATGGGTGACGTATACCTAATTTTGGGGGCGTCACAACATCCACTGTTTATAAGTCTTGTTTGATTCAAATCGGTACCCTCACATTACCTGTCGATCTTATTTCATTGAAAATACTTGCATTTAATGTGATTCTAGGGATTGATTGGTTAATTACTCATCATGCTAAAATTGATTGTTTTCATAAGGTTGTTAGCTTTCATATTCCTAATCAACCTATTATGCGAATTCAAGAGACCAAACCATTAAAATCAATCACAGTCATCTAAAGCCATAAAGCTATTCGTTTATTGAAAAACAGATGTCAAGCTTTCTTAGCTCATGTCACGGATCTAAGCAAAAATACGTCAGTTTTGAATGATATTTCTATTGTTAATGAATTTCCTGACGTATTCTCTGAAGAACTTCCTGGCCTACTCCTAGAGCGTGAAATTGAATTTTGTATCGACCTTGAACCCGGTACAAAACTCATTCCCAAAGCCCCATATCGAATGGCTCCTATTGAACTTCAGGAGTTAAAGACCCAACTGCAGGAATTGTTAGACATTGGCTTTATTTGTCCTAGTACTTCTCCTCGGGTGCTCTGTTCTTATTCGTGAAGAAGAAAGATGGGAGTATCGACTTTTTATTGATTATCGGGAGTTGAATCATGTCACCATCAAAATAGGTACCCATTACCACGTATTGATGACATGTTTGACCAGATTGCAAAGGCGCCAAATTCTTTTCAAAGATTGATCTTCGTTAGGATATCACCAATTGAAGATTAGAACCAGATGACATTCCAAAGACGGCTTTTAGAACTTCATGACGGCATTATGAATTCTTAGTCATGTCTTTTGGATTGACTAATGCTCCTGCTGCCTTTATGGATATGATGAACTGAGTATTCAAGGAATATATGGATCACTTTGTGGTCGTCTTTATTGATGACATCCTCATATATTCCAAAACCCGTGAAGATCATAACCAACACTTGAGGCTGATACTCCAAAAGCTTCGTGAATATAAGCTTTATGCCAAGTTGAAGAAATGCGAGTTCTGGATTGAGGAAGTAGCATTCCTTGGACACGTGGTATCAAGTCATGGAATATCTGTTGACCCAGCAAAGATTGAAGCTATTCAAAGCTGGGAGCAACCTAAATCAGTGACCGAAGTACGTAGCTTTCTCGGCTTAGCTAGTTATTATCGGAGATTCGTAGAAGGGTTTTCTCGAATCGCTACTCCACTAACTCACAGTGACTTCGGAAGATACAAAGTTACGTTGGAGCGAGGAATGTGAGAAGAGTTTTCAAGAACTCGAGAGGAGACTCATTTCAAACTTGTTACGGCAATACCATCCGGCTCGGAGGATTTGTCATCTACAAGTGATACTTGAGCAAAGGGTTAGGATGTGTTCTCATGCAACATGAGAAAGTCATAGCTTTATGCCTCACGACAACTCAAAGAATATGAGAGGAATTATCCTACTCATGATCTAGAGTTAAGCATTTGTTATCTTCGCACTAAAGATTTGGAGGCATTACTTGTATGGAGAGAAAGTGGAGATCTTTACGGATCATAAAAAGCCTCAAATATTTCTTCACTCGAAAGGAACTCAACATGCGACAACGACGTTGGCTTGAGCTAACTGAAAGATTATGATCATACTATCCAATACCATCCTGAAAAGCGAACGTAGTAGGCGGCGCATTGAGTAGAAGATTATATGCGAATGCGAATGCAATATTGACAACACAAAAGCCCATTTGTGTGACTTACAAAGGATGGAGATAGAGTTAAAGACTCCTGTGACCCATGTGATTATGGCAAATATACTGATAGAACCGGATTTTAATTGATAAAGTTAAAGTTGGGTCAAGCTACTGAACACTGGAGGATGCGCATGCGTGTGAGAAAGAAAGTGCAAGAAGGTGCTATCTTGGGAAGCAAGAATCGATGAAGAAGGAATATTTCGAGTCAACTCCAGACTTTGTGTTCCTAACGACCTTGATTTAAAGTATAAAATTATGATGGAGGCGAATAACACACCGTTTGTAATCCATCATGGGAGTACCAAAATGTATCATGATATTAAATCATACATTTTGGTGGAAGCAATATGAAGAGAGAGATAGTCTTTGTTATCTCAAGGTGTCTAATGTGTCAATGAGTCAAGGCGGAGGATCAAGTACCAAAAGGTCCATTGCAACCACTTGAAATTCCAGAATGGAAGTGGGAGCACATTACTATGGATTTCGTTCTGGGCCTTCCCAAAGTTTCTCGAAGGCATAGATGCGATTTGGGTCATTGTTGATAGATTGACCAAGTCCGCTCATTTCTTACCGATACGAGAAACTTATACACTTGAACGTCTTGCTTCGTATGTACATAAACGAGGTTGTAAGATTGCATGGTATGCTAGTATCCATAGTTTCCGATCGAGACCCAAGATTCACTTCAAGATTTTGTGTTAGTTTGCAAAAAGCTATGGACGCAGGATTTACGATTTAGCTTTCGGCATATCATCCTCGAGACGGGACCTGACGATCGGAGAGGGCGATTCAAACTCTTGAAGATCTATTAAGACTCGTGTCCTTGACTTCAAGGGAAGTTGGGACAAGTTCTTACCATTGGTGGAGTTTTCCTACAACAACAGTTATCAAACAAGTATTGGCATGGCTCCATTCGAGGCATTGTATAAAAGAAAGTGTCGTTCTCTAGTATGCTGGGATCAGGTGGGTGAAGCAACGTTGTTGGGACCAGAGTTGGTACGTATGACTACGGAAAAGATTTAAACGATCCGACAACGTATAAAAACCTCACAAGATCGACAAAAGAGTTATGCTGATCTTCATCGAAAGGACGTGGAATTCGATATAGGTGATCATGTGTTGTTACGTGTTGCTCCATGGAAAGGAGTTACGAGATTTGGAAAGAGAGGAAAGCTCAATCCTCGATTCATTGGCCCATTTTTAATCCTCGATCGAGTAGGAACTGTGGCGTATAGACTCGCTTTACCGCCAAGTATGTCTCGTGTTCATAATGTTTTTCACATATCCATGTTACATAAATATGTGGAAGACCCGAACCACATTATTGAGTTAGAACCGGACGAAATAGCGGAAGATTTAACATATAAAGAGGTTCCTGTTCAAATCTTGGATAAGAAGGAACATATTCTATGGTCCAAGGTTATACCTCAAGTCAAAATTTTGTGGAGAAACCACGATGTTGAGGAAATGACCTGGGATTTAGAATCTGAAATGAAATCAAGGTATCCTTACCTCTTCGACATACCAGGTACGTACCCTAATTTCGAGGGCGAAATTTCATAAGAAGGGGAGGTTGTAAGACCCCAACTTTTATAAATAAAGATGAATTTTCTATAAATATCATTTTTGAATATTATGGAGTAAATTTGATATAATATTATAGTTGTGGATAATATTTATAAATTTTGCAAAGTATCGCATGAGTTGTTATATAATATTCGATTGGTGGGGAATATTCATTTTAACGGGAATATTAGAATGGCCACAATCATTGGTGGTCCCCACAACGAAATTATTGTCGGATTGAGAAAATGACAAAAATACTTTACGAAAATAACGGCGGAAGTTTTACCGTTAACTGTTGAAACACCCGGTGTTAAAAGTACAGTAATACACGTAGTTTCACAGTAGCACACAGTATTGATTATTGATGCTTACGTGAGAAGTCACTCAATTTTGTTCAATTATTGCTCTGATGGTTGTTGCATAGTATCTCACGTTATTTGATTCAATTATTGTCAATATTTTTTTATATTATTAAATCAATAATTGAGATGACAAAATTATTAATATTATTATTTGCAATATTAACGATGTCTAGAAGTTACATCAAGGAGAGGTTTGGTCACCTAATTAATTGCCCAATAAGGAAAAATCCTTATTGGAAAGCCCCTCTTTCTGGAGCGACACAGTGGATTATTAATATGGTGAATTATAATAAAGGTGATAAATGTTGTTAAAATTATTAAGGTGATTTTTATGAAATTTTGCTTATTTTATGGACCCCCCTATTTACCATTTATTTCAAAATAATTGGGAGAAGTTATCTCAATTTTGTGTTATATATATATATATATATATATATATATATATATATATATATATATTGAATATGGTGGAATTATGCAGGAAAGGGGGGACACGGGAATACTAGTTTATTATAATATATATGTATTATATATATATATATATATATTATATTTTATTTAAAAGATTTTTTTAAATACTGACCGTCTGCTTAAAGTAAATCAATACTGGACTGTTCATGAGTTAGTTCTTTATGCATCCATTCTTCTATAAATAAAGCTCATTCCTTCATTATTTCTTACTTAATTCAATGAAAACTCTAGAGATAAACTATAGAGAGAAAGAAGAAAGTATTACCTTACTTCCTACTCTTATATCCGCTTTTACTACGGTAGGGGTATTATTTCTTTTGTATTCATGAAGAGAACTTATGTTATTCCATTATTTATTATTCATTGGAATAACTTGTATCGCTGCCAGCTACCTATACTTGGTGAAATTCTTTTGTTATTCCATTCGTTATTATTACATTGGAATATCACGTCTGCATGCGTTCACGCCGGACACATTTCGTCTTTATTATTACATTGTTGGAATATCCATACGCATGCGTTTCTGTGGGACTGATTTCGTCTCTTTATTATTCATTGGAATATCACATGCATGCATTTCTTGGGACTGATTAATCTTTATTATTCTATTAGAATATCACATCTCATGCATTTTACGCCGGACTGGTTCCATTAATTATTATTACGTTGGAATAACCTTCATTATGCGATTCTATCGCATGCACAGGTGATTTCTTTTGTTATTCCATTCCTTATTATACTCGGTTAGTTAAAAGTTTTGACTTCTATACTCCATGAAATTAGTGGAATATCATTGATATTTGCACTTCATCCAGTATCTTTTCATGAAAATATTCTTCTGAGCATTCTCGAATTTTACTCTACAAAGCAGTATTATGTTGACAATTTGGACATTATTGGTTCATGGATAAATTAATTCTTGAACTTGTTTTATTGAATTCTTATATCATTGTCATCATCCTCATGTTTATATTTTATTGAAAGTCATCATGGCCTATAAAGTGCATAGATGGACTTGGTATGATTATGACGAGAGATTATTCGGTGTAATCATGGCCTTAGTAATAATTACAAATGATGTGGAAAAAAGTCCTCATTGGCCGTAGTGCATGCATGGATGCTGATTGTTGGCATGTTCATGACCATTAATGAATACACAAATATTCTTGGCCCGTGGTGCATGGATAATTGTGGTCGTAATACTAAAAGAATATCCTTGGTAGTAGTGCGAGGGGTGATTCGATGATGTGGAATATTTATTGTCGAGTCTCGGCGATAAATGATGATGAAAACCTTTTAAATCATAAAAGATAGTATATTTTATTTTTACTTGACTCTTTTAATGGATTGCTTGTTTAATTGCAGCTAAACTTGATGTCTATTATATTTTATCGGTTTAACATTGTTGAAGACTAATGATAATTTATTCTACATTATCTTAGTCATAATATTTCTTCTTGGGCTAGTTGAGCTCACCCTTTCTTTCACTTTTTTCTTTTAGAAATGATAATATAAATTTGGGACGAGTCGAGAACGGAGTGATGGTCCGAGAGGATAGCATTAGTAGTCCTCACTATTATTACGTGAAATAGTGTGACAATAATTGTATTGAGGACTCCTTTTGAGTTTGTATACTCTCTAGTAGACAATATTTGTATTCAAACTCACGGTTTATGTTTTGTCGTATTGTACATGACAGTTGTATTAGTAAGTTGTACTTGAATTCTGTACCATGTATCTGGCGACCCAAGATGGGTGATGTATACCTAATTTTGGGGGCGTCACAGTTCGTTTCCATTCCGGCGCATGGAATTCTACACAGTTAAATTACAGTACTATTAAAAAAGAGATTTTATCACTTGTTTTATGCATTAATAAATTTCAGCGTGACTTACTTAACCAAAAATTCCTAGTTAGGATAGATTGTAAAACAGCAAATATATATTCTTGAAAAAGATGTAGAGAACGTCGCCTCTAAGCATTCATTCGCTAGATGGAAAGCTCTCCTTAACATTTTTGATTTTGATATTGAATACATTAAAAGGTAGTAACAATTCAGTTCCTGATTTTCTTACACGTGAATTTATTAACACAGGTACTATTGCATCACAATGAGTGTGCGTTGTAAGACCCCGAATTTTATGAAATAAAAGTATTCAATTTTTTCTTATAATTACTATTCAGTAAATGGTTAAATTGATAAAAGGTTAAAGTTAAGGGTGATATATGAATTTATTTTTCAAAATACGCAAGTGGTTATAAAATATTCATGTTATCGGGGAATATTCGTTTAGTCGTAGAATATTCTTTCTGTCGGAGAATATTCGTACGACGGCGCAGTCATTTGTGGGCCCCATAACAAAATAATTGTTGGATGAAGAAAACGACAAATTTGAGTTTTTATAAATAACGGCGTAATCGTTACCGTTAACACTATTGGAATACCCGGTGGGTAAAGTAAAATAATCTGGCGTTGTTACAAGATGCTTTACGGTATTGCACAATATTTTTGAATTATTGATTCTTACGTAAGAAGGCACTACTCAATAATTGTTACAGTAATTACTGTTCAATATTTTATTTTATTGATTCAATAATTGTTGTGTTGATAGTTTTTATTATTATTGCTCAATAATTGTCATGGCACAGTATTTCTCATTATCAGATCAATAATTCATATTATTTGAATAATATTATTAGATAACATTATTGGCGATGTCTAGAAAGTTACATCGAGGAGAGGTTTGGTCACCTAATTGCCTTGATGGAGAAATCCTTATCTAGGCCCCCACTTTCTGGGCAACTACACGGTTGTCATAATTGTGATTACGTAATATTATTTGTGAATAATTAATTATTGATTTATATGATAAGAAAATATTTATTTAATGTGGATATAAATAATGGATTTATTTATATGGTTATAAATGAAGGAATTAATGTTGAGGTGTTTTATCAGTATATTTTGTCGGATTGGAGGTATTAAAAGATCAAATCGGTGTTCTTAAAGCTCTATTGTGTGAGTTATAATTTTGATCCGACCGTTGGATCGTTGTGATTTTTGGATATGTTATACATATATAAGTTGAGTATATATCCACAAATTTTGAACCGTTAAAAAAAACGAATGATTTGTTATGAATTTTTAGAGGTGTTAAAAATCATCCGTTTGTGAATTTCGGATATTTTTTGTCTAGAATTTGGAAAAACTTTCTTCTTTAAATTTCTAGAGAATTCGATTTCGTGTGGAATGGACATAAAATTTGTATTTTTCTGATAAACGGGCAATTTTCTATGAATTATTGAAGTTTCGGAAAATAAAATAATTTTTATTAAAATTTGGTGGGACCCACTTTTGGTTGTTGGGGATGTGACTGATTTCTGGTGGGCCCCAATATGGTGGCTGAAGTTTTGATTCAAATAAGGCATACATAGTAGATGAATAAATAAATAATATTATTTTATTATTTTAGTCTCCTTTGGTGTTCTAGCATTTTCCTATAAATAAACGCTTAAGTTAGAATTGAAAATCACACCAGAAACAAGTTTTCTTTCTCTCTATATTGTCGAGCATATTCTAGTGAATATTTTGATACTTTAAGAATTGCTATTCAGTGCAAGTTTCCTTCGACTTTTCATCCGATATTCCATCGTAAATCTTTTCTTTTTGGTAAGGGATTTTAAGGGTTGTTATGTTTTTCATGTTTAGTAACTTTTAGGACCTTCAAAATTAAGAAAAAATTTGAAATGATAATTTGATGAGTTTTTGATTGATTGTGTCCAAAAATGACGATTTTTGGATGTATAGATTAAGAGTTATGAATTTTTACGGAAAAAGACTATTTTAAAAGAAAACCCTTATAACTCCTTGTGGTTAACTCCAAAATTGGTGAAATTTTTATTGGGAGTACATGTATATAACAAAAGTATACTCTGTAAATTTTGGAATTTTTGGATAAAATTACAATTTATGATAAAAGTCTAAATATTCGGCTGTTTTGGCCATATAAAAAATAGTAAATGAATTTTAAAAATTCCGAAAAAAATATATGTTCAATATGGGATGAGGTATTTTTCATGAAAATGAACTAGTTATGAGTAAATGAATTAAATTTGTTATGTGAGGTAAGAAAATTAGAAAATAGGATTTTATGACTTGAGAATCCTATATGAGGTATATGCAGATTTTTGATGAGGGTTTTGGTTATTGGTGATGAAATCTTATGTGTAACACCCCCTTCCCGAAAAGGAAAGGGAGGTCACGTGCAAAGCACAACAAACCTCAAAATAAATAAGCGAGGCACTAACAACCTAAAAATATTAATAGTGGTGATTCATTAATAAAGTAATAAGTACAATTCTCAAACCGAAAGTCAAAATAATCAAAACTTAAAATTGAATCAACCTAAATGGTCAAAGGCAAAAATCTCATCATCTTAGCTGAATCACCCTACCTGAAACTGCTTGGGAAAAAAACAAGATGAGCCAATTTCCCGATGCGGATACGAGATATACAAAAGATATACAATTGATATCTGAAAATAAGCGAGACAAAATCTTGAACAAAACCTCAAGTGCAAATATCTGAACGAAAATATAATATCCAAAGATTTGAATGGAATATATTTGAATCAACGTAATGAATATATCTGAATCAACGTAATTGACGAAACCAATAAAAGAATAAAGAAATGACGAACTAAAGTAACTAACTCAATGACTTGAACCGAAGCGAAACCAACAAAACTAATCGATAAAAATAATAAATTTGAAACAAATGGTGGAGTTATTTTATCTAGAATGAGCTCGAAATACACATTGCCACACGAGCAAGTCAAAATAATGCCGCATGCGAGCAACCAAAATAATACCACCACGGACAAATCACACATTGGACCGCGAATCCAAATGTATGCAAATCGGATAGGTGTGTTTGGCACAACATCACAAATCCATGAGCGAAAAAACTAGGGTTAACCCATACGCCTCCACACAACAAAACACCAAATGTCCCACTTCCTCCCGGAGCCTAAAATGGAGCGCAGTGGACTAATCACACCGCCACGGAAAGTGTCACGTCTCTCGTGCCAAGGCAGCGTGCTGTGGTACCCCACAGTGGTTATAACTTTCGGGTATACTCTACGGTATATTCTAACAAAAATATCATGTCACAACACATGCGACATAATACCAACAAAAAGGGTTCTATATATACGTGTTGGCCAAATCAAATTATAGTCACAAGGTTTCAAAAGGAAGGTAGCAACATATGCAGCTCTACAATTATCAAAATAAATAATACTAAACATGATAACCTAATTCAAAGAGTACAAATACGAGTCATACGTATCAACTCTAAAATGAAACTAATATATTTATTTCACAAGAAACAATTATGTGAAATCATAATAGAATTCAAATAAGGAAACAAACAAACCAATCAAATTTAACAAAGGTATCATTTGAAAGAGTACGAATCCGTGCACGATACTTCCAAACCATTTATAGCACACTCCACAAAATCTTACCCTCAAATGCCAACGATATCAAATCTGAAAACGTTATTCATCACCTAAACATATTCACCTCAAATTAAATATAATCCAATTCAATAATTCCAAAATAATTCATAATCTATTTAATATGCCTTTAATCATCGTCTTATATCAATTATTAATACTCCAAAATTTATATTCCAAATATAACTCTTTAAGTTCCTTCCGTCTCAAGACTAATTACACAAATTAATAATACTAAATGTAAGTACATTTATAAAAATATGAACACTTCTATTTGAGTACGACTATAAAATATAATTACTTATAATATTAAGATTTAATTCATTCCATATAATCTTACATATTTATTTGTATAACATCTCTTACAAATTATGCAAGTTTTTAAGTAAACTTTAATTACTACTGCTATATATATTTTTATTTAAAAAAATCATCAATTTATTATTTTAGGATCTCCAAAATCAATCACAATTACTCCTCAGCTCAATCGATTGGAATAAAGTGATAATAATAATAAGTACATCCGTATAAGCATTACATTAATAAATAAACTCTCCCATCTTTAAAGATCGCTCTTAGTTCTTGAATTACAAAAGTACTTGCTCATGATGAAAAAAATAACATACTAAATTTAATAATTTAATATGGAATCATGTGATTTATCCCCACTTTATATAATGTATAATATACTTACTTATTACTGATGAAATTTCCCCACTAGTGATCAAAATATCTAATTTTTCTTTACATGAGCCCCCTTTGTAGCTGTTCCCTTTATCTCCAAAGTAGCCACCTTTTCTTATTCAGTTTGTATAATGAAGTAATATTAGGTTTAGCTATTTATTAATTAGGTTTGCCCTGATAAACTTCTATTTGTGTTAAATTAATATTAAGGCCCAAATTTTAACCACATAATATTATATATCACTTATTAATATTTATTAGCCCACATAATTTAAATAACTAGTTTGATCCAAATAATTGACAAGTTCCAAACAATATATTTAAAAATATAAATTTAATATTATTTTATTATTTTTTTCGGGATATTACATTACCTCCTCCTTAAAAGGATTCCGTCCCCTAATCAAAAGAATGAAAAATACCTAATTATTAAAAGATGCGGATATAAAAACAAGAATAGACTCCTCTATCTCCAAGTAGCTTTCAAAACAAGAATAATTTTACCACAAGACTTTAACAAAAGGAATTATCTTCCTCAAATTTTAATTTAATCAGTTATTTTATTATCTACTAAAAGAATTTAATTTTCCAAACAAAACAAGGAAGAAAAGAAGGAAACAAAATCATTTACCTTTTCCCATTTAAACACAATTGTATAAGATAAAGTTAATTAATATTTAATTATATAAAAAAAATAGGTTATTACATTATGAGTTTGGCATTTTAGGATGATTAAATGCATTATTTAGTAAAGTGTAAACAATTAAAATAAATTATTTATAAGTTTAAGAAATGTTATTCTTTCAATATCATTATACTGAAATATTGATATGAATTTTATTGTGGAATTTCTACCTTTTTCATGTCGGGGTTACTATTCACGAGTTACTATTCACGAGTTACTATTCATGAATTACTATTCACGAGTTACTATTTACTGGTACTATTCACGACAAAAATTGGTTTATTTTTCTGACCAAATTATCGTTGATTTATAAATCTTACTCTTGAAATTAAATGCAGTTGTTGATCATATTATTTTTATTATCATATAACATTTTTATAATCTTAGTGACGAAATTTCTCTTCTACTTGAGTGTAAAGATGGGTAGATTATTGGTATGATCGTGACTATGGGTTCTCTTTGGCCAGTAGTGCAAAGTTGAATTGTTGACTGGTATGATCATGACCATTGAATTTATAATTGAATATCTTTAGCTTAAGTGCAAAGGTGAATTGATCAACATGGTTATAATTATTGTTTATATAAATTCTGAAATGATTATATATTTCTTTGAGATATTAATATATTTGGCACATAGTGCAAATATGAATCTGTTGATGAATATATTTGGCACATGGTGCAAATATGAATCGTTGAGGAATATCTTTGGCCTGTAGTGCAAAGATGAATTGTTGATGAATATCTTTGGCCCCTAGTGCAAAGATGACATGTTGTTGAATATCTTTGGCCAGTAGTGCAAAGATGAACTATTAACGAATATCTTTGGCCATAGTGCAAAGATGAAGTTATTAGTATGATTATGAACAGAAAATGTGATTTGTTGTAACCATGATCTTTGATGTTTCAGGTAAAGATAGGTGATGAAAATTATCTTCGTCCTGGATGAGAAGAGGAATTTAGAACTACAATTATGATTATGAGTTATTCATATGATTGTGGACCAGAATTGTTTATTTATGTTACAGAGATAAAACATTGTTGGTGGATTTTTAACATGGAGAAGATAATAGACTTTATAGTCTATTTGACTCTTCTAATGGATTGCTCGTTCATTTATGAACTATGGTTGAAATTTTTTATCATCTACCATATGTTCTAAATCTCTGATTTATTATTGATGAAGGCTATTGATAATTTAATTATCTTTAGTCATGATATTCTTTACTGAGCTAGTTGTGCTCACCATTTTGCTTCACAATTCCTTTCAGGTAATAAGAGTGTAGCTGGGTCGAGCGGGGGTAACAAGGGAATAGAACGGTGGTCATCATTTAGTAGTTATATTTGGTGAATCAAATAGGGTGAGGCGAACCCAACGTTGGAAGGGTGTTTTGTCACTATCATACAAGATGTCTAAAGACATACAACCTCGTGTCATCATAAGACAAGGTTGTGCACATCCACTTACTGAGTATATCTACGAGCACTACCTATATGATCTTGAAGTTTATTTGAAGTATAATTCTCAATTAGAGATAGTAGAGATAATTATATGTCAAGAGAAGACTCACCATTGGAAAAACTATGATAGTAATCTTCTCATTTTTCTTTGGGGTCTATTGGGTCAACCAATGATAATTTTGTGGCCATATGATATCTATTATAACCTAGACGCATGGCCTCCCATGTACGAAGGTTTCCTTGAGCACTTCCCAAAGATTCTAATTTCTAAAACAGTTTTTGACTATACCTTTATGTAAGGTGCCATTATGATGTGCTATCCAAGGTTAGGATGTGAGTCATAGTTGGTATATATTTGTATCAAAACTCACAGCATATGTGTTGTTGTATTTTGCACGATAATTGTTGTAATAAAGTTGTAGTTGCTTTATGTACCATGTATTTGGCAACTCAGAATAGGTTGGGTGGATTGGACCTATTTTGGGGATGTCACAATTGGTATTAGAGCTTAGGGATATGGTCTCTGGCGGAGATCGGGAAATATAACTAGGAGGGGAGAAATGAATAAATCCTTCTCGAGTGTGTCCTACCTAAGCTTAATTGTTGGTCAGTCATAATATCGGGATATTATGTGATATGTTAATTTGTTTAATTAACCCTTGTTTTCTGACAGTATTTGAGAATGGCAGCTGAGAATGTTAAGAATGAAGTGAATGAGACAGTGGGGATACCTCTAATCACCAACCATGATAATGTGATGTCAGGCGAAGAAGGAATTAGAGATATTCTTGTGGTGAGGGAAGAATTAATAGTTGCACCCGAACTAGTCGCAGAGGTAGCAGCTGAGAGTGAGGAAGAAGATGAACCTGAGGAGAATTTATTAGAGGTATTTTATGATCAAAATATAGAATTGCAAAATCGTATTCATGAGTTAGAAGAAGCGAAATTTGAAGAAGCGATAGGCGATCGTGGAGCAAAAGGATCTGTGATTCAAGCTTGTGTTACACGATATGTGATGCTTGAGCGAAGCATTCTTTGGTAGAGTATAAGATGATAAAATTTGGAATCGAAATGAAAGAAGAAACAATTTGAGCGAGTGAGAATGAGTGATGCATGGGTAAAAGCCACACGACAGCGTTGATATTGTGGAAAGAGATGTCCGATCTAAGAAGGCTAAAATAGATGATATGAATTTCTCTTTTTGGACAATGAATTGGGAGAACCCAACATCGAGTTTTGAATTACCTGCACATGCAGGCGGTCGACTGAATTCGATATGGATCGAAGATTAATGATTCAGATCATGAATCAGGAGTACGACGAGGAAGTTGAGGGAGAAATATGCCCTATAGAAAAGTATATTCCAACGGTAGTGATGACGCAAAATGCTGCCCAGACAAGTCAAAGCCGAGTAGTTCGAGGGATAGCGGTTGTCATGACTTCCCAACAAGTGAGAAACCCAAATGAAGTTATCACGGGAGATGAGCAATGGAGAAATCATGATGACCGGAGAGATAGAATCTGAAATGAAAGCAAGGTATTCTCAACTCTTGAAATACCGAGTGCGTAAATTTGAGGGATGAAATTTCATAAGGAGGAAGATTGTAAGACCGAATTTTATGAAATAAAAGTATTCAATTTTTCTTATAATTACTATTCAATTAAATGGTTAAATTGATAAAAGGTTAAAGTTAAGGGTGATATATGAATTTATTTTTCAAAATACATGATGGTTATAAAATATTCATTGTTGTAGGGAATATTAGTTTAGTCGTAGAATATTCTTTACAAAGGGAATATTAAATGCGATGGTGCGATCGTTTGTGGGCCCAGTAAAAAAATAATTGTTGGATGAAGAAAACGACAAATTTGAGTTTTTATAAATAACGGCGTAATCGTTCACAATTAACACTTTATTGGAATACCGGTGGGTAAAGTAAAAATGTCTGGCGTTGTTGCGATGAAGCACACGGTATTGTACAATATTTTTGAATTATTGATTCTTACGTGAGAAGCCTTTACTCGATAATTATTCACGATAATTCTTTATTCAATATTTTATTTTATTGATTCAATAATTCTTTGCATTGATAGTTTATATTATTATTGTTCAATAATTGTCATGGCACGATATTTCCATTATCGGATCAATAATTCATATTATTTGAATAATATTATTAGATAACATTATTGGCAATGTCTAGAAAGTTACATCGAGGAGAGGTTTGGTCACCTAATTGCGCGCCAGTAAGGAGAAATCCTTATCGGAAAGCCCCCTCTTCCCTGAGAACGGCATAGTTGTCATAATTGTGATTCTGTAATATTATTTGTGAATAATTAATTATTGATTTATATGATAAGAAAATATTTATTTGATGTGGATATAAATAATGGATTTATTTATATGGTTATAAATAAAAGAATTAATGTTGAGGTGTTTTATCAGTATTTTGTCGGATTAGAGGTATTAAAAGATCAAATCGGTGTTCTTAAAGCTCTATTGTGTGAGTTATAATTTTGATCCGACCATTGGATCGTTGTGATTTTTGGATATGTTATACATATATTAGTTGAGTATATATCCACAAATTTTGAACCGTTAAAAATGAACGAATGATTTGTTATGGATTTTTAGAGGTGTTGAAAATCATCCGTTTGTGGATTTCGGATATTTTCTGTCTGGAATTTGAAAAAACTTTCTTCTGCAAAGTTGTAGAGAATTCGATTTCGTGTGGAATGAACATAAAATTCGTATTTTTCTGATAAAACTATTTTCTATGAATTATTGAAGTTTCAGAAAATAAAATATTTTTTATTAAAATTGGGTGGGACCCACTTTTGGTTATTGGGGATGGTGGCTGATTTCTGGTGGGCCCCACTATGGTGGCTGAAGTTTTGATTCAAATAAGGCATGCGTAGTAGATGAATAAATAAATAATATTATTTTATTATTTTTGTCTCCTTTGGCGTTACTAGCATTTTCCTATAAATAGACGCTTAAGTTAGAATTGAAAATCACATCAGAAATAAGTTTTCTTTCTCTCTATATTGTCGAGCATATTCTAGTGAGTATTTAGATACTTTGAGAATTGCTATTCAGTACAAGTTTCCTTCGACTTTTCATCCGATATTCCAATCAGAAATACTGCTCTTTTGAGGTAAGGGATTTTAAGGGTTGTTATGTTTTTCATGTTTAAGTAACTTTTCGGACCTTCAAAATTACGAAAAATTTGAAATGATAATTTGATGAGTTTTATTGTTTGTGTCCAAAAATGGAGATTTTTGGATGTATAGATTAAGAGTTATGAATTTTTACGGGAAAAGACTATTTTAAAAGAAAACCCTTATAACTCCTTGTGGTTAACTCCAAAATTGGTAAAATTTTTATTGGGAGTACATGTATATAATGAAGTATACTCTATAAATTTTGGAATTTTTGGATAAAATTACAATTTATGATAAATGTCTAAATATTAATTTGTTTTGGCCATATGAAAATAGTAAATGAATTTTAAAAATTAAAAAAAATATATATTCGATATGGGATTATATTACTTAAATCCCAGAAAAGAAATATTTTTGGGACTGATTTGGTATTTTTCATGAAAATGAACTAGTTATGAGTAAATAAATTAAATATGTTATGTGAGGTAAGAAAATTAGAAAATAGAATTTTATGGTTTGAGAATCCTATATGAGGTATATGCAGATTTTTGATGAGGGTTTTGGTTATTGGTGATGAAATCTTATGAGTTTGACATTTTAGGATGATTAAATGCATTATTTAGTAAAGTGTAAACAATTAAAATAAATTGTTTATAAGTTTAAGAAATGTTATTCTTTCAATATCATTATACCAAAATATTGGTATGAATTTTATTGTGGAATTTCTACCTTTTTCATGTCGGGGTTACTATTCACGAGTTACTATTCACGAGTTACTATTCATGAGTTACTATTCACGAATTACTATTCACTGGTACTATTCACGACAAAAATTGGTTTATTTTTCTGACAAAATTATCGTTGATTTATAAATCTTACTCTTGAAATTAAATGCAGTTGTTGATCATATTATTTTTATTATCATATATAACATTTTTATAATCTTAGTGATGAAATTTCTCTTTGACTTGAGTGTAAAGATGGGTAGATTATTGGTATGATCGTGACTATGGGTTCTCTTTGGCCAGTAGTGCAAAGTTGAATTGTTGACTGGTATGATCATGACCATTGAATTTATAATTGAATATCTTTAGCTTAAGTGCAAAGGTGAATTGATGAACATGGTTATAATTATTGTTTATATAAATTACGAAATGATTATATATTTCTTTGAGATATTAATATATTTGGCACAGTAGTGCAAATATGAGCTGTTGATGAATATATTTGGCACGTAGTACAAATATGATGTTGAGGAATATCTTTGGCACCAGAGTGCAAAGATGAATTGTTGATGAATATCTTTGGCCCGTAGTGCAAAGATGACATGTTGTTGAATATCTTTGGCGATGGTGCAAAGATGAACTATTAATGAATATCTTTGGCCATAGTGCAAAGATGAAGTTATTAGTATGATTATGAGCGAGGAAATGTGATTTGGTGTAACCATGATCTTTGATGTTTCGGGTAAAGATAGGTGATGAAAATTATCTTAGTCTGGATGAGAAGAAGAGAATTTAGAACTACAATTATGATTATGAGTTATTCATATGATTGTGGACGAAATTGTTTATTGATATTACGAGGATATAAAACATTGTTGGTGGATTTTTAACATGGAGAAGATAATAGACTTTATAGTCTATTTGACTCTTCTAATGGATTTCTAGTTCATTTATGCAACTATGGTTGAAATTTTTTATCATCTACCATATATTCTAAATCTACGATTTATTATTGATGAAGGCTATTGATAATTTAATTATCTTTAGTCATGATATTCTTTCTTGAGCTAGTTGTGCTCACCATTTTGCTTCACAATTCCTTTCGGGTAATAAGAGTGTAGGCTTGAATTGAATGCGGGGATAACAAGGGAATAGAGCGGTGGTCATCATTTAGTAGTTATATTTGGTGAATCAAATAGGGTGAGGCGAACCCAACGTTGGAAGGGTGTTTTGTCACTATTATACAAGATGATGTCTAAAGACATATAACCTCGTGTCATCATAAAACGGGGTTGTGCATCCACTTCTTGAGAGTATATCTCTGAGCACTACTATATGATCTTGGAGTTTATTTGAAGTATAATTCTCAATTAGAGGCGGTAGAGATAATTATATGTCAAGAGAATCCTCATCATTGAAAAGAATATGATAGTAATCTTCTCATTTTTCTTTGGGGTCTTATGGGTCAACCAATGATAATTCTGTGGCCATATGATATCTATTATAACCTAGACGCATGGCCTCCCATGTACGAAGGTTTCCTTGAGCACTTCTCAAAGATTCTAATTTCTAAAACAGTTTTTAACTATACCTTTATGTAAGGTGCCATTGTGACGTCTTATCGAGGTTGGGATGTGAGTCACGGTTGGTATATATTTGTATCAAAACTCACGACATATGTGTTGTTGTATTTTTCACGACAATTGTTGTAATAAAGTTGTAGTTGTTTTATGTACAATGTATTTGGTGACTCAGAATAGGTTGGGTGGATTGGACCTATTTTGGGGGCATCACATGCGTGGAGGATCTTTCTATGGTGCTATCTTTGTACAACATTCATACATTCATTCAATTGAAAAGTCTCGAAAAAACGAACATAACTTCTATATATTTAAAGTAATATTTACATTTCCCAGGTTCTATACCCATTACAAAGGTTCTTTGTCATAATATCAGTTACATTACAACAATAGACCTATACTATTACAAGACAGCTTAACAATCTGCCTTAGCTTTTCCTTTATCCTTTTTTGATCCTTCGGGACGTTCAGTCTTAGCTGCATTCATATGGTTCAAGCAAGAGTGAGCATAACTAGCTCAGCAAGTATAACAATTCAATAACAACATGCTTGACACATACGAATCGTATATCTTCAATAACTGAACAATAGTTATGAAGTACTATTGATAATTCAAAATAGCACTTCATCTTTCTTTCAAAATGTTTTACAATAATAACAATATTTAGTAAAACATTCACTCGATCAAAGACCTCGAGTATTCATTCTTTATTGGAAAAGACAACTTGGGAACTAAGTCCAATAAGCTTGATATTACTTACGAGCACTTCTGGGTGATCGACTATTGTACTCTATGTTGATCGACACTACATCCATTAAGCGTATGCGTTTTAATCATTTAGCAACCTCACGTGCACATCGTTTCTGAAACAAAACATTTGTTTAACATTTCGGTCTTCTTTTGAAAACCATATCAAGTAGTTGACAAAAGATAACAACATTTGATAATAGATGAATAGATTATCAATAATCCACATGATATATCAAGTCTAGCCAAAGGAATTGGCTTTAACTTCAACATACCTCAATTCATGCGAAAGAATACATGAACTTCAAAAACTTGTTGATTGAGCTGAGACAAGAGTTAGAATACTTGCCTTTAGCGTACTGCTTTCACGGTATATTAACTTTATGTTCAAGTCTTTCAAGTCTCTACAATACATGATCACATAATGCCTTACATTAGGTCACATATAATCAAGTATGTATATGACTATATCTTACCCTTCATCTCAATCTAATTGTGTATTAGATTGATTACTATCTGTTAGGTTTATCATTATCCTTGCATTTATATTATGACTAGGTTATCTCAACCTTTATACAACATCCTTAAGGTTTAACAAAGTTTAAACAATGTTACATTACATTCCTTAGGTTGTGTTTACTTTTAAATCAATTAACTTTCTTTTCTTTGTAATTAAAAACATTCATCACTATCCTTGTTACGAAATTTTATTTGCTGGCCTGATACTTACATCTCGTATCTGTAGTGTGTGCCGCGAATAATAGCATTGTCCCGGACTTGGCGATTTTGTCCTTGAGTCCTTACATGGCGTATTGTGGCTGCACTCTCTAAGGTTTTGTCTTTGTTCATGGTGCTTGCGAACTCTTGCATTTGTCTTCTGACGTCTTGTTGAACTCTTGCGATGTGCTTTCGGACAACTTATTACAGCTTTGTGTTTGACCTGGGGTTGGCCTAGGGTTGGCGGCTGCACTACTCTGTGCACCACCGAAAAAAAATTGATCTTTGAATTTTTGTGAACTTCCGGACGCATAACTTCTTACGTTATAAGTCCGAATTGGCTCGTTCAAAAGCTTCTGGTTCACAAATTACGTAATCTACGCGTTCATGCAAAATTTTATCTATTTGACTTCGTTTGCTAAAATTCACCTATTGGTTCATTTTTAACGAAAGCGATAAGCGTTAAATGAGCGTTCAGCGCTTTCGTTCTTACGTTCTAAGTCGAATCCGGTCATTTTTGAGTCCATGACTCTTAAATGCCAAATATGACTTGTCTCCATTGGAAAACAATGGTTAGAGTTCAAACACAAAATTTGACTTCTATTAGAGAATTTTCACGAATTAAACGATTATCGTCGATCGTGCGATTTTAAAGCAAAATCTTCATTCTTATGATTTGTTCAACATTACAAATGAATTCCATTCATCATGTGAACATCTCAACATACTTATTACAACAACTTATATTCATTGTTGGATTTTGACTTATTTCTTCATGAGCTTATAACTTGTCAAATTATAAACTACTTAAGATTTTATTGTTCATGACTTATGACAATTAAAGTTTCTTAATCATCATACCTTATATGTTCTTAACATATAACTTTACTTATGTATACATGATACATATGATCATATAAGTTCTTTTACATCCATATCACTTCTCTTAATAAACTTAATAAACTCATTATTTTCATAATAACTTTCAGGTTAAGTTTAATAACTTATCTTTTATAAGTTAAATGACTTATTACCAACTTATGTGGCTTAAGTTCATTGCTTACTCATTCTTCTTACTTCTTAACATTCATGTTCCTTAATCCATACTTTTCTTATCAAACTATCATGGTAGAGATAGAAGATAATTGGAGAAGAAGTCTTACTTTTGAAGTCTTGGTAAGTAGCTTTTCTTCTTCTTCTTCTTACTTGATGAAAGTAACTTATTTGTAGCTTATTCTCTCTAACAACATAAGCACTTTGTAATGTTTGGATTATTTGAACAACTAACAAATGGCTTGTAAGCCTCCTCTATTTATAGAATTTTTCAAAGTTAGGGTAGTTTAGTCATTAAATCAATCCCCTCCTTAAGCCACCTCCTTTACTTATTCATTACTTGCTTAACACAACTCTTATCTTTTGCTTGGCCATTACTCTAAAGTCTTGGTCATTACTTCTAATACTTGGTCACCACACATTTAATTTGATTACCAAGTTAAACCATATTAACATGGTTTGCCCCCCATGGGTCAATCAATTCATTGGACTCTAGCTTGGGCTTGGATTAACTTAATCTTTGGGCTTTGCATTAATAAACATTAACTTGTTTATTAATTAATAATTGGGCCTCAACATTTTATTCACTTGGACTTGTACCAATTGTTAACCAATCTTCCAAGTCCATTAACATTACTTAATACATATACATATAGTTTATGTATCATTTTAATATTCTAATTCATATAAAATTTATATATGATATTTCATCCTTCATACAAACTTCGTATAATACTTACCCGTATTATACTACTCGTTTCATTACTTTTGTACAATACCTAAGTATTATACAATTATTACTTATTCATTACTACTTACGCCTTTTAACGTTTTTATAAATTAAGTCATGAGCGAAAAATATTACATTTTCCATAACTAGATTTTTATTACATAATCCATCTTACCTTGTCATTCTATCATTCGTATTTCTCGGAAATTCAAAAATAAATCCAGAGCAAATATCGATGAATAGTGTTTTTCAGAAAATTTCTCGAAAAATTTTTATTTTTGTCTTGGAAATTCAAACACTTTAATTCATTCACGTAGCTCAAATACTACGACATTCTAACATCAATAGGTTATACAATGACAACCATCTTGATAACACATAGAATAAAATTTTATTATTATTTAATTTAATAAAATCATTTTACAATAAGATCCGAATTTCTCGGTTAGATTACATTCTTCCCCCTTATAAAGATTACATCCCCGAATCTCGTCTTACTTTAATCAAATAGATGAGGAAAATTTTTCTTCATCTTTTCTTCTAATTCCCGTTGCTTCTTGACGTCGTGGTTCTTCCATAATACCTTTCTTGATGGTATTACCTTGTTCCTCGAAACTTGTTTCTTTTATCAATGATGCTGCATCGGCGATTCTTCATATATTAAGTCTTTCTCGATATAGATAAAACTCATACTCGATTACATGCTTATAGTCAAACTTATATGGACGTAATCTGAATCGTGAAACACGTTATGTATTTAGTTCTAGATGCAGAGGTAATGCTATCACATAAGCTACCTCTCCCCACCCGTTTTAATACTTGAAAGGTCCTATAAACCTTGGACTTAACTTTCCTTTCTTTCCAAAGCGTATCTTTCCTTTCGAGGAGATACCTTTAGAAACACTGTCTGAGCCCACTTCAAACTCTCGACTTAGTCTATGCGAGTCCGCATACTTCTTATACATCATCTGAGGTGTGATGAGGCATCCAAATTAACTTTACCACATCCATTTGTCTTTGCACCAATTACGGTCCTAGCATCCGGCGTTCTCCCACCTCATCCCAACCTGATGGTGTTACGCACTTTCTTCCATCTGAGCTTCATAATAAAGGCGGCATACCTATGCTTGCATGATAAGCTTGTTGTTATCATAAAAACTCTACTAGTGGTAGGTGATCATCCCAACTACCCTTGAAATCCATGATCCTGAGACCTCAACATGTCTTCTAACGTCTGAATTGTTCTCTCGCTCTGCCCATCGGTTTGTGGATGATAAGTTGTGCTTAACTTCATTGTGTTCCCAAGCTTGTTCTTGCAAACTCCTCCAAAAGTTCGATGTGAATCGTGGATCACGATCGACACAATCGATCTTTGGTACTCCATATGCGGAAATGATTTCCTTAACATAAAGTTTAGCTAAGCTGTCTAAGTTATACTTGACCCTAATTGGCAAAAAAGTGGTAGGACTTAATCAATGGGTCCACTTTATTACCCAAATCGAATCGTACCCTTTATTAAATCGTCGGAAGTCCCACCACGAAGTCCATCGTGATATGCTCCCACTTCCATTCTGGAATCTCCAATGGCGTAATAATAAGCCCTTTGGTGCGTTGATGTTGGCCTTAACTTTTTGACAAGTCGAGCACCTACTCACATACTCTGCTATTTCTCTCTTCATGTTTGGCCACAAAAACTTCTGTCGAAGGTCTTGATACATCTTAGTGCTACCGGGATGTATCGAGTACCTCGAACTATGAAACTTCTTGTAACACTTGCTCCTTTAATTCCATCTCATTGAAACCCAAATTCTTCCTTCAAATCTTAATAATCCCTCATTATCAAGACTATACTTAGTATCTTCCTTCTCGGATAACCGCTTCTTCATTTGGTTACACTCGTCAATCTTGAATTGTACCTCCTTGACTCTCTCTATGATGGTAGATTGCATCTCCATCGTAAAGAGTATCTGCCTCAAATCACTCAGCAGCTTTACTTCTATTTCCATCCTAGCCATCTACATTATTAACTCATTTTGGTAGTTAACATAGACAACTTTTCCCGACCCTTCTACTTAAGGCGTCGGCAACTACATTAGCCTTTCGGGGTGATCTGAGTTTCACAATCATAATCCTTTATCAACTCTAGCCATCTTCTCATCTCATATTCAACTCCTTACGGTGAAGATATACTTTAGACTTTTTATGGTCAGTATATATCTCACATTTTTCCCCATAAAGATAATGTCTCCATATCTTTAGGGCAAACACCTCTTTAATGACGAGTTCGGATCATGAGTAGGATAAACTTTCTCATAATCCTTCAAGCTGCTTGAGTGATGCATACTGATGACTTTGCCATCTTTGCATAAGCACACAACCAAGTCCTCTATCTGAAGCATCACTATATACTACAAAATTTCACATGTCATCAGCAATGACAAAGCAGTAGCTTCACTTAATCTTTTCTTGATTCTTGAAAAGCTGTCTTCACATTTATCCGTCCATCGTATTTCACCGTCTTCCTTGTTAAATTAGTCAGCGGGGGGTAGCTATCTTGAAAAATCTTGGATAAATCTTGATAGTACCCTGCTAACCTACTAGGAAACTCACTTTTCCTCGATCGGCGTTTTCGGTTGTTCCCAATTCATTCTTTACTTCTACCTTGTTTGGATCCTTGAAATCCCCTCTTGGTCGATGACATGACCTAAAAAGCGCACCTTTCGGCCAAAATTCACATTTGGTGAATTTACATATAACTTCTCCTTCCTTAGTGTCTCGACACTAATCTTAAGTGTTCGACATGATCTTACGGCGTCTTAGAATAGACTAGAATATCATCGATAAACCTGACGACGAACTTGTCCAAATATGGTTTGAACACTCTGTTCATCATATCCATAAATCACGGTGGTGCATTAAATCGACCCAAATGACATCACGAAACTTCGTAATGACCATACTTGAGTCTGAATGCCGTCTTTGGTACATCTTCCTTCTAACCTTCAATGGTGATACCCGTCCATAAATCTATTTTAGAAAAATACTTTTGCCCTTTTCAATTGATCGAAGAGATCATCGATCACAGCAATGGGTATTTATTCTTTATCGTTAACTTGTTCGACTCCAGATAGTCGATACAAAGCCTTAACGATCCGTCTTTCTTCTTGACAAACAACACGGTGCCCCCCCCGAAACACTTGGTTGAATGTACTTTACATCCAATAGTTCACATGGTTTGAACCATTAGTTCTTTCATTTCCACAGTAGCCCATACGATGCGGTGCCCTTGAGGCTGGTGCGCTCTGGCACAATGTCTATCACAAATTCGATCTCCTGTCCGTGATAAACTTGGGTAACTCACTTGGAAATACATCCATGAATTAGTTTTACTATAGGTATTTGTTCCATGGTTGCTCCCACTCTCTGGGTATCAACAACATGGCATAGATAACCTACACATCCCTTCCTTAAAAGTTTTCTAGTTTGTGTGTGTCGTCGTGAAAAAACCACGAGCGTCCGGCGATTTATTACCGTAAAATACTACGGGAGGGTTGCTTCAGCGTCACGATGCTCACACATTTCTTTTGGCAATCTATAATTGCTCCATGGTTAATCAACCAATCCATTAGAAAAATACGTCAATTCTCCTAACTTTATCGGTATTAAATCTCTGAGATAACTTACAACCACGTACATCTACACAACAACTCCTATGAATATCTTGACGAGAATTTATCTCTTCGTTTGCTACCTTAATGTTCAAAGGTATAGGCAATTTTTGGGAAATAATTCTAGTCGTCTAGCAAAATCACATCTTTATAAGCGAACAAGTAGCACCCGAATCAAATAACACGTATGCATTTATGTTATTGATCGAATAATACACTGCTGACTACATCCCCTGATGCCACCGCATCTTGGGCCGTCGTATTAAAAGTGTGGGCCATTGATTTACCGGTATTTGGAAATTTGGACCACTAATAACTAACTTCTGGCTATTAGTTCCTTATTTCCTTCATCCCCTTCTTGGGCGGTTCTTACGCTATGTGGTCGGTTGATCCACATACAAAACATCCGTGATTTTTCTTGGTTTTGGCAGTTAAGCGAAATGTGCCCTTCACATCCTGAATTATAACATCTTGCCTTTCCTTTGAGACAGACTCCTAAGTGAGTCTTCCATGAGTTTCTGAGCCTCCATCCTCCTCTTAGAATCCCCTTGTTTTACTCAGTATTATTCCCGAGTTAAAGCCCTTCCTCTTTTGACCGTTGCCACTTCCACTTTGGCTCCCTCGGTCTTGATTCCTCCATCAACCTTGCCCTTGTTTTTCTTATCCTTGTGATGTGGTGGTGAGAGCCTCATTCCCACCTTGGCAATTATTGCCTTTTCTAATATGGTTCCAAAGGAAGTACTTTGGAACACGAGAATTCGGCTATAGAGCCGGGGTTTTCAAGCCACCTTTCGAATCTTCTAGCCTTTCTCACTTGATGTCCACTTGATGTGGAGCAAATCGTGCCGATTCATTAAACTTGGCGACATCTTTGAGGAAGCTGTCATATCCCTTGTTTCAATTCAAGAAACCTCATTTCCATCCTCCTTGCATACTTTCGTGGGAAAATAGTTCTCGAAGAAAATCTCCTTGAACCTCTCCCGTTAGGTTTCTATATCGGCCCTAACTTTGGTTTGCCTCCCACGAGAAGTTGGCCTCTCCTTTCATCAAATAGGTTGCAAAAGCAACCTTTTGACCCTCCTCAACATTTGTTATTACAAATGCTTTCTCGATTTCTTTTACCCAAGTGCAGGCTTCTATAGGGTCAGTAGTTCCTTTGAACTCGTGGGACCTACACTTTTAAAATCCTTAAAAGTAGTAGCTCGTCTTACTCCGGGAATCACGGTACATTAGCCCCGTTCTATTAAATCACGGTAGTTAAAAGATTAACGAACTCCTGCATTGGATTAAGCTGGACCACCCTCGGTTGGTTAACATTAGTGTCTTGATTTACGTTGTCTCCTTCTTGGCGGCATTTTTTCTTTGTTAAAAAACAACACATCATTATTACTTTATTCTTGTTGGTTTGTTATTATTTGTAATAAAACAATAACTCATACTCATTACTCAATATATTCCATAAAAAAGACTTATATTGATTCATAACTTGTAGTATAACACTACATTGTTTACATTACTCGACCTTAGGTGATTACATTACCATCCATGATTACTTTCCAAAAATTGGGATTTACAAAAGACTACCCTTTGTTATACAAAAGAGGTTTCGTCACTACTAGATACATAATATTTACATATCTAAGCTACTCTAGCTATTGCTAGATTACATCTGCTAGTAGGGCATTCTCAAAATCTTTCTTTGGCGGAATGGCAATAACATCTCTCTTGATAGTGTGTGGGTGCATCACCTTCTCTAGGATACCCGACTACTGCTGCTGCTGAAATCCACATGAGAACTCCTATGTATATAGGACATCCTCTCCAACTTCCATTTGTTTAGTCTTTAGCTCTGCTTGAGCTCAAAGACTTCACATTCGACTCTTGGACCTTGTCCTTAGCTAGAATTCTATCATCGTGCTCCTCTTCCCACATTCCCTCCATGCTAGTCTTGTCCTCACGACGACTTGGAGTTCTCTTTCAACTCCTTAACCTCTTGGCGGTAATGGACATTCCTATCCAATCTTGACATAAACAATGCCTTCATCGATTCCCCGTGAGACAATTCCTCTGTGGGTGGAACACAGGTCAAAGGACATCCGTCCACCTCCTCCTCTAGCATGCCATCAAATATAGACATGTAGTCTAAATCGTCAGAGTCTCCGGACTCGATTGTCACCACCTCTGGTTCTCTTTTCTACGGGGTTTGGTAGTATCTCTGCAGGATTAACTTAGAATCCTCGCTCACTACATGTATGTCTCTATACATATCATTTTCTCTGACATCTACAATAAAACAATATAGTTTGATTAGTACCGTCGGTAAAATAATAGAAACACATAACATAATATAATGCATTTTTATAGGGTTACTTTCCATCTTTTACTTCTTTATTCTTTCTTAAGGTTATGACTTAAGGTTCTACTTTCCCCTTAAGTTTTATAACCTAGGCTTTGATACCAACTTGTGGCGCCCCCCAAAATCAGGGTATCTTCGACTGAAGCGGATGGTGCTATCTTTCTGTCTGACATTCATACATTCATTCAATTGAAAAGTCTCGAAAACGAACATAACTTCTATATATTTAAAGTAATATTTACATTTCCCGGGTTCTATACCCATTACAAAGGTTCTTTGTCATAATATCAATTACATTACAACAATAGACCTATCTTATTACAAGGCGACTTAACAATACGCCTTAGCTTTTCCTTTATCCTTTTTAGATCCTTGGGGCGTTCGATCTTAAATTGCATTCATATGGTTCAAGCAAGAGTGAGCATAACTAGCTCGACAAGTATAACAATTCAATAACAACATGCTTGACACATACGAATCGTATATCTTCAATAAGCGAACAATAGTTATGAAGTACTATTGATAATTCAAAATAGCACTTCATCTTTCTTTCAAAATGTTTTACAATAATAACAATATTTAGTAAAACATTTACTCGATCAAAGACCTCGAGTATTCATTCTTTATTGGAAAAGGACAACCGGAACTAAGTCAAATAAGCTTGGATATTACTTACGAGCACTTCTAGGTGATCGACTATTGTACTCTATGTTGATCGACACTACATCCATTAAGCGTATATACGTTTAATCATTTAGCAACCTCACGTGTGCACATCGTTTCTGAAACAAAACATTTGTTTAACATTTCGGTCTTCTTTTGAAAACCATATCAAGTAGTTGACAAAAGATAACAACATTTGATAATAGATGAATAGATTATCAATAATCCATCAATATATCAAGTCTAGCCAAAGAATTGGCTTTAACTTCAACATACCTCAATTCATGCGAAGAATACATGAACTTCAAAAAACTTGTTGATTGAGCTGAGACAAGAGTTAGAATACTTGCCTTTAGCGTCTGCTTTCGGTATATTAACTTTATGTTCAAGTCTTTCAAAGTCTCTACAATACATGATCACATAATGCCTTACATTAGGTCACATATAATCAAGTATGTATATGACTATATCTTACCCTTCATCTCAATCTAATTGTGTATTAGATTGATTACTATCTGTTCGGTTTATCATTATCCTTGCATTTATATTCATTTAGGTTATCTCGACCTTTATACAACATCCTTAAGGTTTAACAAAGTTTAAACAATGTTACATTACATTCCTTAGGTTGTGTTTACTTTTAAATCAATTAACTTTCTTTTCTTTGTAATTAAAAACATTCATCATATCCTTGTTACGAGGCTGGCTATTTTGGCCTGAGCTTTATACTTACATCTAGTTTTGCGTTAAGTAATAATGGCATTGTCCGGACTTGGCTTTTGTGTTGTGAGTCCTTTACTTGATGGTGCGTGACTGCTATTTCCACACTTTTCGAAAAGGTTTTATGTGGTGTGCATGCTGTGCTTTCTGAAATTATACTATGGTTCGCCTGTTGCGGCGAACTCTTTGCGATGTGCTTCGGACAACATTATACGCATGCTGTGGCGTGACGATTTAGCCTAGGGTTGGCGCCATGGCTGACTCTGTGCACCGAAAAAAATTGATCTTTGAATTTTGTGAACTTCGGACGCATAAACTTCTTACGTTATAAGTCCGAATTGGCTCGTTCAAAAAGCCTACGGTTCACAAATTACGTAATCTACAGCGTTCATGCAAAATTTTATCTATTTGACTTCGTTTGCTAAAAATTCACCTATTGGTTCATTTTTAGCGAAAAGCGATAAGCGTTAAATGAGCGTTCAGCGCTTCGTTCTTCGTTCTAAAATCGAATCCGGTCATTTTTGAGTCCATGACTCTTAAATGCCAAATATGACTTGTCTCCATTGGAAAACAATGGTTAGAGTTCAAACACAAAATTTGACTTCTATTAGAGAATTTCTGAATTAAACGATTATCGTCGATCGTGCGAATTTTAAAGAAATCTTCATTCTTATGATTTGTTCAACATTACAAATGAATTCCATTCATCATGTGAACATCTCAACATACTTATTACAACAACTTATATTCATTGTTGGATTTTTAGACTTATTTCTTCATGAGCTTATAACTTGTCAAATTATAAACTACTTAAGATTTCATTGTTCATGACTTATGACAATTAAAGTTTCTTAATCATCATACCTTATATATTTCTTAACATATAACTTTACTTATGTATACATGATACATATGATCATATAAGTTCTTTTACATCCATATCACTTCTCTTAATAAACTCATTTACAAGTTCATAATTTTCACTTTCACATAAGTTTATAACTTATAATAAGTTTATAACTTTTATAAGTTCAAATGACTTATTACCAACTTATGTGACTTAAGTTCATTGCTTACTCATTCTTCTTACTTTTTAACATCCATGTTCCTTAATCCATACTTTTCTTATCAACCTATCATGGTAGAGATAGAAGATAATTGGAGAAGAAGTCTTACTTTTTTGAAGTCTTGGTAAGTAGCTTCTTCTTCTTCTTCTTCTTACAAATGAAAGTAACTTATTTGTAACTTAATCTCTCTAACACTTAAGCACTTTGTAATGTTTGGATTATTTGAACAACTTAACAAATGGCTTGTAAGCCTCCTCTATTTATAGAATTTTCCAAAGTTAGGGTAGTTTGGTCTTTAAAACAATCCCACCTCCTTAAGCCACCTCCTTCTTATTCATTACTTGCTTAGCACAAAACCTTATCTTTTGCTTGGCCATTACTCCTAAGTCTTGGTCATTACTTCTAACACTTGGTCACCACACATTTAATTTGATTACCAAGTTAAACCATATTAACATGGTTTTGCCCATGGGTCAATAAATTCATTGGACTCTAGCTTGGGCTTGGATTAAACTTAATCTTTGGGCTTTGCATTAATAAACATTAACTTGTTTATTAATTAATAATTGGGCCTCAACATTTTAATTTACTTGGACTTGTACCAATTGTTAACTAATCTTTTCCAAGTCCATTAACATTACTTAATACATATACATATAGTTTATGTATCATTTTAAATATTCTAATTCATATATAAATTTATATACGATATTTCATCCTTCATACTAAACTTCGTATAATACTTATTATTATACTCGTTTTCATTACTTTTATGCACAATACCTAAGTATTATACAATTATTACTTATTCATTACTACTTACGCCTTCCTTAACGTTTATAAATTAAGTCCATGAATGAAATATTACATTTTCCATAACTAGATTTTTATTACATAATCCATCTTACCTTGTCATTCTATCATTCGTATTTCTCGAAATTCAAAAATAAATCCAGAAAAATCTGGATGAATAGTGTTTTTGGAAAATTTCTCGAAAAAACTTTTATTTTAAATCTTGGAAATTCAAACACTTTAATTCATTCACGTAGCTCAAATACTACGACATTCTAACATCAATAGGTTATCTGATGACAACCATCTTGATAACACATAGAATAGAATTTTATTATTATTTAATTTAATAAAATCATTTTACAATAAGATCCGAATTTCTATTAAAGAAATTGTGTTGAGGCAATCTATAGAAAGAAAGAGAAATGATTATAGTATATTTCTACTAAAGGATATTAAAATAAATTCTAGCATTTGATTATTTTAATAAAAGGGGAAATATTATTTTGATATTACCTTATATAGCTTTGTACGAGGAAATGTGTGGGATTAAGTAATGTGGTAAATATATTAAAACATATTTGCTATATAAGTTGATGCAAACAATTTATCATAATAGAAAATAAACTTATTTTTCTATATATAGTGTGTACGTGTGACGTGCATGTAAATATTTTAATAATACAAAGATATTATATTAAGAATAATATCTTGAGAAAATGAGTAAATCGTTTTATTATGATTAGTTCATATATTTAGAGAAAACATGATAAAAAACATCTTATGTTATGTTATGACGAAATACGTAAATTTTGATTATAGTAATATGGTGAAAAATGAATAAGTAATGAGAATGAGAATAAGGGTAATGTAAGCTTGTGAGATATGCCTAAGTGTGGCAAAGTGAAGGAATACACATTCATCAAATAATTTAATTGAAGGAATTAAATTGTATGTGCAATGGTATTATATATAGTAGCTACATCTATATGATATGAAATGAAGCGGAACACTTCAATGGTAACTATATAATATAGGAAGTATATGAATACATACATATAAAGGCTTGTATGCTAGCATTATGTATGTTGAGATAATAAAATGTAACATGGTGCAATGGACCACTTCCATGACCATATTATATGATGTAAAGTTCGAGAATAATATTATTTTGTGAGATTATATTATTATAAGCTTGTGGACTATTAATTACTAAGTTCATATAATTATGTCTTGTGTGGCATAACTAGTGAAGTTAAATTAAAAGGAGATTTAATGAGAAGTATTAAGAGAAAATAAATGAGGAGTTAATAAATAATTGATATTAATTATCATTGTAATAATTGAGTGTATTTGAGGTGATAACTTGAGAATATCCAACTATTTTATAATTAGCTTAATTAAAATATTAATTGGAATAAACCAATGTACATGGATTATATAATTCTATGTGAGTGGGTGTATATGTATGCACCTTTGGGGAAAAATATCATATAAACCTAAGTATGCTAATAATAATATGGAATGTTGAGTTATATTGGAGTGTCCCAAATTGAGTGTCACATTTACTCCTAAACCTCAGTCACGTGTAGAACAAAGGCTAAAGCCTATGTTCCTCCTTTTTCTTCCAAGTTTTGCTAGGCAATGATCATGGAGGGAGTGGGCACAATGATGCAAATTACCAACCAATTACCAACTCCTCTATACCCAATAGCTTCTTCTTTCTTTCTTTGGTTTGATTCATGGGGTAAAATCTAACATTGGTCCATGGCTCTTCTATAAATAGAGACCCCCCTTCTTCACTCTTCACATTTGAAATTTTGAGAATTCCAGTAAGTGAGTGGTAGAGAAGTTGGGAGAAGTCAGAAGTTAAGATTCAAGGATTGTCCATTTAGCTTCAAGAGGTATAACTCTTAAACTATGTTCTTAAATTCAAGTTCTTTGCAAGTTCTTAAAAAAATTAGCTTTTGAGTCACAAAATTGATGGCTAATGATTGTTATAATCCATGAATTGTTGTTAGATATTGTTAATATAATCAAATACGAAATCAACGGAAGTTAAACGAACCAAATTGGTTGAGAAACGAATTCGTAGTGAATGAATTCGCTAAACTTTTCAAAACATGAAAATTAGTATGAACATGAGTTGTAAATTCATATTTGGGTTAGTTAATGTTTATTTTAGTTGATGGGTATCTAGTATGTTGCAGTTCTATGAATTACGAATCCATAGAATCGAAAACGGACTAATTTGGACATGTATAACTCAAACTATGAAGGTAGAAAGGATTTTTGGCTTGTTATTTTGTAGCAGAGCATGAATCCGTGAGTTAACAGAGGCTATGCCGCTTTTTGCCAGCTATTTATAAGGCAAGACCCCCACCCCTACGGGTGGTCTCGATCGCAATCGCTAAGAAAAATCGATGAACATGTTTTGGTAAAACGGCCATAACTATTTCATACGAACTCCGATTGAGGAAATTCAAGATGATCCGGAACGAGGACGAATAGACCTACAACTTTGTGCTTTACGTTTGCCAATTTGAGGTCAGTAGGAAGGGTCAAAATAGTTATCTTTGTGACTATTACGTAATCGAAGGCCATCGGATGGCGTCGAGCGAGCACATACGCAAGTATAGTGCTCCCGACAATGGAATATGTTATTCTAAGTAATGTAACATGAATATGCATTATATTATACATGTCATATAGCTAAGATTTCTTTACTTATAATGAAATGCTTTAACATGATTTTCTAAAAGAAAACTTAAGTTTTTGAGAAACGGAAGTTGATGAATTTGGTGTCCTTTGAGTTTTGACCTTGGACCCTATGTACGCTTATCAACGGACATGAAATGTAGTTTGAAAGTTACCTTGCATAGACTAGATTGATATATCTTGGTTTAAAGTGTTTTGAAAGATAAACTTGAAGTTTTGAAAATGAAACTTGACGAACTTTGTGTCTTTTAAGTGTAGACTTTGGGAACATGTGATTGTGGCCTAGTTATATGCACGGATGGACAAGGAATGTAATTTCAAGATATATTGCACATAAAAAGTTGTTAAGCTCGGTTTAGTATGCGTTTTAAAGAGAAATTTAAAAGTTTTAGAAACTAACTTTGATGAGCATTGTATTACTTGCATTATGACCTTATAAGCAAGCATGATAGAGTTATTTATGCCTTTGAACATGAATGATATGTGCACTCAACTAGTCAAGCATGACAAAAGTTATTTAAGCATGTTTAAGAGTATGAACTATGCTATGTCTATGTAAATGAGATAGATACATATGAGCATGCTATTAGAGGCTTATTAGTACCTATATATGGTTTAAAAAGCTTATAACATCAAGCTTGTTAAAGAAAGTTGTTAAGCTTTATTGATTGAAATAAATCATCATGAAACTAAGTAGTTTGAATATGAACGACGAGATCACGTATCTATAAACTTTAAATATCGTACGAACACATAAATGAGTCAAGTGAGTGATAAATGTATATGAAGTTGATGTCAAGTACGGATGGTTAAGGAATACCTATACCTACATAGCAATTCTAAGAGTATGATGAGAAAGTGAAATGAAGGTTTTACGAACCTAGTTAGAAAACAATGTAACATTATTATTACATTAAGAATGTATGAAATATGTGACTAATGGATATGAATCCATGATTATATAACTGTGTAGGAATACACGAAGTGCAGTTAAGCGTTAAGCAGTTAAGTCGTAGTTCATAAACTACAAATCAGGCAAGTCTTTCAGTTCCTATTTGATATATAAATTCTATAACTGTCAGTGAGTTATATTATGCTATGATAATGTTGATGTATATATATGAAATGCATATGAGATATGTATGAATGTTGAAAGTTGATCTTTGATGATATGCTTGTGGAGTAAATCGTGAATGCTTGTTATGTGAAAAGTAACATGCGTAGTAACTGTTAATTGATTATGAATGCATGAACTGAATATTCTATTATATGTTATGTTTTGCATGAAAACTGTTAGAATTGCTAGGCTGTCGAGCTCACCCTTGCAAATAACCACTTTTGCAGGTTAAGGACACATGGTAAAGGTTACGTGCTACTTGATTGATAAAGTTCAATCACATCAAAGGAGATTGATTTGTTTAATTAAATATATGTTATCGAACCATGTTTTAGTAGATATACTTGATAGTAGGTTACGATGTGTAATACATGTTAGCTTGTAAAGTTGTACTAGGCGGTACATAGAGAAATTCGAATCGAGATGTAAAGATTTATACATGAATTAGAATAGAATGAATCATAACATAATTTGATTCAAGGATTTGTAATTGATTCAAGTTAAGAAATCAATAAAAGATTTTATTCAAGAGATTGAAAAAGTTTAAATTATTCCGCATTTTTATAATATCGAATGTGATGTAATACAGGAATGGTAAATGACCAGGAATAGAAACTTATAAAAGTTTGGGGTCATTACATAGATCTTGGAAATGGAAAGAAATTATATTCTAAACTATGTAATAAGTAAAGTTTTATTCATTAAGTTATGAATGAAAGATATAAATAGTTTGACGATAATAGTATCGTGGCGGACCGAATTCGAGTTTTGAAGGAACCCGGATTTGGGGGCGTCACAGGTTGGTATCAAAGCTATAAGTTATAAACTTAGGTAAGTGTACCTTAGGCTATAACCTGAGAGAGAGAAAGATAAAGAAGAATCTTGAAGTATCTAAGAGAATGTGAATTCAGGGGTTTCTAACTCCGGTAATAAAAATGTTAAGATGGTGTCTATAATATGACAAAGATAATAAGAATGAACTCGAGTGGAGTTTAGTTGATAATGGGAACGAACCCTAAGGTAAATTGATGATCACGACGTGATTGGATTAAGCTATGAAGTGATAAATAGTCTATAACGACTAAATGTGTATAGCTTGATGCTATAAGTGAATGTACTGTGAAATGGTGCGATGTGAACTCATGAGGAGTTGTATGTGATGAGATACTGAAGAATTCAGATCGAGCGAAAGCAAGTTAAGTGTAAGATAGAGTTAAGTGGGATTTCAATTGAGGACTCATGTGAGATAGAATGTACAAACCTTTGTGTGGGCGGAGGCTTTGTGCTCACGCTTCGGTTCCTCACAATGATACTCAATGGAATGTTGGTGTCGGCCTTTATCAATATGCTTATGGTGAGAAGGTGATTCTTTTCTCGGATCATATTTGATAGATAGAAACTATTAAGATTAAGATATATAATATTAAGATTAGTAGCGAGTTCTTAAAACTCATGCGCATACGGTAAGTTCGTGACTCATAATTATATGAAATGTTTTGAACCCCTCAACGAATGGACGCCTATGGTCTCGACTAGGATAAGTTCTTAAACTCATATAATTGTGGCAAGTTCTGAATTTCCAAAATGTGGTAAGTTTGATGAATCAGATCGGTATATATATATGTTATGAAGTTAGAAATTTTGGTGTAGTAAAGATTGAAGTGATGGAGAAACGTGGATTTTCTAAATCTTCTATCTCCGCTAGATTTTCAAAGTTTATCGACTTCGTATTTGATGATTCGCACTTCGCTTTCTTGAAAACATTGGATCTTGTGATTGAACCAATGATGTTTAAAAACAATACCTTTATTCTTATATACATGCCAATTGTTTTGGCTTAAGACAAAATGATTTGAAAATTTTCAAAATGTATTTCTAACCATGCATCATTGATATGGTGTATGGTAAACGATGGAGTCATCCATGCAGTTGAACCTAGTGTTGGTTGTGATCGAAAGATCGTCACCAATTTTGGTATGGTGTAGTATGACAAAAGTCACATAATGGCGGAATCCTCAACGCATTACTAATCTAAATGATGATATCGTGATGTCAAAAAAGAATTTTGGTTTTCTTTTAAATTATGAAGAAGGTCGATTAAGTTAGCTAAATTATTTTGATCAAGTTCGAGTTGTTGATAAAAAGTCTAAGCTATTTGATTAATTTAGAGCGGTTGTTGAAAAATATTTATGGAATTCAAGCGTTCTTGAGTAATTATGCCAAACCAGTTGCTGCAGTGCGGATTCTATTGTTGAAAAAGTCATGATGAACAACCCTATAAGGGGACATGTTTTCGGGGACAATGGTTCCGAGCATAACGATATAGTCGTTACAAAACACTATGTTATACTAACGTAGTGGTACAATAGGGTCGCCACCTAAAGTAATACCGGAGGGTGTTTTCGGTCTTTGTGATTGATAAACACTGCGGTTTACAATGTGAAGATTTTGTTGAAGCATTTGTAAACCTAGAGAAGAGTTCACTACTCTTGTGACCCTCAACATAATTTGGAATCTAAGAGTTATTCATACTACTTCCCGATTATTGAAAAATCGTGGAAGATTCTTATTCTTCTAAAGGATGAATGTAGTAAGTAGAATGTTCCTTAGAAAGGAAAAGTGGTAGAATGCAAGTGAGCAAGTTATAATAAAACTTCTGAAAAGAGAATGGATAAAATTATTCAAAAGAATGTGTAAACTCAAACCGTTCTTGCATGAGTAAATTCATACCTGTAGATCTAGTGATACCCTTAGCCTAAACTGCTCCCAACCTGGAGACTTACAACGGCATATCGGGTCCTATGGCGATCCAAGGTGGTTTACGGCAAGTCAGGCGATTGAAAGTGGAGCAAAAGAAATAAAAGTTTGCAGAAACATTTAAAAACAAATCCTCTCTGTTTTTAATCGAAACCACTAACAGAACCAAGAACCAACCGTGTGGCTCTGATACCATATAACAGCGGCAATAAGTTTTAATCAGAAAACTTATACATAAAGAGGAAAAGATTAAGAAGAAGACCGGTGAATCAATTACTAGTAATCTCTTTTTTGTATTATAAACATTTGAGGAAGGGATTACATTTAATCCTAAATCTAATGTTCGAGGAAGATCAAAGCACGAAGGACTTCGTCTTCATCTAACTGTAAAGGAAGCAACAAGCTTCTTCTTCTTCGCTAACTCTCTAGAGAGAAGGAGAGCGGACCTCAGAAGAGGTTTTCTAGAGAGAGAAACCGCTGAGGCTGAAATAAGCCTAAGTAACTCTAAACACTTCGAGTTACTTAAATAGAAAACTGAAAAGTAAATTACTGTTGAATCACGCAGGATTCACTATTACATTAACTGAAGTAAAAGTATAAAGTAAAAGTAATTTACTAAAGTAAAAGTAAAATGTAAGAAACATTTTACATTTATATTTACTAAGGTAAAAGTAAAAACATTTTACTTAAAGTAAAAGCAAAAGTTATTCTTTTACTTTACTTTACATTTTACTAAAAGTAAAAGACTTTTGCTTTAAGTAAAAGCAAAAGCTGAGATGATGGCTGGGGCCATCACCGTTGATTGATTTTGGAGATGATCAAGGCGTCATCTCTCATTAATCGATCGGGTCCGCCTCTAGTTTGGTCTGCGGTCATGGGAGGTGTCATTGATAATCTTCTCAGAATATATATATATATATATATATATTCGTCGTGTCTGGAGTTTACTTAGTGGCAGTTGATCGCGCGTGCACACACAGACACACACATACACACACACACATATATATATATATATATATATATATATATATATATATATATATATATTCCGGCCCTGCTGAGTTTACTTACATTGGCGATTGATTGTTCATATATATATATATATATATATAATTGTTTACTGACTTTTATATATTCTCGTGATCATCATGTGAGCCTAGGAATCATGTGATCACGGTGTTCGATCTCCACGAATCTAGATTCTTGTTCCGTGATGGACATTATCAACTGTAACCAACTTGTAAATTTTTCACCGTGTTTAAATTTCCTTAGATGGCTCTCATGCCCACTCGGAGTTCGGTACTGCTTTATATCTTATTTTCTCGAAGATGCTTCGCATCTCGAAAATAAAAGCAATCAAGCCGAACACATAATAAAATGAAAGTATCAAATGCCTCAATTACTATTGAGCACAAGGGTTTGAAACTCTTTTAAAAAACATCATTGCTATATCTTGTTAAAATTAAACTTTTATACAAAATTCAAACCCTTTGTATATAGGTGCAAACGAGGCATAGCACTACTTCTAGATAATTGCACATTGACCAACACACACACATTCAGATAAAGGTTTAAATTGAAAAGTGGCGGTCACCGTGTCACCGCGGATGTCGGGGGGGTGCCTAACACCTTCCCTACGCATAATCAAGCCCCCCGACCCTAACGAATCTCAGTTTCACAGACAAGTTAAATAGTGTCACATCACTAGGTCAATGTGCAAACTATTTCTCAGTTGAGTTCGTGCAACCATTTAAAAATACCAATTGGCGACTCTTACAGTCCAATTGTCGACATATATGTTAGACCTTTTCACAACTTGTTTTTTTAAACAAATCTCACCTAACATGAGAACACAAAAAGACAAGAACAGAAAAGGGATAAATAAAAATCCCGACGTCGACAAATAGCTTAATATTTATTATTTAATATTTTGAAAATATTAAATATAAATTAATAAGAGGAGTCTTATTCTTATTATTACTATTATTATTAAGTTAATTCCTAAAGAGTTTTGAGAATTAATTAATATAATTACTCTCATGTATTTATAATAAGATTAGGAGACTAAATAATTAAAAGAGTTTAATTAATTATTCCTACTAAGATTAGGAAGTCTAATTAATTAAATCAAAACCCTATTCCTAAATAGTTTAGCAGGGTTCCCTACATCTATAAATAAGAGGAGTCTTATTATGGGTAAGGGTGACACAAGTTACGCACTTTATTTCAAAAGTTGGGAGAGTACTCATTTTCTATAGAGATAGAAAAAACTAGAGTTTTGCCAAATACCCTGCTTCTTGATTTTCTGTTCTTCCTTGGTGGATCACCTCTAGAGGTCAAACGCTTGGGTGGCTAACATTGATAAAGTAAGGAATTCAATCATGTGAATTCAAGGAGACTACGAAGGACTAGGAGTTGAACTCGTACCTGAGGAAGCTTAATTCTAAAAGGGTAAGAGTCTGATTCTCCTTCTTCTTTGTTTAGATTGATAGTTAAGCACAAAGCATGGTAATGGTGATGGTTTGTATTAAAATTTTAATTTCGTTTTATCGCGCTTCCGCTATGTTTATGTGATTTGATTACGTAATCGCGCTATATACAAACCTAACAAGTTTATTTATATATATTGTTGTGTGTTCGGATATAAAACAGGTACACAACAGGTAAAAAAAATTGCGAAATCCACAAAACAACAAAAAAAAATTAAAAAATTAGTCATCAGTGGATTCATGCGGTCACTAATACTTTTCAATGACCTCATATGGCTTGAGAGTTTTAGCGACCGTGTCGGTCGCTATTGTTGGTCACTAACACGTGGGCCACGTCACCTCTAACACTTGAATCAAGGTAAGTCAGCTCAACGACGAAATTGGTCACTATTTGGCAATCGCTGATACGGCGGTCGCTAAAGATAGTCGCTGATGTCCACATAGAGACCAGATTATGTGCGACATATATTAGCGGCCATGATCGATTCTTGATGGCTATCATGACCAACAAATGGTCATTGATATGCTATCAGAAGAAAGCTTTTTTCTTGTAATGTTTGTAAGTCAATTATGCCTTAACGTCTATAAAATCAATTAGTATTTTGATCTTTGCAAAACTTCCTCTCTGATTGATTTTCCTCAAACAGCTACAAAACTTTCCTTGACTATAAAATAAGTCCAGTCGTGGTTCACTATAGAAAACAAGCAAATAAAAAAAACTACATTCTGAAATCATCTTCTCTTCACATATAATTCATAAGGGTTGTTTAAAGTTTTCTATTATGAAGAACTATTGAAAGGTTATTGTGTTATATCAAGTCTATTGTTAAAATTAGCTTTTATACCTTGTGTGACACCCCCAAAATAGGTATACATCACCCATCTTGAGTCGCTAGAAAATACACTATTGACAACTCCATTTATACAACTGTCGTGCAGAATATGACCATAGTTAAACTGTGAGTTTTAATACAAATATATGTAACTCTCATGGTGCCTTGACCACAACACCTTACAATGGTACCTTACATAAAGGTACAGTCAATAATTGTTTTAAAAATTAAAATCTTTGAAAAATGCTCAAGAAAACCTTCGTATATGGGAGACCATACGTCTAAGTTATAATAGATATCATATGTCCACAGAATTATCCTTGGTTGACCCAATAGTCCCCAAAGAAAAACGAGAAGATTACTCTCATGTTCTTTCCGATGGTGAGTCTTCTCTTGACATATATTTATCTCCGTTATCTCCAATTGAGAATTATATTTCAACCAAACTCAAATATTATATAGGTAGTGCTCGTACATATAATCAGCAAGTGCATGTGCACAACCCTGTCTTATGATAACACGAAGTCGTCTATCATTAGACATCTTGTATGATAGTGGCAAAAACGTCCTTCCAAAGTTGGGTTCACCTCACCCTATTCGGTTCACCAAAATTAACGGTTAAAATGACGTATAAAATACGACACACTTATCTATAATTCTCAATAAAATTATTTTCATACTTGCTTTTAGGGGAAACCTCAACAGCTATAGACCATCGTTTTATTCCCCTATTACCCCCGCTCGACCCAGCAACGCTCTTATTACCTGAAAGAAATTGTGAAACAAAAGGGTGAGCACAACTAGCCCAGTAAAGAATATCATGACTAAAGATAATTAAATTATCAATAGCATTCATCAGTAATAAATCAGAGATTTAGAACATATGGTAGATGATAAAACTTTTCAACCATAGTGGCAGCGGAACGAGCAATCTATTAGAAGAGTCAAATAGACCATAAAGTCTATTATCTTCTTCATGTTAAAAGTCCACCAATAATATTTTATCCATGTAATATCAATCAACAGTTCCTGTCCACAATCATGTGAATAACTCATAATCATAATTGTAGTTCTAAATTCCTCTTCGCACCCAGGACGAAGATAATTTTCGTCACCTATCTTTACCTGAAACATCAAAGATCATTGTTATACCAAATCACAATTCATGTTCATAATCATACTAATAAATTCATCTTTGTACTACGGCCAAATATATTCATTAATAGTTCATCTTTTGCACTACGTGCCAAAAGACATTTAAATCGTATTTTAGAAGAGTCAAGTAGAACATGATACCTACTATCTTCTACTTAATTAAAAGTTTATTATCAATATTTTATCACGAGACTCAAACAAATAAATAATCCACATCACCGAATTATCCATGCACTACGGCCAAAGATATTCGTTAGTATCATATCCATGAATTATTCATGCACTACGGGCCAATGATATTCATTATATCACATCTGTGAATTAATATTTCATCGCTGAGACTCAGCTTAATAATTAATCCACTTCATCAAATCATCACTGCACTACAGGCCAAGGATATTCATTAGTATCACGACCACGAATTATCCATGCACTACGGGCCAAGGATATTCGTGTTTTCATCAACGGTCATGATCATACCATAAAACAATTCATCTTTGCACCATTGGACGAAGAGAACCCATGGGGGTTATATACACTTTTTCCCACTCTACTCAACCTCGGTTTACAAATGCATCAATCGAATCAAATTTTTACTATCAACTCAAAGAACTATACGTTATTTACAAAAAGTGATTTTGCCGTCTATGTCTCATTAACCATTTAATGTAAGAATGATGTGGCAATACGTGCAACCAATCGATTAAATATATTACGTGGATTTTATCCCAAAATTCCTAAACCGACTAAATCTCTAAATCCCCAAAATCGCACCCTAAATCATTTGTTCTTCATTTGAAAAGAGGAATCAAAACACTATCCCCAAAATCGCACTCCAAATCGATTCCAACTCCCGCCTTCATTCCACATAGATCGAATGGCGAAAAGAAGACAATTAAGAGTGGAACTAACATGAGCTCCAAATGAAAATAGTTTCACAAATCACGTCGAAGATTGGGAGATGCCCAAAACTCCAGTGACATGCCGATGTGGGATTGTCGCACCGATGTGGGTAGCTTGAAAGAGGAAACGCTACGACCTTGGAAGAAGGGTTCATCTACAGTTCTCGCTTTCAAGGTATGTGACCCAATTTCTTCTAGTTAGGCTGCAGGGACCTAATTTTTGTTGTAATATTTAACAACACCAAAAGTTGTTCTTGTGTTGTTAAATATTTGAGTATTAGATGTTTGAGGAAGAGTTATTTGTTATTTGAAGATTTGAAAAGTTGATGATTTCGAGAGGATGTCTTTCTTACTGATTTGAAAAGTTGATGAGTAGAAGTTGCAATTTCATGCTTGGTAAAAGCATGAAATTTGTCAGATATGTTGTAGAACCATATTTGTTATGGGCTTGATGGATTTGATTTGTGTGTGCAACCGGTTGGGATAATAACAAGTCAGGTGTTGTAGATTCTTCAAATGGTGTGATCCTCCATTTACAGAGAGATCAAGGGAAGTGATATTGCAGCTAAAGGGAAAGATAGAAAGAAGCAATGAAAAAATTGAGAGTTTGATAGAAGTAATAAAGAAGATGGAAACTGAGAACATATTGATGAGCAAAGGTGAGATAAACAATGAAGAAAAAGAGGTTTTGGTGCCGCAAAAGACAAGTATGTGAGCTTGAGGAAGAAAATTGACAAGCAAAGTTCGATGGAGAAGAAATTATGGATCGCTTTAGTAGTTTCTTGGATTTTGTTTTTCATCAGACATTACAACCAAATGTATAGAGTCATCTTCCTCGAATGTAGTAAAGGATGATTAAAGTATGTATTGAATGTTATTTTGTCATGTATGTATTGAATGCTTAATGTTGGTTTTGATGGTCAGGTAAATATGTATTGAATATTGATTTGGTGAGTAGTGTAAATTGAAGCAGAGCATCGAATTGATGTCGACTATATTCATTATGACTCCATGTCAAGCAGAGCATTTAATTGAATTGATGTTTGGTGCAAATTGAAGTGGTAGCAGAATAATAAAAACAAGAAGTACATTGTTAACAAACAAGAAGCAATTGACAATTCCATCCACACAATATTCATTCAAATGTATATAATAAAGTACACTACACAACACAATTTTCATTTTCATACACCAATACACCATATCATAAATCGGCATGACAATACACAACATTGAAGCATTTTGAGGTAATCGCAAACATGAACTAGTACTTAATATCATACACCAATACACCAATTCGTATAATGCTTGTATAATAACAAAAAAAATTTCTATTATAAAAGTTAAAGCATTCTGCACTTAATGACCATTTACAGATTCCATATTACCATATTCCAAAAAACAAAATACCATAATCATCCATATTAACATTCATCCAGTTCAGTAGCATAATTGCATACAAAATACTATAATCAGTCCCAAAAGATAAGAAAACTAATAACTTAATATCCCAAAAGATAAAAATCCTAATTTTTATCTAACTTTGCTCCATCCTTCTTCCTTGAAATTTTGTATCTTCCTCTTGTAGAGTCTTGGTTGCCAACATTTATCTTCCTTTTTCCCCCTCTGGTTTGAATTTTGGAAGAAACTGAGCTTAGAGTTGATGTTTGGAAGCCCATTTCAAGAAGATGTGTTGTATTTGGTGGGTACCGGGGTGAGGGGTATTATTGATAGGCAAATCAAGAGTACCCATCACACGTGAGTCGGGCATCTACAAAATTTAAAAGCTCTCAAATTAATTAAGGAATTAAATGATAACATGGAAAGTAGACCAATATTATAGGTATGCTTTTACTTACAAAACATAAATGCTTGTGGGGGTCTATCTTTCCTTTTTCATTAGAGCATCCCACCTTTTCTTTACCTTTACTTGTGTAATCGTAACAACATATATCTCATAGTTAGTCTTTATCACTCTCAATATATATAATGAACATGCTAAATGCTACAAACTTAAATTAGCATATGCTTCCTTTGCTTTGTTGAATTGGTCTCCTTCTCTAATTACTATCCCAGTAAAATGATGTGAGATGTGTAGTGGGCTCTTCAACAAGATTCCCATGGACCTCGCATTGGTCTCTTTAATCGGGCATCGGTTCCTTCTATGATCGTGATTTTCTACAAATGCTATAATGCATTTTCCTTCCTACCCTACTCACCCTCTTCAAGGGGCCATGATTTCCTTTGTCTTCCCAACCTTCTCTCCTTCTCACCTCTCGTGGTTTCCCTCTCGGCTTTCTTTTTGTTATTAGTGGAGGCCCCATAATGTCACAAATCTGTGAATTCCTAAAAATCTTCACCATTTAACACCTCAAGAGTATGACTATAAGTCTTGAGGTAAGTATTCTACTATACCAAATGAGCTACATAGTCATTGGATTTTGATAAATCGACTAATTTCTTGATCAACATAATGACATGGGATGCCAAAGAAGGTCCCACACTCTACACGCACAAGTTCTATCATTAAGATTCACAAGAATGCTCTACCTCTTTCCTCGACTTGAATGAGATTTTGCCATCCCAAAGTGGATCACAATGGGCGAGGCAATGATGACAAAGATCAAGTTTCTTCATAATTCTTGGACAAATAAATCCTCCGACTTAAGCATAAAGATCCCTTTTCGATGCAATCTCACCATGATTTGATCATGAATTTCAAGCATTGTTAGAATCGGCATGTACCTAGACAATGGCGTATATAAGAGGTTAGTAATAATGCAAGCACATTAGTAAGTAAGTAAAGTAAGTAAGTAGTTAGTAATAATAAGAACATTACAATAATGTACCTAGCTTTGATAATCCAAGCATCAAGCATTCGATACGTGTTATTCTCAACATTATCACCTTTCGAATGAGTCCCAAAATAAGCCTTAGACCAAACCTTTGGATCATGCTCCACAATGTTATCATGCGGTAGCGTAAAGCCTCTTAATCTCCCCATTGCTCTCTTATGTGATTGATCATAAGTTGCATACGAAAGCTTCCCAAAATAATCTCTTTAGTGCTCATTAAGTGAACCTCTTCCTCCGCTTAGCATAAATGTGTTCAAAGACAATTTCTATGCTCAACATGAGGAAGCAGTTCACATATGGCATTCTTCAAACCCTGTACATAAAAAACTGGAGTGAGAAAAGCATATGCAATTATTAAAACAGAGGCAATTAGTAAAACAAAGACATTTATAGTAAATATATACCTTTTTTTGGTCACTAATTATAGTAAATCCATAGCCTTCACCAAGTTTAAGGTCATCAGCCAACAACTCCAAAAACCATCTCCAATCGTCACCATTTTCGCTTTCTACAATGACCATAGCTACAGGGGAACATTTGATTGTTCTCATCCCTTCCCACACCAGAGATAATAGTCAATTTCACATACGCTTTTTAAGAAACAACCATCCAATCCAAGAATCGCCTATAACCTTTCTCTCCAAGCTTTTTTTTAGCTATCATAGAAACATAAAATCTCTTGAACTTGACCTCATCTTCGTGATTAAGCCTAGTGGTTTTGATGTCGATCGTATTCATTTTGTTACTTCTCAAAATCTCCGCCCCAAAATTCCCAAACCCTTGAATAATGTTCCTTCATAATCGCATGTATACTTGCCAAAGCTAAATTCTCAACCTCATACACTTCACAAGTGTAACATCCAATTTCAATTTAATTTTAATCTCTTCTCAGCATGTCCTTCAACCTCCAGCTTGGATTTTTCCTTATCCTCTTTCCATAAAACTCTCAAAAAAATTTGGTGTTTGCTAACTTGTTTTTAAAATTGTACACACAATTTATGTGTGTCCAAAGATTGACTTTATTTGCACATTCTCGGCCTCGAATATAATTCAGCCCACAGCTTCCAAGGACAACCCTTATCACACCTAACCCGCACTCTTTCCTTGTCGCTTACCTTGTACCACAACTTCCTCGCCATTAGCAATTGAATAGTCTCTAATGGCGGCACTCTTGAATTCTTTGAAATTAGTAAAATTTGATAGTGTGTGCAAACTTTATGTGCTTTCTTTTTTTTTGGGTTAAAAATATCACAATGCAGGGCTTTTTCTTTTTACAAGGGGACCCACAAAACCAAGGTCCTCATATTCACTACTTTCCTCCGATGGGGACCTTAATACATCACCGCCTTCATACTCACCGTACAATCACTATCATCATCGAGTCACCGACATTATCTCCCCACTATTTCTATCACCCTTCCATAACATCATTCACTCAACCCTCACCTCACACCTTCTCGCACTTCTATCACCCCCACCTTTCAACACCTTCCCGCCTTCATCATCTCTCTCATTCCCGCTTTTCAAATTCTTCACCTCTTCACCTCCACCTCAACATCACCCTCTCAACATCACCCTCAACACCCTTAGTATTATCATCACCTACATCCCCATCAACAAAGTTTGTTTCATCACCTTCACCCTCCTGCTTCAACTCTAGCCATCTCTACTTTGTAATCCTCGCAACTCTTCCTAGCCTCTAATAATTCTTCATCACTACTTAATATTTCACCATCACTTTGGCATCACTACTATCCGAGTCCCCAATCACAATTGGTGTATCATCACTTTTTTATTCGATTTCGATTCATTCTAATTCTATTACTCTTCCTCCTCTGATTATTCATAGTAGCCTTCAAACCCGCCTTTCTTAGTCCTCTTCGACATCCGCCATTAGCATTTGCACTAAGACTCCCCTTGTTATTATCTTCTCTATTGGGGTTCGAGTAATAGATGTTGCAACTTGTTCATTCACATCGTGGTTCAATCACAACCTCCTCCTTCATTCACAAATACATGATCAACAAAAAATTCCAACACCAAAAGGAGACACACTTTTACCATGTCTCTAATATCGCCATCATCACGCACCAATCTATAACCATTTTCACTAGGTTTGACCATTATTCTTAAAAAACCTTAAAGATTGCTATCATAATCTAAAGCTTCAAAGAAACCCCTAATTGCAGTCATGCAGATGAAATCAACATCAACACGGGGATAAATTTCAACCTTACCTCCCTCAGACTCGCTTTTAGGTCGATTAGTAAATTTGCCCCCATAGTGAACATGTAACTGACAAATCCGACTCATTCTGTGAAAACGAAAACAATACAAAAATATTATAAAATATTAGTAAAGTACATGGGGGGACCGAAGAAGACAACAATGGAAAAAATAAAATCCCATGGACCACATGTCGGATATATAAAGTCCAAAAAGATGGAGAAAACATCAAGACAAACAAGATGGCTACATCAGATTAAAAACCCCTAATTTAACCGTACCCATTCCCAACCAACCCATGTGCACAAACCCTAAATTAAAGAAATATAGCTTACCTCACAGAAGATTCGCACTAGTAGATTCGTATCCAAGACCAATATTCGTGATCAAAGACCAAGATTCGCCAAAGAAGAAGAAATTCACATCAATCTTTTCTCTCTCCTTCACTTTTCGCTTTTCCTTTTCTCTCTCTGTCGTCAGCCTTTAGTCGACCAAATTGTTTTTAACCACTGAGTTTCCACCGTGGCCATGACAAGGACTAACCCACGTGATATAAATGATGTGTCATTAGAAGTGGGGTAGGTTATATCTGATGTCACATGTTTCTGTTAAAAGTCAACTCATTTAACGGAATTTGTAACGATTTGATAAAATTTTGTAATTTAATGAGTCAATTGTAAAAAATTTCAATTCAGTGATGTATTTGTAAACCGAGGTTGAGTAGAGTTAAAAAAAATGTATTTAACCTGAACCCATGGTCATGATCATACCAAAAACTATCCATCAATGCACTACGGGCCAATGAGAACTTTTTTCACATCATTTGTAACATTATGGTCATGATTATACCGAATAATCCATGGTCATAATCATACCAAGTCCATCTATGCATTACGGTCACAGATGACTTTCATCATAATATAATCATGAGGATGATGACAATGATATAATAATTCAATCAAATAAAAGTAAAGGATAAATATTGAAGACTTTAACAATTTAATTTATTCAGAATTCAATAATGTCCAGATTGTCAACATGATACTGCTTTGTGGAGTAAAATTCAAGAATAATATTGTATCAAAAATGATTTGGGCCGAAAAGAAATCAATTTTTGTCAGTACCCCGGGTGAATAGTAACCGAGTGAATAGTACCCCATGGATAGTAACTTCGGGAATAGTAATCCCGTGAATATTAACCCGGAATGAATAAAACTTATCAAGAATGCTCATAATAATATTTCCATGAAAAAATACTAGATGAAGCGCAAATATAAAGGATATTCTACTAATTTCATGGAGTATAGAAGTCAAAACTTTAACCAAATGAGTATAGAATTCGAAATCTGAAACGAAATAATATTACTTAATACTACATAGTATGGAAGAAAATATTATTTTATACGAATACTGAACAAAAATAATATCCCTTACGAATATTAAACGAAAATAATATTCATTACGAATATTAAACGAAAATGATATTCTTTACGAATATTGAACGAAAAATAACATTCCTTACGAATATTAAATGAAAATAATATTTCTTGCGAATATTGAACGAAATAATATTCATATGAATACGAAAAAATAATATCTCTTCAGAATATGAAACAAATAATACCCCTTACGAGTATTGAAAGAAAATAACTCTCTTCATGAATACGAAAGAAATAATACCATTTACCTTGAAAAGAAGAGTATTCCAACTGGTATAGCGGGAATATTATTGCAGAAAATTAGAACTGTTTTCTACACTCAAAGCTTTCAAAAACTCGAAAGAAATACGCTCAATATTATAGAAGAAGAATTCTCTGATTCTGGTGTGATTTTCAATTCTAACTAAGCATCCTATTTATAGGAGAATGGAAATGATACTATTTGAAAATTTTAATCATGGACCAACATTAGATTTCGGACGAAACAATCACTAGCCAAGAAAATAAACATCGACCTTAGCTTTTTTCAAAATCTTCAAATAAAACAAATTTATAATATATATATATATATATATATATATATATATATATATATATATATATATATAAACCTTTGCCTTACAAAGAAAGGCAAACCACCCCCCCATATAATTTGATACACACACATTCCCTTATCTCCAAGGCATCTTCTCCCATCCCCCTTTCTTCCTACCACACACACACACACTCACACACTAAATTTCATACACACATGTCAAATATATATAAACATATAATATATATTCCCTTCCTCCCAAGGCAACTCCCCCCACCCCCTTTTTCTTTTCTTTCTTCCCACATATGGGCCCCACATAGCCCCCACCTTTATTATATTAAATAATTTTCTGCCGATTATTTTGAAAAATGGGTAAATGAGGGTCCATAAAATAAGCAAAATTTATAACAAATAATTCATAAAAATTCTCTCAATATTTTTAACAACCTTTATTCATATTATTATAACTCGCAACATTAACAACCAGATCGTTCCCATGAAAGAGAGGGATTTCCGATAAGAATTTCTCCCTATTGGTGTGCAATTAGGTGACCAAACCTCTCATCGACAGAACTTTCTAGACATTGTTAATTATGCAAATAATAAAATGAATAACTTGTCATCTCAATTATTGATTTAATAATATATACAATATTAACAATAATTGAACCAAATAACGTGAGATACTATGCAGCAATTACTGTAGCAATAATTGAATAAAATTGAGTGACTTCTCACGTAAGCATTAATAATCAATACCGTGTGCTACTATGTAACCACGCGTATTACTGTACTTTTATCACCGAGTGATTCAACAGTTAACGGTAAACCTTATGTCGTTATTTTTTATAAAAAGATATTTTTGTCGTTTTCTCACTCTGACAATAATTCCGCTGTGGGGTCCATCAATGATTGCGTCGTTGTACAAATATTCCCTTTTAAAACGAATAATCCCTGACCAATCGAATATTTTATGACAACTTGCATACTTTGCAAAATTTATAAATACTACCCACAACTATAATATTATATCAAATCCACACCATAATACTTAAAAAAATATTTCGAGAAAATTAAATCTTTATTCATAAATTTTGGGGTCTTACACCTTGCGCTCAAACTGGTGATATCATTATCTTTTTCATTGATTATTGCATATTAGTTGATCCTTGCATTGTGATATAATTAATTTCTTTGATCATAAAATATTTTACTATCATCCTCTCAAACAATTAGTAGACTAAGGTTTAGTCTAGAGTTTCTAATCCGGTTTGGATTAAGGTTTTTACAATCAAGTTAAGGAAGCATAGATGCTTAAGAGTGCATAAGTGCACGGGAAGCAAAAGTGCCCGGGGAATATAAGTATTCAGGAGTCGAGGGAACTTATTTTGTAAAAGAGTTAAATTGTAATCCAAGTTAATTAATAAAAGAGTCTCCAATACTAGTTGGTATTAGAGGTGGATTAATCCAGAAGAATAGATGTTAGGGGTTGAACCACGTAAAAATTTATCGTGTTCATGTGTTTGATTGTTTTGCTTTAATTATTCATCAAATACTTCAATTTGAATTATAAATCATAATCTTAATACTTAAACATATATACTTCATCAGAAATTTATCCATCTCAACTCAGATCATTAATTAGTATACGTTAATAAATTTTGAAAACTGGGGTAGTATATTGTTTTCTAATAACTTTGATAATCTAGTCATATGGCAGGCTGAATTCATACTATAGCATACTACATTGTTAAACAAAAGGTTTTAACAGATTACTTAAATTGCAAAAGTATTATATCGTTTGTTCACACTTATTCAACCCTTCTTCTAAGTGTGTCTATCTAAATTTTATAACAGAGGATGAAGAAGTTCAGACAGCTCAAGAAAATTTTGAGAAGAGAAAAGTATAACTGGAGAAAGTAATTAGGAATCCAAGAGGAAGACATAAGAAGAAGAAGAAAACTTTAGTAGGGAGAAGATCGTGAAGCTGGACAAAAAGATCGTGTTCCATTTATGATGGTTCACGGCGGTAGAAGGAAATGGTAACGAAGGAGACCCCTACTCCAAGTTGAAGCCTTCTCGTTAAGGACACATTGAGCCTCAGCCTACGCCTGAATGAATGGAGGATCGGCCAAACCATAATAGAACCAATTACTCGAAATTGACTTGCCCAAGGAAGGAGAAACCTCCAGATCAATTTTCATCAAGGAGTAATCTTTTAAATAATAGAAGGAAATTATGAATTTATTAAAAGAGTATCGAGATGTGGTTGCTAGAGCTACAACGAAATGTCAGGGTTAAGTGTTGACCTAGTGGAACATCGCTTGAATATCTCGCGTAGTGTTAGACCAATACAACATGCACTAAGGACCTACCACCTGCTAATATCTAAAATCGGCAAGAAAGTTGGGGTAACAGACCTTGACGTGGGTGAACAACTCAACAATGGCTGAAGAAATCTGATAACCCTCTCACAAGCATACCCCAAGAACATTTGTCACCCTTAGTTGAGGAAACATCCGCCGGAGGCTCTTGGGAACCCTTCACCCACTGACACTTCAACTTCTTAACCTCTTTGAAAGCATACCTCAAAAAATTAAAGCACCGAGCATCCACTTTTGTGTAAGCCTCCTGAAGTACATCACAATCATCATTACTTGTAGGAGGGAGTTGAAACAAAATAACCACATCCTCCACTGTGAGGACAATCTCACCGTAAGAACAGATTAATGTAGAAGTGGTCAGTGGCGGAACCAGAACTTTTTTGTAGGGGGGGCAAAATTTTTAAACCAAGCGGTGACGTAGGTGGCGACGAATGACGACCAATGCCAAGAAAGCAGGCAATGGATGTGAAGTGTGAAGAGAAAAGCATCAAGAAAAGAAAAGAAACTAAAGACGCACGCACGATCATTATATTAACTTTTGATTTTTAAATTAATTTGATTTATCGACATTATTTTACGTCATAGACGCGTGTCTTCATAGTTGATAGGTGTCAATATTAACCAAAAAGCCCATTTGTTATACTACAATAATTGCTAATCAATAATTTCATCATTCATCAATTATTTAAGAAAATAGAAATTAAACAAATTCTACCTAATCTACTTGAATTTTAATGGGTGAAATCAACACTTTAAGCAAGGCTTTCTTAATTTAAGGTATTAAACCATCTTAATTTTTATAATTAAAAATAAAATCAATTATTCCTAAATTAACAGAAAATTAATTAAAAATAAAATCAAATTTTATTCTTTTTCTTATATCTCTAAATTTATTTGTCAATTGCCATCATCAAAATTACATACAAAGTGGAGACCTAATTAATGTAAAACATTAATAGTATGCATATTTAGGCTAAATTAAAATTAATAGTATCAAATTTGAAAGACATTTAGGCTAAATTAAAATTAAAAATTAATTAAATTACTTACCAAATAACCAAAACAAAGTCCAAAATAGAGGAGCAGATCAAAGAAGTGTGAACAGATCAATCAAGTGTGGCAAGCAGCTAAATGGAGGTGGAGTCATGGTCCCAGTGGATGTTGACGATCAAGCAGTGAAAGGCAAGAGTCAAGTGTCAGCAGATGAAATGAAGAGAGGCGGGAGGAAGAGATTAGAGTCTAGAGATGAAGAGTCGAGAAAAAAAAAAAATGAAGAAGCCGCCTAAGAAGAGTCTCTGTCTCATGGGAGAAGAAGAGTCTCGCCACTCGCCACTCGCCGCCCACTGCTGCCTTGGCTGCTCCCGCCTCCTACCTACCCTATCTCATACACAGCGCCACCCTCTAGGGGCAGCTGCCCCTCGCCCCCGCCTAGTTCCGCCACTGGAAGTGGTAGAGCACCACCTAGAGATTAAAATGTTCAAGGTATCAACATCCTTGAGAACCCTCAGATAACAATATAAAGCTATGTTGTCAGTAATTCTACATTGCTTTATTAATTTCCTAAAATCAACATTGTCCAAGATATTGTTGATCCACTCCTTCAACCCAACGAAAGAAGATCAAAGCATACTTTTTATAGGAAAAAGGAAACTCTCTTATTTTAATATGAAGTCGAGGTATCTTGACGGCGAGGACCTCAAAGCCTTTAGTGATGGAATCCTAGTGTAGGAGCAATAATGTATTAGGAATCTCCTAGCTTCTAGAGAAATTAAGTGCCTTTACCTTGTCTCAAAAATAGTCTGTCTCACCAAAGAAAGGCGCACGACCCCACTTACCTCGTAGGGGTACCCTTCGTGGGTCCTCTATGGATGGTTCAAAAAAATAAGGAAAATGAGGAAAGGCATCACATGACCTCGCGGGTTCAGCCTTACGGGCCTGACCTCTTGGCTGCTTGGACTTGGCCTTAGCCCCTCATGAATTCTCTTTGGTTTTATCCCTAGAAAATCACAAAGAGAAAAAAGATCATTATCGCCGAACTACAATGCAATAGGCAATTGACAATGTTACATGTTGCAATAATAATGTATCTACTAAGTAACAATCGAAATTTGCTCAACTTTTGCCTCTTGTAAAGAACCCGAGAAGGTGAAGGGGGGAAGGGATAATCTGAGATAAGAAGATAGTTGGCACCTCAAAATATCCTCTTCTGCTTTATTGTGTCCCTAAAACAACAAAATGGGAAATAAATTACTTCCATCAAACTAGAAAGCTAGATATAATATAATAAATATTGATAAAATATAAAATAATATTACAAAACATGGGAGGTTAGAGAAGAATTCGAGAGCAACAAAGGGAATTTAAGTTACCTATTGTTGATCATACTTAGGAATGCCCCAATGTTATGCAACCTGAGACCGAAAAAAGGGATCCGAAGGAAAAGACCCGAGAGGTCTCAGCCGTGGTCCCTTTGCTAATCTAAAAATAAAGATCTGAGAGCCTCAATTCATGAAAGCACCAGTTTGGTGCACATATATTTTGCTTCAACAGGTGGTCTGAGATGGGCAAAAGAAAAAGGAAAAAAAGTTGAGATAGAGAGAGAAGAGACCTAAGAGGTCGCGGCCTGTGTACCTTAATCCAACAAGTAACCAGAGTGCCAAAAGAAATAAACGGGTCCGAGAGAGGAAGAACACCCGATATGGTGAAAATATCTCCAAGAAGAAAGGAAAGCTGAGATGGGGTGTGGAGCCAAGAAGGAAGCATGATCAAAAGAAGAGTAAAAAATAAAAATGAAAAAAGTGAAAGGAAAGGAAAGGAATAGGTAGAAGGGATAAGGAAAATCTAGAAAGGACAACTGGACAAGGAGAATCTAAGGAAGAAAAGGAAAGAATCTAAGAATGAATTGGGAGGAATCTATAATACTCTGTTTCTAAATTTTGAAAAGAAAATAAAAGAATAGAAAATTTAAAATTTTTTTTTGTGTTATTTCTGAGTTTTTAATGGAAAAGGATAGAAAATTTAAAATTGAGGACATGAGTTGTAATTTAAAATTTATTATATTAAAAGTTGAGGATAATATGAAAATTATAAAAATATTATTTATTTTAATTTCTTTTCCGTCCAAATCATGTCAATTTTGGACTGAAAACTTTGGCATGAAAACTGGCCAAGTTTTCTATCTATTTCTTTTCTTTTCCGTTTATTAAAAAACTCAGAAACATAAAAATTGGAAAGAAAACTTAAATATTTCGTCCATTTCTTTTTTTTTTCTGTCTATTTTAAAACTCAGAAACATAGTGCAAAATATAAAGAAAAGTGAGGCATGATCCAAGAATATATGGGACAAATAACGGACCACTTATATATATATAAAAGTGGGACGTTGATCCTTAAAAGGCTTCAGAACCAAGACAGTGCCTAGTCCTCGCAGTTTAAATTTTACACGAAATCCCTTCTCAACAATCGTGCTTTCGCGCAGAGGATAAAATATAGGTTCAGATACACCACATACGCGTGTGGACCCATTTGGGCACTTTGGGTGGACCCCACATGGAAGGTTTTGGTGACACTTGAGGACTCAGTTGCATAAGGATCTCGAGGGTGATTTTTGGACTCATAGACCCGGCCACTTAAGCCCATCAAGTCAAGTGACTTTCTCTCGTGGGCTAGGCTATATGGGCTCTCAGGTCTGACCCTTTAGGTTCTCGGGCTCGACCACGGGTTCTCTTATTGTGGTGATGATATTATACATGTATATAAGTTCAAGTAATACTAGTAATAAAGACATTGATTATTTCCTAGGACTACTGGCAAAAAGCTTTAGGACATTTAGGGTATAACATTGGGATAACTGTTTAAAGGCTTGGCTTCGTGGCTAGGAATACAAAATTATTGAGAAGACCCTCTCGTATAAGAATGACATTGATAGTAATGTGAGGCCCATTCGGGCATGTGACGTCAGATGTACACGTGACCTGCCACGTGGCACTGCCCAAGTGTGCCGTATGAACATCAACCCCTATTCACTATAAATTACATCATGATTTACATTTGACAGATTATTCAACCCACCTAGTCTAAAGAAAAAAAGTATATTCTGCCTACTGTCTTGTCGTTTTCTTCTATTTTCCTCCACTTTGCTCTTCTTATTCATTTTATTCCTGCCTTCGTGGATCTTTGTCTCTCCAGCTCACCCTCACTAATTAACTCTGAACTTAAAATGTGTGAAACACTAGAGAATTATAATTATTTGGTGATCTAAGTTAGACAACTAATTCAAATATAGGGAAAATTTTAGGAAATAATGTGGCTTAATCCGCTTTCGAACCCTGGTAGAATTGTCATCTGTTGACATTGAGATTTTTCATGAAAATTTCAATTTTAATTGTTTTAAACAAATTCGTGTGATTTATGAGAGATTAATAAATAAAAATAGCTCTTTTAATTCGACGTTGTTTAAGAAAGGTTGATTTTAAGATGGGTTAGTTGATAAGATTTTAAGTGAATGTAATAACTCATCTAATTTTTAGATTTTAAAATAAAAAAGACCTATTAAAATGTAACTCCATGAATTGGTCTACAATCGAGATTCCTAGAATTAAATGGTTTGCTTAAGAGAGGGAAATGTAATAAGCGCCCTCCGACTTTCTTATCACAATTATAGCTTTCCTAATTTTTTCCCCAGATTTGAAGTGGTTGCGTTAGTGTGCGTTCTAAGTGTTCGTGCTTAGGTGAGTTGTGCCTTTCCATTGTGAGTGTGTGCTTTTATATCTTGCTTTGTGAGAGTGGGTCCATTTTTTCTACTGCAATTCCTTTTAAAAAGGAAAGGGCCTTTGGTTTGGTAAAAAGTTATTCAAAGTTTTTAACTTTTGTTAAGAAAAAGGTTTGTAAGAAAGTCATGTAATTTGAGAAAAATTTATTTCCAAGTTTGCAAGCTTTTGAAAATAATTGTTTTATGAAGTCATTCCAAATTTGGGTGGTATAACTTTAAGAAAATAATTACAATTTTAACAAGAGTTTTTTTTAAAGGATTTCAAGTTTGATTTTTATTTTATTTTTAGCAAAATTCTTTTAGAAATAAAAAGTCATTCCAAAATAAGACAACTTTTATATATATATATATATATATATATATATATATATATATAGTAAATGGAGCTTTCTATTTATAAAGTCATTCCAAAATTTATTTTATGAATTTCCAAAAGTCCTTCCCACCAATTAATTGTTAACCTTTGAGTTTGCTCAATTTTACAAAATCTTTATTTAATTTTCAAAAATCATTAATTTTACCCAAAGCAAGTAATAAACCTAAGTAACCATGGTTAGGGTCCAACTTAGGGCATAAGTGTTAGGCTTGTATATAGCACAGACATGCAATCAAATTACATAAATATAACGAAAGCGCAATAAAATCGAATTTTAAAATATTTCTTACAAACCATCACCATGATCATCCTTGTACTTAATTATCAATTAAACGAAAGAGATAGAGAAGTAGAATCATACCCTCGTAGAACCGTGTTTCCTCAGGTAAGAGTTCAACTCCAAATCCTTCGCGTTCTCCTTAAATTTCAATAATTAGATTCCTTCTTTTGATCAACGCAAGTCACCCAAGTGTTTGACATCTAGAGATGATCCACAAAGGAATAATATCTATTCAAGAAGATGGGTGTATGGCAAACCCCTAGTTTTCTCTCTCAAGAGAATATGCCAGTATTCTCCTAACTATTTGAAGTATGGGTAACTGTGTCACCTTAACCCATAATAACACTTCTCTATTTTATAGATATAGGTAACCCTCCTAAACTATTTAGGAATAGGATTTTAATTAATTAAAATCTTTTAATTATTTAAATTAAATTCTTAATCCAATTAGGAACTTATGAGAGTCCTTTTATTAATTAATCCCTAAAGCATTTAGAAATCAAATAATAATAATAGTAATAATATTAATAAGACTCCTCTTATTAATTTATATTTAATATTTCCAAAATATTAAATAATAAATATTAAGTTATTTAATTTATTCTATCACCATAGCATAAATTTAATATATACTTAACGATTATTACAATTATGTCATTTAAATCTTAAATAAATATTTTCTTTTTATTGATTGTGACCCTTTAGGTTATCCATATTAAACTGGTTGTGAATAAATAAACTAGAAAAATTCTAATATTATTTAAATAAATAAATAAATTAAACAATTTAATTCATTTAAATAAATAATATTTATTCTACAATAAGGGTAAGCCCCCTTAGCGATCAATGACTTTCAAGATAATATAAATTTTAACATTAATCATAAAAAGAACCTTTTAGTGAATAGTTACCGTACAATTCAATCATTCTACCATACAATGTCCCAATCAAATGTAAGATATGAAATTACTGTCAAGTCTTATTTTATTTGATTATAAGTATTTCGATTCTCAAATGCACAACTCTAAATAATACAAATTAGAAAAACATTTCTAATTTCATTTTTCTGTGGCCAAAGACTACTGAGTTGTCATTTATCGAATCACATGACATTCTCTCCTTATACTAGAAGTAGTAAATTATGTGTTGATCATTCACATATCTCCATGTACAACTTATTATATCTAATCATACCATTTGATATACCCTAAGGTTCTTAAGGGACATGTCAAAGTATAACTCATCATACACAAGATACTATAATGATCTCAAGTCTAAGGATTACTTGTACTACTATCATTTAAGGAATTCCTATTGGCAGACAAGTAAAACTCCATTAGGTATTCCTTTAGCGAGCCACGTTCAGTGAACTTATTATCTAATAAACACATACATACTTGATTAGTGTCTCTACACAAATGATTATGAGATCAATCATCCTCTTCCTAAGTGCAAGCAAAGTATGTACAAATCTATCCGGATTCAGTAATCCCCTTTTTAGTAATCCAACAATTAGGAATGATTTTAGTTTGTGAGCTATTTAGAATTTAGATTTCATTAGCATGATTATCATCATGATTCTAAAATTATTGTTCAAAACTATCGGTTTATCACACTTAATATAACAACATCATGTAGATAACGAAAGTGCCTTAAATAAATTAATTCTTTCATTAATAAATGAATAAGATTACAAAGTATATGATATATCATATCAAATATGATTCTCTTACGTGCATACTACTTTCAATCTCCCACTTTCACTAAAGTCAATCACCATGGTATCTAATACCATTCTTCTCTAAGTGACGATCATTATGATGTTGGATAAAGCTTTAGTAAATGAATATATTATGTTGTTCTTGAGATTCCACTATCTATATAGTGACTTTTCCTCTTTCAATGATTTCTCTAATCAAATTAAAATGCCTCAACACATGTTTGGATCTAAGATGAGACTTAGGAATTATTCCTTATTCTATAATGAACTATTCATTCGAACAATCATCTTACAACTTCATTTATAGCTATATAGTTTGTCTTTATCACTAAACCAACAACTCTTTGTTGTTTGGAACTTTTTCAATTCACTGCACCACCATTAAATGTAACGATTTTCCCTAAAATGGATTTGTTTTAGTCTTGGTTAGTCTAAAAAACTTAAGTTTATTTAGCCCCCTAGTTTAATTCAGACCCACCATGAATCATGATCACATCCTTAGTGTTGGTTAAGTATTTTAGGATTTTTTTCATTGTCTTACTGTGATCTTGTCCAGAATATGATTGATCAACATCAGGTCTCGTACATTTCATTGCATACATGATAGTAACTCATGTCATCTCTCTTTTATTGGGGACAATTTAGAGAGTTGCTATGAGACCCCAGATTTTATGAATAAAGATTTAATTTTCTCGAAATAATTTTTTTAAATATTATAGTGTGGATTTGATATAATGTTATAATTGTGGGTAGTATTTATATATTTTTCAAAGTATGAAAATTGTCATATTATATTCGATTGGTCGGGAAATATTTGTTTTATCAGGAAATATTCGTGCAACGGCACAATCATTGGTGGACCCCGCAACGAAATTATTATCGGAATGAAAAAATGACAAAAATATTTTATGAAAATAACGGCGGAAGTTTTACTAGTTATCTTGTTGAACTACCCTTAGTAAAAAGTACAATGTCTGGCGTAGTTGCGTAGTAGCACGGTATTGATTATTGATGCTTACGTGATAAGTCACTTTCGGTTTTGTTTTATTGGTATTATTAATGTAATAAAATGTAATACTTTTATAAATTTATTCTATAAATAGAATATATTATATTCTATTATGCATAGTGTTGCATAGTGCTCTGCATAGTATTTTTCATAGTAAAATCTTTTTTATATAAAACAAAATACTTTTATAAAGTTATCTATTTTATTAGACAATAATTAGAATATATTATATTTTATTATGCGTAGTGTTTTGCATAGTGTATACATAGTGTTTGCATAGTAAAATCTTTTATAAAGTTATTCGTTTTATTAGATTATAAATAGAATATATTATATTTTATTTAAAAGATTTTGCTTTAAATATGGATAGTCAGATTAAAGTAAATCAATACTGGACCGATTCATGAGTTAATTACTATCAAGTCCATTTTCTATAAATAAAAGCTCATTCCTTCATTATTTCTTACGAATTCAATGAAACTCTAGAGAGTTCTTCTTCTATAATCTTGGCGTATTTCTTTAGAGTTTAAGAAAGCTTTGAGTAGTAGTACAAGTTTTCTTGAGTAAATCCTCGCCTACAAGTCGAATACTCTTCTTTACGGTAGGGAATATTATTTGTTGTACTCGTAAAGGGTGTTATTCTTTTGTATTCATGAAGAGAACTTATGTTATTCCATTCTTTATTATTACATTTGGAATATATAACTTTGTATACACCAGCTACCCTATATTTGGTGACATTCTTCATTATTAAAAGTCTTTATTATTACATTTGGAATATCACATGCATGCGTTTCTGTTGGACACGATTTAAATCTTTATTATTCTATTGGAATATCACATGCATGCGTTTCTGGCCGGGACTGGTTTAAATCTTTATTATTATTACATTGGAATATCCTATCTACATGCATTTTACGCCGGACTGATTAAAATCCTTATTAGTATTCTCATTGGAATAACTTTGTCTGTCACGAAATCTTAAATGCATGGTGATTTACATTGTTATTCCATTCTTTATTATTACATTGGAACATCCTGTCATTGCAAATTTACTTTGACACAGGTTCCGTTATTTAGTATTACATTGGAATAACTTTGTCTATGCTGGCACCGCATGCATGGTGATTTCTTTTGTTATTCCATTCTTTATTATATTCAGTTGGTTAAAGTTTTGACTTCTATACTCCATGAAATTAGTGGAATATCCTTGATATTTGCGCTTCATCCAGTATCTTTTCATGGAAATATTCTTCTGAGCATTCTTGAATTTTACTCTACAAAGAAGTATCATGTTAACAATTTGGACGTTATTAGTTCATGGATAAATTAATTCTTGAACTTGTTTTATTGAATTCTTATATCATTGTCATCATCCTCATGTTTATATTTTTTTGAAAGTCATCTGTGGCTTTGTCTTTGCATAGATGGACTTGGTATGATTATGACCAGGGATTATTTGGTGTAATCATGACCGTAATGTTTCAAATGATGTGGTAAAAGTCCCTCATTGGCCCGTAGTGCATTGATGGACAGTTGTTGCCATGATCATGACCATTAATGAATACACAAATATTCTTGGCCCGTAGTGCATGGATAATTGTGGTCATGATACTAAAGAATATCCTTGGCCGTAATGCAGGGGTGATTCGATGATGTGGATTATTTATTAAGCTGAGTCCCAGCGATAAAAGTGATGAAAAACCTTTTAAATCATAAAAGATAGTAGATTTTATTCTCTACTTGACTCTTTTAATGGATTGCTTGTTCCGCTCCAGTTAAACTTGATGTTTGTTATATTGTATCAGTTTAACACTGTTTAAGGCTAATGATAATTTATTCTGCATTATCTTAGTTATAATATTTCTTCTTTGGGCTAGTTGAGCTCACCCTTTCTTTCCTTTGTTCTCTTGAAATGAGAATATAGGCGGAGCAGTCGGGAGAATGGAGTGATGGTCTAGATGGTGCATTAGTAGTCCTCACTATTCTGTGAAATAGTGTGATAATAATTGTAATGAGGACTCCTTTTGAGTTTAATACTCTCTAGTAGACAATATTTGTATTCAAACTTACAGTTTATGTTTTTTCGTATTGAACACGACAGTTGTATTATTAAGTTGTATTTGAATTACATATCATGTATCTGGCGACTCAAGATGGGTGATGTATACCTAATTTTGGGGGCGTCACGATTTGGTATCAAAGCTTAGGGATATGATCCTGGTTAAGATGTGTGAGACAAGAACTAGGAGGGAGAGCAGGCAGAATTCCTTCGCTAGTATGACCTACCTAAGTTTATTTGATATTTAATTGGTCGGTCAGAGTATATGGATAATGTGTTACATGTCAATTAACATTTGTTTTGTGGCAATATTTGCAAATGGCATCCGAAAATGTTGAGATAAGCAATGAAGCACATGAGACCGTTGAGACACCTTTAATCACTAACCAGGTTAATGTGATGTCGGACAAAGAAGAAATTAGAGATATCTACGTGGTGTGTGAAGAACTAATAGTTGCACCCGAGCTAGTTGCAGAGGTAGCAACTGAGAGTGAGGAAGAAGAGGAAGAAGAGGAACTTGAGGAGAATTTATTAGAAGAATTTTATGATCAAAATTTAGCATTACAAAATCGTATTCATGAGTTAGAAGAGCATGCTGAAGAACGACAGGCGGTCGTGGAACAAAGAGATGCAACCATTCAAAATTGTGTTACCCGATGTGCGATGCTTGAACAGAAGCACTCTTTGGCGAGTATAAGATATTAGAAGTTGGAATATGAGAATGCTATGATCAAAGTTACGATGAAAGTAGAAACAAATGAGCGAAGAGAATAGATGGCGCGTGGGTAAAAAAGCGCATATGACGTGTAGATATTGTGAAAAAATGTCCGATCCAATAAAGCCAAAATAGATGAAATGGATTTTTCTTTTTGGACAACAATTGGGAGAATCTAACATCGAATTCGGAATTACCCTGTGCATAGCGGTCAACCCCAATTCGATATAGATCGGAGAATAATGATTCAAATCATGGATCAGAAATGGGACGAAGCACTTAAGGGTGGAATGTACCCTATAGCAAAGTCAAATCCAGTAGTTTAAGTGGGAGCGTTTGTCGAGGAACCCGGACGAAGTTATTATGGGTAAGTTAATGATAAACTCTTGCTAAGTTTATACCTTATTAGATACCAGTTCTACTTACTCTTTTATTTTACCTAGTTGTGTTCAATGTTTGAAGTTAACTCCGGAGAAGTTAGACTTTGATATATCTATTGGGAGAAACCTTCGTTACCTCCACTATTTTTAAATCTTGTTCAAATCAACACTTTCACATTACGTGTTGATCTTGTCTCTTTGAAAATACTTGCCTTTAATGCGATTTTAGGAATCGATTTGTTAACTACTCATCATGCTTTTTGTAAGGTTATTAGATTTCATATTCCTAACCAACCTGTTATGCGAATTCAAGAAACCAAACCACTAAAGTCAATCATTGTCATATCAAGCCATAAGTAAAGAGCCCCGGTCCTTTCGTTGTTGACTTTTTTGTGTGGAATGCACCGAAGCCAGACTTTCTGTAGGCAATGTTGTGAATGACGATGGCAAGTTGATAGGTATCAATGTGACGTACTATCCAAGTCTTGGATGAGGGTCACAGTTTGAATGATATTTCTATTGTTAATAAATTTCTGGCGTATTCTTGAAGACTTCTTAGCCTACCCTAGGCGTGAAATCGAATTTTGTATTGACCCCGATACAAAACCCATTTCTAAAACCCTCAAATATTTCTTCAACTAAAATGAGCGTAACATGCGCCAAAGACGTTGGCTCGATTTGTTGAAGATTACGATCGTACCATGCAATATCATCGTGGAAGTCTGACGAGGTGGTAGGCGTGGTAGTGCGACGTTGAGTAGAAGATTGTATCTGCGGTTACAAGTGCGAATATCTGAACCCGTGAAGATAACGAATATATGATTAGAATCGACTTTAATTGATAAAGTTAAAAGCCGCTTCAAGCTACATACTCGGTGGCGATGAATGTGAAGAAGAAGGTTCAAGAGGGCGTTATTCTAGAAGCAAGAATCGACGAAGAGAGGAAATCTCAACCCTCGATTTAATTGGCCCATTTAAAATCCTTGATCGAGTAGGAACTATGGCTTATAGACTCATTTTACCGCCAAGTATGTTGCGTGTTCATAACGTTTTTAACGTATCAATGTTACGTAAATATGTGGACGACCCGAACCACATTATTAAATTAGAACTAAAGGATATAGCAGAAGATTTAACGTATGAGGAGATATGTGTTAAAATCCTGGATAAGAAGGATCATATTCGACGCACAAAAGTTATACCTCAAGAGTTAGAATTTGAAGTGAAGTCAAGGTATCCTCACCTCTTCGACATACCAGGTACGTACATAAATTTTTAGGGCGAAATTTCATAAAGAGGAGAGATTGTGAGACCCCAGATTTTATGAATAAAGATTTAATTTTCTCGAAATAATTTTTTTAAATATTATGGTGTGGATTTGATATAATGTTATAGTTGTGGGTAGTATTTATAAATTTTACAAAGTATGCAAGTTGTCATATTATACTCGATTGGTCGGGGAATATTTGTTTTATCAGGGAATATTCGTGCAACGGCACAATCAGTGGTGGACCCCGCAACAAAATTATTGTCGAAATGAGAAAACGACAAAAATATTTTATGAAAATAACGGCGGAAGTTTTACTGAGTTAATATTGTTGAACTACTCGGTAGTAAAAAATGCGATGTACTACGTGTGTTGCATAGTAGCATCTGGTATTGATTATTGATGCTTCGTGATAAGTCCCTCGGTTTTGTTTTATTGGTATTATTAATGTAATAAAAAAATCGAATACTTTTTATAAAGTTATTCTATAAATAGAATATATTATATTCTATTATGCGTAGTGTTGCATAGTGCACTGCGTAGTGTTTTGTATAGTAAATTCTTTTTATATAAAAATGAATACTTTTATAAAGTTATACATTTTATTAGACAATATTTAAAATATATTATATTTTATTATGCATAGTGTTTGTATAGTAAAATCTTTTATAAAGTTATTAGTTTTATTAGATTATAAATAGAATATATTATATTTTATTTAAAAGATTTTGCTTTAAATATGGATAGTCGGATTAAAGTAAATCAATACGGACCAGATTCATTAGTTAGTTACTATACAATCCATTTTTCTATAAATAGAAGCTCATTCCTTCATTATTTCTTACGAATTCACTGAAACTCTAGAGAGAGAAACTATAGAGAGAGTTTTTCTTCTATAATCTTGAGCGTATTTATTTAGAGTTTAAGAAAGCTTTGGCGTAGTACAAGTTTTCTTGAGTATATCCTATCTACAAGTCGAGAATACTCTTCTTTTATGGTAGGAATATTATTTATTGTACTTTATTATAAGGGTTGTTATTCTTTTGTATTCATGAAGAGAACTTATGTTATTCCATTCTTTATTATTACATTGGAATAACTTTGTATCTGTGCCAGCTACCCTATACTTGGTGACATTCTTACATTATTACATGTTTATTATTACATTTGGAATATCTCATCATATACATGCGTTTTCTGTGGGACTGATTCTATCTTTTATTATTACATTGGAATATAGGTATGCATGCATTTTACGTGGGACTGATTCCATCCTTATTAGTATTACATTAGAATAACTTGTCTATCTGATACCGCATGCATGGTGATTTCTGTTGTTATTCCATTCTTTATTATTTTGTTGGAACATCACATGTCGGTTGCAAATTTCTCCCGACCGGTTCCGTTATTTAGTATTCTGTTGGAATAACTTTGTCTGTCTGAAGTCTGCATGCATGGTGATTTCTTTTGTTATTCCATTCTTTATTATATTCAGGTTGGTTAAAGTTTTGACTTCTATACTCCATGAAATTAGTGGAATATCCTTGATATTTGTGCTTCATCCGTCCGATATCTTTTCATGGAAATATTCTTGAGCATTCTTGAATTTTACTCTACAAAGCGATATCATGTTGACAATTTGGACATTATTAGTTCTGGATAAATTAATTCTTGAACTTGTTTTATTGAATTCTTATATCATTGTCATCATCCTCATGTTTATATTTTTTTTGAAAGTCATCTACATGGCACATAGTGCATAGATGGACTTAGTATGATTATGACTAGGGATTATTCGGTGTAATCATGACCGTAATGTTACAAATGATGTGGTAAAAGTCTTCATTGGCCCGTAGTGCATTGATGGACAGTTGTTGGCATGATCATGACCATTAATGAATACACAAATATTCTTGGCCCGTAGTGCATGGATAATTGTGGTCGTGATACTAAAGAATATCATTGGCCGTAGTGCAGGGGTGATTCGATGATGTGGATTATTTATTAAGCTGAGTCCCAACGATAAAAGTGATGAAAAACCTTTTAAATCATAAAAGATAGTAGATTTTATTCTCTACTTGACTCTTTTAATGGATTGCTTGTTTCGCTGCAGTTAAACTTGATGTTTGTTATATTGTATCAGTTTAACACTATTTAAGGCTAATGATAATTTATTCTGTATTATCTTAGTCATAATATTTCTTCTTGGGCTAGTTGAGCTCACCCTTTCTTTCCTTTATTCTCTTGAGGAAATGAGAATGTAGCTAGAAGAGTTGGGGAGCGGAGTGATGGTCTAGATGGTGCATTAGTAGTTCTCACTATTACAGCGAAATAGTGTGATAATAATTGTAATGAGGACTCCTTTTGAGTTTGTATACTCTCTAGTAGACAATATTTGTATTCAAACTCACGGTTTATGTTTTGTCGTATTGTACCTGACGGTTGTATTATTAAGTTGTATTTGAATTCTGTATCATGTATCTGGCGACTCAAGATGGGTGATGTATACCTAATTTTGGGGGCGTCATAGTTGCACTCCATGGCTCATCATCATGAGACATCTCTTGGAGTTTTCCATGTTAAACGCCATCGAATGAATATACGTTCCTTGGGTCCAGCCAAGCATCCTTTTAAATCTATCTATATAGATTTATATCCCCAATTAATAGGATACCCCTCCAAAATCATTCATGGAGGAATGTTTAGAAAACTTTATATTTAATGGTTGTAGCACTGGTATGTCATTCCTTATCAATGATACATCAACATATAATACTAGGAATGACACAGCGCTCCCACTGACCCTTTTGTGCACACTAGGTTCATTCTCGTTTTTGATAAAATCAAACTCTTTTGATTGTCTAATCAAAACGAATGATCCATTTTGAGAAGCTTGCTTCAATCTATAAATAGATTATTGTAGCTCATATACATGATTTTCTTCAACTATTGAAAAAATCCATCTACTTTATCATATATACATTCTCATCTACTCAATTTTGAGGAAGGGCGTCTCCATGTCCATTTGCTATAATCTGTGTCGACGTCGGGATTTTTATTTGTCCCTTTCTGTTCTTGTTTTTTGGTGTTCTCATGTTAGGTGAGATTTGTTTGAAAAAACAAGTTGTGAAAAGGTTCGACATTTATATGTCGACGATTTGACTGTAAGAGTCGCCAATTGGTTTTTTATATGGTTGTACCAACACAACCGAGAAAAGTTTTGCACATTAACCCAGTGAGGTGATGCTAAACGGGTTTGTGAAGCCGAGATTCATTAAGGTCCGGGGACTTACTTATGCGAAGGGAAGGTGTTAGGCACTCCCCGACATCCGTGGTACCACGGTGACCGCCACTTTTTAAGAAACTGTTTTATGAATATGTGTGTGTGTGTGTGGGTCAATGTGCAATTATTTAGAAGTAGTGCGAGACCCGTTCACACCTATATACACATGGTCTGAATTTGTGTAAAAATTCAGTTTTAAACCAGATATGGCAGTGATGTTTTATAAAAAGAGGCTTTTCAAACCCTTATGCTCAATAGTAATTGAGACCTTTTGATACTTCCATTTTATTAAAATGTCCGGCTTGATTACTTTTATTTTCAAGATGCAAAGCATCTTCGAGAAAATAATATACAAAGCAGTGCCAAACTCCTCATGTGCATGAAAACCATAAAAGGAAATCCAAACACCGTGAATAAATTTTCAATCTGCTTATAGATGAAATATCCATCACGGGAACCGAATCTAGATTCAGTAGACTGAATCTTTAATCACATGATTCTTAGGCTCACATGATGCTGCAATTTATATGAAAGCAGTAAGCAGTTATATATATAAGCCGTATATATATATATATAAGCAGTTATATATATAGCACCTCCACGGGCTATCGAAAATATAAATAAAGCTGTAAAAGCAATCAACCGCCACAAAGTAAACTCTAGGTGGGACGAAATGTAAAGAAAGCCATAAAAACGATCAACCGCCACGAAGTAAACTCCAGGCAGGATGAAATGTAGATATATATATATATATATATATATATATATATATATATATATATATATATATATACATATATAAAAGCGGTAAACACACAGTGTAAAATCCGGACTCATCGAACAAAGTTAGACCATAGTTGATATATATATATATATATATATATATATATATATATATATATATATATATATATATATATATTAAAGCGATAAACACAGAATATAAAATCTAGGCTCATCGAGCGAGTTCGACACACGATTCATATATATATATGTATAAGCAAATAAGCGCTCGGGCGTAAGTTTAGGCTCATCGAGCGAGTTCGACACACGATTCATATATATATATATATAAGCAAATAAACGCTCCAGACATAATTCTAGGCTCATTCGAGGCATAACTCGATGATGTTAATCCATATATAAATATATGCATATACAAACTGAAATGAAACCACGGATATGAAGTCCAGAAGCATACACACTGTAACACACGACTCTCAACGTGAAGAATGTTGTGTGCAAAGATGAAGAGAAAGGGTTTAAAGTGTGTAAGAAGGCTTACAGTGTGCTGCCAAAGAAGACTTCTATAACTTTAAGTGGATGAACACTCAGCTCCCGCAGGTACAAATAGTAGCTATATGTGAGCTCACAAGTGTTTAATATGAGAAAGCACTCAGTTTATGGTGTGTACAAAGCAAATTGGACAGGGCTTCTTCGTCTCTCTTTTTTTTAAAATGGCCACCCAAGCCCTCTATTTATAAAGGGGGGCATGTGGCTAGCCGCAGATGTACCTGCGACTTCTCAGGGTACGCCCGAGCTATGTGGGTCCTGTTGTCTCGAAGTACGTGCACGCATGCAATGTGATATTTGCTCGAACTTTCAAAACTGCAATCCGGGCATCCGATTGAGGTGTATAAGACCTATTTCGGATCGCCTTTGTCGAGAGCTACACAATGACATGGGATTAGAGGTTGTACGAAGTCAAGAAGATGGGACCATGCCCTATGTCTTCAAGCTTCAAATTCTATCCGGTGTGCTATCTTGTGCAGTAGTCACTCGGGATTTGACTTCCTTGGTTCTTATGGGACATTGCTATGTAGAAATATATGTATGAGATGTTGAGACAATGCGATGTAGGATCGAGGTGGCAAAATGACTATTTTACCCCTCACCGGGGTTATCTCCAGTTTGGGCTGATTAAGTAGACGTTTCTCAAGGTTATCTCTGAGATTGGACTGCTGCAAGTACTGAAGGTCCTCAGGGTCCTCTCTGAGGTGTGCCTGTCTCCCCGGTGTTATCTTGGTCTTGTCTTGAAAGTGCCTCAAAGTGAGTCCCGAGGTTGAAGCCCGGCGCATGCATTTGAAACAAGTATTTTTGAGGTTATCTTGAATTATAATTGCACTCCACAGGGGTTATCTCCAAGGTTAGCATTGTTATTCGGGTTTTTGTTTTGGGAATTTGGGCAAGAGCATCTCGGGGTTATCTCAGAGACAAAATGTCCTCTCTCGGTGGAACTTCTGGTATTTGAACTGCATTATCTTCGGTGGTTATCTCGAAAGATTAATCGCCTCCTGCAAATGTTAGTGTAGCGGGTGTACTGAGAAAATTTTGAGTGTCTACAGATGCCCTTCTTTATCATATTCATGCAATGCAATGGCTTGGATAAGATAAAGAATCCTAGACACTTGAAATGAAACAAGATAAATATAATGCCAAGTGCAGCAACATGATGCAGATGGATGATGCATATGTTCTGTAGGATTGTTCTCCAACATGGTGGGAAGATTGTCGGCTCCTTGTTGCTTCTATCGGGGATGGAAATAGATAAGCAGCCTGATGAACTGTTATGAATGTGCGATCCATAACTACTAGGAATCTTTAGGATTGTTGACATTGGGGTTATCACTAAAGTCTTGAATCCTTGGTACAGACTCTATACTAAAGATGTATCTCTCATGTGCAAGAGACTATGTGGGCATGTATCCTTGTCTATTTGAGGATGTGTATAACATATTCCATCATCGGTCCTCCTCGATGAGGATGATCCTTTCTGTTTTGTATCGCCAGGACATATCAATGCTATGTTGGAGTTACTGCTAATAGTTTGTGTTTTCAAGGTTGTCTGACCTTCGCTGACATGTATATCACCGGATAATATCCCGGTTGGGCAAACCGTCAAGGTTGCTTGACCTTCGCTGACTAGTGCATCAACGGAAAATACCCCTGTTGGGAAAACTGTCAAGGTTGCTTGACCTTTGCTGACTTGTGCATTAACAAAAAATACGTGACACCCCCTCCAGGGAAACTGTCAAGGTTGCTTGACCCTCGCTGACTTGTGCATCAATAAAAAATACGTGACACCCCCGCCGGGGAAACTGTCAAGGTTGATTGACCCTCGCTGACTTGTGCATCAACTGAAAATATGTGACACCCCTGCCGGGGATATGTACTTCGACATATGAAAACGTGTGATGCCCTCGCCGAGTTTGTGTACAATAGAATACGTGATGCCCCACGCCGAATCATGTTGGACCGATATAAAGGCGCGTGATGCCCCGTAATATCTCGAAGTGAATTAGGGTGACGACCCTGAATTGGCGACATTGGACCTGTGTAAGGTATTGCCGAGTGTGACTTGTAACATCTGAGATCATCAGCATAGTGTACTCTGTGCTCGGGCGAATACCAATGAGTGATGTGCAGACCCACAGTTCAGTTGAGAAAACCAGGATTGTAAGCTATTCTGCTCAATCGCGTAGCATTTTTATTCTTGATTTGGCCTTTTTAGCTTGTGAGAACTCCTTTGCAACTCGAACTGGACCGAGCCGGAGGGGTGGGACCCATTCTCGCTATATCTTATAATAGGCTTCTGTTAGTAGTAGGGCGTATGTGCCGCATTTCCCTGTATTTTAAGCTATACAGAGATGATGTATGTAGTTGATGATGTACTTAGGAATGTATGTACTATTTTTTCATTCCATATATCATATTGACATCTATTATTTGTAATGCATGTATCATGTTATGCATATGTATGTATGTCCAGAGATATTCAACATTGATCACTAGATGGTCTTATGATACGGCCCACACAGATGTCTTCTTCGACAGTCAGCCGCATAGATCACACCCCACCAGTATTGGTGGCATCCCGTCTAAGATCCTGGTATGATAGTATGTCACCCCCAGATAGGGTGACTGTAGACCATCTATTACAACATTTTATGACCCTCCTGATGTTTTAGGTTCCCGCATGCTTCGTAGAGGGTATGCTGGATCATTGAATACCAGAGAGACAGGTTTTCCGGTTTGGTACCCAGGAGCTGACTCCTACATTGGAGGATTATGAGCGGTTGACGGATTTGCCCTTAGACAGACCTTGTGCTCATATTGTTGTCGGAGATATACACCGATAGTTCATCACCCTCATCGGGTTATGGCGTAGAGTAGTAGAGGATGATATCACATCCGGCCATGTACTGTCGCAACGTTTCCTGATAGATAGGTTAGGCTCGTTGGACAGCTATACTCGGCATTCTGGGGATTTCACCATACTAAAGGATTAGTGGCATTTGGCTAGAGTGGATGCATTCTTGATGTGCATAGTGGCGTATGTGTACATGCCACGATATATGGATGAGCTGGATATCAGTGTTATCATGGCAGTGAGAGCTCTTAGGGAGGGTCGTACCATCATTTCGATGATTATGGCGGAGACGCTGAAGTCAGCCACGTTTTGCAGCACCTACCTTGCAAGGGCATTCACAGGTAGTTCGGTCATGCTATACGTGTGGTCTATATCACACTTGAGACCGATTGGGACCTTCCACCGACATGGGTACTGCTTTACCCATGATATAGTCATGTCTTACTCCTTTCAGCCGTCAGAGTGTACAGACGCTATGTCTTGGTCGGTATTTTTGGTGGAGATCAGAGATCCGTTTGACATTCTGCAGTGCACAGGGCTCATATCACCTTATAGCTTCATTACTCATGCTCCGGGCATGGATTATCTCCCTCTGGCTGGTTTGAGGAGTATGACTACCTACCACCCACTGGCCTTGATGTCACAGTTTGACCAGTTCCAGGACTTCCATCCTTTTAAGGGGCGCTAGGTCAGCGTTTAGCTTCTCGCCATCTTTCAGTAGAGGACCGATCCCGGGTGTATGCTTGTTGGGATCAACATGAGATGCCTGCTTTTTCTGTTAGCCATCTGGGCTATTCGCCAGAGTATTCTACGTGGATGGAGACAGAGACTTCATTGGCTGCGGCAGTATCCACATTGCCGAGTAGTGATTCAAACAATGGAGAACCCATGGAGGACATTGATTCCCACATCGAGGAGGAGCCATTTACTGGGTTGCCATCATCTCCTTTAAATTCTCCCAAAGATTAAAGACTTTGTTGTGATCCAAAGATCAACACAATGAATTGAGCGAGTCTCCATTTGATGACCTTCGAGAGAGATTAGGCCAGAGCCTTGATGTTGACAGTTCTTGATGGGAGAGATGCAACTCTCTTAGAGAGGAGAGATGACGCATTAGCTCATAGAGATGCCGCTTTTGTTGAGCGGGATGAGGCCAGATCAGCCAGAGGTGCAATGATAGTTGAGAGGGATAATGCCATATCTTCCCGGGATGTAGCCATTACAGATAGTACCACTGTGAGGTCCGTTACCACTGGCATGATTACAAAGATGAGCACGTACATCGATGAGCATAGAGTCACCATGCAGATGGCTGTAGATTTGTTAGCTCGTATGGATACCCTTGTATAGGAGACCACATCGTTACCTCCTTCTTCTGAGAGGATGTCATGTTGGGATTGATAGCTCGCATATACACTAATTTATAGATGGGCTTGTATTTTCCTGCACAGACTAGCTTAGCCATTTTGTCATGTACAGTTTACATTGTGTATATCAAACAACATTATATATAGCAGAGAAATATATTTTTGATCACTACCCTTTTAGATATGCCTTGATACTTGCTTGATATTTTGCCTGCTTCTTCAGGACTTGTGATCTTGATGTATTCTGAATTCCTCCTTGATGGATGGACATTGAATTGTCTCTAGACAGTTCAGAATGGATCATTGATTTGTGTGTATTCCCTACCATCTTTGGTGTCTTGGGACTGGTTTCTATATATAAATATGGAAAGGAGTGTGGCTTTCCTCTTTGATATTGACCGCACCACAGATGGTCGCCAGTACTCCTATTTAGGAGGAGCCTAGTTAATTCCATCTCTTATGGATTGGTATTGCTCTTCAAGGTACAACCAAAGCTTAGATGGTCGCTGAGTCTCCTATTTAGGAGGAGGTCAGGTAGTTCTATCCCTTTGGTCTGAAGCCAATGAAATGTAGTGGATTTAAGGATGATCCCAGTACCGTTGACAAGTATTTGTGTTTTGGTAGGGGGTGAGATCGAACCATAAATGGCTGCCTACGTACTTCTATTGAAGAGGAGATCAGGTCTGCGTAGTTCGAACCTGGTGTTAGAGGTTCAACGCTGTTTGTGGCAGAAAGGGTGTAGGAATTTTTTTGTTGTTTTTGTTTTTATATTGAGAAAGGTGTAGAAATTTTTTTGTTGTTTTTTGTTTTATTGCGATCGGGCCATATAAAATGGTTGCCTACGTACTCCCAGGTATCGGGGAGATCAGGTCGATGTAGTTCACCCCTCAGGATGATTTTGAGCCGACGAAAAGTTTGATCCTTTGTGCAGGACAAACTGCGGGGGGAAAGAAAGTTTAATCCTAAGTTCAGGATAAACTGCAGGTGTAAAATAGTGGTATCCCATGTTCGGGACAAACTGCAAGTGTGAAAGGTTAAATCCCTAGTGGGATAACCAGAGTTGTATGAATGGAGTGAAGCTAGGCTGCTGGCTTGAAGAGTATGTTTCCCTGAGGGGCAAAGTGTGGAAAAGCGTTGTATGTAGTGAAGGGTTAAAGAACCAGAATGACTGGTGATCTGATCCAAAACCAGGATGTTTGCTTGATGGTAACCTCAAACATAGTACCGTTTTACGGTGTCCGAATTGATAAGTTGTGGAAATTCATTGTCGTCCATTTCCTGCAATCTGAGAGCGCCTCCTGTCAATACCTCCTTGACAATAAATGGGCCTTCCTAGTTAAGGGCGAATTTTCCCTTGGACTGATCTTGGTTGTCAATGATCTTCTTTAAAACCAAGTCATCTTGATTAAATCTATTAGTAATGGTGAACTTTTTACATTGTAGGATCTGGCGATCCTTTGTTGATATAACTGACCATGGAAGATAGTCGCAGTTCACCTTTCGTATATTAGAGACAATTGGTGATACCTGTCTTGTACCCATTGGTCTTCATCCAACTGAGCCTCTATCAACACTCTGAGGGATTCCATTTCAACTTCTATGGGGAGCACTGCTTCCATCCCATAGGTTAATGATTAGGGGGTTGCCCTAGTGGAAGTGCGCATTGATGTTCTGTAAGCTAACAGAGTAAGAGGCAATAGGTCAGGCTATCCTTTGTGGTTGGCGGACATCTTTTACGTGATCTTCTTGATATTTTTGTTAGTCGCTTCAACAACACCATTCATCTTTGGATGGTAGATGACAGAGTTAAGGTGTTTGATGTGGAATTTGCTGCACAACTCCTCCATCATTTTGTTGTTGAGGTTCTTAGCATTGTCTTATACAATTACCTCTGGTTGTCTATATCGATAAATAACATTGTTTCTGATGAAAGTAATGATGACTTCTTTGGTAACCCTGGGGAAGGAGGCTACTTTTACCCATTTGGTGAAGTAGTTGATCATGGTGAATATAAAGTGATTCCCATTACTGGCTTTGGGCTCGATGGGCCCGATCACGTCCATTCCCCAAATTGAGAAGGGCCAAAGCGAACTCATATTGTGGAGCTCCCTCGGAGGGGCGTGGATAGCATTCCCATAAATTTGGCACTGATAACATCTCTTGACGTGGTCATCGTAGTCAGCCTTGAGAGAGAGCCAGTAATGTCTTTTCCTGAGGATCTTCTTAACAAGTAGGGGGCCGCTCATGTGTGGGCCACATACTTCACCATGGACCTTATCCATGAGTCTCTGAGCTTGGTCTTGGTCCAGACATCTGAGGAGACCTAGTCCTGCATCTCTTTTGTAGAGTGCATCTCCGCTCAGGTAGAATTTCATAGCAAGTCGATGGATCCGCCTTTTCTCAGTCAGGCTCGCCTCAGTGGGTGTAGATTTGTCCCGTAAGTACTCCTTGATGTGCTAATACCAAGGATTTTAGATGGGATGTAGCTCATCCGATACTTCTCCAACATAGTTCCCATAGGCTGGTGCCTTTTGCAGGGCAAATATGATGTTTGGCATGTGTTCCTTATCAGATATATGAATCAAGGAGGCCAAAGTTGCTAGCGCGTCTGCAAAGTCATTCCTATTACGAGGAATGTGTAGTAAAGAGATCTCTTCAAACTCTAAAGCCATATGTAAAACTTTTCGATGGTAAGGCAGCAAATGTAGCTCGTTGGTTTGATATATTCTCGTGGAATGTTTGACTACCAACTCTGAATCCCAAAAGACAGTTAACCGCCTGATGCCCATTGAACGGACAAGTTTTAGCCCTATGATACGACTGCGCATACTCGGTACATTGTTTGTTGAATGCTTATAAGCTGCAATTTGACGGCGACGGGATACAGCTCCCCCATACCGGATACTAGAACTGCTCCAGCTCCAGAACCTTCTATATTAACAGCTCCATCGAAATACATTTTCCATGTTTGGCGTGTATCGTACTGATGGTGTTGCTGAACTGCCATTAGCCCTTCATCAGGGAAGTATGTTTCCAAGGGTTTGAAGTCCCCTGAAGGTGCGTCGGCCAGTTGATCCGCAATTCCTTGACCTTTGATGGACTTTTGCGTCACGTAAACGATGTCAAATTGTTGTAGGATCAACTGCCATCTGGACAGCCGGTAATTTAACATGGGTTTACTGAACACGTACTTGAGAGGATCCATGCGGGATATAAGATGGGTTGTGTGACCATGGAGGTAATTATGTAACCTCATGGAAGCCCACGCTAAAGCACAACAAGTCTTCTCAATCAGAGTGTACTTGTGTTCACTACTGCTGAATCTTTTGATGCGGTAGTAAATAGCTCGCTCTTGGCCTCTATCATCTTTCTGTCCCAATATGCAGCCTATGACATTGTCACTTATGGACATGTACATGAAAAGGGGAATATCATCCCTGGGTGGTACCAAAACAGGAGCTTTGACTAGCTATTCTTTGATTGTAAGGAAGGCCTTCTGGCACTCATCATTCCACTTCATGGAGGAGTTCTTCCTTAACAACTTGAAAATAGGCTCACAGGTTGCTGTGAGTTGAGAAATGAATCTGCTAATGAAGTTGATTCTTCCCAAAAATTCCCGTATTTCCTTCTATACCTGAGGAATGGGCATTTCCGTAATGGCCTAGATTTTGGTGGGATCCAACTCAATCCCTTTGTGGCTGACTAGGAATCCTAGTAACTTGCCTGATTTAACGCCAAAGGCGCACTTGGCTGGATTCAACTTGCAGTTGTACTTATGCAACCTGTTGAAGAGCTTTCTGAGATGGTCTAAGTGGTCTTCCTCCCTTCGAGACTTGACCATGATGTCATCCACGTAGATTTCTATCTCTTTGTGCATTAAGTCGTGGAAAAGAGCCATCATAGCTCGCTGATAGGTGGCTCCGGCATCGATGAGGCTGAACGACAACCGTTTATAGCAAAAGGTTCCCCAAGGCGTGATGAATGCAGTTTTCTCATGATCCTCCTCAGCAACCATAATTTGATGGTACCCCACAAAGCAATCAGCGAAGGAGTACATGTCGTATTGAGCAGTATTGTCAATGAGAATGTGGATAAATGGCACGGGAAAGCTATCTTTAAGGCAAGCTTTGTTCAGATCCTGGTAATCCACGCAAACTCGCACCTTTCTTCCAAGTTTAGGTATGGGAACGATGTTGGATATCCATTCAGGATATGTGGACACCATTATAATGATAGCTTGAAATTATTTCATAATTTCTTCTTTCACCTTTAAACTCTACTCAGGTTTCAATCGCCTAAGCTTCTGCTTGACTGGCTTGAATCCCTCTTTATTGGGACGATGATGAAGGACAATGTCAGTGGACAAACCCACCATGTCTTCATGAGACCATGTAAACAAATCCTAGAATTGGGTTAGTAGCGTAACCATGTCATTCCTCTGGTTTGGAGTAAGTTCTGAACCAATCTGGATTAACTTAGGGCTTTCTAAGGTTCCGAGATTGAAGGAGGTGGTTTGATCAAGGTTGGGTTTAGGTTTGTCTTCGACCCATTCTTTGATCTCCTGAGGCACCTCATTGTCCTCTTGTATTTCCATCAAGTCTGAGTCCAACTTTTCATCAAAGTTATAATCCTTATGGAGAAGAGGCATCTTATCAGCAAGTACATGCACATCTTGTTAGAGTTTATGCCCTAGAGGCCAATTATTTGATATAATTGCTTAACATTTTGATATTTTATTTGCTTAACTATAAAGGTGATTATTGGGTACATCATGAATCATGTGAGGAATATGAGCGATCTAGATGGAATTTAACCCTCTTATATATTAGGGGTGATATCCATAGGCCTCTTGATTCAGTAGGACTATGAAATGCATGGCCATGCTAAAATAGTGCTCAAATAGTGATTTGTTTCATATAGTCTACGCATTGATCAAGAAAAACATAGATTAAATTATGAAGAGTATGGCACATTCCATGACTCGAGTTTAATCTATGATATTAAGGTTAAAAGGATTAAATTGCATTGAAACATTGGCCACGAAAAGGTTGCATCGAATCATCGATCTTATTATTACTTGGGTAGCAGTGATGCATTACTAGATGCATTTCTCACTTTGTTTATAATTTTATAATATGATTTTAAAATTATTGCCAACGTAATAATAACCTATAGGGTCACACACAAAGAACGTAATTAAAAGGAAATTAATTTAAATTATAAAGATTTAAATATGTCAATATGATTGATAGAATTTAAATTAATAGGATAATTTATATATAGGTATATTAATTAAGTAAGACTTAATTAAGATATATACATATATAAATTCAAATTTTATTAGATTAGGGTTTTTGATTAATTCCTATTAACTACTATATATATGATATATAGTAGCCATTTTAGGTAACAATTATAACCTAAAAATCCTTGCCGCTCTTAGAGAGAGACTAGAGAGAAATTTCAAAAATCCATTCCTTTGGTGGCTAATCTGCATGACTCCTTCAATTGCGAGAATCGTGCGACGATTAATGGCGTTCGTCGTGGATACCATAGAGACATTCGTTGGATTGCGTTGGTGATTCGAAGCAGTTTTAGAGTATTCTATAATCGGTATAAATTCTAAACCTCTAAATTAATTTTGTTTCGAATGGATCCTGTGTTGGGTTTCAGAAATTGTTTTAAATTATTTAATTTCCGCTGCTTTTTATGTGCCGAAACCCTACACATCTAAATTCAGAGTCTTGAAACAAAATATGCTTTCACTTAATATATATGAAATTGTTTAATCATACAAAGTGTTAGCATGTACTGACAAATCAACTGCTAATACTGTATAGAAAAGTAAGCAGTTATGATATCTACATGGCAGAAAGAGTTCCTGCTCATATTACCCTTGTCGACCAATGCATAGAGTGCTGCTCCAATTGTCGAGGGCAAAGTCCTGGTGGACTGCAGTGATGAAGGGGCCATCATCGTCCTCCTTCTCCTGAATGATGACCATTATGTCTGGGCAATCATCATCTGGGGTGTATCTGTTTGTATGTTCATTATGGAAAATGATGCGTATGCCTGACATCATCCTGACGATGTCTTGTTTAATTCTTCGTTCTTCTTCTTCCACTTTGGGATCTGGAACAAAGACTTCTTTCTCCTTTACCGGTATCGGCTTGGGAAATAACATAGCCATTACGTTGGCTGACACCTTTACCGGAGGTTGTGCGGACTCAGGATTTACAGGTGGAGATAATCGTCGTGTAGCTGAAGTTAGAGGAATCCGCTTATGCTTATGTGGATTCCTGTGACTGGAACTGTCAGAATAGCCTAGTCCGGCTATCCCAGTTTGACTAGTTATTTGAATCGTGTGCTTAATACCCTGATGACCTTTACCCAGCCCTTGTCTAGGCTGGTGACCCAATGACATCATTTCTTTAGTAGTTGCCATCACTTCGGCAGAAATCTTGGGTATGGGAAATGGCATCCCAATGGAATGGTATTGAGTGTTGCTCACTTCCAAGGCATGAAAACTGACCGACTCAACATCCGAATTGACATTGATGAGTGGTATATCACCATGTTTAGGACATTCTGGTTTAGCATTGACTGTGACTAGGTTATTGTTGATAATGTATTTAAGTTGCTGATGAAGAGTGGAGGGGACGGCCCCAGCTATATGAATCCATGGTCTTCCCAAGAGCAGGTTATATCCTGAATCTATCTTGAGCATGTGAAAAGATACATAGAATGTATGGGGACCAATCTCAATTTGCATCTCAATCTCTCCGACTGAATTCCGGCGGGATCCATCAAAAGCTTTAATAACCATATGGCTGCTTCGGATCCGTTTGAGATTGACATTCATCTTCACCAACGTAGCGTAAGGACAGATATTCAGAGACGAACCTCCATCTATCAAGACTCCAGCTAGCATGTATCCGGAGGACAAAACTACAATGTACAACGGCTTGCAATGACCAGTCCCTTCGGGCGGTATGTCATCATCAGTGAAAGATATCACATTGTTGTTAAAAATGTGATCAACCAAATGTTGAAATTTTTCCACATCCACTGATTTCGGCAAGTAGGCTTCTTCCAAAACCTTTAGTAAGATCTTCCTGTGATCCTCGGAAGTTATAACCAAGTCCAATATTGAAATATGATGTGGATCTTCTATTAAGCTTAAAACCACCTTGGCTTCATTATGACCCATAGTACGGAGGAATGTTTCAATTTTCTCCATGGGAATTTTCCCCTTTGATTTGATGGCAGGCTTCATCACCCGTTGGGGAAGATACAGTGGATTCTCCTTCGACACTACAGCAGTTGTATGAGACGTGGATCCTTCAGCTTCTCCATAATTCCATGGAAATTTCTGTAAGCTGATAACAGGATGTCGTGGTCTGAATGGTAAGCCGATTGGCTCTGGAGCAGCCACTTTTAAAGGATTATCAACTCCTTTGAGTTGAATTTCTTGTATTGTGAATGGTTTGACAGTTCCATCAACCTCAGCGGATATAACTACTACCAGTCCCTTCCATTTAGTAGGACAGTTATTCTCACTCTCAAATATCATAGTATCGTCGTCTGCCAGTTACAGGACACTGCTGTCAATTAGATTCTGAATAAGGTGGCAGAGTGCCCAACATTCTTTTGTTTTGTGACAGCGAGAATGGGAGTGATACTGACATACTCCATCAGAATTAAACCGTCCTGAACAGGGATTAATTGGAGGTAGAAGGGAAGTGATCCTTCCTTCATTGATCATCATCTGAAGTATCTCCTTAATAGGTTGGCCCAAGTATGTAAATTCCCTTATATTGGCAAAATCCTGACGAGCTTTGGCACTTGCTCCCTTCGTCACTTTGTCCTCCAGTGTTTCATTTTCTGAAGGGGATGATGGATTACTCATAACAAAATGGAGGAGACTAGCATGCTCCTGGCTAACTAATTGGCGTGTGACTTGATGCTGATGGGTCACCATTTCTGCCAATTGCTCAATCTGTTTACACAGAGCTTTCATTTTTCGTTCCATTACAAACTGGAACTTTGCATAATCCCATTTATCAACACACGTCTTTGATGGTGCAGGATGATTCCTTTGTTAAAATTGGAACTACATCCCTTGCTCCAATTAATCATGTGACCTCTTCCTCTTTGTGTTGAGGAAAAGGGTTGTCTTGCACGTGAGGTTGATCTAGTTTAGTGACCACGATCTCACCGTTGTCTATTAAATCTTGGATCTTGTGTTTCAAGGCCCAACAATCTTGAGTATCATGTCCAGGTGCCCCGGCATGATAAGCACATTTCTGAGCAGTATTGAAACCCTTCCCATTAGGGTTGTAACATTCCAGAATTTTAATTATAATATTAAATATTTATTGAGTTATATAAATATTTAATGGATGTGTTTATCATTGAATAAATATTTGTTTAATTGATTTGATTTTATTTGGTTAATTATTTGTATTGAGTTATGTGATTAAATGATTTATTTAATTAATTGTTATTTGAATTAATTAAATTAAATATGAAAGCTTGATTAAATAAAGTATGACAAATAACTATATTATAAGGAGTTATTAAAATAAATTAAAGTAGTTTTAATTTAGTTTTATCCAAACAAGGTTCAAGGATATTAAGTGTTTAATTTTTAAATGGTTTTTGCCAAATAAGGCCCTATGGCTTTTGAAATTCTTTTAATTTTGAATTATATAAATAAAATATAATTAAAATAATAAATATAATATATTTATATTATATACGTTTCTTTTAGTAACTGATATTAGTTATTAGGATTATTAAGGTTATTAGTTTTTTTTAGTTTACGCCTAAGTTAGTTTATATGGGCTACACTGAGAAGAGAGAAGAGAAGAGTCTGAGAATTGATAGAGCTTGACAGAGTGAAACTTGAGGGAGATTGAGAGGAAACTTAAGGATTTCAAAGCTAATTCAGTGGTGTTTGCAAGGAATTATCACGCTAATTGAAGGTATTTTCCCTAATTATATATGAATATGCACATATGTGTTTTTACGGCATAAACCTTCTAAGTCTGTGAATTCAATTTGCGGAATTATTGATATGTATGACTGTTAATTGTGGTTATATGTGATATATTGCTAGAATTTATGTTTAAACAAGAATTTCATGCTAATTTAGGTTAAACAGAGTCATGTTAGGTGGATTGTAAATTCAAAGTTGTAAAAGTGATTAGTAAGTTACGAACGTGTTATGCGTAACTTAGCTTATACAATGAATGTTAGATAAGTGTTGGGATGTTAACACTTGAGAATTCTGAAATATATATGGTAGCATAAGACTTGTGCAAAAATAACAAGTTTAGCTAGTAATACGTTTTATATTGAAAAGTGAATATTAGTATGTCTAATAGATGTTGTGGTTTTAAAACTGTGTAAAGGTGAACGTCAGTTTTAATATTTTAGCTTACGCTCAAGGTAAGTTTTCTAACTCTACACTTTCATTGAGTTAGTTCTATTATTACATTGTGTAACTTCATTCTTTTGATTGAGCAAGTTTCTAAACTTCTCTTTTTACATTGAGCAAGTTTTCTAACCCTACATTTACATTGAGCAAGTTTCTTACTTTAATCTTTCATTAATCGAATTCTTGTATTTCTCATCATTATTTGAACAAGCTAGCTATGACTGAAACTTTATTCAAACAAGTTTTGAATTCTAATATTTATTGATGTATTCTAACTTGTTTATTGTTAGACAAGTTTCTTTATTGTCCTTCATGTACGATGAATGCAATTTTCTTGAATTCTAATTTCTAATATTGAATTATCTTAGTTTATTTACTTGACACAAGCCATTCTCATAATGAGCAAGCTTTAATTTCAGCTTGCTATTACTTAATGTATATTCAATAATTATGTTATTATTGATCAACTGTTGTGTTATCAAACACTATTGATTCAACTAGTCCTCTAGTTGATGTTCGTTAAACTTCAAATTACCCTTGAAAGCTTATCCAAACCAAACTTTCTTTGATGCAGACTTGTACTCTAAATACTGAGATGAACAACCCTATTATTAGGGGTTTACGCTTAGTGTTGAAATGTTTGTGCATAATACATTGTACGAAGTGTTGATTCCACCTAAGTACGAGAAGTCCTTATAGTCTTATGACTGTTAAAGTTGAAGTTGAAAGATTACTTTCAATTGTGGACATAGTTCGTGGTCTTATGACCCTCAGTTTTATATACTCCATATTTTGATTCCAGTCGTTGGTTATTATTGATAGAGTATTATTCAGTGTTGATGAGTCTATTTGTTGGCAGTTATTTCATTCGTGTTGATTCATTTCTATATCTAGTGAGCAATTGTTTTGCTCACTCTTACATATTTATACACTTATTTCAGCTAAGGTTGAGAAGGTAAATGAACCTACAATTAGCAAAGGAAAGGGAAAAATGTACAAGTGATGAAGACTTGTAATTTTATTTTATTGTTATAATGATAGACTTTTAATAAGGATGTGATGTAATAATTTAATTTCCGCATTTGAATGATTGTAATTAAAGGTTAGATAACCTGGGAGATAATTTGTATTAACGTAATCCTGTATGGGCAGGTTTTATTATTCAATTTATTATGATTGGGTAGTTAGATATGAATGTTTTGATTAAGTTAACACCAAATCTTTTGGAAATGAAGTACCTAGATTTGGGGGTGTCACAAGTTGGTATCAAAGCTTTAGGTTATGAACCTTAGGTGGGGAAAAGCCTTAGGAAGTAACCTTTGAAAAAATAGTGATGATAACTCTTATCGAGTTTTAAAGAAGAAGTAATAAAACACTTATGTGATTATGTGTTTATAACTTATGTGCTCGTGAGTGTCGAGTAGTAATGATTATAATTAAAACTTAAAATTTTGTTGTCAGGATGACTAGTGTCGGAGAATCCAGTCAGACTAGGGAGGAGGGACCTCAGATGCCTATAGAGGAGGAGCTTGCGACATTCAGGTTGTTTGGGAACGACTACTGCCACGGGAGTCAGCCCCGTTGGTCACATTGGTTGAAGATGAGGATGATGATGTGGAGACAGATGAGGAGGATCCAGTTGAGTTGCCACATGAGGATGAGGATGACGAGGACGAGGAGGAAGAGACTCCACTAACCTCGATGGCTGCTCGTATGTAGGATGAAGTCTATGACCGTAACGTGGAACTTCAGGATACAGTCGAGGAATTGCAATAGATAGTAACTGAACAACAGACTGTAATGACACAAAAAGACGGCGAGATCCAGGATCGTGAGGAACGACTGACAAATGTCGAGGAGAAGCTAGTACAGACTGAAGGAGAAAAAGAACAACTGATCGAGGTGATCGCTGAACTAAAGAACAAACTGAAAGATGAAGCTACTAAGAGAGCAAGAGCTGAAGATGCCTACGAGGAAGCTTTTCAACGAACTGAAATAGCAGCGAGAGATGCACAAGCAAAGAGGATGAAGATGGGGGAGATGGATAAAATATTCAACACCGTGATTAATCGAGCTGAAGATCGGGTCATGGGATATCCTATTCAGTTCAAGACGCTGCCATCATACGTATTAGATCGCAGAAAAATGTTCCGGATCATGGAGGAAGGACGTAGTAAGGCTAAGCAGCATCTTAGTAGAACATTATAGTTGTTATGCGATTAATAAAATGTTAAATAAATTGTAAATCCCAAGTGTTATGAAACCTATGTGATATGATGGTGATATTGTCCTGAAAATTTTGAAGTTCAGAAAAGTAATGTAAATAGCAGTGATGCTATTGTTTATATTTTCAAAGAGATTATGAATAAATAAAAGTTATTATTTCATTCAAAGTGTTACGTGATTATGTGGTTATTTCTTTTGTGGAGGAAAGTTACGTAGAAATTACTTAAAAAGAGTTGAATAAGAATCTAATGAGTGTATTTTTAACAGAAAATGCCTCGCAGACGTCAACCACCACGACAGAGAACCACTGAAGGAACCAATAACAACAATGTTGATGGTAACCCCGTTCAACAACTAGTGACGCTACTGACAGGAGCGTTGCAGAATCAACCACAGAACTGAGGAACAACGTTTAAGGATTTCAAGGAGGTTGGACCACCTGAATTCCGTAGTTTCATGAATCCAGTCGAAACATAAACCTAGATTATGGAGATAGAAAAGGTGTTTGATGTCGCTAGGGTAACGGAAGATCAGAAGACTGCTTTCGCAACATTCATGTTGAAAGTAGAAGCTAGTTATTGGTGGCAGGCCAATAAAACTCGTGAAGGACCAGGGGTGATGACCTGGGATAGGTTTAAGGAGATATTCTTCGAGACCTATTTCCCAGAGAGTTCGAAGAGTCAGCTAGAAGTGCAGTTTTTGGAACTAAAGTAGGGAACAATGACGATATCTGAGTATGTCGCTAAATTCAACGAGTTGGCGAGGTTTGCGTCATATCAAGTCAGCACGGAAGAATGCAAGGCGAAGAGGTTTGAATAGGGACTGAAGCCCTGGTTGTAGAGTAGGGTTTCCCTATTCCAGTTGAAGACTTTTGCAGCAGTGATGGAGAAAGCAATACTCGCTGAAGGTGGAGGCGAGGCAGTAACAAAGTTCAATCAGGAACAGAAGAAGAAGAAGAAGAAGAAGAAGAAGAAGAAGAAGAAGAATGAAGTGGAGATCAAGAATGGAGGTGGTAGTAGTGGAAACAACAACAATTTAAAGAGGAAGTGGAATGGAAATGTGGGTACTGGAAACCAGCGGGGTAACCAGCAAAATAAGAAGTTTGAAGCATGTGTTACATGCGGGAAGTTTCATAAGGGTGCGTGCTTGATGGGGAAACGAGTATGCTTCAATTGTGGCCAGGAGGGTCACAACGCCCCAAATTGCACTCAACCTAAGAAGAACGTGTGATTCACGTGCGGATCCAAGGATCACTTTGCTCATAAATGCCCTAAGAAGAAGACGGGAGAAACGACAAGAAGCAATGGAGGCAGCAGTGGAGGTACATGGGCCATTGTAGGACCTACAACATTAAACAAACCCACAACTAGAACCTTTAACATGACTGTGCAAGATGCTGTGCAATCAAAAGATGTGGTGTCAGGTATTATCCCAATTAATGATATAAATGCTTATGTATTATTTGATTCGGGTGCTACTTGCTCGTTTATATCTGATAAATTTGCTTAGAGGTTAACATTGCCTAGTGAGGAACTGAATATCCCTTTGAACATAGAAATTGCGAATAAGGAAGTAATCCCTGTTAGATTCGTATACAAGAACTGTAGGGTGAACATTAAGGAGAATATCTTGATGGTATTTTTGATTCCGATTAGTCTGGGGGAGTTTGATGTTATTTTGGGAATGGATTGGCTGTTCAAATATGGAGCGGTAATTGATTGCCAAAAGAAATGTGTAAACCTTATGACCCCGTTAAAGGTAGTATTCTATGGTAGCAAGTCGCCTAGACAAATGAAATGTCTAACGATTATGTAGGCTAAGAAATTGTTGAGTCAAGGCTGTGTGGGCTATTTAGCTTACATAGTCGATACTCAGTAGAAGGGTGTGAAACTGGAGGAGATACAAGTGGTGAGGGAATTTGAGGACGTGTTTCCAGAGGATTTGCCAGGACTTCCGCCTGACAGAGAAATTGAGTTCGTGATCGACTTAGCGCCAGGAACAACACCAATATCGAAGGCCCCGTATAGAATGGCTCCGATTGAAATGAAGGAACTGATGGTGCAATTGCAAGAGTTGCTAGACAAGAAGTATATTTAACCAAGTGTATCACCATGGGGAGCACCAGTGTTATTCGTAAAGAAGAAGGATGTGTCGATGCGTCTTTACATTGATTATAGAGAATTAAACAAGGTCACTATTAAAAACAAATACCCGTTGCCAAGAATAGATGACTTGTTTGATCAGTTGAAGGGTGTTAAATACTTCTCAAAAATAGATTTGAGAAGTGGGTATCACCAATTGAAGCTAAGGAAGGAGGATATACCTAGAACGGCATTCAGAACTCGGTATGGACATTACGAGTTTCTGGTGATGTCTTTTGGTTTGACCAATGCCCCTGCTGCATTCATGGATTTGATGAACAGGGTGTTTAAACCATTCTTAGACAAGTTTGTAGTGGTATTCATCGATGACATTCTGGTGTATTCCAAAACTCAAGAGGAACACGTGGAACACTTACGTTTGACATTGGAAACACTAAAAAAGGAAAAATTATACGCGAAATTCTCTAAGTGCAAATTTTGGCTAGATCGAGTACAATTTCTTGGGCACGTGATTGACAAGGATGGGATTTCAGTGGATCCATCAAAAGTGGAAGCTGTAATCAATTGGGAACAACTAAGAACACCGTTAGAAGTGAGGAGTTTCTTGGGACTGGCTGGTTATTATAGACGATTCATTCAGGATTTTTCCAAGATAGCTACTCCATTAACAAATTTGATAAGGAAAACTGTGAAATTTGTTTGGACGGAGAAATGTGAAGGAAGTTTCCAGGATTTGAAGAAGAAGCTAATTGTAGCACCTGTGTTGTCATTACCAGATAGTACATGTAACTTTGTGGTGTATAGTGATGCCTCACAGAAAGAGTTAGGTTGTGTTCTTATGCAGAACGATAAAGTAACTGTGTATGCATCAAGATAACTGAAGGATTATGAGAAAGTTTATCCGACTCATGATTTGGAATTGGATGCAGTAGTATTTGCTCTGAAGATATGGAGACACTATCTCTATGGAGAGAAATGTGAAATCTACACAGACCATAAAAGTCTGAAGTATATTTTCACACAGAAGGACTTGAATATGCGTCAAAGAAGATGGATGGAATTGATAAAAGATTATGATTGTGAGATCTTTTATCACCCGGGCAAAGCGAATGTGGTTGCAGATGCTTTGAGCAGGAAAGGTCGGGAGAAGTTGATGCTGATAACCACTCAGGAGGAGCTTGTAAAGCCCCCAAATTCAAGTACTTAAAACCCGAACTAGGTGCTTCACGATACCATTTCTATGAGCGGAATAATACTAATAATAATAACAATAATATAAATATTAAACTTAATTTACATAATCATCAGAGTCTAGCTCCCAAGTACGTAACCTTTATTACATTCACTACATATCATAATAGATAATATATGTCATTGTCTTAATAATACCAAACTATTACATCAGATAATATTGCAATCATTCAAAGAACCTTTCCTTTTCCTTTGTTCTTAGAAGAGCCTTCAAAGTTGTTCACACTTAGCTAAAACATTTAAATTAAGCAAGGATGAGCATTTGAGTGCTAAAAGAAGTAATAACAATTATAAATATTAGCGAAGAGGGTTAAATGTTTTCTTTATACTACCATTCTACAACGATTCAATAGTTGTGAAGTAATCTGTACCGATAATAATAACATAACAACTCTCTATCAAATTTTTGAAACTACGTATTGACTATAAATAAGGTTTAGGTGACATGCTATGAACATTGTTTTTAATTTTCGAATAAGTTTAAACAAAACTTCATCTGTAAATTGTCATAACTTACGGGCACGGGGGATGATTAGCCCGTTATGCCCTGCATTGATCAATACTACATGCAAGAATGATATGATCGTTCACTCTGTCCGCCTTGGGCGCATAAAAGTATTCCCTTGATCGGGATGTTCATACTTAGTCTGGAATCCGAACCAAAACAATTTGATTGGATACAAAAAGGTTTCATCATATTCAACAATAACTTATAAGTCAACATATATATATATATATATATATATATATATATATATATATATACTAAAAAATGTGTATCAACATGTGATTAAAAAACGATGATTATCCAAGTGGGGACACTTGTATAACCATATCTAGACATTAATGAACAGAATATACATCAGAATTATAATATACTACCATGTTGATAATCAATGATCGGTTATAATATATATAACAATAGGGTTAATAATCTGTATAATAGTAATATAATTCTGAAACTTTCTTACTCTTGTCCATTGCATAAAGAAAATACAAAGGTAGGATACTTGCCTGGTACGCTGCTTACAATTCGCAACTTAGTTTTATCTTTTGTATAACAACCTATCAGTAATAAGATCATTTTACTGATTAGAATAACATATCGTAACATATAATACAGCTTATTGCAGTCAGCACATAACCTAATCACCTTGTCACACATATTCAACAGTCATTGAATCACAAACAAACATTAATACAGTCAAAATATCTAAGTCCAGATCAATTTCTGAAACATGTTGATGTACCGACAGCTTTATCGGGTAATTATCGTGTCTAAGACTCTATTCTGTAACTCAACATCTGTAAGTATCAGTCATATTATTTTTAAATGATTTATAATAGTTTTTAAACATTTATTATAATTTATCATGAATTTTCAAACATTAGAATCATTATTAAATGATTTAAATATTAAACAATTCTATTATCATTAATATTTAATTAATATTAAATTATTAATGAAACCATTGCCAAAATATTAAAATTATTTATAATAACTCAAAATATTTTTAAAGTATTAATATTACCCTTGAATGATTTTTAAAATATTTAAAATTATTTTAAATAATTACCATCAATATTAAAGTATTAATGTATTATTTATCAAAATATTAAAAATCATTATTTATAACTTCAAATATTTTTAATTCATTTATATCCTTTTTAAATGATTTTTAAATTAATAAAATCATTTTAAAACTATTTATTTAATATAATTATTAAGTAAATGTAATATCATTAATAATAAATTAATAATCATTAATATTAAATAATTAATGAAATTATCCTTTAAATATTAAAAGTTATATTTTATAACTTAAATTATCTTTAAACACTTTATTTTCATTTAAAATGATTTTTATAATATTAAAATCATTTTAAACTAATTTATTTAATATAATTATTAAATAAATTTAATATCATTAATAATAATTAATTAATGAATTTTACCTTTAAATATTAAAAGTTATATTTTATAACTTAAAATATTTTAAAACTATTTATTTTCATTTAAAATGATTTTTAATATATTAAAATCATTTTTAATTAATTTATTTAATATAATTACTAAATAAATCTAATATCATTAATATTAAATAATTAATGAAATTTGCTTTAAAATATTAAAAGTTATATTTGATAACTTAAAATATTATTAAATACCTTTTTATCTTTTAAAATGATTTTAATATATTAAAATCATTTTAATAATTTATTTAATGTATTTATTAAATACATAAAATATAAATATTATCCAAATAAATATTATTATTTATGAAAAATATGTCAAATTATTAAAAGTTAATTTTATAACTTAAAATAATTTTAAAACTATTTTTGGAATTTTTAATAATTAATTTCTATTTTAATTGATTTTTAGAAAATAAATTAATTAAAATAAATAAAACTGTCGATATAGCCTTTAGTGACAAAATATGTCGCCTTAGGTGTTCTTGAGGCTCAAGAACATTCATAGTCAATTAACGAGGTAGCTAATTTGACCATGAATTGTGAACTATCTAAGGTGTTTCTGGGCATGTTGTTGGTCAGAGATTGTAGTACCAATGTCAGACTATAAGATCCAACAACAAACATGGTCAACAAGCATGTATCCAACGAGATCTAAGCCTTCAAAGGGACTATCAGACATGTTCTTCATTTCTGGGTTATACCCAGAAATGAAGAACAGTTCGACTGTCCACCTTTAAGCTTCTATAACTTAAAATATGTGCAATTATTTTGTGATGTAAGGATTGCAGTATGTAAACAACATGTAAGGGTAGAGATCTATTACATAAAACCATCATAACAACATCACAAGCTCTAGATATAGCCCGGTAAAACCGTGTCAGAAGTCACGATTTAAGTTTTCTAGGTTACCCAGAAAACTCATTTCGTGAACTTCTTTCTTAGTTTGACCGTCCACTGTAAGAAACCTGTTTAATGTTTTGGTGTTCTAAGAGCATAAATAAGTAGTATATATAACATATAACGATCTTATTATAACAACAGAATTAAAACAACAAACAACTAACAGATCTAGACGCGAGAGAATCTTGTCAGGCCTTTCTGGGCAATTTCTGGGTTACCCAGAATTGTCCAGTCATGGCCGGTCAACGGTCTTTGACCAAGAATAAACTGAAATATGAACATTTGATGGCTGTGATTCCAATTCCAGAGCACAAACCTTACAACATACTACCAATACCAACATTTAAACATACAGAAACATAAACAGAATTAGATTTAGGAGGTCTGACATTCGTTGTCAGACATCTAAATAAAATTTTTCCAGATTTTGAAAAATGCTAGATCTGAGCCTATAGATGTTATGGATCTAACATCTATCAACCCAGATAATCATTATACACTATATCTAACATGTTTTAACATAAAAATACATCATCTAACACATTGATCAAGATCAGATTTTTCAAGCTAGGGTTTATACCTTGATGATCAATCTCTGATCTTAGGGTTCTGATTTGATATAGATGTTAGTGGGGCTAGGTTTTGTAACTGAATCTCTTGAAATTTTCGGAGGTTTGAGCTTGAGAGGATTTTGGTTGAGTGTTTGTGCAAAATGAGGCTGCCAAATGAATTTTCTCTCTCTCCAATCTATATATACATGTGTTATAATGTACATGGCTGATATCTAAAGGCTGATTGCTGTCATTTTAAGTCAATAGAAAGTCAAGGTTAGCTCACCAACTCAATTATTGTTAGATATACAAGTTATCTCAAATAATGCAAGAGGGGTATTTTGGTCATTATGCTTGAAATTTTAATGGCTTTCTTGTAATCTTGACAAACCCTTAGGGTTTGACCCTTTGGGTTTAACCCTAAGGTTTAGCACAAAATGAATTTCTAGGTTTTCATTTAGGGTTTAAATTAAACTAAAAATAAAAATTAGTTTCTAAAAATAGAAATTTAGGGTTCGTTAATTAGATTAGATTTCTAATTAACTTATACAGGAACATTAGGGTTTAAAATCACTAATTATAATTAACCTTGCGAATTAAATAATTAGGGTTTACAATTTTGATAATTAGGGTTATCAAATTAGAATTAGGGTTTCTAATTATTAAATTAGAGTTCTAGTCATTAGGGTTTTAAATTAATAATTAGGTTTTCCCATAATTAGCAATAAACTCTATCATACATGATATTAATCACATTAACACAATTTCTGACTGATCACAAACTCCAGTTTAGGTTTTAAATTACGGTTTCTCATTTCAGAAATTAGGGTTTTATAATTAGGGTTTTTCTAAAGATTAATTAGGATTTTGAGATTTTAATTAGGGTTTACCTAATTATTCATTTAATACACAACATAAATCATATTACACAGTTATATAACAGTCTTGAATTTCCCATTTGAATTTAAAAATAGGGTTAAACAGATTAATGCTAGGATTTTGATATTATACACCATAATTGACCAACCATTATCAATACGTACATACAGTACATATTTATAGCACTGAAAAATCAAAATATAATATTATTATATTATTATTCTCATTTCTTTATAAAAATCCAAAATTAGGGTTTGGATTCTATATTTGATTTATTCTTCATATATAACATTATTAATTAAGTTAAAAAGAATTAACTTAATTAATCTAACATAAATTCATATAATAAAATAAATAGTTATTATAATAATTCAAAAAATCATTTCATATATTATTTAAATAATATATAATTATATTTTCATGGAAAATAATTAATAAAAACCTTTCTACTATAAAATTAATTATTATAAGAATATACTTTATAATAATCAATAATTCTAAAATAAAATTATTTGTAAACATTCATGTAATAAATATATTTTTATTTATTACATAATTACATACGCTTTATCTTGTACAAATCCTCATCTTTAAAATAAAAAAAAAATTATATGCAAAATTTCTGATTTATTTATATAAAAAATATCGGGTTGTTAGATTCACCCTCCCTTATAAAGATTTCGTCCCCGAAATCACCATTTTAAAACCTATACATACCAGGGTATATAGCATACATAATCATTTCAATTAGATCTGGATCAACTTTGATCGAACCGATCTTTAACTATTCACATAAAGCTTATCTATCTGATTAAACAGAAAATTTGATTTCTAAAAGAACTCAAATTCCTCCTTCAAAATTTCTTTATAAAATAATTTACTATATATAGGAAACTCATATATAAGAGAATAAAAGTTATACGAATAATACACAGGTTCCATTACCAAATTGCCATCGATATCACTGGACGGTCGTGTTGTAGACCACTTCATCGTTGATTTTGTTGGCTTGTTTGACGAAGTCGGTCCTGTGATTGCTAAAGTCCCGTTGCCAGTGCCAGTATTCACACTTCCTACCTCCGTCCTCCTCTTCGAACAATCCTTCACCTTGTGTTCAGTCGACCCGTATAGAAAACACCCACTATTCATCCTAGGATTGGGGCAGTTGGGAGAGATATGGCCCTCCTGCCCGCACTTATAGCATACAAACTTTCCCTTCAAACATTACCCAGAGTGGTTCTTTCCACAAGTCCTACATTGTACCTCTTCCTTCTTAACACCTTCCTGCTTTACCTGAACATTTCCAAAATTGCTCCCTTCGTCCTGCTACTACCACTTCTACTTCCACTATTAATTTTCATCTTCCCAGCTCCTTCGATCTTACCTTTGTTCTTTCTCTCCTTGTTGTAGAGGCTCATGGCCTCACTCCCCTCCTCAGCAATAATAGCTTTCTCCATGAGTGCTACAAATGTAGGAATCTGCAATATCGCCACCTTGTTGTAGAGCCAGGGTTTTAATCCCAGCTCAAACCTTCTCGCTTTCCTAGCCTCCGTATCAACTTGATGCAGAACAAACCTAGCTAACTCATTAAATTTTGCGGCGTATTCTGACACGGTCATATTCTCCTGCTTTAACTCTAAAAATTTCACCTCCATCCTAGCCTGCATACTAGATGAAAAATAATTTTTGAAAAACAAAGTTTTGAACCTATCCCAAGTAACTACTCCTTCTCCTGCCCTCGCCTGATTTGCTTCCCACCAAAAGTTCGCCTCACCTTTCATCATGTAGGTGGCAAAAGCTGTCTTTTGCCCCTCAGCTACCCTAGCTATCACGAATGCTTTTTTAATTTCTTTAACCCAAGTCAAGGCTTTAACAGGGTCAGTTGTACCTTTAAATTTTGGCGGTCCTACAGCCTTAAAATCTTTAAAATTCGCTAAGCGATTGTCTAGCGGATTCCCTATGACTGGTATTCCCTGTTGCATAGCTTGTGCTACCATGTTTGCAAAGTGTTGCATCGGTCCGCTTTGTTGTTGTCCTCGTTGTTGTCGATGATTCTTACGCCCTTTGATTTCGAGCTCGATGTCTTGGCGGCATTATCTGATTAAATAAAATCATAAATTTAACTTACATTCTAAACCTTATCATATAAGTTTAATATATTAAACTTGTTTCATTACTCAAACATAGATTCATATTCATTTAACGAATATTTTAAATAGCATAACACATAATGCTTTAAACATCGCCTATCCTTTTCATGACCACAAAAGTGGGATTCTGATCTTGACTAATACAAAAGTTGGGAACATTAAATTACACAGACATAATTATCATATATATTATATTCAACATACCTACACAACAGAACCTATACTACATATTCACTACGCCTTTTTTTTTGGACAACCTTTCGCCTGATGACCTTCTATCCCACAGATAAAACATGCACCTGGTTTATAGTCAGGACAATATATAGTGGTATGTCCCTCATAGCCGCAAAGATAACATATCTTTTTCCATTTCTTCTTATCAGATTTTCCTAATTCATAGTCTTCCATCTTTCTTTTCCCCTTATTGCTCAAAGCTGCACACGATGTGTTGCTTGTGGCTCTCATTTGATCAATTTGGATTTTAAGCGTATCTTGTTCTTCCATTGTCTCTAATAAGGCTTTTCGTAATTGACTATTTAGTAGCTTTTCTATTTCCCACAGCTTTTCCAGAGAAGAAACCTTATTCCTCAGATCCTGCACTTTCGTTGATGCTTGTTCAGCTTCAACTTTAGTGTCTGAATCACTATCTGTCAGTTCCACCATTTTGGGATCTGATACTACGTTTTCTACAATAACTACCTCGTCCGAGTTATTTTCATTATGAGCCTCTATTTCAGCTATTGGCTTCGATATTAGCTCGGGTGTATGGATTTGATCCTTCTTCATGCTATAAGCATATAATAAGCCTTTTCCACCTGACATCTACACACATAAGTTATCCTGATTAGCATATAGTATATACACATAACAAATAATAGTTTTCTTTAAGTTATCTTTTATTTTGTTTTACGATGAATTTATTCAATTCATCTCTTTTTAAACTCTATATGAGTTATTTATATTTTCAACGTTTCCCTCTGTTCTAAGGTTATAGCCTAAGGTCTAGCCCACTAAGGTTTTTAAACCCTAAGCTACGATACTGACACAAGAAAGCCCCCAAATTGGTACTTGAAACCCAAACTCGGTTGCTTCACGATACCATTTCTATGAGAGCGGAATAATACTAATAATAATAACAATAATATAAATATTAAACTTAATTTACATAATCATCAGAGTCTAGCTCCCAAGTACGTAACCTTTATTACATTCACTACATATCATAATAGATAATATATGTCATTGTCTTAATAATACCAAACTATTACATCAGATAATATTGCAATCATTCAGCAACCTTTCCTTTTCCCTTGTTCTTAGAAGAGCCTTCAGGTTGTTCACACTTAGCTAAAAACATTTAAATTAAGCAAGGATGAGCATTTGAGTGCCTAGCAAGTAATAACAATTATAAATATTAGCAGAAAGGGTTAAATGTTTTCTTTATACTACCATTCTACAACGATTCAATAGTTGTGAAGTAATCTGTACCGATAATAATAACATAACAACTCTCTATCAAATTTTTGAAACTACGTATTGACTATAAATAAGGTTTAGGTGACATGCTATGAACATTGTTTTTAATTTTCGAATAAGTTTAAACAAAACTTCATCTGTAAATCGTCATAACTTACGGGCACGGGGGATGATTAGCCCGTTATGCCCTGCATTGATCAATACTACATGCAAGAATGATATGATCATTCACTCTGTCCGCCTTGGGCGCATAAAAGTATTCCCTTGATCGGGATGTTCATACTTAGTCTGGAATCCGAACCAAAACAATTTGATGTTCATACTTGATCGGGATCGTTCAATTTGATTATATATAATAACTCAAAATATTTTTAAAGTATTAATATTACCCTTAAATAATTTTTAAAATATTTAAAATCATTTTTAAATAATTACCATCAATATTAAAGTATTAATGTATTATTTATCAAAATATTAAAAGTCATTATTTATAACTTCAAATATTTTTAATTCATTTATATCCTTTTAAATGATTTTAAATTAATAAAACCATTTTAAAACTATTTATTTAATGTAATTATTAAATAAATGTAATATCATTAATAATAAATTAATAATCATTGATATTAAATGATTAATGAAATTATCCTTTAAATATTAAAAGTTATATTTTATAACTTATATTATCTTTAAACACTTTATTTTCATTTAAAATGATTTTTATAATATTAAAATCATTTTAAAACTAATTTATTTAATATAATTATTAAATAACCTTAATATCATTAATAATAATTAATTAATGAATTTTACCTTTAAATATTAAAAGTTATATTTTATAACTTAAAATATTTTAAAACTATTTATTTTCATTTAAAATGATTTTTAATATATAAAAATTATTTTTAATTAATTTGTTTAATATAATTAGTAAATAAATCTAATATCATTAATATAAAATAATTAATGAAATTTGCTTTAAAATATTAAAAGTTATATTTTATAACTTAAAATATTATTAAATACCTTTTTATCTTTTAAAATGATTTTTAATATATTAAAATCATTTTAATTAATTTATTTAATGTATTTATTAAATACATAAAATATCAATATTATCCAAATAAATATTAATATTCATGAAAAATATGTCAAATTATTAAAAGTTAATTTTTAAAACTTCAAATAATTTTTAAAACTATTTTTGGAATTTTTAATAATTAATTTATATTTTTAAATGGTTTTTAGAAAATAAATTAATTAAAATAAATAAAACTGTCACTATAGCCTTTAGCGACAAAATCTGTCGCCTTAGGTGTTCTTGAGGCTCAAGAACATTCATAGCCAGTTAACGAGGTAGCTAGTTTGACCATGAATTGTGAACTATCTAAGGTGTTTACGGGCATGTGTTGGTGATGAGAGATTGTAGTACCAATGTCAGACTACAAGATCCAACAACAAACATGGTCAACAAGCGTGTATCTAACGAGATCTAAGCCTTCAAAGGGACTGTCAGACTTGTTCTTCATTTCTGGGTTACCCAGAAATGAAGAACAGTTCGACTGTCCACCTTTGAGCTTTTATAACTCGAAATCTGTGCAATTGTTTTGTGATTTAAGGATTGCAGTATGTAAACAACATGTAAGGGTAGAGATCTATTACATAAAACCATCATAACAACATCACAAGCTCTAGATCTAGCCCGATCAAACCATGTCAGAAGTCACGATTTAAGTTTTCTGGGTTACCCAGGAAACTCATTTCGTGAACTTCTTGCTTGGTTTGACCGTCCACTGTAAGAAACATATTTAATGTTTTGGTGTTCTAAGAGCATAAATAAGTAGTATACGTAACATTCAAGAATTTTAAAGTGTAATATTAAATATTTATTGATTTATATAAGTATTTAATGGATATGTTTATTGTTGAATAAATAATTGTTCAATTTGAGTTGATGTGGTTTAGTTAATTATTTGTTGAATAAATAATTAAATATTAAATATTTATTTGCAATATTAAATATTTATTAAAATATGTAAGTATTTAATGGCAATTTGAGTTGATGTGGTTTAGTTAATTATTTGTTGAATAAATAATTAAGGAGCTAAGAAAATTAATTGTTATGAGATTATATACCAATTTGATTTAATAAGTAAGCTAGAGAGCTTATAGTGATTTAAATAAATTATAATATTTTAAATGAGAATTTGTAATTTAAAATATTAGTTGGTCGAATAAATTTACAATTATAAAAGAAATTATAGTTATGTGATATTAAATTATGTGCTAAAGTAATTTAATAGATTAATATTTTAATTGATTAGTTAATTAAGTAGAAGTGTGACTAATAACCTTGCTATAAAGGAATTATTAAAATAAATTAAAGGACATTAATTTAGTTTTGGCCAAACAAGTCTTAATGCATATTAAGTCTTTAATCTAATAGTGTTTTATCAAACAAGGTATAAGGATTAATTCATTTGTTTTAGTTAGATTTGCCAAACAAGGTGTAAGGGTTAATGGGTTATTTTTATTAGCTTAACCAAACAAGCCTTATGGCTTTTGATTTTCAAAACTTACATAACTGATATAATTTATAGCTAGAGTTATATTATATATTTAATATATATTATATCTTATACGTTATATTTTTCCTACGTTAGTTAGACTAGAGTTAGGAAGAAGACTCAGTGAAGAAAAGAGAAGGAGAAAAATACAAAGAGAAAAGTTGAGAGAAACTTAGAGAAATTGAGGAAAAGAAGATTGTAATCATAACTATTTTCTTCTAAACTCTAGAGTATCATCTTCTTAATCAAAGGTAGGATATTAATCCTTGTATTTTATTTTTAAAGTTTAGTTTTCTTCTCTAAAAAGTTCTCTGTAAATAATTATGGATGATGAATTTCTTGTGTATATAGCTTTAGATGATGATTGTTGTTGTAAAACTATTTTTTTGAGATTATGGATGATTATAATCAATTTCTTTATGTATGTATGTAAATTGTGAAGAAAAGTATATCACAGTGAATTCATATGAAAATATATATGAATATGGCTTAGTTTAAAGTAGAAATTAAGGTTTAATTAGTTGTTAAATTGATAAATTGATTATTGAATTTGATAGAGTATGTATAATCATAACTATGGTGTTTTGAAATTTTTTTTTTGATTGAAAAACAAAATCACAGTGTTGATTTCCATTAAAAATGTCAAAAATGGAGTTTTTGCCAAAAACATTGAAAGTGGGTGTTGTAGATTTGATGTTTATGTTAGTTTATGGGTAGAAACATGTTAGAAGTCTTCACAATACGTTTACATGAAGTCTATATGTAAATTACATGTTAATTAGTCTATTAGATTGGAGCTTGTAGGCCAATTTGGCTTTTGTTCTTGGTGTTTAACTTAACTTGGTCATTTGAGATTACGGACTCTGGCCAGCATGTGCAAATGAAGATAAGTTTTATCTTGTAATTGTTGGTACCCTGCCATGTCGTAATCGATGGCTCGTGACTTCATGTATGGCTTTCAATTCGGCCAACCCAATGTAAAGCTAAAAGGCAATCAGACATGAAAGTTAAGCGAGAATGTTACGGCAGGCTTTTAGTTTATTACACAAATTTTGAAAATAAATGTTATGTGTTAATAATATGAATTCTAAATGATGATTTCAGTAGTATTAAACTATGAATGAGCATGTTATCAAGTGTTAACTAGTATTAACATAGTTTGATTATGTAAATGGGTAATTCGACCTACATGATGTATGTATTATTTATATAGATATAAAATGTTGGTAATGACTAATTATGTCATGATGACATATGTATAGGGTATTGATTCAAGTTGTAAGGTTTAGCTTGTGCTAAAGGCAAGTTCTCTAACTCAAAACTTCATTGTGCGAGTTTAATTTCATTAGTACGTTATTGTTTTCAAATTCAATTACAATTGTTGTAAGTTGCTACCTCTACACTTTCATAGAGCTAGATTGCCTATTATTGAATAAGTTATTGTATCTAGTTGCTCATAACGATACAAGTATTCCAAATCTTATAGTTTAATATTGAGCAAGTTTCTCTAATATGTAACTTATTATTTAGCATGTGAGTCGCTTTATATATTCTAGTGTTGAACAACTTTATCATTCAAATTACTATTCACTATGCATGCTTAGTATTCAATTCTCAATAACTTTGACCTAATATTGTTCAAAGCAAATTATGATATGATTATTCAATGTTTATGCTATTAGATTATTCCTAAAGCATGATGTTAATTACAAATATCAATTCGATTATGATTATTCCATAGCATACAATTATTTACATTGTAATCAACTAATCCTTATTTGATTACTGATTGAATTCTAAATTACCTCATAATGTATCCAAACCAAACTTACTTTGGTGCGGACTTGTATTCCAAATACTGAGATGAACAACTCTATTATTAGAGGTTTACGCTTAGCGTTGAAATGGTTGTGCACAATACATTGTACGAAGGTTGACCCCCCTGGTGTACGTGGAGTCATATAGTCTTATGACTATTAAAGTTAAAGTTGAAAGATTACTTATAACTGTGGACATGATTCGTGGTCATTAGACCCTCAGTAGTATGTTTTAAAATGTTAATAGAACTTATCATTCAGTTCTATTGAGCCTCTTTTTGGCAAATGTTGTAATGTTATAAAGTTATTCATTCTTAATTCAAGTGGGCCTTGTTTGCTCACTCTTGCGTATTAAATACTTATTGTAGCTAAGATTGAGAAGGTCAATGAACCTACTACTAGCAAAGGGAAGGGAAAAATGTACAAGTGATGAAGACTTGTAATAGTTGTGATAGTTTTGTTATCAGACTTTGGTTTAAAGATTGTAATGAAGTTTATTTAATTTTCTGCATTTGATTGTTTGTAATTTAAGGTTAGATAACTTGGGAGATTTTTATTTAAGTTAATCCTGTATGGGCAGGTTTTTATTATTCAATTTTATTATGATTGGGTAGTTAGAAATGAATGTTTTGATTAAGTGAACACCAAATCTTGAGGAAATGAAGTACTAGGATTTGGGAGTGTCACAGGTTGGTATCAAAGCTTTAGGTTATGAACCTTAGGTGGGTAGAAAAGCCTTAGGAAGTAACCTTTGAAAAGATAGTGGAGATAACTCTTATCGAGTTTTAGGAAAGAAGTAATAAAAGGTTTTGAATTATGTACTCGTGAGTGTCGAATAGTAATGATTAATAATTAAAACTTTAAAACTTTGTTTTCAGGATGACTAATGTCGGAGAATCCAGTCAATCGAGGGAGGAGGAGGGACCTCAAATGCCTATAGAGTAGGAGCCTCATGACATTCAGAAGTGGATTTAGGAACAACTCACCACCACGAGTCGACCCGCTGGTCATGATAGTTGAGGATGAGGATGATGATGTGGAGACAGACGAGCGGATCCCGCTGAGTTACCACAGAGGATGTGGATGACGAGGACGAGGAGGAAAAGATTCCACTTAACTCGATAATGTGGGTAGATATCGATGAGAGGTGCATGGCCAAGTAACGTGGAACTTCGTGGATACAGATTGAGGAGTTGCAGGAGATAGTAATCGAACAACGGTACAATAGCGAGAAAAAGACGGCGAGATCCGGGATCGTGAAGAACGATCGATGAAAATGTCGAGGAGAAACTAGTGCATGCATCAAGGAGAGAAAGAATAAGCGATCGAAGTGGTCAACGAATCAAGAACAAGTTTTGAGAAGAAGTCGCTAAGAGGGCAAGAGTTGAAGATGCTTAAGAGAAGCTTTTCAACGAACCAGATTAGCAGCAAGAGACACGCAAGCAAAGAGGATAAAGATGGAAGAGATAGATAAAGTATTTAACATCGCAATTAATTGAGTTCAAGATCGGGTCATGGGATATCCGATTCAGTTCGAGACGCTGCCATCATTCGTGTTAGATCGCAGAACAATGTTTCGAGTCATGGAGGAAGAACGTGATAGGGCTAAGAAGTATCTTAATAGAACATCGTGGTACATTTATACGATGAGTGAAAGGTTAAATAAATTGTACATCCCAAGTGTTATGCAACCTATGGGATATGACTATGATGTTGTCCTGAAACTTTTGTAGTTCAGGAAAGTAATGTAGATAGCAGTGATGCTATTGTTTTATGTTTTCCTTAAAGGTTTTGAATAAATAAAAGTTGTTACTTTATTCAAAGTGTTATGTGTTACCTGGTTATTTCTTTTATGGAGGCAAGTTAATTATAAAATACTTAAAGAAGCTGAGTAATAGTCTAATAGATGTTTTGTTTCAACAGAAAATGCCTCCCAGACGTGAACCACCCCGACAGAGAAACAATGAGAGAACTACCAATAACGATAATGTTGGCGGAACCCGTTCAACAACTAGTGACACTATTGATGAGAGCGTTGCGAGAATCAACCACAAAACCATGGTACAACGTTTAAGGATTTCAAGCGCTTGGACCACACAATTTCGTGGGTCTATGAATCCAAATGAAGCACAAATCGGATTATGGAGATAGAAAAGGTGTTCGATGTCGCTAGGGTAGGGATGATCGGAAGATCGCTTTCGCAACATTTATGTTGAAAGCGGCTAGTTATTGGTGGCGAGCCAATAAAACTCGTGAAGGGCCGGAGTGATGACATGGGATAGGTTCAAGGAGTTGTTCTTGAGACCTATTTTCCAAGAGTTCAAGAGTCGCCTAGAAGTGCGATTTACGAACTAAAACAAGAACGATGACGGTATATCGGAGTATGTCGCAAAATTCAATGAATTGGCGAGGTTTATGCGCCATATCAAGTCAAAGATGACGAGCGTAAAGGCGAAGAGATTTGAACATGGACTAAAGCCCCGGTCAGACAAGAGGGTATTCTGCTCCAACAAGACATTTACAGCGGTGATGGAGAAAGTAGTACTCGCTGAAGGTGGAGGCGAGGCAGTGACAAAGTTCAATCAGGAACAAAAGAAGAAGAAGAATGAGAATGAGATTAAGAATGGAGGTGGTAACAGTGGAAACAACAACAACAGCAACAACAACTTGAAGAGGAAGTGGAATGGGAACGTGGGTGCTGGAAACCAGCAGGGTAACCAGCAAAACAAAAAGTTTGAAGCGTGTGCGACATGCGTGAAATTTCACAAGGGTTCATGCTTAATGGGGAAACGAGTTTGCTTCAATTGTGGCCAGGAGGGTCACATCGGCCCAAATTGCACTCAACCGAAGAAGAATGTATGCTTCACGTGCGGATCTAAGGATCACTTTGCTCGTGAGTACCCTAAGAAGAAGGATGGAGTGACAACCAGAAGCAATGGAGGTAATAATGGAGGTACATGGGCCATTGCAGGTCCTGCAGCATCAAATAAACCCACAGCCAGAACCTTCAACATGACTGTGTAAGATGTTGTGCAATCAAAAGATGTGGTGTCAGGTATTATCCCAATCAATGATATTAATGCATATGTATTATTTGATTCGGGTGCTACTTGCTCGTTTATATCTCGATGAATTTGCTAAGAGGTTAGAATTGCTGAGAAGAACCCAATTTTCCTTTGAACATAGAAATTACGAATAAGGAAGTAATCCCTGTTAGATTCAGATATATAAGAACGTAGGGTGAACATTAAGGAGAATATCTTGTTGGTAGATTTGATTCCATTAGACTAGTGGAATTTGATGTAATTTTGGGAATGGATTGGGCTGCTCAAATACGGAGCGGTAATTGACTGCCAAAAGAAGTGTGTAAACCTTATGACCCCGTCAAAGGTAGTATTTCATGGTAGCAAGTCGCCAAGACAAATGAAATGTTTGACGACTATGCAGGCCAAGAAATTGTTGAGTCAAGGTTGTGTGGGCTATTTAGCTTACATAGTCGATACTCAGAAGAAGGGTGTGAAACTGGAAGAAATACTAGTAGTGAGGGAATTCGAAGACGTGTTTCCAGAGGATTTGCCAGGACTTCCGCCTGATAGAGAAATTGAGTTCATGATCGACTTAGCGCCGGGAACATCACCGATATCGAAGGCCCCGTACAGAATGGCTCCGATAAAAATGAAGGAACTGATGGTACAGTTGCAAGCGTTGCTGGAAAAGAAATATATTCAACCAAGCATATCGTTGTGGGGAGCACCAGTTTTATTCGTTAAGAAGAAGGATGGATCAATGTGTCCTTGCATTGATTATAGAGAGTTAAACAAAGTCACTATTAAGAATAGGTATCCGTTGCCTAGAATAGATGACTTGTTTGATTAGCTGAAGGGTGCTAAATATTTCTCGAAAATAGATTTGAGAAGTGGGTATCACCAATTGAAGGTAAGAAAGGAGGATATACCTAGAATCGACATTCTGAACTCTGATTTTACATTTCGAGTTTTTGGTGATGTTTTTTGGTTTAACAAATGCCCCTGCTGCGTTCATGGATTTGATGAACATGGTGTTTAAACTATTCTTAGACAAGTTTGTAGTGGTATTTATTGATGACATTCTGGTGTTTTCCAAAACTCAAGAAGAACACGAGGAACATTTACGTTTAACATTGGAGACACTAAGAAAGGAAAAGTTGTACGCGAAATTCTCTAAGTGCGAATTTTGGCTCAACCGTGTATAATTTTTGGGTCATGTTATTGACAAGGATGGGATTTCAGTAGATCCATCAAAAGTGGAAGTTGTAATCAATTGGGAACAACCAAGAACACCATCAGAAGTGAGGAGTTTCTTGGGACTGGCTGGTTATTATAGAAGATTTATTCAAGATTTTTCTAAGATAGCCACTCCGCTAACAAATTTGACAAGGAAAGCTGTAAAATTCATTTGGACGGAGAAGTGTGAAGAGGGTTTCCAAGATTTGAAGAAAAAGTTAAGTATGGCACCTGTGTTGACATTACCGGATAATACTGAAATTTTGTGGTGTATAGTGATGCCTCACACAAAGGGTTGGGTTGTGTTCTTATGCAAAATGGCAAAGTTATTGCGTATGCATCAAGACACATTGAATCAAGGATTATGAGAAAGGGTATCCACTCATGATTTGGAATCGGCTGCAGCTTTATATTTGCTCAAGATATGGAGACACTATCTTTATGGAGAGAAATGTAAGATCTACACAGACCACAAAAGTCTGAAGTATATTTTCACTCAGAAGGATTTGAACATGCGTCAAAGAAGGTGGATGGAATTGATAAAAGATTATGATTGTGAAATCTTTTATCATCCAGGAAAAGCGAATGTGGTGGCAGATGCTTTAAGCGGGAAAGGTTGGGAGAAATTGATGCTGATAACAACTCAGGAGGAGCTCATTTCAGCAATGACAAAGCTGGAGTTGGAAATCAAATTTCCAAAAGAATCTGACGAACAACTATTCCAGATAGAAGCTGGTCCAACTTTAGTGGAGAAAGTGAAGGATGCTCAACTACAAGATGAAGAGTGTGGGAAAATCAAAGAGAAACTGATTGACCAGAGTGATGTAAATTACAAGATCGATCTGAAAGGACTACTACTATTTTGAGGGAAGAATCTGGGTTCAAAGAACACTAGAGTTTGAAAAGAAGAAATTTTGACCAAGCTCATAGCTCAAAATATTCAATTCATCCAGAAGCACGAAAATGTATCAAGATTTGCGCCAACATTTTTGGTGGCCGAATATGAAAAGGGACGTTGCGAGAATCGTGGCGAAAATGCTTGACATGTCAAAGAGTAAAAAGCCAGAACATCAAAGACCCAAAGGGTTACTTCAACCATTGGAAATACCGTAATAGAAGTGGGAACACATCACGATGGATTTTGTGGTGCGCCTTCCAACTACTCGTAGAGGATGCGATGCAATTTGGGTGATAGTGGAATGATATTGAGCGAAAGTCAAAGTTGCACTTTTACCAATAAAGATTATATTCAATCTTGATCGAGTTGGAAAGATTGTACATTAAAGAGATCGTTTAGAGGCGAAGTGTCGTGATCAATTATGTCCGAGATAGATATCCGCAATTCACATCGAATTTCTGGAAGAAACTACAAGAATGCATGGGGACACAGTTGCGAATGAGTACTGTAACGCCCGAGAAATTCGGATCCTTTGTAAAAATATTTGAAAGAATTAAATATTGAATAAAATTATATTAATTGTTATTATATGTGTTAATAAGATGCATGTCATTCTATAACCTAGAAACGTCGGAATATCGTAGTATTCGAACCACGTGAGAGAATTAAAGTGTTTGATTTTCCAAGATAAAAATAAATGTTTTCCGAGAAAGTTTACGAAAAACACTATTCACCGATTATCGCTCGGAAATTATTTTTGAACTTCCGAGAAATACGTAACGTTAGAATATCGAGGCGAGATAGATTATGTAATAATAATCTAAGTATGGAAAATACAATAATTCGCATGTGGACTTAATTTGGGAATATAGGTATTAAAACCTAATGAAATGAATTAAGGTAACTTGGTATAAAATACAAGTCCAATAGGAATAAGATGTGATCCTATGTGGGATTTATATTAAGCCCATGTATTTAGTTAATGAAGTCCAAGCTATTATTATTAGCAAGCCCAAAGGATAAGTTAATTAAATTAGCATTAAGCCCAATCTTTGATCCATTAGCTAATTATGAGGATCCATGGGTCAACCCATGGGTAGACTTGATGGGCAAACCTTTTGTGTGGTGACCAAGTGTTGTAATGGCCAAGTAAATAAGAGTGGTTAGCAAGTAGACTTGGTTAATAAGCAATGAATAGTAAGGAGGTTAGTTTAAGGAGGTGGGATGACATAATGACCTAATTACCCTAACCTTGAAAGCTCTATAAATAGCAAGCCTTTTTCATTCATTTGGGGTTTGTTATTTCATCCAACAAATCTCTCTCAAATAACTTATTTGTTAGAGTCAATAAGCACTTTTAGCTTAATCTTGCCTTAGTAGATTTCCAAAGCAAGTGAAGTAATCATCAAAGGTAAATGATCTTGTCCTCTTCATCTCTAACATATTAGGAGGATAAGAGAAGTGTAATCTAATGAACTTAGATACTAAGAACATAGGAGAAGTTGATAATCAATGGACTTAAGCCGAATAAGTTGAGTAAGCAACTTGAACTTAAATAAAGTTAATGAACTTATGAAGAATAGCCTTTGTTATCATAAGCATGAGAATTATAGATAATAAGGGAAATAAGTCTTTGACTTATTGGAATAAGTCAAAACCTACTTTAATAATAAATTGGTGTAATACGTAACTTGTAATGTCTACATGTTGATTAAAATCCACTTAAAATGATTAGTATTGAGGTTTCGCCGGAATTGCACGATTGGACGATAATCGTCGAATTCGTGAAATTCTCGGAATGGAAGTCATATTTTGTGTTTGGCATTCGAGACGTTGGTTTTCAATGGAGGCAAGTCATATAGGGCTTTATAGATTTACGGACTCGAAAATGGCCGGATTCCGACTTAGAACGAAGAAACGAGCGTTGAACGTTCACAAACGTTTATCATTTTCATTAAAAATGGACTAATAGGTGGAATTTGAGCAAACGAAGTAAAATAGATAAAATTCTTGCATGAACACATAGATTATGTAATTTTTGACCCGTAGGCTCTTGAACGAGCCAATTCGGACTTATAACGAAGAAGTTACGAGTCCGGGAATCTCAACTTGTGAAAAATCATCCAAAGTGTCTCAGTGCCAGAAAGTGAAATAGCATGGCCAAAGATAAGGCAACAATTTCCATACAAATACCAAAGTGGCCTTCAAACTCTGAACTCATGGCTGCAAATACGACAAATATCTGAGAGACTGGGCCACACACAAGTGTCGAGTCCGGGATTTTGAGGAGTAGGAAGCGGCCATAAAGTATGACACCAAGTATGTAATAAATGCCACAGAACGCCAAATTCATAACCTAGATAGTAATGAATGGTTACATGTTGAACATGATTAGTAATTGATGAACATTAACCAAAGATTTTAAAAGAAACATTGTTAAGACATGATTAAGTCTTAAGCATGAACACTTAGAGTTAAGTTAAGCCAATTACTTATGAATGTGAGAATGATGTAATGGAAAGCCGGAACCTTTAATAACAAATCTAATATGTAATTAGATTGAGAAGTAGGGTAAGATTCTTTAGAAAACCATATGTGATCATTCATGACCTAATGTTCTATGTTATGCTATCATCTAATGTAGAGACCTTAAAGACGTAAAGTCCACGTGTTATAAATTGTAGCAGACGCTAAAGGCAAGTACTCTAACCCTTGTTCCAGTTCGATCTGGACAAGTCTTTGTGATTCATGTATTCTTCGCATGAGTTAGTATTTGAGGAATGTCAAAGCCAATCCTTACGGCTAAAAGTATGCTATGTTATTCTATCAAGTGTGGATAAGGATTTAACAAACTAATATTGTTGTGGTTTTCAAAAGTAGATTGAGTATGCTAAAATGTTTTGTCGTTAAACGACAGGAACGTGAGGTTGCCACAACTTAAACGTATACACATTTAATGAATGTAGTGTTGATCAACATAGAGTACTATAGGCTGATCACCTAGATGTGCTCGTAAGTTATACCGGACTTACGGACTTTGTGTCGGGATGTTCTTTTCAAAGTACTTATGAAATGCTTACGGTCTTGAACCGGAATTGATGTTTTACTGAATATTGTAACTGTAAAACATTTTGAATGAAAAGAAGTGCTATTTTGAATTCTCAATATTACTTCGTAACTATTGTCCAATTATTGAAGATATACGATTCCTATGTTTCAAGCATTCTATTTTCCTTGAATTGTTGTACTTGCTGAGCTAGTTAGGCTCATTCTTGCTTGAACCATATGAATGCAAATAAGATGAAATGTAATCATGGATTAAACAAGGATAAAGGAAAGGCAAAGGCGAACCCGTAGATTGCTTATGTAATAGTATAGGTTTTGTAAGGAATAATATTGATATTATGACAAAGACAATTTATTGGTTGTAAAGAACCTGGGGTATGTAAATATTCTTTTGATATATATATATATAAGACATATCCGTTATTTTGAGATATTTCAATTGAATGTTTTTGTGAACTGTAGCACCGTGTAGCACCATCTGTCGGGTTGAAAGATACCCGGATTTGGGGGCATCACAGGTTGGTATCAAAGCAATAGGTTATAAAACTTAAAGGGGGAAATAAAACCTTAAGTCATAACCTTAAGAAAAGTCAAAGAATAAAAGATGGAAGTTAACCTTATAAAAATGCATCATATATGTTATGTGTTTTATTATAATCGACGCTTATTAATCAACTCTTTTTGTTGTTATAGATGTCGGGGTGAAAATAGAGATGTCACAATTAGTCGTCAAGGGCTCAGAAACCAAATAGAAATCATATCGAACCCTATAGCAAAGAGATCCTCCCGATAGTTGTGGTGGAGTCTAGAGACTCAAAGCTTAGACCTCGTGTCCAGGTATTTGACGGCATGTTGGAAGAAGAAGTGGAGGTAGTATCCTTCAATCTAGTGGCTATAGCAGCAGAGATAACTCCAGGGGAGTCGATGATGTCACTGTTCATGTCAGTGATAGATAGGAACGTACACTACTGTCAGGAGGTCAAGGAGCTAAAGGCGGAGCTCCAAGCGGTTATAGAGGACAAGACGGACGTGGAGTCCATGTGGGAGCAGGAACATGACGAGAGAGTTTTGGCTAAGGACAAGGTCCATGAGCTAAAATAGGAGGTCTTTGAGATTAGGAGCGAGCTAAAGACCAAGAAACAGAAGATATGGAGAATATCCTATACTCATAGGAGTTCTCATGAGGATTTCCCAATTCATGTAGTCAAGTATCCTAGAGAGACAGGCGAACGCGACATACTATCGGTGTGATATTATTGCGGTCTTGCACAAGGCAGATTTCGAGAATGCCTTAAGGCGTATATGATCGAGTAGTTGTTAGAGTAGTTAGGTATGTACATATTTGTGTATCTAGTAGTGACGTAAAGCCCTTTTTGTATAATCAAGGGTAGTCTTTGTAATTCCCAATTTTGGAAAGCAATAAGCGGAAAGTAATGTATCCAGCTTGGGCTATGTAACCGATGTAATATTATACTACAATGAATTAATATAAGTTTTCATTTTTGAAAAATGTTGAGTAATGAATGTTTAAGTTATTGTTTAGCATTGAATAATAACTAAATGACAGGAAATGTATAATAACGAAATATGTGTTTATTGTAACAGCAAAATGCCGCCAAGAAGAGTACCACGTACCCAAGGTGCGAACACGAATCAACCGGAGGGATGTCCGGTTAACCCCATGCAAAAATTTTTGAACCTTTTAACCGCAGCATTTAACCAAACTGGGGCTAATATCCCCGTGAATCTTGGTCTAGTACGAGCTACTAAATTTAAGGACTTTAAGAGTGTGGGTCCGCCGGAGTTCAAAGGAACTACGGACCCTATCGAAGCCCAAACGTGGGTTAGGGAGATTGAGAAGGCATTTGTAATAGCAAATGTCGACGTATTCCTAAAAGGTTGCCTTTGCAACCTACATGATGAAGGAGAGGCCAACTTTTGGTGGGAGGCCAATCAAAGGTAGGGCCTAATAGATGCTATAAGGTGGGAGAGGTGCAAGGAATTATTCTACGAGAACTACTTTCCCACAAGCATGCAGGAAGGATGGAGATGCGATTTCTCGATTTAAAACAAGGGACATGACGCCCCAAAGATGCCGCCAAGTTTAATGAACTAGCAAGGTTCGCCCACATCAAGTGGATACCGAGGTGAGGAAAGCTCGACGATTCGAGCAGGGCTTGAAACCCTGGCTCTATAATCGTATCTCTATATTCCAAAGTACTTCCTTTGGGATTGTGTTAGAGAATGCAATAATTGTCGAAGGTGGTAGCGAGGTGTTGAGCCAATACCATAAGGACAAGAAAAGCAAAGGAAAGGTAGATGGAGGAGTGAAGGTCGAAGGTGCCAGCAGGAGTGGCGAAGGGTATAAGCGGAAGCAGAGTATTTCGGGGAACCCAAAGTGAAACTAAGGGACCTGAAAAGGAAGATGGAGGCCTGCAAGACCTGCGGGAAGACTCATTTAGGAGTTTGTCTCAAAGGTAAGGTCGTGTGTTATAACTGTGGACAGGAGGGGCATATTGCGCCAAACTGTCCAAGCCCAAAGAAGAATCATGGGTGCTTTGTATGTGGGTCTATGGACCACATGGCAAAGAACTTGCCCAAAGAAGGGGACAGACGTAAGTAAGGCGCGCCAATAGTAAAGTTAACTATTGGGGGCCCAAATAAGAATGGGTAGTAGATGGTCTGCACCTTTAATATGACTATCCAGGGATGCGATGGCTTCAGGGACGTGAATTCAAGGTGTATTATTCTCGATCAACGACTTAAATGCATACGTCTTCGTTTGACTCGGGTGCTACTTGTTCGCTTATCGCATGTGATTTTGCTGAGACGACTAGGACTACTTCCTAAAAGTTGCCTATACCTTTGAACATTAAGGTAGCAAACAAGGAGATAATTCCTGTTGAAGATATTCATAGAAGTTATTGCGTAGACATTCGAGGTTGTAAATTATGGGCAGATCTGATATCGATAAAGTTAGGAGAATTCGATGTAATTCTCAGAATGGATTGGTTGATAAATCATGGGGCAATGATAGATTGTCAAAAGAAATGTGTAAATATTAAAACATCAATTAAATCTCATGTAATATTTTACGGAATAAATCACCGGGACGTTCAGTTGTCTTACCATGACACAAACTAGGAAATTATCGAGGAAGGGTGTGTAGGCTATTTGTGTCATGTGGTTGATACCCAGAGAGTGGGAGCGACCATGGAATAAATACCTATAGTGAGTGAGTTCATGGATGTATTTCCAAGCGAGTTATCGGGTCTTCCACCGGATAGGGAGACCGAGTTCGTAATAGACATTATGCCAGGAGCGGCACCAGTTTCCAGGGCACCGTATCATATGGCGCCAGTGGAGATGAAGGAGTTGATGGTACAGCTGCAAGAATTGTTGGACAGGAAGTACATTTAACCGAGTGTTTCACCGTGGGTAGCACCGGTGTTGTTTGTCAAGAAGAAGGACGGATCGTTGAGACTTTGTATCGACTACCGAGAGTGTTACAAGTTAACGATAAAGAATAAGTATCCATTGCCCAGGATCGATGATCTCTTTGATTAGTTGAAGGGGGCAAAATATTTTTCCAAAATAGATTTAAGAACGGGGTATCATCAGCTGAAGGTTAGGAATGAAGATGTTCCAAAGACAGCATTCAAGACTCGGTATGGTCATTACGAGTTTCTGGTGATGTCAATTGGGTTGACTAATGCACCTGCTGCATTTATGGACATGATGAATAGAGTGTTCAAACAATATTTGGACAAGTTCGTCGTGGTGTTTATCGATGATATTCTAGTCTATTCTAAGACGCCAGAAGATCATGCGGAACACCTAAGAATAGTGTTGGAGACACTAAGAAAGGAGAATTTATATGCGAAGTTCACTAAGTGTGAATTTTGGTTAAAGAGGGTGCAGTTTTTAGGTCATGTTATTGACCACGAAGGGATTTTCATAGATCCAGCGAAGGTGGAAGCCGTGATGAATTGGGAACAACCGAAAACACCGACCGAGGTACGGAGTTTCCTAGGGTTAGTGAGTTACTATCGAAGGTTCATTCAGGACTTTTCAAAGATAGCTACTCCGCTGACTAACTTGATGAGGAAGACGGTGAAGTATGTGGACTGAGAAATGCGAAAATAGTTTTCAAGAACTGAAGAAAGAGTTGAGTGAAGCGCCTGTTTTGTCATTACCCGATGACACAGGAAATTTCGTAGTTTATAGCGATGCTTTGCATAAAGGACTGGGTTGCGTGCTCATGTAGCATGGCAAGGTCATTGCGTATGCATCTAGGTAGTTGAAGGATTATGAGAAAGTTTACCCTACTCATGATCCGAACCAGGTCAGCAGCAGTGTTTGCATTTAAAGATATGGCGACATTATCTTTATGGGGAAAAGTGTGAGATATACACGGACCACAAGAGTCTAAAATATATCTTCACACAGAAAGAGTTGAATATGAGATAGAGAAGGTGGCTGGAGTTGATAAAGGATTACGATTTTAAAATCCTGTATCACCCTGGAAAAGCCAATGTAGTGGCCGACACCTTGAGTAAAAAGGGTCGGGAAAAGTTATCTTTGTTAACAGCTCAAGCGGAGTTAATAACGGAGATGACTAGGATGGAGTTAGAGGTGAAGTTGCCAATTGAAGCGGATCAGAGACTGTTTGTGATGGAGATTCAGTCTACCATCGTAGAGAGAGTCAAGGAGGTGCAGTTCAAAACTGATGAGTGTAACCAGATGAAGAAGCGGTTGACCAATGAAAAAGATATGAAGTTTAGTCTTGATAATGAGGGATTTTTAAGATTTGAGGGAAGAATTTGGGTTTCGAATGAGATGAAATTAAAGGAGAAAGTTTTACAAGAGGCTCATAGTTCGAGGTACTCGATTCATCCTGGTAGCACTAAGATGTATCAAGACCTTCGACGAAGTTTTTGGTGGCCGAACATGAAGAGAGAAATAGTCGAGTATGTGAGTAAGTGATTGACTTGTCAAAGAGTTAAAGCCGAACATCAACGAATCGAGTGGCTTGTTACGACCATTTGGAGATTCCAGTGGAAGTGGGGAGCATATCACGATGTACTTTGTGGTGGGACTTCCGACGACTCGTAAGGGATATGATGCGGTTTGGGTAATAGTGGACCGGTTGACGAAGTCGGTTCACTTTTTGCCAATTTGAATTAAGTACAACTTAGATAAGTTAGCTACACTCTATGTTAAGGAAATTATTTCCGGACATGGAGCACTGCTTCGATAGTGTCGATCGCGGACCCACGATTCACATCGAACTTTTGGAGAAGTCTTCAAGAGCGATTGGGGACGCAGATTGAAGTTGAAATACGACTATCATCCACAAACCGATGGACGAGTGAGAGAGAGGATAATTGAGACGTTAGAAGATATGTTGAGATCTCTTGCGTCATGGATTTCAAGGGTAGTTGGGATGATCATCTACCATTAGTAGAATTTGCATATAACAACAGCTTATCATGCAAGCATAGGTATCTTACCGTATGAAGCTTTGTATGGAAGGAAATGCGAGAATATCGTTGTATTGGGATGAAGTGGGAGAACAGCAGGATGCTAGGAATGAAATTGAATGCAAAAAAAAAGGAGTGGTGAAGTTGATTCAATCGTCTTGTAGCAACAGAGAGATGACATGTAAGAAATACGCAGACTTACATCAATGGAATAGAGAATTTGAGGTAGGCTAGTACGTATTTCTAAAGGTATCTCCCTGGAAAGAAAAGATACGCTTTAGAAAGAAGGGAAAACTAAGCCCAAGATCGATACCGAAGGACTACTACGGTTTGAGGGAAGAATCTGGGTTCCAGCAACACTAGAGCTGAAAGAAGAAATTTTGACCGAAGCTCATAGCTCAAAATATTCAATTCATCCAGGAAGCACGAAAATGTATCAAGATTTGCGCCAACATTTTTGGTGGCCGAATATGAAAAGGGACGTTGCAGAATGCGTAGCGAAATGCTTGACATGTCAAAGAGTAAAAGCCGAACATCAAAGACCCAGTGGGTTACTTCAACCATTGGAAATACCAGAATAGAAGTGGGAACACATCACGATGGATTTTGTGGTGCGTCTTCCAACTACTCAGAGAGGATGCGATGCAATTTGGGTGATAGTGGGACATGATCGACGAAGTCAAGACTTTTACCAATAAAGATTATATTCAATCTTGATCAGTTGGAAAGATTGTACATTAAAGAGATCGTTTAGAGGCACGGAGTGTCAGTATCAATTGTGTCCGATAGATATCCGCAATTCACATCGAATTTCTGGAAGAAACTACAAGAATGCATGGGGACACAATTTGAATGAAATCTATGCCTTTGAGAAATTCGGATCCTTTGTAAAAATATTTGAAAGAATTAAATATTGAATAAAATTATATTAATTGTTATTATATGTGTTAATAAGATGCATGTCATTCTATAACCTAGAAACGTCGGAATATCGTAGTATTCGAACCACGTGAGAGAATTAAAGTGTTTGATTTTCCAAGATAAAAATAAATGTTTTCCGAGAAAGTTTACGAAAAACACTATTCACCGATTATCGCTCTGAAATTATTTTTGAACTTCCGAGAAATACGTAACGTTAGAATATCGAGGCGAGATAGATTATGTAATAATAATCTAAGTATGGAAAATACAATAATTCGCATGTGGACTTAATTTGGGAATATAGGTATTAAAACCTAATGAAATGAATTAAGGTAACTTGGTATAAAATACAAGTCCAATAGGAATAAGATGTGATCCTATGTGGGATTTATATTAAGCCCATGTATTTAGTTAATGAAGTCCAAGCTATTATTATTAGCAAGCCCAAAGGATAAGTTAATTAAATTAGCATTAAGCCCAATCTTTGATCCATTAGCTAATTATGAGGATCCATGGGCAAACCCATGGGTGAACTTGATGGGCAAACCTTTTGTGTGGTGACCAAGTGTTGTAATGGCCAAGTAAATAAGAGTGGTTAGTAAAGTAGACTTGGTTAATAAGCAATGAATAGTAAGGAGGTTAGTTTAAGGAGGTGGGATGACATAATGACCTAATTACCCTAACCTTGAAAGCTCTATAAATAGCAAGCCTTTTTCATTCATTTGGGGTTTGTTATTTCATCCAACAAATCTCTCTCAAACAACTTATTTGTTAGAGTCAATAAGCACTTTTAGCTTAATCTTGCCTTAGTAGATTTCCAAAGCAAGTGAAGTAATCATCAAAGGTAAATGATCTTGTCCTCTTCATCTCTAACATATTAGGAGGATAAGAGAAATGTAATCTAATGAACTTAGATACTAAGAACATAGGAGAAGTTGATAAGCAATGTACTTAAGCTGAATAAGTTGAGTAAGTAACTTGAACTTAAATAAAGTTAATGAACTTATGAAGAATATCCTTTGTTATCACAAGCATGAGAATTATAGATAATAAGGGAAATAAGTCTTTGACTTATGGGAATAAGTCAAAACCTACTTTGTTAATAAATTGGTGTAATACGTAACTTGTAATGTCTACATGTTGATTAAAATCCACTTAGAATGATTAGTATTGAGGTTTCATTTTAATTGCACGATCGATTTATAATCGTCGAATTCGTGAAATTCTGGAATAGAAGTCATATTTTGTGTTTGGCATTGGAGACGTTGGTTTTCAATGGAGGCAAGTCATATTGGGAATTATAGATTTGCGGACTCAAAAATGGCCGGATTCTGACTTAGAACGAAGAAACGAGCGTTGAACATTCACGAACGTTTATCGTTTTCATTAAAAATGGACTAATAGGTGGAATTTTACCAAACAAAGTAAAATAGATAAAATTCTTATATGAACACATAGAGTACGTAATTTGTGACCCGTTGGCTCTTGAACGAGCCAATTCGGACTTATAACGAAGAAGTTACGAGTCCGGGAATCTCAACTTGTGAAAAATCTTTCCAAAGTGTTCAGGCATGAAATGGCGGCCATGCCACCAAAGACAAGGCAATAATTCCATACCGCAATAGCCAAAAGTGGCCTTTCAGACTTTGCAAACTCAGCATCGCAAATACGACAAATATCTGAGACTCTACATGCACACGAGTCCGAATTTTTGAGGAGTAAGTATGCGGCTAAGAAACGACGACACCAAGTGTAATATATAATGATAGTACCACTTCATAACCTAGATAGTAATGAATGGTTACATGTTGAACATGATTAGTAATTAATGAACATTAACCAAAGATTTTAAAAGAAACATTGTTAAGACATGATTAAGTCTTAAGCATGAACACTTAGAGTTAAGTTAAGCCAATTACTTATGAATGTGAGAATGATGTAATGGAAAGCCGGAACCTTTAATAACAAATCTAATATGTAATTAGATTGAGAAGTAGGGTAAGATTCTTTAGAAAACCATATGTGATCATTCATGACCTAATGTTCTATGTTATGCTATCATCTAATGTAGAGACCTTAAAGACGTAAAGTCCACGTGTTATAAATTATAAGCAAGACGCTAAAGGCAAAAGTACTCTAACCCTTATAATGCTTTTGATCTGGACAAGTCTTTGTGATTCATGTATTCTTCATAGCATGAGTTAGTATTTGAGGAATGTCAAAGCCAATCCTTACGGCTAAAAGTATGCTATGTTATTCTATCAAGTGTGGATAAGGATTTACCAAACTAATATTGTTGTGGTTTTCAAAAGTAGATTGAGTATGCTAAAATGTTTTATCATCAAACGACAGGCACGTGATGTTGCCACAACTTAAACGTATACAAGTTTAATGAATGTAGTGTTGATCAACATAGAGTACTATAGGCTGATCACCTAGACGTGTTCGTAAAGCTATACTGCACTTACTGGACTTTGTCTGCCGGATGTCCTTTTCAAAGTACTTATGAAATGCTTACGGTCTTGAACCGAAATTGATGTTTTACTGAATATTGTAACTGTAAAACGTTTTGAATGAAAAGAAGTGCTATTTTGAATTCTCATTAATACTTCGTAACTATTGTCCAGTTATTGAAGATATATGATTCCTATGTTTCAAGCATGCTATTTTCCTTGAATTGTTGTACTTGTTGAGCTAGTTAGGCTCATTCTTGCTTGAACAATATGAATGCAGCTAAGACAGAATGGACCGATGGATCCGGCAAGGATAAAGGAAAGGCAAAGGTGAACCTGTAGATTACTTATGTAATAGTATAGGTTTTGTAAGGAATAATATTGATATTATGACAAAGACAATGTATTGGTTGTAAAGAACCTGGGGTATGTAAATATTCTTTTGATATATATATAAGACATATCCGTTCTTTTGAGATATTTCAATTGAATGTTTATGTGAACTGTAGCACCGTGTAGCACCATCTGTCGGGTTAGAAGATACCCGGATTTGGGGGCGTCACAAGTATGGCTTATCGTCCACAAACAGATGGCCAAAGTGAACGAACAATTCAGACATTGGAAGATATGCTAAGAGCATGTGTCATGGACTTTAAAGGAAGCTGGAAAGAACAATTAACGTTGGCGGAATTTTCTTACAACAACAGTTATCACGTGAGCATCGGCATGCCACCTGACGAGGCATCAGACGGCGGAAGTGCAGAACTCCATCGGCCGGGATGAAGTCAGAACGCCAAATGTTAGGACCAGAATCGGTACAACAAATCACGACATTGTCAAACTCATCAGACAAGATTAGTAGCAAATTTCAAGATGATGTAAAAAAGTATCTTTGATCAAAACAGATAAGATCGTGCATTCGACGTAGAACTTTTGTATTCCTAAAAGTTTCTCCTGGAAGGGGAAAATTGCTTTGGTAAAAAGGGAAAGCTAAGCCGAGGTTTATTGGACCCTTTGAAGTGTCAAGAGTGGGAGAAGTGGCTTACGAGGTAGCTTCTACCTCCGAAGTTAGAAAACATTCATAATGTTTTTCACATTTCTGTTACGACCATATAAACCCGACTACAAACATGTGATCGAGTACCAAACCGCTGCAGCTTTTGAGAAAGATTTGTCTTATGAAGAGGTTCCTATCCGTATAGTCGACATGAAAGAACAAGTGCTCGTGAATTATGTGATACCTTCCGTGAAGGTGATATGGAGGAACCACAATGTCAAAAAAAGCTACGTTAGGAACTCAAGAGAAAAATGTTGAAAGAGTACTTTGAGTTATTTGTTTAATTGTGTCTTCGATTCTCGGGGATGTAATCTTTGTAAGTAAGGAAGAATGTAACGAATGATTTGTTTGAGTTGTGATTCGAGGATGTAATCTCTTGTAAGGAGGGAATGATGTAACATTCCGTAATTTTAAAGTGTAATATTAAATATTTATTGATTTATATAAGTATTTAATGGATATGTTTATTGTTGAATAAATAATTGTTCAATTTGAGTTGACGTGGTTTAGTTAATTATTTATTGAATAAATAATTAAATATTAAATATTAAATATTTATTTGCAATATTAAATATTTATTGAAATATATAAGTATTTAATGGCAATTTGAGTTGATGTGGTTTAGTTAATTATTTGTTGAATAAATAATTAAGGAGCTAAGAAAATTAATTGTTATGAAATTATATACCAATTTGATTTAATAAGTAAGCTAGAGAGCTTATAGTGATTTAAATAAATTATAATATTTTAAATGAGAATTTGTAGTTTAAAATATTAGTTGGTCGAATAAAATTACAATTATAAAAGAAATTATAGTTATGTGATATTAAATTATGTGCTAAAGTAATTTAATAGATTAATGTTTTAATTGATTAATTAATTAAGTAGAAGTGTGACTAATAATCTTGCTATAAAGGAGTTATTAAAATAAATTAAAGGACTTTAATTTAGTTTTGGCCAAACAAGTCTTAATGCATATTAAGTCTTTAATCTAATAGTGTTTTATCAAACAAGGTATAAGGATTAATCTATTTGTTTTAGTTAGATTTGCCAAACAAGGTGTAAGGGTTAATGGGTTATTTTTATTAGCTTAACCAAACAAGCCTTATGGCTTTTGATTTTCAAAACTTACATAACTGATATAATTTATAGCTAGAGTTATATTATATATTTAATATATATTATATCTTATACGTTATATTTTTCCTACGTTAGTTAGACTAGAGTTAGGAAGAAGACTCAGTGAAGAAAAGAGAAGGAGAAAAATACAAAGAGAAAAGTTGAGAGAAACTTAGAGAAATTGAGAAAAGAATTGAGGAAAAGAAGATTGCAATCAAAACTATTTTCTTCTAGACTCTAGAGTATCATCTTCTTAATCAAAGGTAGGATATTAATCCTTGTATTTTATTTTTAAAGTTTAGTTTTCTTCTCCAAAAAGTTCTCTGTAAATAATTATGGATGATGAATTTCTTGTGTATATAGCTTTAGATGATGATTGTTGTTGTAAAACTGTTTTTTTTAGATTATGGATGATTATAATCAATTTCTTTATGTATGTTTGTAAATTGTGAAGAAAAGTATATCACAGTGAATTCATATGAAAATATATATGAATATGGCTTAGTTTAAAGTAGAAATTAAGGTTTAATTAGTTGTTAAACTGATAAATTGATTATTGAATTTGATAGAGTATGTATAATCATAACTATGGTGTTTTGAAATTTCTGTTTTGATTGAAAAACAAAATCATAGTGTTGATTTTCATTAAAAATGTCAAAAATGGAGTTTTTGCCAAAAACATTGAAATTGGGTGTTGTAGATTTGATGTTTATGTTAGTTTATGGGTAGAAACATGTTAGGAGTCTTCACAATACGTTTACATGAAGTCTATGTGTAAATTACATGTTAATTAGTCTATTAGATTGGAGCTTGTAGGCCAATTTGGCTTTTGTTCATGCTATTGCCGAACTTGATCGCCGAGTTCTGGACTCTGGCGCCGCTTAAGCAAGATAAGTTTTGTGCCACAAAGCCAATCGATGAGCTCAGGACTTCAGCTTATAGCGCCAACCACACAGTAAAAGCTGGAAATAAGAATGAAAGTTAAAGCGAATGTTCTCGATAGCTTTAGTTTATTACACAAATTTTGAAAATAAAGGTTATGTGTTAATAATATGAATGCTAAATGATGATTTCAGTAGTATTAAACTATGAATGAGCATGTTATCAAGTGTTAACTAGTATTAACATAGTTTGATTATGTGAATGGGTAATTCAACCTACATGATGTATGTATTGTTTATATAGATATAAAATGTTGGTAATGACTAATTATGTCATGATGACATATGTATAGGGTATTGATTCAAGTTGTAAGGTTTAGCTTGTGCTAAAGGCAAGTTCTCTAACTCAAAACTTCATTGTGCGAGTTTAATTTCATTAGTACATTATTGTTTTCAAATTCAATTACAATTGTTGTAAGTTGCTGCCTCTACACTTTCGTAAAGCTAGATTGCCTATTATTGAATAAGTTATTGTATCTAGTTGCTCATAACGATACAAGTATTCCAAATCTTATAGTTTAATATTGAGCAAGTTTCTCTAATATGTAACTTATTATTTAGCATGCGTGTGACGCCCCCAAAACAGGTCCAATCCAACCAACCTATTCTGAGTCGTCAAATACATGGTAAAGAAACAACTACAACTTCATTAATATAATTGTCGTGCAAAATACGACAACACATAAACTGTGAGTTTAAATACAAATATAGACCAACTGTGACTCATGTCCCAACCGTGGACAGCACCTCATAATGACACCTTACATAAAGGTATAGTCGAAAATTGTTTTAGAAATTAGAATCTTTGGGAAGTGCTCAAGAAAACCTTCGTACATGGGAGGCCATGAATGATAGATATCATATGCCCACAGAATTATCCTTGGTTAACCCAATAGACCCCAAAGAAAAATGAGAAGATTACTATCACATTCTTCCCAATGGTGAGTCTTCTCTTGACATATCATTATCTTCACTGTCTCTAATTGGGAATTAAACTCCAAACAAACACCAAGATTATATAGGTAGTGCTCGTATATATACTCAGCAAGTGGATGAGCACATTCCTGTCTTATGATGATACGAGGTTGTATGTTATTAGACATCTTGTATGATAATGGCAAAACACCCTTCCAACGTTGGTTTCGCTTCAGCCTATTTGATTCAACAAATATAACTACTAAATGATGACCACCGTTCTATTCCCCCATTACCCCGCTCTTTCGACCCAAATACACTCAGATTACCTAAAAGGAATTGTGAAGCAAAAGGGTGAGCACAACTAGCTCAGTAAAGAATATTATGACTAAAGATAAATAAATTATCAAGAGTCTTCATCAGTAATAAATCAGAGATTTAGAACATATGGTAGATGATAAAACTTTTCAACCATTGTTGCAGCGGAACGAGCAATCCATTAGAAGAGTCAAATAGACCATAAAGTCTTATCTTCTCCATGTTAAAAGTCCACCAACAATGTTTTATCCCTGTAACATCAATCAACAGTTCTTGTCCACATTCATATGAATTACTCATAATCATAATTGTGGTTCTAAATTTCTCTTCTCATCCAGGACAAAGATAATTTTCATCACCTGTGTTTACCTGAAACATCAAAGATCATGGTTATACCAAATCACAGTTCATGTTCATAATCATAATAATAAATTCATCTTTGCACTACGAGCCAAAGATATTCAACAACATGTCATCTTTGCACTACAGGCCAAAGATATTCAACAACAGGTCATCTTTTCACTACAGGCCAAAGATATTCAACAACAAGTCATCTTTGCACTACGGGCCAAAGATATTCAACAACAAGTCATCTTTGCACTACAGACCAAAAATATTAATATCTCAAAGAAATATATAATTTCAGAATTTATATAAACAATAATTATAACCATCTTGATCAATTCACCTTTACACTTAAGCTAAAGATATTCAATTATAAATTCAATGGTCATGATCATACCAGTCAACAATTCAACTTTGCACTACTGGCCAAAGAGAACCCTAGTCATGATCATACCAATAATCTACCCATCTTTACACTCCAAAGAAAGAGAATTTCAACATCGTGGTTGTAAAATGTTATATATGATAATAAAATCAATATAATCAATACATAGTTTTAATCTCCAGAGTAATATTCATAAATCAACTATAATTTGGTTAGAAAAAGAAACCAATTTTGTAGTGAATAGTACCCGTGAATAGCAACTCATGAATAGTAACTCGTGAATAGTAACTCATGAATAGTAACTCATAAATAGTAACTCAAGAATAGTAACCCATCGTGAATAGTAACTCGTGAATAGTACTCATGAATAGTAACTCATGAATAGTAACCCTGACATGAAAAAGTTCCAAATTTGATAAAAAGTTCAAACCAATATTTCAACATAATGATATTGAAGAAATAATATCACTTACGAAGAAAATAACATCCCTTAAAATCCCCTACTATCCCCTACCTCAAAAGAGCGGTATTGATCGAATAACGCTTGAATCGAACTTGCACCGTGTAACAACACTCAAGATATCAAAATACTCACAAGAATACACTCAATAATATAGAGAGAAATAGAGAGAAAACTTGAGCTTACGGTGTGATTTTCAATTCTAACCTAAGAACTCTATTTATAGAAAATGCTTAGAACACAAAAAGCAGAAAATTTAATAAATTAATAATATATATTTATTAAATTCTCACGCGCACCTAATCTGATTCAAATCAACCACCACACCTCACCTAAATCAAAAAAACGTTTTTCATAATTAAAATATTTTAAACTTCCAAAAATCAATTATTTCGAAACTTCGGAACTTCAATAATTCATAATAAATAGCCCTTTTATCAAAAAATTCAAATCTCGCGACTTATTATAGGAAATTCAATTCTCTACAAATTTGCAGAAGAAAGTTTTTTCAAAATTCCAAACAGAAATTGACCGAAATCTACATACGGACGATTTTACAAGCTATAATCAAATTTCAGTCAAGAAATGGGGTCCACCGACACACAAAACATGTGTTAATCATTTAATGCAACAAAAATACTCTTCATCCTCATATACTCATATACCACACATTCATTATAAAAATATCATCATTATTATATTATAATAATGTAATAATAAATTATTTTATCGTAAAAGATAAAATATCAATTTTCAACAATTGTCACTTTAAAATTTTTCTCATTTATATCCACATAAAATGAATATTTTCTTTATCATATAAATCAATAATTAATTATTCACAAATAATATTACGTAATCACAATATTGACAACCAGCGGTTCTCGGGAAAGATGGGGCTTTCCAATAAGAATTTTTTCCTTCTTGCCAAGTGAATTAGGTGACCAAACCTCTCTTAGACATGTAACTTTCTAGACATTGCCAATAATGCTATCTAATAATATTATTCAAATAATATGAATTATTGATTTGATAATGGAAAATACTGTGCGAGTTGATAATTATTAAAACAACAATAATATAAAATATCAACGCAAAGAATTATTGAATCAAAATAAAATATTGAGCAAGAATTACCGTAACAATTATTGAGTAGTGCCTTCACGTAAGAATCAATAATTCAACAATACTGCAAAAATCGTGTCTTCCTTGTGCAACAACGCCAGACATTTTACTTTACCCACCGGGTATTCCAACAATGTTAACATGAATTATTACACCGTTATTTATAAAAAAAACTCAAATTTGTCGCTTTCTTCATCCGACGCTTATCCGTTATAGGGCCCACAAATGGTTGCGCCAATCATACCTAATATTCCCCAACGTAAAGAATATTCCACGATCAAACGAATATTCCCCGAGCGTAAAGAATATTTTATAACCACTTGCATATTTTGAAAAAAAAAAATTCATATATCACCCTTAACTTTAACTTTTATCAATTTAACCATTTACCAATTGTAATTATAAGAAAAATTGAATACTTTTATTTCATAAAATTCGGATCTTACAATGCGAAATCGCTTTTATATATTCTAGTGTTGAACAACTTTATCGCTCAAATTACTATTCACTATGCATGCTTAGTATTCAATTCTCAATAACTTTGACCTAATATTGTTCAAAGCAAATTATGATATGATTATTCAATGTTTATGCTATTAGATTATTCCTAAAGCATGATGTTAATTACAAATATCAATTCAATTATGATTATTCCATAGCATACAAGAGTTTACTATTGTAATCAACTAATCCTTAGTTGATTACTGCTTGAATTCTAAATTACCTCAGTAATGTATCCAAACCAAACTTACTTTGGTGCGACTTGTATTCTAAATAACGAGATGAACAACTCTATTATTAGAGGTTTACACTTAGCGTTGAAATGGTTGTGCACAATACATTGTATTTGAAGGGTTGATCCCCAAGTACATGGAGTCCTTATAGTCTTATAATTTAAAAGTTAAAATTGAAAGATTACTTATAATCAGTGGACATGATTCGTGGTCATTAGACCCTCAATAGTATGTTTTAAAATGTTAATAGAACCTATCATTCAGTTCTATTGAGCCTCTTTCTGGCAAATGTTGTAATTTTATAAAGTTATTCATTCTTAATTCAACTGGGCCTTGTTTGCTCACTCTTGCGTATTAAATACTTATTGCAGCTAAGATTGAGAAGGTCAATGAACCTACTACTAGCAAAGGGAAGGAAAAAATGTACAAGTGATGAAGACTTGTAATAGTTGTGATAGTTTTATTATCAGACTTTGGTTTAAAGATTGTAATGAAGTTTATTTAATTTTCCGTATTTGAATGTTTGTAATTTAAGGTTAGATAACCTGGGAGATTTTTATTTAAGTTAATCCTGTATGGGAAGGTTTTTATTATTCAATTTTATTATGATTGGGTAGTTAGAAATGAATGTTTTGATTAAGTGAACACCAAATCTTGAGGAAATGAAGTACCAGGATTTGGGGGTGTCACAGTATATATAACATATAACGATCTAATTATAACAACAGAATTAAAACAACAAACAACTAACATATCTAGACGCGAGAGAATCTTGTCGTGCCTTTTTTCGGCAATTTACGGGTTACCTGTAATTGTCCATCATGGTTTGGCCAACTGGCTTTGACCAAGAATAAACTGAAATCTGAACATTTGATGGCTGTGATTCCAATTCTAGAGCACAGACCTTACAACATACTACCAATACCAACATTTAAACATACAGAAACATAAACAGAATTAGATCTAGGTGGTCTGACATTCGTTATCAGATATCTAAATAAAATTTTTCCAGATTTTGAAAAATGCTAGATCTGAGCCTATAGATGTTATGGATCTAACATCTATCAACCCAAATCATCATTATACACTATATCTAACATGTTTTAACATAAAAACACATCATTTAACACATTGATCAAGATCAGATTTTTCAAGCTAGGGTTTACATCTTGATGATCAATCTCTGATCTTAGGGTTCTGATTTGATATAGATGTTAGTGGGGCTAGGTTTTGTAACTGAATCTCTAGAAATTTTCGAAGGTTTGAGCTTGAGAGGATTTTGGTTTGAGTGTTTGTGCAAAATGAGGCTACCAAATGAATTTTCTCTCTCTCCAATCTATATATACAAGTGTTATAATGTACAAGGCTGATATCTAAAGGCTGATTGCTGTCATTTTAAGTCAATAGAAAGTCAAGGTTAGCTCACCAACTCAATCATTGCTAGATATACAAGTTATCTCAAATAATGCAAGAGGGGTATTTTGGTCATTATGCTTGAAATTTTAATGGCTTTCTTGTAATCTTGACAAACCCTTAGGGTTTGACCCTTTGGGTTTAACCCTAAGGTTTAGCATAAAATGAATTTCTAGGTTTTCATTTAGGGTTTAAATTAAACTAAAAATAAAAATTAGTTTTTAAAAATAGAAATTTATGGTTCGTTAATTAGATTAGATTTCTAATTAACTTATACATGAACATTAGGTTTTAAAATCACTAATTATAATTAACCTTGATAATTAAACAATTAGGGTTTATAATTTTGATAATTAGGGTTAATAAATTACAATTAGGGTTTCTAATTACTAAATTAGGGTTCTTGTAAAACCCCAACTTTTTGAATAAAGATGAATTTTCCATAAATATTATTTTTGAATATTATGGAGTGAAATTGATATAATGTTATAGTTGTGGATAATATTTATAAATTTTGCAAAATCACGCAAGTTGTTATATAATATTCGATTGGTGGCTAATATTCGCTTTAACAGGAATATTCGACATGCAATGACACAATCATTGGTGGACCCCACAACGGAATTATTGTTTGGATTGAGAAAACGACAAAAAATACTTTATTATGAAAATAACGTTGGAAGTTTTATCGTTAATCTGTTGAAACACCCGGTGTTAAAAGTACGATGTACGTGTGGTTGCAAAGAGTAGCACACGGTATTAATTATTGATGCTTACGTGATAAGTCACTCGGTTTTGTTGGTATTATTAATGTAATAATCTGAGTAAAATCTTTTTATAAAACATGTAATACTTTTATAAAGTTATTCTATAAATAAAATATATTATATTCTATTATGTATAGTGTTGCATAAGTATCTCACATAGTGTTTTGCATAGTAAAAAATCTTTTATATAAAACATAATACTTTTATAAAGTTATCTCATTTTATTAGACAATAATTAGAATATATTATATTTATTATGCATAGTGTTTGCATAAGCTGCATAGTATTTGCATAGTAAAATCTTTTATAAAGTTATTCGTTTTATTAGATTATAAATAGAATATAATATATTTTATTTAAAAGATTTTTCTTTAAATATGGACCGTCAGATTAAAGTAAATTAATCCTGACCGCTCATGAGTTAGTTCTTATATGCAGTCCATTTTCTATAAATAAAGCTCATTCCTTCATTATTTTCTTACGAATTCAACAAACTCTAGAGAGATAAACTATAGAGAGAAAGAAAGAAAGTATTCGCTACTTCACTACTTATATATCCAATCTCTTTCTTCTTAAGGTAGGGAATATTATTTGTTGTACTCGTAAGGGGTGTTATTCTTTTGTATTCATGAATAGAACTTATGTTATTCAATTCTTCATTATTCGCATTGGAATAACTCAGATATCGCTGGCTACCCTATACTTGGTGACATTCTTCTATTATTCCATCTTTATTATTCTCGCTTGGAATATCCTGTCATCGCATGCGTTTTACTTACCGGACACGATTCCATCTTTATTATTCCATTGGAATATCCTCACATACATGCGTTTTCTTTGTAGGACCTGAGTTCCGCTTTATTATTATTATTCTCGCTGAAATATCCTATGCAGGCATTTTACGCCGGACCCGATTTACGTCCTTATTAGTATTCTCATTGGAATAACTTTGTCTGTCGCAATCACCGCATGCATGGTGATTTCTGTTGTTATTCCATTCTTTATTATTCTGTTGGAACATCCTGTCGGTGCGAATTTCGCCTGACCTGGTTCCGTTATTTAGTATTCTGTTGGAATAACATGTCTATGCGAAGTACCGCATGCATGGTGATTTCTTTTGTTATTCCATTCTTTATTATACTCAGTTGGTTAAAGTTTTGACTTCTATACTCTATGAAATTAGTGGAATATTCTTGATATTTGCGCTTCATCCAATATCTTTTCATGGAAATATTCTTCTGAGCATTCTTGAATTTTCTTTGCATTAAAAAGTAGTATCATGTTGACAATTTGGACGTTATTAGTTCCTGAATAAATTAATTCTTGAACTTGTTTTATTTAATTCTTATATCATTGTCATCATCCTCATGTTTATATTTTTTGAAAGTCATATGTGGCCTGTAGTGCATAGATGGACTTGGTATGATTATGACCAGGGATTATTCGGTGTAATCATAACCGTAATGTTACAAAATGATGTGGTAAAAGTCCTCATTGTCCCGTAGTGCATTGATGGACCGTTGTTGGCATGATCATGACCATTAATGAATACACAAATATTCTTGGCCCATAGCGCATGGATAATTGTGGTCGTGATACTAAAGAATATCATTGGCCATAGTGCAAAGGTGATTCGATGATGTGGATTATTTATTAAGCTGAGTCCCAGCGATAAAAGTGATGAAAAACCTTTTAAATCATAAAAGATAGTAGATTTTATTCTCTACTTGACTCTTGTAATGGATTGCTTGTTCTGCTGCAGTTAAACTTGATGTTTGTTATATTGTATCAGTTTAATACTGTTTAAGGCTAATGATAATTTATTCTGCATTATCTTAGTCATAATATTTCTTCTTTGGGCTAGTTGAGCTCACCCTTTCTTTCACTTTATTTCTTCTTGAAATGAAAATATAAATGGGACGAGTCGAGGAACGGAGTGATGGTCCTAGATGGTGCATTAGTAGTCCTCACTATTCATGAAATAGTGTGATAATAATTGTAATGAAGACTCCTTTTGAGTTTGTATACTCTCTAGTAGACAATATTTGTATTCAAACTCACGGTTTATATTTTTTGTCGTATTGTACATACGTACATTTGTATTATTAAGTTGTATTTGAATTACATACCATGTATCCGGCGACTCAAGATGGGTGATGTATACCTAATTTTGAAGGCGTCATAGTTGGTATCAAAGCTTGAGGATATGATCCACAGCTAAGATGTGAGACTAGAACTAGGAGGAGAGATCGGGAATTCCTTCGCTAGTATGACCTACTTAAATTTATTTTGTATTTAAATTGGTTGGTCAGAGTTTAGAGATAATATGTTAAATGTCAAATAACCCTTATTTTGTGGCGATGTCTGAAAATGACATCCAGAATGTTGAGAATAGCAATGGAGCACAAGAGATCGTTGAGTCTCCACATATCAATAATCGTGGATAATGTGTATGAGGAAGGCGACAATCCTCATGCAAACAAACAACACGGACCAAATGATGAATGATGGATTGTTCAGAGGTTTTATGCAATTCATGCAACATCAAAGTGAGCTAGGCGACTCCTATCCAAAATGTAGGTGGAAACATCGAAACTCTCGGGACGGTCACCGCTAAAATGAGCTTCAAGGAGCTGGACCACCGGAGTTTATTAGAGAGCCAAACCACTTAAGGCGAAGCATGGATAAAGCAGATCACCAAGATATTTGATGTCTTGGGATGCTCCGAGGAGCAAAAGGTTCCCTTCGCCACCTTCATGTGTTTGCGTAAAAGGCGATTCTTTGGTGGGACTCAGTAAAGCGTACTCAAACCTAATGCACTCAAGATGTCTTGGTAGAAGTTCCAAGAGCTATTCAATGACAAGTACTTTCCTCGAGTATTCACTACATGAAAGAAGTGGAGTTTGTCAAATTGGAACAAAACAATATGACCGTGTCGCATAATATGAGGCTAAATTTGCGGAGTTATCCCGATTTACATCCCATTTGGTCGATAATGAGGAGCGAATGGCGCTAATGTTTTAAGAGGTTTGAAACCAGGAGATATCGTCAATATCTTATTTCTCATAAACCGTGTTTGTACTCGGATGTTGTAAATAGGGCTCGATTATTGGAGCGCTTGAACGAAAAGCCATTAACTAAGAGAAAGCAACCGTGAAAGATGAAAATACTAGTGGTATCAGTCATCGAAACGGTGACAACAAACGTGGAGGGAATCAACATGCCAGAAATGGTAACCACTTCGGTGGTAATCATGGACAAGACAGTAAAAATGGACATTTCAAGAAAAGGAGATTCAACAATGATGGAAGGACGTCAAGACCAAAGACCGTTGTTAAGGAAGGAGAACGACCACCTATCATATTCTTCAAATGCGGAGGGGAGGGACACATCAGTCCAAACTGCGTGATGCCATCCAAAGCATGTTATAATTGTGGAAAAAAAGGTCACTTAGCCCGATTTTGTCATTCACTGAAGACAAGTTCAGCCAGGATGGAGGCACCAAAGGCCATCCCAGAAAAGTCAAAGCCGGTAGTGCAAGGGAGAGTGTTTGTTGTGACCTCCCAGAAAGCAAGGAACCCGAATGAGGTCATCACGGGTAAGCTTATCATAAACTCTAGCGAAGTCTATACCTTATTTGATACCGGTTCTACCCATTCTTTTATTTCTCCTACTTGCGCTCAACGATTAAATTTGACTCCGGAGAAATTAGACTTTGACTTATCTGTAGAAACTCCGTTGGGAGAAACCTTAATTACATCCACTGTTTATAAGTCTTGTTTGGTTCAAATCGGTACCCTCACATTACCTGTCGATCTTATTTCATTGAAAATACTTGCATTTGATGTAATTCTAGGGATTGATTGGTTAACTACTCATCATGCAAAATTAATTGTTTTCGTAAGGTCATAGCTTTCATATTCCTAACCAACTCATATGCGAATTCAAGCCACCAAACCATTAAAATCAATCACTGTCATCTCAAGCCATAAAGCTATTCGTTTATTGAAAAATGGATGTCAAGCTTTCTTAGCTCATGTCACGGATCTATCCAAAAATACGTCAGTTTTGAATGATATTTTTATTGTTAATGAATTTCCTGACGTATTCCCTGAAGAACTTCCAGGCCTACCCCCAGAGTGTAAAATTGAATTTTATATCGACCTTGAACCTGGTACAAAACCTATTTCCAAAGCCCCATATCGAATGGCTCCTATTGAACTTCAGGAGTTAAAGACCCAACTCTGAGAATTGTTAGACATCGGTTTTATTCTTCCTAATACTTCTCTTGGGGTGCTCTGTTTCTATTCGTGAAAAAGAAAGATGGGAGTATGCGACTTTGTATTGATTATCGGGAGTTGAATCATGTCACCATCAAAATAGGTACCCATTGCCACGTATTGATGACTGTTTGACCAACATTGCAAGGAGCCAAATTCTTTTCAAAGATTGATCTTCGCTCCGGATATCACCAATTGAAGATTAAAACCGATGACATTCCAAAGACTACCGTAACCCTCAGATGCGGGCATTATGAATTCTAGTCATGTCCTCGTGGATTGACTAATGCTACCGCCGCCTTCATGGATATGATGAACCAGTATTCAAGGAATATTTGGATCACTTTGTGGTCATTTTATTGATGACATCCTTATTTATTTCAAAAGCCGCAAGATCATGAGCAACACTTGAGGTCGATACTCAAAAGCTTACGTGAATATAAGCTTTATGCCAAGTTGAAGAAATCGAGTTCTAGCTTGAGAAGTAGCATTCCTTGGGCATCATTGACCTAGCAAAGATTGAAGCTATTCAAAGTCGAGAGTAACCTAAATCAATGATCAAGTCACGTAGCTTTTTCTGGCTTAGTTTGGTTATTATCTGAGATTCATGAAAGGGTTTTCTCGAATCGCTACTCCACTAACTCAAATTGACTCGAAAGATACAAAGCTTCGGTTGGAGCGAGGAATGTGAGAAGAGTTTTCAAGAACTCAAGAGGAGACTCATTTCAAAGACCGCTCGACAATACCATCCGGTTCGGAGGGATTTGTCATCTACAAAGTGATGTTTTAAGACAAAGGTTAGGATGTGTTCTCATGCAACATGGGAAATTCATAGCCTATGCCTCACGAAAACTCAAAGAATATGAGAGGAATTATCCTACTCATGACCTAGAGTTAGCAGCTGTTGTCTTCGCACTTAAAATTTGGAGGCATTACTTGTATAGGGAGAAGGTGGAGATCTTTACGGATCATAAAAGCCTCAAATATTTCTTCACTCAAAAGGAACTCAACATGCAACAACGACATTGGCTTGAACTGTTGAAAGATTATGATCATACCATCCAATACCATCCTGGAAAAGCGAACGTGGTAGCTGACGCATTGAGTAGAAGATCATATGCGGGTACGAGTGCAATATTGACAATGCAAAGGCCCATTTTGTGTGACTTGTAAAGGATGGAAATAGAGTTAAAGTCTCTAGGGACCCATGTGATGATGGCAAACATACGAGTAAAACCGACTTTAATTGATAAAGTTAAAGCTGCTCAAACTACAGACCTGGAGCTGATGCGTATGAGGAAGAAAGTGCAAGAAGGTGCTATGTCGGAAGCAAGAATCGATGATGAAGGAATACTTTGAGTCAACTCCAGACTTTGTGTTCCTAACGACCCTAATTTAAAGTATAAAATCATGATGGAGGCGCACAACACACCGTTTGCAATCCATCCTGGGAGTACCAAAATATATCATGATCTTCGTCATACATTTTGGTGGGGCAATATGAAGAGAGAGATAGCGTTGTTTATCTCAAGGTGTCTAACTTGTCAATGAGTCAAGGCGGAGCATCAAGTACCAAAAGGTCCATTGCAACCACTTGAAATTCCAGAATGGAAGTGGGAGCACATTACCATGGATTTCGTTACTGGTCTTCCCAAGGTTTCTCAAGGCATTGATGCAATTTGTGTCATTATTGATAGATTGACCAAGTCTGCTCACTTCTTACCAATACGAGAAAATTATACACTTGAACGTCTTGCTCGTATGTACATAAACGAGATTTTAAGACTACATTGTATGCCAGTATCCATAGTTTCTAATCGAGACCCAAGATTCACTTCACGATTTTGGGTTAGTTTACAAAAAGCTATGGGCACGGATTTACGATTTAGTTCGGCATATCATCCTCAGACGGACGAAAAATCAGAGAGGACTATTCAAACTCTGGAAGATTTATTAAGACTCTGTGTCCTTGACTTGAAGGGAAGTCGGGACAAGTTTTTACCGTTGGTGGAGTTTTCCTACAACAACAGTCATCAAGCAAGCATTTGCATGGCTCCATTCGAGGCGTTGTATGGAAGAAAGTGTCGCTTCTCGGATCTTTGGGATGAGGTGGGTGAAAACGCGTTATTACGATGGGAGTTGGTACGTATGACTACGGAAAAGATTCAAATGATCCGGACACGATAAAAACCTCACAAGATCGACAAAAGACTTTTGCTGATCTTCATCGAAAGGACGTGGAATTCGATATAGGAGATCATGTGTTGTTACGTGTTGCTCCATGGAAAGGAGTTACGAGATTTGGAAAGAGAGAAAAGCTCAATCCTCGATTCATCGGCCCATTTTTAATCCTCGGTCGAGTAGGAACTGTGGCCTATAGACTCGCTTTACCGCCAAGTATGTCTCGTGTTCATAACGTTTTTCACATATCCATGTTACGTAAATATGTGGAAGACCCGAACCACATTATTGAGTTAGAACCGGATGAAATAGCGGAAGATTTGACGTATGAAGAGGTTCCTGTTCAAATCTTGGATAAGAAGGAACATATTCTACGCTCCAAGGTTATACCTCAAGTCAAAGTTTTGTGGAGAAACCACGATGTTGAGGAAATGACTTGGGAGTTAGAATCTGAAATGAAATCTTCAATATACCAGGTACGTACCCTAATTTCGAGGGCGAAATTTCATAAGGGAGATTGTAAAACCCCAACTTTTTGAATAAAGATGAATTTTCTATAAATATTATTTTTGAATATTATGGAGTGAAATTGATATAATGTTATAGTTGTGGGTAATATTTATAAATTTTGTAAAGTACGCAAGTTGTTATATAATATTCGATTGGTCGGGGAATATTCGTTTTAACAGGGAATATTCGTACAACGGCACAATCATTGGTGGTCCCCACAACGGAATTATTGTCGGATTGAGAAAATGACAAAAATACTTTATGAAAATAACGGTGGAAGTTTTATCAGTTAATGAAAATAAACACCGGTGTTAAAAGTGCGATAATGGCGTGGGTTGCATAGTAGCACCACGGTATTAATTATTGATGCTTACGTGATAGTCAATCACTCGGTTTTGTTGGTATTATTAATGTAATAATCTTTGAAAATCTTTTTATATAAAAATGTAATACTTTTATAAAGTTATTCTATAAATAAAATATATTATATTCTATTATGTATAGTGTTGCATAGTTATGCATAGTGTTTTTTCATAGTAAAATCTTTTATATAAAACATAATACTTTTATAAAGTTATACTTTTATTAGACAATAATTAAAATATATTATATTTATTATGCATAGTGTTTGCATAGTGCACGCATAGTATTTGCATAGTAAAATCTTTTATAAAGTTATTCATTTTATTAGATTATAAATAGAATATATTATATTTTATTTAAAAGATTTTGCTTTAAATATGGACCGTCGATTAAAGTAAATTAATCTGGACCGTTATGAGTTAGTTACTATCTGGATCCATTTTTCTATAAATAGAAGCTCACTCCTTCATTATTTTCTTACGAATTCAATTTGAAACTCTAGAGAGATAAACTATAGAGAGAAAGAAGAAAGTTTCTCGCTATCTTCACTACTTATATATCCGCAGTACTCTTCTTGGGTAGTAGGAATATTATTTGTTGTACTCGTAAGGGGTGTTATTCTTTTGTATTCATGAAGAGAACTTATGTTATTCAATTCTTCATTATTACATTGGAATAACTCAGATATCGCTGGCTACCCTATACTTGGTGACATTCTTCTATTATTCCGCCTTTATTATTACTTGGAATATCATGTATCAGGCATTTTACGCCCAACTGATTCCGTCTTTATTATTCTCCGTTGGAATATCCTCGCTCATGCGTTTACTGGCAGGACCTAGTTCCGCCTCTTTATTATTATTCTATTGAAATATCCTCGTCATGCATTTTACGTCGGACTGATTCCGTCCTTATTAGTATTCTCGTTGAATAACTCCGCTCTATCTAAGTACCGCATGCATGGTGATTTCGTTGTTATTCCATTCTTTATTATTCGCATTGGAACATCCCGCTTGCCTCAATTTTGCCTTTGCACTCGTTCCGTTATTTAGTATTATGTTGGAATAACATGTCTATGCGAAGTACCGCATGCATGGTGATTTCTTTTGTTATTCCATTCTTTATTATACTCAGTTGGTTAAAGTTTTGACTTCTATACTCCATGAAATTAGTGGAATATTCTTGATATTTGCGCTTCATCCAGTATCTTTTCATGAAAATATTCTTCTGAGCATTCTTGAATTTTACTGCACAAAGTAGTATCATGTTGACAATTTGGACGTTATTAGTTCCTGAATAAATTAATTCTTGAACTTGTTTTATTTAATTCTTATATCATTATCATCATCCTCATGTTTATATTTTTTGAAAGTCATATGTGGCCTGTAGTGCATAGATGGACTTGGTATGATTATGACCAGGGATTATTCGGTGTAATCATAACCGTAATGTTACAAAATGATGTGGTAAAAGTCCTCATTGTCCCGTAGTGCATTGATTGACAAATGTTGGCATGATCATGACCATTAATGAATACACAAATATTCTTGGCGTGGTGAGTGCATGGATAATTGTGGTCGTGATACTAAAGAATATCCTTGGTAGTAGTGCAGGGGTGATTCGATGATGTGGATTATTTATTGTCGAGTCCTAGCGATAAAAGTGATGAAAAACCTTTAAATCATAAAAGATAGTAAATTTTATTCTCTACTTGACTCTTTTAATGGATTGCTTGTTCAATCAAGTAGCTTAAACTTGATATTTTGTTATATTGTATCGACGTTTAACCTTCGTTTAAGGCTAATGATAATTTATTCTCGCATTATCTTAGTCATAATATTTCTTCTTTGAGCTAGTTGAGCTCACCCTTTTCTTTCACCGTTTCTCTGAGTGAAATGAGAATATAAATTTGACGAGTCGGGGAATTATGGTTTGGATTCCATATCTGATTTATTCTTCATATATAACATTATTAATTAATTTAAAAATAATTAACTTAATTAATCTAACATAAATTCATATAATAAAATAAATAGTTATTATAATAATTCTAAAAATCATTTCATATATTATTTAAATAATATATAATTATATTTTCATGGAAAATAATTAATAAAAACCTTTCTACTATAAAATTAATTATTATAAGAATATACTTTATAATAATCAATAATTCTAAAATAAAATTATTTGTAAACATTCGTGTAATAAATATATTTTTTTATTACATAATTATATACGCTTTATCTTGTACAAATCCTCATCTTTAAAATAAATAAAAAATTTATATGCAAAATTTCTAATTTATTTATATAAAAAATATCGGGTTGTTACAGAGCTTATTTCAACAATGACAAAGCTAGAGTTGGAAATCAAATTTTCAAAGGAATCCGATGAACGACTATTCTAAATAGATGCTAGTCCAACTTTGGTGGACAAAGTGAAGAGTGATCAACTACAAGATAAAGAATGCGAAACGATCAAAGAGAAAGTGGTTGAGGGTAGTGATGTAGAATACAAGATCGATACCGAAGGACTACTACAGTTCGAGGAAAGAATTTGGGTTCCAGCAGTACAAGAGCTTAAAGACGAAATCTTGACTGAAGCACACAACACAAGATATTTGATTCATCCAGGAAGTACGAAGATGTATCAAGATTTGCGGCGACATTTTTGGTGGCCAAACATGAAAAGAAACGTTGCCGAATGTGGGGCAAAATGCTTGACATGTCAAAGAGTTAAGGCCGAACATCAAAGACCAAGTGGATTACTTCAACCGTTAGAAATACCAGAATGGAAGTAGGAACACATCACAATGGATTTTGTGGTGGGTCTTCCAACTACTCAGAAAGGATGCGATGCGATTTGGGTGATAGTGGATAGACTGACAAAATCAACACACTTTTTGCCAATAACGATTAGATTTAATCTTGATCAATTGGCAAGGTTGTACGTTAAAGAGATCATTTTGAGGCATGAAGTGCTAGTGTCAATTGTATCAGATATAGATCCGCGATTTACGTCAAACTTCTGGAAGAGACTACAAGAATGTATGGGAACACAATTGCAAATGAGTACAACATACCATCCGCAAACCGACGGGCAAAGTGAACGAACAATCCAAACGTTGGAGGATATGCTGAGAGCATGCATCATGGATTTCAAAAGGAGCTGGGCAGAACATTTACCGTTGGTGGAATTTGCCTACAACAACAGTTACCACGCGAGCATCGGCATGCCACCTTACGAGGCATTATACGGCAGAAAGTGCAGAACTCCACTATGCTAGGATGAGGTAGGTGAACGCTAACTGTTAGGACCAGAACTGGTACAACAAACTGCTGAGGTTGTCAAACTCATCAGGACAAGATTGGTTGCAACCCAAGACAGACAGAAAAAGTATGCCGATCAACACAGGCAGAATCGCGAATTTGATGTAGGAACTTTCGTTTTCCTAAAAGTTTCTCCTTGGAAGGGGAAAATTCATTTTGGCAAGAAAGAAAAGCTCAGCCCAAGATTTATTGGACCGTTCGAGATACTATGACGAGTGGGGGAAGTGTCTTATGAGGTAGCTACCTCCAGAGTTGGAAAACATTCATAATGTTTTTCACATTTCGATGTTACGACCGTATAAACCCGATTACAAACATGTAATTGAATATGAACCGTTACAGTTCAGTAAAGATTTGTCTTATGAAGAGATTCTTATCCAGGTAGTCGACAGAAAAGAACAAGTGCTCAGAAATAAAGTGATACCTTCTGTGAAGGTGATATGGAGGAACCACAATGTTAAAGAAGCTACGTGGGAACTCGAAGCTAAAATGATGAAGAATTACCCTGAGTTATTTGTTTAATCTATGTCTTCGATTCTGGGGACAGAATCTTTGTAAGTAGGGAAGAATGTGATGATTTGATTTTTGAATTGTGATTCTGAGGACAGAATCCTTGTAAGGAGGGAATGATGTAACATTCTAGAATTTTAATTATAATATTAAATATTTATTGAGTTATATAAATATTTAATGGATGTGTTTATCATTGAATAAATATTTATTTAATTGATTTGATTTTATTTGGTTAATTATTTATATTGAGTTATGTGATTAAATGATTTATTTAATTAATTGTTATTTGAATTAATTAAATTAAATATAAAAGCTTGATTAAATAAAGTGTGACAAATAACTATATTATAAGGAGTTATTAAAATAAATTAAAGTATTTGTAATTTAATTTTATCCAAACACGGTTCAAGGATATTAAGTGTTTAATTTTTAAATGGTTTTTGCCAAACAAGGCCCTATGACTTTTGAAATTCTTTTAATTTTGAATTATATAAATAAAATATAATAAATATAATATATTTATATTATATAGGTTTCTTTTAGTAACTGATATTAGTTATTAGGATTATTAAGGTTATCAGTTTTTTTTAGTTTACGCCTAAGTTAGTTTATATGGGCTACACTGAGAAGAGAGAAGGGAAGAGTCTGAGAATTGATGGAGTTTGACAGAGTGAAACTTGAGGGAGATTGAGAGGAAGCTTAAGGATTTCAAAGCTAATTCAGTGGTGTTTGCAAGGAATTATCACGCTAATTGAAGGTATTTTCCCTAATTATATATGAATATGCATATATGAAGTTTTTACCAAGACAACCTTCTAAGTCTATGAATTCAATTTATGGAATTGTTGATATGTATAACTGTTAATTGTGGTTATATGTGATATATTGCTAGAGTTTATGTTTAAACAAGAATTTCATGCTAATTTAGGTTAAACAGAGTCATGTTAGGTGGATTGTAAATTCAAAGTTGTAAAATTGATTAGTAAGTTACGAACGTGTTATGCGTAACTTAGCTTATACAATGAATGTTAGATAAGTGTTGGGATGTTAACACTTCGGAATTCTGAAATATATATGGTAGCATAAGACTTGTGCAAAAATAACAAGTTTAGCTAGTAATGCGTTTTATATTGAAAAGTGAATATTAGTATGTCTAATAGATGTTGTGGTTTTAAAACTGTGTATAGGTGAACGTGAGTTTTAATATTTTAGCTTATGCTCGAGGCAAGTTTTCTAACTCTACACTTTCGTTGAGTTAGTTCTATTATTACATTGTGTAACTTCATTCTTTTGATTGAGCAAGTTTCTAAACTTCTTTTTTACATTAATGAAGTTTTCTAACCCTACATTTACATTGAGCAAGTTTCTTACTTTAATCTTTCATTAATCGAATTCTTGTATTTCTCATCATTATTTGAACAAGCTAGCTATGACTTAAACTTTATTCAAACAAGTTTTGAATTCCAATATTTATTGATGTATTCTAACTTGTTTATTATTAGACAAGTTTCTTTATTGTCCTTCATGTACGATGAATGCAATTTTCTTGAATTCTAATTTCTAATATTGAATTATCTTAGTTCATTTACTTGACACAAGCCATTCTCATAATGAGCAAGCTTTAATTTCAGCTTGCTATTACTTAATGTATATTCAATAATTATGATGTTATTGATCAACTGTTGTGTTATCAAACACTATTGATTCAACTAGTCCTCTAGTTGATGTTTGTTAAACTTTAAATTACCCTTGAAAGCTTATCCAAACCAAACTTTTTTTGGTGCGGACTTGTACTCTAAATACTGAGATGAACAACCCTATTATTAGGGGTTTATTCTTAGCGTTGAAATGTTTGTGCACAATACATTGTACGAAGGGCTGATCCCCCTAAGTACAAGGAGTCCTTATAGTTTTATGACTGTTAAAGTTGAAAGATTACTTGCAACTGTGGACATAGTTCGTGGTCTTATGACCCTCAGTTTTATATACTCCATATTTTGATTCTATTTGTTGGTTATTATTGATAGAGTACTATTCAGTGTTGATGAGCCTATTTGTTGGCAGTTATTTCATTTGTGTTGATTCATTTCTATATCTAGTGAGCAATTGTTTTGCTCACTCTTGCATATTTATACACTTATTGGAGTTAAGGTTGAGAAGGTAATTGAATCTACAACTAGCAAAGGAAAAGGAAAAATGTACAAGTGATGAAGACTTATAATTTTATTTTATTGTTATAATGATAGACTTTTAATAAGGATGTGATGTAATAATTTAATTTCCGCATTTGAATTATTGTAATTAAAGGTTAAATAACCTGGGAGATAATTTTTATTAACATAATCATGTATGGGCAGGTTTTATTATTCAATTTTATTATGATTGGGTAGTTAGATATGAATGTTTTGATTAAGTGAACATCAAATCTTGTGGAAATGAAGTATCTAGATTTGGGGGTGTCACAAGGGTTGGCTGGTGGAAGAAGATACGTAATTTTCTTCTTAGTGGTCAGAAGATTGAGAATGTTCTCGAGTGAGTCCCCTAAGGGTGTGAATACTCGAGGGCGTTTAACTTCTCCACCTTTAGGCAATTGAGGGTTTGAAGACTATGCTTGAAAGGGAGTGTAATTTCTCCTTTGGATATGCATATTTTGATTTCCTTTTTTACCTTGTAGTATCAAGGAAACATCATCCTCTCTCTTTTTATGGACCCTCCGGGAGTTGTGATAAGTAAATTTTATACCTACTTATCTGGTATCTGTTACTTGAATTAGTTGATTAATCTTATGTTTCTTAGTTACTTTTCATGCATTTTGTATTCGTTTTGTATATTATATGCTTGGGAGCTGTGATTGCAAAGAATTGGTATGAAATCGCAAAGAAAAGCAATCCGGACATCATTTGGGCTTTCATATTCATTTCATGTTTTTGGCTTGGAACTTGGATTACATTGTAAAGCTTCTTCTTAACTTTCTGGAACAACTTGAATCATTCCAATCGGAGTTCGGATGCAAGAGTTATGACATTTGTACCAACGGACGTTGAACGTCACTGTTTCGGGTGGTCATTTACATAGAAGCCACTTCAGAGCCACTTTCAACATTTCTCCAGTCCTTATTTCGAAAACCTCAAAGCATGAAAGTTGTAGATCTACGTCTTCTCTTTCCAGAACATCTTGAATCATCGAAATTGGAATTTGGACAAAGAAGTTATGGCACTTTTCCCAAAGGACGTCGGAGCAGAAAATTTCCGCAAAAGGGCCCAGCGCCGAGGCGCCCAAACAGGTTTATGCCAATGGCAAGGCGGTGACTGGAGGTAATCATGCCATCGCCATACCCGGTAGGAAGAAGGCGAGAGGAAGAGTTTGGTTAAGCCTGGACACGTTTTGGGGCGAATTTTGACACTTTTTTGACTCCAAATAGGATTGAGTTTGTTCCTAAGCTAAAAATTGGACTTGTAACCTATAAATACATTATGTAAGGCATAAAATAAAGGGAGATTAGACTAGAGAGAGGATTCCATTAGATTAGATTAGAGTAAATTATATCAAAATCATAGTTCTAATGAGATTTGGAGATTGAAGCAACTTGGAGACCATTGAAGATTCAAAGTAGGAGCAAGGAGAAAGCGTCAGATCTACTGACAATAGATTTTATCTTCACATCTTCTTCTATCTTTGTCTTTTAATGATTATTCAATTGTGGATTCTTAGTTTTAATTCAATAATCATGAACTAATTCTTTGTTTGAGATTATAATGGATCTTATTGTGTAGTTTATTTTAATATGCTTCGCTATCAATTATTATGTTCTATTGTGAGGATTGTCTATTTTGATTTGGAATTAATTGCTTAATTGCCTAGCTAACAATTACAATGATAATCTATATGAACTCGAGAGATGAAGTATTGATTTAGATCTTATCATAATAGCATGTGTTTGTGATTTCTGCTTAGATGGAATTCATGATTCATGTTCAGGATAGAGATATGCCTTTACGCCATATGTAATCTTATAGAGAACTTGTGTTTTAAATCCTTTTTAATTGTAATTCACATAGAGATATAGTGGATTAGTTAATTAGGGTGTCTTGCTTATTTCTATCATTTGTGGATTTAAGTGAGTCTGGGTACCATGCATCGAGAGATGGTTTTATCTGCTTTAGTGTTCTTGATTAACAATTTGGGATAGAGAATAATTGATGAGAAATGTGTTAAATTAAATGAAGTAATAAGTGAAGTTGTGATCTTAAATCTCCGTAATCTTAATTTAACTAGTTGTAATTAGAATTAGTTTACTTATAAATTGAAATTTATTCGTTTAAATGAGATTGAGTTGGTTACGGGTTAGTACTTGGTGATTTTTATAAAACAATTCCTCGTGGGAACGATACTCTACTTTCACTTTATTACATGTTGACCACGTATACTTGCGTGTTGTGCGTAATTAGATTTTACCCAACAGGTTGTTTCCATAAGTTCCGGACTGGATGTGTTCAGCAACAGCTTTAAGGTTAGCTAGGTCTTGAATCTTTCCTGACTTCAATCCCATCTCAGCCATCTCCCCATGTTTAATCATTTCAGAAAATGGTTTACCAATGCCAACTAAGACTCTCTCATAGAAAGGAGCTTCTTGTATGTCTATGAAGGTCATGACCATTTCTGACTCTATCATAGAATGAATAACTTGAGTAGCAAGGCGCCTCCACCTTTGAGCATACTCTCTGAAAGACTCATTGGACTATTTCTTGACCTTGGTAATCTGCACGGCCAGAGCCATCCGAGACCGGAAGTCGATTGAATGAGGAAGGCGTGAGCTAGCTCTTCCCAATTATGGATCTTTGAGTTGTCTAATCAGGTATACCACGAATGGGCTTCTCCAGTCAGACTCTTTTGGAATAGCTGCATTCTGAGCTTCTTGTCCTCTACATGAGATCCAAGTTCTCCAATGAACACCTTTAAATGTGTGTAAGGATCTCCTAACCCATCGTACTTTTCAAAGTCAGGAGTTTTGAACTTCTCTGGATAATGAACACCAGGGAATATACAAAGGTCAGCATATGAGACACTCCCATGTGCTCCAATTCCTTTGATAGAATGAAGGGTTTCTTTCATTTGAAGGACCTTTTTCCTGATGTCACCGGTGACTAGATCTCCTTTGAGATGGGTGTTTTCAGGGTTTTTTGGTTCGTTGTAAGCAACTGTAGTTCCGGATTTGTTTTATCCGAACCTTGGATTCCTCCATATGTAGAGGATTCTGTATGTGGGGGCACTTTTGAGCCCTGGGTAGATTGATGTAGTTCTTTAAGCAGAACAACCAAATTTGTAATCTATTTACTTAATCCGTCAAATGCTTCGCGAGAAATTGGATTAGACTGGTCAGATGAAGACATGATTGGCTGTAGGCTCGTGGCCCTTTTAGACTTTGAACGGGTAGGTAGGTCCGATTGTTTCCCTGCGAAAGACTTGCATAGTTTAGTCTTAGGGAATGTATAAATGTTTACATGCTATGTGATGTATCCGTTTTAGGAATATTATCCTGCAAAACGAATGTTAGCTGTTTGCAACACAGGATAGCATGTGAATTTAAATATGCATATTCACATATTTCTTCACAGTTCTCATTACATGGAGATGAATATGGAATGAAATTACAAGTAATTGATTTTACAAGTAATTTGAAATGAGAAAGCATGAAGAGACTTTCCTCCACATTTGGTTTATCAGAGGCTGACCTATCTTAGGTTACTCTCACGGCTTTTTGGCATGAAGGTTCCCAAATCATCGCAATTTACTCAACGGGAACTTACTCCGGTCTTTCAACTGGATCAAATTTGGGTGGTGCCTTTCCTGAGCCTCGTTGGAATTAGTCTTCCTACGAGTCCAGTAATCAAACACCGACAGGATAGCCTCCTAATGGAGGAACCACACAACATACATTCACATACAACGTGTCTCACCGTTTATGAAAATGATGACATGTGCGTAGCACTAATATCATAGATAGATATATTGTAGCGTAGTAAAAAAAATGCATTCGTACACATTCATAAAATCTAAATGCAACATCCACACACAAGCATATAACAGTTTTGAAAAGCTTGTAATAGCGGCTTAAGTCCTCTTACTGGTGTCCCCAGCAGAGTCGCCACCTGTCGACGTCGGGATTTTTACTTGTCCCTTTCTGTTCTTGTTTTTTGGTGTTCTCATGTTAGGTGAGATTTTTTTGAAAAAACAAGTTGTGAAAAGGTCTAACATTTATATGTCGATTTATTTGACCGTAAGAGTCGCCAGTTGGTTTTTATATAGTTGTACCAACACAATCGAAAAAGGTTTGCACATTGACCCGGTGAGGTGACACCGATAAACGGTCTCGTGAAACCGAGATTAATTAGGGTCCGTGGACTTGCTGGCGGAGGGAAGGTGTTAGAACCCCAGGACATCCGTGTTACTACAGTGTACCCACTTTCAAGAAAGCATTATATGAATGTGTGTGTGTGTGTGTTTGTGTGTGTGTGGGTCAATGTGCAGTTATTTGGAAGTAGTGTGAAGCCTCGTTCGCACCTATATACACAGGGTTTGAATTTGTGTAGAAATTCAGTTTTAAACCAGATATGGCAGTGATGTTTTATAAAAAGAAGTTTTTCAAACCCTTATGCTCAATAGTAATTGAGACCTTTTGATACTTCCATTTTATTAAAATGTTCGGCTTGATTACTTTTATTTTCGAGATGCGAAACATCTTCGAAAAAATAATATACAAAGCAGTGCCAAACTCCTCATGGGCATGAAAACCATTTGAGGAAATCCAAACACCGTGAATAAATTTACAAAGTCACATAAATTTGAAATGTCCATCACGGAACCAGAATCTAGATTCAAGAAATAGATCAATCTGTGATCACATGATTCTTAGGCTCACATGATGCCGCAATTTATATGAAAGCGATGGCAGTTATATATATATATATATATATATATAAGATGTAAATATATATATATATATATATATATATATATATACATGATCAACCACCACGAAGCACCGTACGGGATCTAAATGTAAATAAAGCTATAAAAGCAATCAACCGCCAAGAAGTAAACTCAAAGTGACGAAATGTAAAGAAATCCATAAAAACGATCAATTGCCACAAATTAAACTCCAAGAAGGATGAAATGTAGATATATATATATATATATATATATATATATATAAAAATTCCAGAAATTCATAATCTGATGTAAAATCCAAGCTCATCGAACAAAGTTTGACCACACGATTGATATATATATATATATATATATATATATATATATATATATATATATATATATATATATATAAAGCGAGTAAACGACCGGATATAAAATTCAGGCTCATCGAACAGAGTTCGACACACAGTTCATATATATAAGGATATATATATATATATATATATATATATATATATAAGCAAGTAAACGCTCCAGACGTAAGTCTAGGCTCACCGAACAGAGTTCGACACACAGTTCATATATATAAGTGTGTATATATATAAGCAAATAAACGCTCCAGACATAATTCTAGGCTAAATCGAGGCATAACTCGATGATGTTAGTCCATATATAAATATATGTATATACAAACTGAAATGAAACCACGGACCGAAGTCCGAGCATACACACGCAACACGACTCTCAACGTGAAGAATGTTGTGTGCAAAGATGAAAAGAAAGGCTTTAAAGTGTGTAAGAAGGCTTACAGTGGGCTGCCAAAGAAGACTTCTATAACTTGAAGTGGATGAACGACTCTCAACATATAGTAGCTATATGTGAGCTCACAAGTGTTTAATATAAGAAAGCACTCAGTTTATAATGTGTATAGAGCAAATTGGACAAGCCTTCCTCGTCTCTTTTTTTTTTAAATTGGTGACCCAAGCCCTCTATTTATAGAGGGTTGCCAGAGTTGTATACTACTGATTGCCCGGTGCCCCGAACCCCATGGGTCCCGTTGTCTCAAAGTACGTGCACACATGCAACGTGATGTCTGCTTGAACTTTCAGAACTGCAATCCGGGCATCCGATTGAGGTGTATAAGACCTATTTCGGACGGCCTTTTTCGAGACCTACACAATGACATAGGATTAGAGGTTGTACGAAGTCAGGAAGATGGGACCATGCCCTATGTCTTCAAGCTTCAAATTCTATCTGGTGTGTTATCTTGTGCAGTAGTCACTCGGGATTGGACTTCCTTGGTTCTTGTGGGACATTGCTGTGTAGAAATGTATGTATAAGATGTTGAGACAGCGCGATGTAGGATTGAGGTGGCAAATGATGATTTTACCCCTCACCGGGGTTATCTTCGCTTGAATGAGCAGCGACGTTGCTCAAGGTTATCTCTCGAGATTGACCGCTGCAATCTTGAGGTCCTCGTGGTCATCTCCGAGGTGTGCTGTCTCCCTGGTGTTATCTCCTGTTCTTGTCTTTGAAGTGCCTCGGCGTGAGTCTCGAGGTTGAAGCGGTATCGCATGCATTGGAATAAGCATTTAGGGTTATCTCCAAATCAGAATCGCATTCCTCGGGTTATCTCCAAGGTTAAGACCGCTATTCCTCGTAATTATTTTCGGATCGAACCGAGCATCTCTAGGGTTATCTCCGAGATAGAACTCGCCCTCCTATGGAATTTCAGGTATTTAAACTGCATTATCTTCCAGGGTTATCTCTGAAAGACAATTCTGCCCTCCTGCAATGTTAGTGACATGTGTGCAGAAAATTTCGAGTGTCTACAATCCGTAATAATAAGTTGCAATTGTTAGGTTGTAAGATTCATGTATATAATCATATTGCGTCAAAGTAAAATAGAAGCTTAAAAAAAGAGTTTTAAAATTTTACTAACCATATACCCGAATCATCCTTTATGCACAATTATTAATTAAACGAAAAGATGAAGAAAAAGAATTATACACTTGAAAATTCGAGATTCCTCAGGTACAAGTTCATCTACAAATCCTTTTTGCATTAAACTTGAATCCACCGGGTTTGATTCCTTCCTTTGATCAACGTTAGCCACCCAATTATTTGGCCTCTAGAGGTGATCCACTAAGGAAGAAGAAGTATTCAAAAGATTGGTGTTTGGAAAAACCTTAGTTTTTCTATCTCTATAAAAAATACGTACTCTCCCAACTCTTGGAATTGTTATTCACATGTGTTGTGAAAAACATTAACAACCCTCACCCATAATAAGACTCCTCTTATTTATAGATGTACGTAATGTGACGCCCCCAAAATAGGTCCATTCCATCCAACCCATTCTGAGTCTCCAAATATATGGTACAGAAATAACTACAACTTTATTAATACATTTGTCGTGCAAAATACGACAACATATATACTGTGAGTTTAAATACAATTATTGTCTTCTTGACAATATACATACCCAAATAAATCCTCATCACAATTATTTATACATTATTTTACAAAAATGGTGAGGACTACTAAACAACTCTATCTATAACCATCATTCCATACCCCGACTGTACTCGCTTACATTCTCGCCTCCCCGAGAAGAAAAATGGAACAAAAGGAAAAAAGGTGAGCTCAATCTAGCCTAAGTAAAGAATATTATGACTAAGATAATATACAACAAATTATTGTTAGTCTCCAACAAGGAAAAATCTAATAGAATACAATAGACAACCACGCTTTTAAATCAATCTTCGCAATGAAATAATAATTCATTAGAAGAGTTAAGTAAAGAATGCAAACTACTATCTTCTATATATGAATTTAAAAGTTCATCGTCGATATTTTATCCTGTAACATCAATCAATATATATCCGAATCAAATATTCATCTTTGCACTACGTGCCAAAGATATTCATCACCGTCATGTTCATCTAAACACTGCTCATCTTTGCACTCTGGTCAAAGATATTAGTCGATCGATCGTGTTCATCTCAACACGTGTTCATCTTTTGCACTACGGCCAAAAGATATTCATCAAAAATCATTCATCTTTGCACCGGTGCCAAAGATATTCAATAATATCATCATTTAGACCGAGGATGATGAAAAATATTTTAAAGGAAACGAATCCAAAGTGAAACAAAAGAACAAATATTAAGGATTCGTATTTTAAACAATCCAAGTTCAAAAATACTTCATAAGTAATCAGAGTGGAGTAAAATTCAAGAATGATCAAAACATGGATACAATCAAAGCTAGTATCCATAGTAGATATTTTGGACAAAAAGAAAAAATTTTATTTTTCGATGAATAGTACCGTATTCGTGAATAGTAATCAAGATATGTGAATAGTAATCAAAACTAAAAGATAGAAATTTCATAAAAAACATCTTCACGCTTAAGTGAATAGTACTAAATGAATAGTAACTCGTGAATAGTAACTCATGAATAGTAACTCCATACATGAAAAAATTTCAAATTTGATAAAAATTTCCAACCAATATTTCGCATAATGATATTGAAGAAATAATATCATTTTTGAATAAAATAACATCCCTTACCTCGAAAGACAAGATTTCTAGTTGAAACACCGAATATAAAGCTATGACTTGAACTTGCAATCAGTATAGCAATACTCAAAGTATACTCAAAATACTCACAAGAATACGCCGATAATATAGAGAGAAAACTTCAGCTTTAATTGTGATTTTCAATTCTAACCCAAGCACCCTATTTATAGGAAAATGCTTAGAACACCAAAGTAGAAAATTTAATATAATATTAATATATAATTTCCAAAATCTCATATGCACACTTGCCAACTGAATTCAGCTCCTACACATGTTAAATGAGGCCACCTAAACATTCCAAAAACGTTTTTCCTATTTTAAATATTTTAAACTTCCAAAAATCAATTATTTAGGAGCTTCAAAACTTCAATAATTAATAATAAATAGCCCTTTTATCAGAAAATTCGAATCTCGCGAATTGTTATAGGAAATTCAATTCTCTACAACTTTGCGTAAGAAAGTTTTTCCAAATTCCAAACAAAATTGACCAAATCCACAAATCCAGGCGATTTTACAAAAGTTATAATCAAATTTCCAATTCGAAGAAATGGGGTCCACCACACACAAAACATGTGTTAATCATTTAATGCCACAAAATACTCTTCCTCCTCATATACTCACATATCCCACATTCATTATAAAAATATCACCATTAATATATTATTAAAATAATATATTTAAATGAATTATTTTGTCGTAAAAAGATAAAATATTAATTTTCAACAATTGTCACATTAAAATTTTCTCCATCTATATCCACATAAAATTAATATTTTCCTCATCATATAAATCAATAATTAATTATTCACAAATAATATTACAGAATCACAAGATCTGCAACTTGTGCAGCCGCTCTTAGAAAAGAGGGGGCTTTCAATAAAGATTTCTCTTCATCGACGCCGCAATTAGGTGACCAAACCTCTCCTTAGATGTAACTTTCTAGACATTGCCAATAATGTTTTCTAATAATATTATTCAGATAATATGAATTATTGCTTCGATAATGAAAAATACCGTGTAATGACAATTTATTGAAACAACAAAGAATATTAAATATCAATGCAATAGATTATTGAATCAATAAAATAAAATATCTAAGCAAGAATTATCGTAACCATTATCGAGTAGTGGCCTTCTACGTAAGAATCAATAATTGGTGCAATACCGCAGTGCTACTCGCTCAACAACGCGTGATTAGTGTGTTTTAAATCCACCGGGTATTCCAACAAGATAATCTGGTGAATAACTACGCCGTTATTTATAAACAACTTATATTTGTCGCTTTCTTCATCCAATCGGTTTTCAAGTTATGGGGCCCACAAAAGAGATCAAGCTACGTCGTATTTAATATTCCCAAGACAAGATTTAATATTCCACGACCAAACGAATATTCCCCGACAATAATGAATATTTTATAACCACTTGCTTATTCGAAATATTTGCATATTTTACTCATAACTATCCACATTAATCAAATCAACCCTTACCATTTAAAAATAATAAATAGAGAAAAATAAATTTTATTTATTAATAATTTGGAGTCTTACAGGTAACCCTCCTCAACAATTAAGGAGTTGAGTTTTATTTTAATTAATTAAACTCATTTAATTAATTAGGCTCCCAATCTTATTAGGAATAATTAATTAAAATCTTTTAATTAATTAGCCTCCTAATCTTATTAGGAATATAAGAGAGTACTTTTATTAATTAATTCTCAAATTCTTTTAGGGATTAAATAATAATAATAGTAATAATAAGACTCCTCTTATCAATTTATATTTAATATTTTTAAAATATTAAATATTAAATATTAAGCTATTTAATTTATTCTATCACCATTGATTAAATTAAATACACTTAGCTTATTATTACGATTATGTCATTTGTTTCTTAAATAAATATTCTTCCTTTTGCGGTGTGACCCTTTAGGTTCTCCATATTAAACCGGTTGTGAATAAATCAATTAGAATAATTCTAATCTTATTTAAATAAATAAATTAATCTATTAATTTATTTAAATAAACAACATTTATTCTACAATAAGGATAAGTCTCCTAAGCGATCAACGACTTTCCTGATAATATAGATTTCAACATTAATCATAAAAGAACCTTTGAGTAAATAGTTACCGTACAATTCAATCCATCCACCATACAATATCCCAATTAAATATAAGTCATGGAATTACTGTTAAGTCTTATTTTATTTAATTATATGTATTTATATTCTTAAATGCACAGCTCCAAATAATTTAAATTAGAAACTCCTTTCTAATTTCATCCTTCCTTGGCTAAGGACTACTGGGTTATCATTTATCGAATCACATAGGACATTTCTCTTCTTTTACTAAAAGCGGTAGATTCTTTATTGATCATACATTATCTCCATATACAACTTATTATACCCAAGCATACCCTTTAATATACTCTAAGGGTCTTAAGGAATAAGTCAAAGTATAACTCATCATACACAAGATACCATGATGATCTCAAGTCTAAGGATCACTTTTACTACTATCGCTACAAAAATTCATATTGACAGGCAAGTAAAACTCTATTAGGTATTCATTAGCGAGCCACGTTTAGTGTACTTATTCTCTAATAAGGACCTACATACTTGCTTTATTTTCTCCTCACAAATGATCATGAGATCAATCATCCTCATCCAATGAGCAAGCAACATATGTACCAATCTATCCGGATTCACTAATCCCCTTTTAGTAATCCATCGATTAGGAACATTTTAGTTTTTAAGCTATTTAAAAATTTAGAACTCATTAGCATGATCTCATCATGATTCTAAAAGCATTGCTTAAAACTATCACATATTATTAAAACAACACCATATAGATAAATTAAACCCTTTAGTAAATAAATATTTTTATTAATAAACGAATAAGTTTGTTACAAAGTATATGCTTTATCATCAACATGATTGACTTGTGTGCATACTACTTTCAATCTCTCACTTGCACTAAAGTCAATCATCATAGTATCTCATACGCTTATTCTCTAAGTGAAAATCATCCTGCTGTTGGATAAGCTTCAGTAAATGGATATGTAATATTGTTCTTGAGAGTCCACTATCTCTGTAGTGATTTTCCATCTTTCAATGATTCCTCTACTCAAATGAAAGTGCCACAACAACATGTTTAGATCCAAGATGAGACTTAGGAACTATTCCTAGTTCTGTAATGAACTTTTCATCCAAACAATCAACTTACAGCTTCATTTACAGCTATATACTTTATCTTTATCACTTAAACCAACAACTCTTTATTGTGTGAAACATTTCTAATTCACTGCACCACTGTTCAAGGTAACGACTTACCCTAAAGTGGATTTGTCGTTGTCTTGGTCAGTCTAAAAAAACTTTAGTCTATTAAGCCCTCTAGTTTTAATTCAGACCCACCATGAATTTTAATCGCATCCTTAGTACTGGTTAAGTACTTTAATATGTTTTTACTATCTACAGTGATATTCTCCAAAATATGACTGATCAACATCAGGTCTCATACATTTCATTGCATACATGATATTTACTCATGCGATCTCTCTTTTCAAGAGTCTATGGAGACTATTAAGAGAGATATATTCCATGGCTCATTATCATGAGATATCTCTTGGAGTTTTCCATGCTAAACGACTTTAACATCAAATAAATATACGTTTCTTAGGTTAAGCCGAGCATACTTTTAAATCTATCTATATATATTTGTATCCCCAATTAAGATAATTTTCCCAAATCAATCATGGAGGAATGTTTAGACAACTTTATCTTTACTGATTGTAGCATTGGTATGTCATTCCTTATCCTTAGTATATCAACATATAATACTAGGAATGTCACGACGCTCCCACTGACCCTTTTGTACACACTAGGTTCATTATTATTTTTGATAAAATCAAACTCTTTTGATTGCCTCATCAAAATGAATGTTCCATTTTTGAGAAGCTTGTTTCAATCCATTTCTCTGAGTATCTACAACTCTTACCTCATCGTATGTAACTGGATCATCATCTTCTATGATGTGTATCTCATCATCATCGTCTATAATGAATCCATACCTCCTAGGTATCTTCAGTACTATTTCATATTTACAATTCAGTTGTGGTACAATTGGTCTATCTACAGATTCATGTTATTTGACTTATAGCGCTTTGTGGTTCTTAAAATCTTCAAGATCTATTATCCTCCCACTAGCTCCTTCAATGATAAACACCTTTATCTTAGAAGGTAGTGTGTTTCGTAACAAACAATTTTGCTAAGTAGAATTATAGAATATATACCCTAAACTTACTTTAGGATGTCCCATAAATCTGCACTTGTCAAATCTTGTCCTAAGTTTATCCTTTGAAACTTTTTCACATAAGCTAGACAATCCCTTTTCTTAACATACTTAAGATTAGGAATCCTCCATGTCAATAACTCTTATGGAGTCTTGGGGCCTGATTTTGAGGTTACCTTTTCCATAGATATGCAGCCATTTCTAGGGAATTACCCTAGAAGGATACTAGAATGTCGGTAAAAATCATTATGTATCACACCATATCAAACAAGGTACGATTTTTCCTTTCAGTTACATTAATCAATTATTGCATATCAGGAGGTGTCCATTGTGAGAAAACCATTTCAGATGATCTAGAAACTTATCACACAAGTATTTCTTCCTTAATTTGATCAAAGAATTCTAATACTTTTCAATTAGTTTCATTTCTGAATTCTTTGAAGCTTTCAAATAATTCACACTTTTATTTCAGTAAATACACACGTTCAACTGTTTGAATGATCATCTCCTTTTCTTATACTAATTCGTTCAATATGCAAAATTATTTTCACGTAAGTCAAGTATACAAAATCCATTAAGTAATATTCCAGTTCTATACAAAACATTATTATTATAAATAGAATAACAATTGTTCTTAAATATAATACAAACAAATTTTATTGTCAACAAACAAAATGGAAATAATGTTTCTAATGAGAACTGGAATATAATAACAACTTATTGATTTCCCTGTTGACTCCAAGTATATGAATTTCATTCCACTTCCTTTTCTGATTGCTGCTACCGCTATTGCTACCACCCGCTTTGTTTTCATTCTCATTCTTCTTCTTCCTATGATCTTGATTGTACTAAGTCAGAGCATCGCTTCTCCCTCAACTGTAATCGCCTTTTTTAACTTTCTGCAAACGTGTTTAGCTAGAACATTGAAACCTTGCTATACAACCAGGACTTCAGTCCCTATTCAAACCTCCTCGCCTTCCGAACATCCATATTGACACTATACGATGCAAACCTTGCCAACTCATTCAATTTGGCGGCATATTCAGGCACTGTCATTGATCCTTACTTCAACTCTAGAAATTGGACTTCCATTTGGTTTTTCAAACTTGTTGGGAAGTACGTCTCAAGAAACATCTCCTTAAATCTATCCCATGCTATTATTCCTTATCCCCTTCGGACCTTATTTATTTGCCACCAGTTGCTGGCTTTTGACTTCAGCATGAACGTTACGAATGCAGTCTTCTGATCGTCATTGACCCTAGCAATGTCAAAGACCTTTTCCATTTCCATAATCCAGGTTTGGGATTCAACTAGATTCATGGGTCCTTTAAATTCTGGGGGTACAATCACTTTAAAGTTTTTGAAAGTCGTGGCCTGACCCTGAGGTTAGTTTTTAAGCGCTCCTATTAATAAGGTCACCAACTGCTGAACTGGATTAACGTTGGAATCATTATTGTTATTAGTAGATCCCTCATGGGGTGGTTGTTAACGTGGTAGACGTCTTCTTGGCGGCATTTTCTGTTTAAGATATACGCTTATTAAATCATTGCTCAATTTCTTAAATATTTAAGACTTAACTTAATCGTTTAAGATTAACACTTCACATATAACATCTTCAATAAAATTTGATATTTTATTTATTAACGATTTTTAAACAATAAAAAGATAGCATAAACGCTATTTACATCAACTTTCCTGAACTAATAAAGTTTTAGGATTACATCTTTATCTTATCCCATTATTCGTATAACCACTTGGGATTCACATCACATTTACTTTCAAAATTATTCAAATAACTTATCATTCATCCTATCATGACCTACTAAGATTAAGACGTCGCACAGCTTTCCTATGCTCTTCCTCTATAACACGAAACATCGTCATTCGATCCAGCATGTACCATGGCAGATCTTCAAAATGCCTTGGATAATAAAAGACTCAGTCTTAGGCCCTGTCAATCGCTGAATGGAAAGTGTAGTCCATCTCATCAATCCTAGCCTTCTTTGCCTTAACCTTGCCTTCAGCACGATGTGCGCATTGAGAAGCCTTCATCCACGCATCTTCAGCTCTCGCGCGCTTAGCTGACTCCTCTCTCAGATCACCCTTCATCTTCTCAACCTCTGCCAACAGCTGCTCCTTGTGACTCTCTATCTGAACCAGCTTCCATTCCACGTTTCCAAGACGTTCATCAAGATCCTCAATCTTATCATCCTTCTGCTATATAGCAGTCTGACGTATATCTGCCAACTTCTCCAACTCCCTGACCATATCATGTAGTTCTATGTTACAATCGTACAACTCATCGTACATCTCGGTACTAATAGAGTTAGGTGGAAACTCTTCAGGATCCTCCTCCTCTTCCTCATCCTCTAACTCCTCTAGCTCAAACTCAGGTTCATACTCCTGACCAACGAGGATGGTTCCTTTGGAACCAATTACTCCCAGACTATCTAGATGTCTCAAGTCTCCTCATCTCTAGACACTCGGGGTTCCTGTGAAACCCCAAAATCCCTAATAAGACTCGGTTAAGTAAATTATGTGTGATTAAATAAAATCTCTTCGTTTTGAATGTGTATTGTGTTATTATATACTCTGTTGTAGAATTAGGTCAAAGAAATCTTTGTCCAAAAGTTGACGTGCTTGACACGTCGTGCTTAAAAAGTTTCTTCCGAAAATGGACTTTTCGGTATATGTATTTTGAAAAGATGTGTGACAACCCGAGAATTTAGAAAATTTTTAAAATTTTAATTAATTGATTTAAGGTTCAATATTAGAACCTAGACAGAAAATATAAGACCCCAACTTTTTGAATAAAGATTAAATTTTCTCGAAATATATTTTTGAATATTATGGTGTGAATTTGATATAATGTTATAGTTGTGGGTAATATTTACAAATTTTGCAAAGTACGCAAGTTGTTATATAATATTCGATTGGTCGGGGAATATTCGTTTTAACAGGAATATTCAGATAACTAAGACAATCATTGGTGGACCCCACAATGGAATTATTAGTTTGATTGAAAAACGACAAAAATATTTTATGAAAATAACGGCGGAAGTTTTACCGTTAACTGTTGAAACACCCGATGTTAAAAGTAAAGTAATATGCGTGGTTGCATAGTAGCAATACCAGTATTGATTATTGATGCTTACGTGAGAAGTCACTCGCTTATACTCAATTATTGCTTCAAAGAATCACTTTGCATCATATCTATCATATTATTGATTCAATTATTATCACAGTATTATATGCATAAAATGTTTTTTATTAAATCAATACTTGAGACAAAAAAGTTATTCATATTATAAATTGCAATATTTACAATGTCTAGAAGTTCTATCAAGGAGAGGTTTGGTCACCTAATCATGCTACCAATAGGAGAAATCCTTATTGGAAAGTCCCTCTTTCCGGGAACGACCGTCGTTGATAAATATCAGTGAGTTATAATATTAATAATGAATGTTGTTCAAGTTGAATTTGGAGACGCTGACGTGATATTTGAGTCCTAACGACAAAATTAGTAAAATAGTCTATAAACACAAATTTTTCCGGATTCACTATTTGGTCAAAGTCAACAGCTTGACTTTTTCGAAAAAGTCAAACTTTGAAATTTCAAAATTTATATTTTTGATAAAATAGTTTCATTATGTTGGAATTGTTTGTGTTAGTGAAAATCGACATTTATTCCGATGATAATTGATGTCTAGGGGTTATATTGATAAATCGGGTAATTTATCGGATAAATGAGCAATTAATTGCTACAAATTCTCATGCTTATATAACTATATGTTCACATATGTGTACTATTGAATCACATTATTTACTATTAGGGAAGTTGGTGCAAGATTGATAATACTTGCATGACTAAATTAAAAATGGAGGTATAGATGGAGGTATTATACTGAAATTCGTATTTTTCACATGATTATACTATTGATTCACATGATTGAACTATTGATTCACATTATTTACTATTAGGGGAGTTGGTGCAAGATTGATAATACTTGCAGGACTAAATTATAAATGAAAGAAAAGTTGGAGGTATTGTACTGTAATTTTTGAGCCCCAAAAGTTGGAGGTATCGAAACTATATTTTCCTATAAATAGAAGCTCATTCTTCCTTAATTTCTCACCAATTCACAAAAGCTTTAGAGTGATTATTATAGAGAGAAAGAAGAAGAGAAATCTGCTACCTCACTATTCCAGTATCCAGTTTTTTCCAAGGTAGGGAGTATTATTTCCTTCTTATCTATGAAGAGAACTTCTGTTATTCTATTCTTATTATTCTATTGAATAACTCAGATACGCTGAGCTACCCTCTACTTGGTGAAATTCTTACATTTTTCCATTCTTTATCATTCTCCGTTGGAACATCCTGTTCATATGCGTTACGGACCAATTCCGCTCTTTATTATTCTCGCTGGAATATCATGTCTCGAAGCGCTTCTACGGACTGATTCCGCCTTTTTATTATTCTCGCTGGAATATCCTATTCATGCGTTTTACGCCGGACTGATTCCGTCTTTATTATTCTCATTGGAATATCCTCGTCACAGCATTCTACGCCGACCGGGTTCCGCTTTTTATTATTCTCGTCTGGAATATCATGTATCACATGCGTTCTCTACCGGACCGATTCCGCTTCTTTATTATTCCGCTGAATATCCTATCTCATGCGCTTTTACGCAAACTCCGATTCCGCTTTATTATTATTACATTGGAATATCCTGCTCACATGCATTTTACGCCGGACCGATTCCGCCTTTTATTATTCTTGGAATATCCTCGCCATGCATGCGCTTTACGCCGCACTGATTCCGTTATTTATTATTCTGCTGAAATAACTCCGCCTGTGCGATTCATCGCATGCACGGTGATTTCTTTTGTTATTTCATTCCTTATTATACTCGGTTGGTTAAAGTTTTGACTTCTATACTACATGAAATTAGTGGAATATCCATGATATTTAAGGCTTCATCCAAAGATCTTTTCATGGAAATATTCTCCCGAGCATTCTTGAATTTTTCTCTACAAAACAAAGATCATGTTGACAATTTGGACGTTATTAGTTCCTGGATAAAATAATTCTTGAACTTGTTTTATTGAATTCTTATATCATTGTCATCATCCTCATGTTTATATTTTATTGAAAGTCATCTGTGGCCTATAGTGCATAAATGGACTTGGTAGGATTATGACCAGGGATTATTCGGTGTAATCATGACCGTAGTGGTAAAAGTCCTCATTGGCCCGTAGTGCATTGATGGACAGTTGTTGGCATGATCATGACCATTAATGAATACACAAATATTCTTGGCCCGTAGTGCATGGATAATTGTGGTCGTGATACTAAAGAATATCCTTGGTCGTAGTGCAGGGGTGATTCGATGATGTGGATTATTTATTTAGTTGAGTCCCAGCGATAAAAATGATGAAAAATCTTTTAAATCATAAAAGATAGTAGATTTTATTCTCTACTTGACTCTTTTAATGGATTGCTTGTTCCACTGCAGTTAAACTTGATGGTTGTTATATTGTATCAGTTTAACACTGTTGAAGGCTAACGATAATATATTATGTATTATCTTAGTCATAATATTTCCTACTGGGATAGTTGAGCTCACCCTTTTACTTTTATTGTTCTCTTCAGGAAATGAGAACGTAGCAGGGACTAGTCGGAGAACGGAGTGACGAACCAGATGATAGCATTAGTAGTCCTCACTATTCAGTGAAATAGTGGAAAATAAATGTAATAATATTGAATTTGAGTTTGAATATTGCTCAGCATTTACAATAATTGTATTAAAACTCATAGCTTATGTTTTGTCGTATTGTACACGACAGTTGTATTATTAAGTTGTATTTGAATTTATGTACCATGTAAGTGGCGACCCAAGATGGGTGACATATACCTAATTTTGGGGGCGTCACAAAAAATAAGTGTATGCGTTTGATATTTCTAAGAAGGAATTTTGAGGATTTCAAAATTCTATGAAGAATTTTGGTGAATTATTTAGGATTAAAGATATACGTGAATATATTCTGTGTATATGGTTGTATATGTGTACAGTATGTGGTTAAGGGTCAAGGGTTGACCCGATAAACCCTAATTTTATATTAAGAATGTCAATGTTCAGTTAGAAAATTCTTATGATTTATAAGAAAACCTAAAACCAGTTCTGGAAACCCTAATTCGGAAAGTTAAAACCCTAGTTTGGGAATGCGAATGTTAGTATAAGGTTTAAACATTGATAATGATAACCTAATTAGGGATAAGCCTAATTGATTTAGAAAACCCTAATTTTTTTATTAGAAACCCTAATTTATAATTAGGGAAAACTTATTTGTTAATTTAATAATTTTAATGATAATTAGAAAACATTAATCCTAATTTTCAAGTTATAAGTAATTAGGAACCCCTAATCTAATTAGGAAACCTAATTTCTAATTTAGAAAAATTATTTTTCTATTTAAAACCCTAATTCGTGGGTTGTAAACCCTAATGACCAATTTTGACCCTAATCGCTAAATTAGCAATTTTAATTAGGAAATAATAATTTTAATTAGCAAGATTAAATTTATGATTAAGAAATCTTAAATATAATTAGAAAATTCTAATTATAATTTAGAAATATTAATTTTTGATTTTGAAAACCTAATTTGGAAATTCTAGAATTTATTTTTAAAAAAAATCTAAGGGTTCAAACCCTAAACCCTAAGGGTTAGGGTAATTGACAAAAATGCCATTAAAATTAAATGCCAAAAGTCTAAAATGCCCTTCTTGCATTATTGATGTATTAGCTTGCAAATCTTGACAAAAATTGTGAGTTGTTCACCAACTACACCAACCCCATATGACTTAAATCAATACAATCCAGCAGCTAGCTCAGCCAATTCATTGCATCATATCAAATAAAAGGATTGAGAGAGAGAAAATGTTTACTTTAATTTTCATTTCCTCCAAGACATTCTCTCTCCAAAGTTTTCAGGACTTAGAGTGAGAGATGATGAGAATCAAAGTCAAGATAGCCTTTTAGCTTTCCAAGATCAAGATCAGAAGTCAGAATCCAAGATCAAAGCTCAAAGTGGTAAAAAACCCTGAATCTTAAAATTTTATGATCTGATGTTTGATGTTGTAATTGGTGGGTTAAAGTTATGTTTTAAGGTGTCTTTTAGTGATATGGGTTGTTAAATCCCAAATCCATAACATCTAGTCGCACGAAATCGTGTTTTTTTTTAAACTGACTCTGAACCCTAGAACATGGCCTGACAGCCGAATGTCAGGACTCATAGATCATTTCCTGTTTATTATTTTTATGTTTAAGAGTTAGTACTTGTAGTATGTAGTAAGGACTTTGATCTGAAGCTTGAATCAAGTCCAGATCATGTCTAGATCTCAAGTTATCAAAGGATCAAAACCCGCTGATTGGTCATTTCGACGAAATCGGTTTCGCAACCCAAACCCGATTTTCTCGACAATCACTTTGCAGGGTCTTGATCTTGCTCCCAGAAACCCAGATTTTTCTGACAATCACTTTGCAGGGTCTTGATCTTGTTGTGTGTTAGTATTTAGGTCATGATGTTGGTTTGATCGTATAGCCTGACATGAATACTACATTATGAAGTCTTTAGTTCACTCAGATCCATAACAGAATCGTAGCTAATCGTGGTCAAACCCACGTTGACCAACTGGCCGGAAGGAGATTCTGGGTAACCAAGAATCTTCAAGAACAGCTTAACACTACTACTGAATCGCTCTGCACCTTTTGAATGGTTGTTGTTATGATGATCGGTTGTTATACATTGTACACTGACATATATATTACATACTTGAACCTTCAAATCACATAAACCGAGCCAGGAAAACAAATATTAAAGGGCTCAAATAAGGAACCTCAACTGTTCTTCAATTTCTGGAAAACCCAGAAATTGAAGAACAGTGTCTGACAAGATTAGTGAAACTTAAATCTCACAACAGGTTATTCGCTTGGTCATGAAATCAAATTGTAGTTGTAGTATTACATACATACTACAATATTAAAACGATTACCAAATTTCATAAACAACAAGATCATTTAACTCAGAACCCACAAACATGGTACCACAGTAATCGCCATGAAGTTCGGGCATCTCAAGAACATGCTAAGAATGACTATAATGACGGGTATGTCGCTATAGTATTCTTTTTAGTGATGACGCTTATTTAGAAAATTAATTACTTTATTTATTAAATAGATAAAAAATGGTTTTAATTATTAAAAATACAAAATAAATTCCGAAAAATTATTTTAAAATCTGAAAAATAGTTTTTAATTATTTTGAGTATATTTCATAAATATTTAATATTTTTGGAATATAAATGGTATTTAATTTATTTAATTATAATATTAAATAAATTATTTTAAAATGATTTTAATACATGAAAAATAATATTATGGTGTAAGAAAATATTTTAAGTTATTTTTAGTGACTTATAATATTTTGTGATAAATTTCATTAATTAATCAAGATTAATGTTAATTAGTTTATTTAATAACTATATTAAATAAATTGTTGAAAATAGAATTAATGATTTAAAAATCATATTAAAATGATTTAAGTGTTATAAAAATATTTTAATTTATAAAATATAACTTTTGATATTTTGTCATGAAAATATTAATATTTTAATATTAATAGCAATTATCTGGATAATGGATTTAATTTTTTAAAAATCATATAAATGTGATTTTAAAGTATTAAAAATACTTTGTGATATTATAAATATATTATAATATAATGACATGTATTTCATTAATATTTGATAATAAATAAATATTAATGATAAAGGAATTATGTGGTATTTAAGTTATTTAAATACGTTATAAGTGATTGAAAAATTATGATAAATGATATTAATTATTTAAAAATTATAACGAGCTTACGAAAAATATTTCGACTGTTAATAAATTATCTTAGATGATGGTTAAGTGTTTATTCAGAGTTTAATTGAACTTAAACTCGATATTTTGTCCGACTAGACCGTCGGGATGTTAGAATTGTACCGAACTCTACTCAGACTGTAAAAGTTTGACTTGAGGTTAGGTTATATGTGCTGTATAGACTGTTAGGGTTATGTGATAATGTGTTTAGGTTATTTTATATATTGTGATGATATTATTCTAAGTTAGCAATCGATATTATTTATACATTAGGTCCTCAGATAAAGCATTATAAATTGCGTAGTGGTAATCAATGGTTCAGGCAAGTTTTACTTAACTCTACTTAGAGTTGTTTCATTCAGATATGCTTATGGATAATCATTGTTGATTGTCATTATAGAATTGTACTCTGTACATATTGCATGTATAAGTCAGGTATGAAAGGCTGATCACCTTCATTACCATTCTATTCAGGATATATTTGTTCATGTTTAATACTTGTTCAGTCAAAAGTTTATTCCTGCTAGTTCACAATTATATTGTTGAATTATAGCCAGCTTATTATTCAGATTCTTTCAATCATGATATATCGTTAAATTATTGAACTTAAACTTGCTGGGCAACCTTAATGCTCACCCTTGCTATATCATGATAAACATTGCAGATTAAGACGAATACTTCGGATACAAGGAAAGGTCAAAGACAGTTCCAGCTTTAGTATACGTGTGTAGTTAGATTTGTAATGGTATTATATATTAATGTAATTGTAAGTCAAATAAGTTATGAATTGTGTATTAAGTGAAAGTTACTCGACCTTGGGAAAAAGTGTGTAAGTTATTGTATAAACAATTTATGTTTATATCTTCTGTAATGTATAGTAATAGTTATAGAATGATTGAACCGAATCCGTGGTGATTTGGGACCCGGATTCGGGCTCTTACAGGTTGGTATTAAAGCTGTAGGTTATGAACCTTAGGTAGGAATACCGAACCGCAGTTGATTAGGATAAGTATTAACTCACATAGAGTTAGTTGCCTCAGAAGATTCAAAGACGAATCTCGGCAAGTTATAAGATACAGAGTTCCCTAACTCTAATAATAAAGTTGAACAGTAATGGCGAATAGATAGAGTATAAAAGACTAAAAGTACAGTGGTAGGAGATCGTAAAACAAAACGATCAATACATAGAAATGAATCGTAATATATACGAGGAGATCACCCTGTGATCAGATAAGGTTATAGTATGGAGAAGGATCAAGCGAATGATTGAACAGTTTACAACAAGATTGTTGAGTGTCAGTTGTACTATGAATTGGTACAGATTCAGGAAAGGATTATGTATACGGATTAAATGAAATTCGTATGGAGAAGGGAGTTAAGATTAGGTGGGGATTTCAATTGAAGACTCACGTCAGCAGCTGAGTTGTATAATTCCTTGTATGGGCGGGGAAATTGTACTTAGTGTAAAAACCACTTAGTTTCTGGCAATGATAATTATTGAAATGTTTGTGTCGCGCTATTTGCTATATACATGTTAAGAGGGTGATTCCTTTCGCATGTGTATAACATATAGATACGTTATAGGTAAAGAATATAAGGTTAAGTATGAGTTCTTAAAACTCATACCACTACAAAAAAATAGGCCTTTAGCAACGATTTTTCGGGCAACGACTTTATAAGTCGTTGCTAAAAGTATATGTTTAGCAACAAAAGTTGTCCTTCGCTGCAGATTGTGTCAGGCTTTCACTTTTTGCAACGAAATTCATAAGTCGTTGCAAAATTTCGTTAATAATTCATCAAGGGGAAAAATTTCGTTAAAATTGCTGCAAAATTTTTTGGCCACTAGATTTCCGCCATCGTAGGCAACAAAAGTTTTTTTGTTGCTAAAAATGGGGTTTTAGCCACGATGCCAGCAACGACTTTTATAAGTCGTTGCAAAGTATGTTTAGCAACTAAACTTGTCCTTCGTTGCATAGATTGTGTCAAGCTTTCACTTTTTGCAACGAAATTCATAAGTCGTTGCAAAATTTGAAAATAAAATTGCTAGAAATTTGTTGCTAAATTTCTAACCACTTGATTTCTCCTCATCGTAGGCAACGAAAGTTTTTTATCATATATTTCGTCATTTAATATGGACCACATTCATTGGCAATAATTTTATTTTCACAGCATATTTTATACAACTTTTTGCAACGACTATTAAAATGTTGCCTTAAATTAAGATAATCCCAATAAACATGTTTTTGTAAGACCATATTCGGTATTCGGAGAATTGTCAAAAAATATTCGTATTTAGTATTTAAAAATTATGTCCAAATGCGGAACATATTCAAACCTATGACATATCATTTGGAACTTTGGTCATTTGACCGCTGGAGCAACACAAGTTATCTGTTAATATCTTGTAAGGATTAATATTTATATCAAAATATGATATTTCCCCCATATATTCCTTTCTTCTCCTTCACTACATACCATTAATAGAATCTCAGGAAGTTATATACTACAATAATAATACTAATACTAATAATAATAATAATAATAATAATAACAATAATAATAATAATAATAATAATAATACTATAATTTAATTTCGCTATATATGTCAAATACTTACAAAATTATGATATTTATCTTACCTATTCTTTAATTTATTTATTTTGCCTTGGAATATAGTATAAGTTATTCTTTTCAATTATCTTCTTCTTTTGCAGCAAATAATTAATGGGCGATTGAACACTTTTTTGATAGAAATTGGTAATGAAATAATTAAATGACATATCGATGATCATACATGATCAATATATAGAAGATTATAACATAAATTAATAGCCAAGTTAATTAATTAGTTTTTTAATATTGGACATTTTAAAATAAGGAATAATTAATGCTATTGTTTCCCAAAAATCTACTACTTTTTTATTTTGTAAAAAAAAAAAGAATTGATATAATAATTAGCGCATGTGGAAAAAAGGGAAAAAAAGAAGAAGTCAAACAGGTCTTTTCATACTAATGATCTTATATATCACATAATAAAACGACAAATTAGTGTGTTATTATTATAAGATAATATATGTTTATTTCATGCATAAATATTTATATGAATATTTGTTTATAAATATTTATATAAATATTTAGAGATAAATTTATATATATATATATATATATATATATATATATTAAAATATTCATAGTTACGTTATATAAATATTCATAGTTACTTTATATATATTTAGTTTAATATGGAGATTTAAGATGAGTATCTATATATATAGATGATAATAGAATTTATCTAATATACAAAAATAACATAAGAAATTTATTATATCACATATTAGTTTTTTTTAAATTTAAGACCTATGGGTTATTGGATCATTAAGCTACCACTAAGCCATTCTAATTTATTAGTTAACTAAACTAACGCCATAACTTGTAGTCTCCAATATTTTTAAATTTATTCTATTGATATGTATATATATATATATACACACACACATACATATTCTTTTCAAAATTTCTTGTCAAACTAAATAAAATATTAAACAAATCTCAACATTAAACTAAATATATATAAAAAATAACTATGAATATTTATATATATATATATATATATATATATATATATATATATATATATATATATATATATATATATATATATATAAACATAAGAATTTATCTAATACACAAAAAAATATAATATAAGAAAGCAAAAATATTATAACTAGATTTTTTATAACCTAAGACCTATGAGTTATTGGGCCATTAAGCTTTACCAAATTGAGCCATTCTAATTTATTAGTTAACTAAACTAACGCCATAACTTGTAGCGGTGATCATATATAGATAGTATAATTTACATGAGCAAGTGAGGACAAATGAGTAATTTCTCATGTCACTACTGAAGATGTGCATGTAGTGGGGAAAATCATTTCAATCTGTGTCATCCAATGTTGCGATCAACGGTATAGATTATGGTTGTTGAAATAGCACCCGTGACAACCGATTGTCAAGTGATATTATATAAATATTTATAAATAATAAAAATATGACATTTAATACTAAGGATATTACGCACAAATTATTATAAAAAATAGATTATTTAATATAAGTAAATATTTAACTTGAGATTACATAAAATAATAAGAACTTTTATTCTTAGACGGAGAGAGTAACTTAAATCATGAACATATTTTTAAGTCCAAAAATAAATCATAAATAGAAAAATAGTAATGGTATACCCCTCACTATTCCTAGTTCTCCTTTTACCTTTTTTCCAAATATATTATAAAATTAAAGTATAATACTATCAGTTCTAAGAGAAAACATAAAAAATGAAGAAAAATTTATTATGTTTTATGAACTAAAACAGAATAAAGTTATTTAAAATGACTTATAAGTCATTCCTAATAAGTTAGTTTAACCCATATTAATGTAATATCAATTTTATCCCTATTTATTTATTTTTTAAAAAAAATGAATTTGTAAAAAAGAAGAGTAAGATGCAACGTCACTTTAATTGACGTTAGAATTTTTATTTTTATTTTTTATAGCTGAAGTCTTATATACTCCTTCATTTTCAACGTTGATAATGGAGAAATAACGTAAAAAATATTGATGTTCTTTAATTTATAATATACTACAATTAAAATTGTAATGTAATTAATATTGTAATAGAAATTTTATTCTTAATAATAATTTTTAAGTAATTTAAAATATTAATTGTATTTATTAAAATATTAAGTTACAATAATTTAAAATTTAAAATGTTATAAATTGATAGTAAACAAAATTATAATAATTATGACTCTTTTTATGGAATAAATTACAAATGTTAAAATATTACTTTTTGTTCTACAAAAGAGTTATATTTCAATTTGTTATAATTAATTTATAATATCCTAAAATTTAAATTTAGATTTATCTTTAATTTTTGAAATAATAATTTTACATATAAAATGTTATCAAACTCTTTTTTTTTTGAACAGAGTACTGAGTTGTGTTCGTGCGTGGTCTGGAAAGCATAGAATAGAGATCAATTGGGTTTAACCTCTCTTCCTTAGCCAAAATTCGATGTTTCAATTAGAGAGGAGATGGGTTAGCTAGGTTTCTTCTCTACCTATCTGGGTTTCTCCTCTCTCCTTAGGAATCAACTAAGTTCGAGTCAAGAGCCTAAATCTCTCATACCCTTAATATCTTATACAAGAGCCTAAATCTCTCATACCGAGTCAAGCCCTAATTTCTACATTCTCTGCTATTTTTTATAATTGTGTCGACAGGTGCAAGAACCAGAAACAGAAGATGGGCTATACTTGGGATAATTTCGATGACGGAGGGTTTAGATCTGCATCTGATGGGAGGCGGAATCAGTCGGTGGGGGATTTTAGGAGCGGTGGATGGGGCGGAGGTGTTCTGTCAAGGTCTAAATTTATACGCGCGCGCAATTGGAGGCTTCGGCCGCGGAAAGGAGGATTTTTTTGCGAGGAGGATGGAGGAGGACGACCAAACCCTTACTCCTGCACAGGTCAGTCTCCCTCTTCTGCTACCGTAGGTTAAAGAAAATTAGATGGTACATTGTCTCTGATGCAATTTTAGGTATTGTTTGGCTATAATCACAAGTTTAATGTTTTTTCTTGCTTTTGTTTGGTTAAAATTGCTTTACCAGTATTATGAATCATGATTTATGATTGATATATCTTATTATATATTAAGTGAGCTTTTGTCATATTATTGTGCTCAATTGGCTTTTTGATTCATGTAATATTGATCAATCATTCTTGATTTTTATTGATGAGGTATGTTCCATTGACTTCATGAATTCTAGATAATGAGTCCATACCAGAGTACTTTGTTTTATTTCCATGTCAGGTGAAGGATCCTCTGATAAGACTTTCCTAGCCTATTGGTCTGCACACTAAAAAGATGTAAGAATTGGTCATTCCTCTTATGCCATAAGTAAATCAAAGTGCATCAAAATGTTGAAATGGTTGGTTGGAATAAATTGTATCAGTTTTATTCTCAAGGGAAATTATCTCAGAGTATATTTGGATGAAGAATTGTAATTGTTGGAATCCTCAAGTACAAAGAATTGTAAATTAAGCAAGTATATCTTTACATTTCAAAGTCACCATTAACATTATTAAAGAAAGTGGGATTTTTGTGAAATAGGAATGTTTACATATAATTGTGTTGGTGCCAGGGGCTACAGTGGTTGTACTGATAGTGATAGGGGCTACAGTGGTTGTACTGATAGTGGTAGTGGTCTTGGTGATGATGGTGGCAGTGGCACCAGCTACAGTGGTTGTATTAGTAGTCGTACTGGTCATGGTGATGATGGTGGCCGTGGCGATGGTTATTGTGGTGTCGTGTTGATGTTGGTGGTGAGTTGGGAAATAAAAAACAAAAAAGAGAAAGATTATCAGGGTTGTTATTTGAATGATAAATTTTGAGGTGTTATTTGAACAAATTTTGATTCCTTTAGATTCTGATTCCCACATTTATTAATCAGACATTTTAAAAATCCTTCGTTACACCCAAATGAAGATATAAAGTTGAAATTTGATATCCGCTGACAAAGCAAAATCCCTAGTTTGAATCCTCCATCCAAACACTTTCTTAAAGTATTAAAATGTTGCTTCTGCCCCAATGTTATAGATCTCTCAGTGAGTTGGTGTTGATTTTTCACAAGTCTAAAATCTAAATCTTTGTTCAATCCTACCTGTAAAACTGAACTTCGTCTTCCTTCTAATTGCTTGTGTTGGTGAAAATGTTGAGCAGATTGACCTGTCATATTATGATCAATTTGGGAGTCTTAATCTAGTTTTGCTAAATGGAGATAAGCTTCCAGACAAGCAAGAGGTAATAACATATTACAGATTCGCTGGTTTTACTCTTTAAAATTCAGATATGATCAGTGTATGCCTATGCATTTTTGGAACAGGTATTAAAAGAGACCTTGGTTGAAATCTTCAATAGCAAAAAGGTATATTTAGTAATGCACTAATGGTAGAATATACATCTATTCTAATGTCTACTCTCAAGCATCTTGTAAGTATCCAGTGTGTAATTTTTTATTTTCCTTGTTATTTTCTTTAGTCAATTCATCTCTAGGAATGTTGTCCTCAATTTCTTATATTGAGATGATTTTGGGGACCGCAAATATTTTTATTATTAGGGGATGCAGGGAAATGATGGATTTAGAATTAGCAAGTCATTGGGTGAAATTGAAGGTAGGCATGAGGAGTTGCTAAATGAAGCACAATTGGCTGCTGCAGCTGAAGAGAAAGAAGCTCACTCATTTGAGATTGATCCTGCTCAGGTAAGTCGATGCAATACTTTGTTATTGAACTACGCAGTTCATATTCTATATTTTATCTATTGTTCGGGTACATTAGGATACACTTTTCCCTTCCATGGCTTATATCATGTAATTTTTGTTAACTTACCAAAACCGTGGTCTATGTATTTCTCAAATGAGAATTGCTTGTTTGTCTTGGCTTCTGTTGATACTTTGTTGTGTCAGTTTATTTTTAATTTGTTTTACTTTAGATTTTGAAAAGAGTGATTTTGGTGAAAGTGTCAAAGCATTACATGTTAATCCTATAATAGTAAAGAGTTGGGCATGTTTCCAACTTTCTGATCTTTGAAACTTGACTTTCTATTTTTTTAATGTGTTGATGGGAACGAATTGCAGGAATTAACATTTTCTTGAAGGGCCGAATATAATATAAAATTATTGATCAAAGTAAATAGTTTGTTGATTGAAGTGGTTTAATCAATAACCTTTTATCATGTTGGCATATGAATGCACAAAAATACCTGATGACTTTAATAGTAGTGAATTTCGATCATCATATTATTCCCCTGTTGCTTTTCCCCTCTATCTGGAAATTACAAATACGTATTGAAAGAATCACAAGAAAGCCTCCTAAAACTGAATTAGTGTTTTTGTGGAAAGTCAGGTTTATGGGTTCTTCATTTCCTTGAATAGTACACAATTAATCAATTAGTATTCATAATGACAGGTTGAAAATGTAAAGCAGCGTTGCTTGCCAAATGCTTTAAACTATCCAATGCTCGAGGAGTATGACTTCAGAAATGATACTGTGAGTTGTTTCTCATTTGGTTTTATCTTTGGCTGAATTTAGGTTTGTCTCTTCCTTAATGAACCCTGTTTGGGAATGTTAAAGATTTTTTCTTAATAACTAGGATGTTAAAGGGTTATAAAATGAGTGATCTTGAGTAGAGGAACACCACTGCTACTTTAGAGGATCTTGTTTCTTTGTGAAATTCTCGTCGGCTACTGCAGGTTAATAATAAGCTTTTTTTTTTAAATTTATATTTAATAAGACAGGTCAATCCTGATCTTGACATGGAGTTGAAGCCTCAAGCACAGCCATGACCTTACCAAGAAAAGAGTCTCAGTAAGATGTTTGGAAACGGTATGTACTTGTGCCTTGAGCTAAATAAAAAGAAGGTTACTTGTCCCTAGATGATCGATCTATTTTCTTTGAGTATGCATATGGTCCCATACCTGTTAACATTTCTAACCATTCATCAAACTTGCTTCTCTACAACATGCTTGGATGCTATGTACAACATTAGTCTCAGCCTTAACGTTTTCCCCAACCGATTCATCTCTTAAACAGTTTATGTAATGATGAAGTTGATAAATATACTTATTCCTCCCCCCCTTTTCATAATGTCTAACTGAACTAGGACCATCAGAGGGGTGAAGGTGCAACTATTGTATAACTGAAAGAGAGTTGATTTGTTAAATTTTGTGGGACAAGACTTTGTTTGCATATGGATGGATAACATGTTCTCAATATTTGTGTTATTCAGTGTTTGGGGCCTTCACAGCCTGCTTTTGATAAACTTGTAAGGATGGTACTTGACTGTTTATGGTGTCATATTTCTTGTGAGGTTTGAACGGTGGATCTAGAATTACAACAACTTAAAATTAACATTCAACGTTATATGACATGTCAAATAAATTGCATCCCATCATATTGTTTTAAAAAGAAAATGTTAAAAGACATTGTGGAATACATAAATCTTCAAACTTCTATACATGAAAGGTTTACTTTCACATAGAAATATGCTTAAATCATCATTCCTATTGAAAACTTGCTCAATTTAGTTTCAATTTGTTTTGGCACCACTATCTTGAATTTTTATCTAATTGTGAATATTCATTCAAATAGCATAGATGTTATGGAATCCTCAAAGTGGCTTACAAGGAACGGTAGATCACTAGGTCTATAAATATTCACACACACACCCTCCCCCCTAAAACACACACCCCCTCCTAAAACACACGTTCTTTATGACCTATAAACTAAATTTTCTTGTGTGAAATATTATATGAAGGCACACGTGTATAAAAAGAGTTACCTAAATATGTATGCCTGGCTGCTGGCAGGCAGTGTCTTTTGGTGTTTGTTCTGTATAAAAAGAGTTACCTAAATATGTGATAAACAGGCTAATTTTCAAATGCAGGATGCTTCATGTTGTATACACTTATTGCTTTGAAAAGTTTATGTTGACATCACCGAGAGACATTGGGTGGCAAAGGATTCAACGACTTACGGTACCCACTATTACTCTGTAGTATTCAATGAATATCAATTTAAGGTTTTATTTATTCAATTGTTAGTAATCGTACTGATCGTATTGTTTTCAAACTTTTTGGAAAAGATCCTAGTAAATTCCATCGTCTTGCAAAAGTCGTATGTCAATATTTATGGAAGCTAACCTATTTGGATCAAGTTTTATGATCTCTTTTAGTGAATGTATGATGCTATCAAATTTATAACTTTTTAGATTCTCGGATCGGTTAAAGCACACCGATCCTACGGATATTGAAAGCTACATTAGACTTGGTCAGATCATATTATCGAAGATACCTTGAATGGAAAATTCCAAATGGGAGGAGGTAAGTTTTGCTTCACTTTCTAGAATGTAGATTTCTATTTCTAAAGAACCAAACTGAGGTTAATATTGAGCTTGATGCTAAGCACATCTTGGGGTGAATATTTATTCTACCATATAAACTGTAATATATGCTAGTTTTTAACGAGCATGCATAATAATGTGACAATGTTCTTTCTTATCTGTACGTCTGTGCGTTTTTTCCACCTATAATATGTCTTGGTACTCATGGTTTTTGTATAATCTGTTACGCTTTTCGTGTTCATGAAGGAAGAAGATTTCATTCTCGAGCACCTAAATATGAAATAACACCAACAGGTTGTATGTGCGGTTTCACTATACTTCCAACTCCCCATTTATTTTCTTGTTCTTTTTTATTCATCTCAAAAATTTGGAAAATGTGCATACATAAAAAAAATTTAAATTATAAGTGGCCTAGGATTTTAGCCTATGTATGTTGTAAAAGGGCAAGCATCAGTGGAAGCATGATGTAGATGATTTTTATAGGAATGAACTGTTACTGGCCAACCAATATTGATTATGAAACTGATGCTTTTATACTGTGGTGCAGCGTGTACCAGAAAACTCAATTTTTGTGATGGGTGATAATCGCAACAACGACTATGATTCGCATGTATGGTATGTAGTCTCAATCTTCACCTCATAAATGTTTTTCACAAGATATCAGTTTTCAAGTATTTTTGCATGATTTTTGAAGATAACCCATCCCCTTATTAAATTGAATGCAGTGATGGGAAATATTTTTGGCAATGGAAAGTGGAGCACTTGTTCTAACTTGTGCTATAACCAGGTTGGAGAGTGATGAATTGATGTGCCAACCATATTTATTGTTTAGTTACTCAAATTGAACAAGAAATTGGTGGTATTCTAAAGTATTATGAAATAGGAGCCAAGCCTTGACATTGTATCATGTAGTAACTCTATTGTCTTTGTGTATTAATTTTGGCACTAAGTGCCTCTGGTGACCTATTTGCTTCATTTTTCTGACTTGCTATTATTTTTAAATGTGCAGAAGACCGCTTCTTTAATTCCGCCTTACAATATTGGTATCAAATTTCCGTGCTATGTTTACGGAAGACAAGGGATGAAATTATGAAGTGTACTCTCTCTATATATGTCGATATATACTTTGATTGAAGAACTGTGGTAGCTTTAGATGGTTAATTGTAAAGATAATGAATGATTATGTAGTTGACGATTTTATTAAGTTAATAATATTTTAGTTTTTTGTATTTTTGTCATTATTTGCTATGGGGACATTGATCCATTCAGGTACACAAAAAGAATGTCAAATTTTGATTTGGCAACAATATAATTCGTTACAAAAGCATTGAACAAGTTCTAATATAGCAACAATTTTTTATACATTTAGCAACAATTTTTTGTTGCTAATGGTATTAAAAATATAATATTTGGCAATAAAAAATTAACCTAATAACAACGGAGAAGATATTGTTGCTAATACTAAAATAAAAGGTAACATTTTTTATCGTTGCAAATCATATCAACTTTTGTTGCACATATAAAAAAGCGACAACATATAATGTCGTTGCTAATCGATTTACTTTTGTTGCTATTGAAAATAACCAAGAACAAACATTTTCGCTTCGATTCAAAGATAATGTCGTTGCCAAATAATATAATCGAAGAACGAAAATCGTTGCTAAAAAGTTTACATTCATAACGAAAAGCAAGCTTAGGCAACAATTTTCATAATTTATCGCAACGAAAAATGTCGTTGCAAAATGGTGTCAATTACAAACGAAAATGCATGGTCGTTGCAAAAAAAAGAGTTCATTTCGTTGCCAATTAGCGAGGCTTTTGCAAAATGAAATTTTAATTATTTTTAATTATTCAATACATTTTGTTGCTAAAGGATCGATGTCTCTATCTGAAAGCCAAATTTCGTTGCAAAATGTATTACTTTTGGCAACGAAAAAAATACGTTCATTCATGGACAATTAGCAACGCCATTGCTTTCAACCGAAAGACGCAACGATGAAAAAAGTCGCTGCAAAACCCCTTTAGAATCGAAATTTGGCACCTTTAGCAACGAAAATCGTCGTCACCGAAGCCCCATTTTTGTAAACTTATGTGACATTCTTTATTCATAGTTATATGAAATGTTTATGAACCTTCAAATGAATGGACGCCAAAGGTCGGTTAAGTTCTTAAACTCATATGATTGTGGCAAGTTCATCTCCTAGCTATGCTAGACTTCAAATTTTGACATCAAGCTAAATACGACCGTGTTTTTAAAAAAAATGTAGACTCGTAATCATTTTTGAAATGGTTTAAAGTATAGTCTATGCTACTTATTTCGGCTAGATGCAAATGATTTAAAATATCAAAATATATTTTTATTTATCACTCATGTATCATGTAACCTGGTGCAGAGATGATAAAAGTTGATAGAGTTATAAATGCAGGAATACTTAATGTGAATTAGATCTAAAAATCATTGTTCCACTATTGTATGATGTGTTATGACAAGTCATGCAATGACGGCATCCTCAAATAGACTGTTAATACAGTACGACATCATGACGTCATTTTTAAATTATTTTAAAATTTTAATTTGCCAACGGGGTGTGGCTACACCTAAATAATTCGATTGAATTGAATTATTGATGAGTCTATGCTATTTGATTCAGCTAGACTAATGTTTATGAAAACTATAAGAGTTCTTTGAAAACTTTCCCGAACCAAATTGTTTTAGTGCGGAATCCAATAAGACTGAGGTAAAAGTTTATGCGCCCAAGGCGGATACGAGAAACAGATTAGACCAGTAGTACTTTATAAGTATAGGGTATACCAGGCTAATTACTCTTTCTGTCCGTAAGTTATGACGTTTTGAGGATGAATTTCCATAAAACCTTTGCGAAAATGACAAACAATAGTCTGTATAACCCCTCAGCACAAATTCAAAATTTTTAATTCTTGTGAGGAATGTATTGGGTAGCATGTAAGGCAGAGTATGAATGGTGTATGATGTATGGTGTATGGTGTATGGTGTATGGTGTATGGTGTATGGTGTATGATGTAAGGTGTAAGGTAAATTTTGGGGACGAAATTTTTTAGAAGAATGGGTGAATGTGACAACTCGAGAATTTAGAAAATTTTTAAAATTTTAATTAATTGATTTAAGGTTCAATATTAGAACCTAGACAGAAAATAAGTGTATGCGTTTGATATTTTTGAGAAGGAATTTTGAGGATTTCAAAATTCTGTGAAAGATTTTGGTGAATTATTCATGATTAAGGATATACGTGAATATATTCTGTGTATATGGTTGTATATGTGTACATTATGTGGTAGGGGTCAAGAGTTGACCAGATAAACCCTAATTTTATATTAAGAATGTCAACGTTCAGTTAGAAAATTCTTACGATTTATAAGAAACCCTAAAACCGATTCTGAAAACCCTAATTTCAGTTCTGAGAATCTGAAACCCTAATTCGGAAAGTTAAAACCCTAGTTTGGGAATGCGAATGTTAGTATAAGGTTTAAACGTTGATAATGATAACCTAATTAGGGATAACCCTAATTGATTTAGAAAACCCTAATTTCTGGATTAGAAACCCTAATTTATAATTAGGAAAAACCTAATTGTTAATTTAATAATTTTAATGTTAATTAGGAAACTTTAATCCTAATTTTCAAGTTATAAGTAATTAGGAAACCCTAATCTAATTATGAAACCTAATTTCTAATTTAGAAAAATTATTTTTCTCTTTAAAACCCTAATTCGTGAGTTGTAAACCCTAATGACCAATTTTGACCCTAATTGCTAAATTAGCAATTTTAATTAGGAAATAATAATCTTAATTAGCAAGATTGAATTTATGATTAGGAAATCTTAAATATAATTAGAAAATTCTAATTATAATTTAGAAATATTAATTTTCGATTTTGAAAACCTAATTTGGAAATTCTAGAATTATTTTTTAAAAAAAACCTAAGGGTTCAAACCCTAAACCCTAAGGATTAGGACAATTGACAAAAATGCCATTAAAATTAAATGCCAAAAGTCTAAAATGCCCTTCTTACATTATTGGTGTATTAGCTTGTAAATCTTGACAAATTGTGAGTTGTTCACCAACTACAGCAACCCCATGTGACTTAAATCAATACAATCCAGCAGCTAGCTCAGCCAATTCATTGCATCATATCAAATAAAAGGATTGAGAGAGAGAAAATATTACTTTAATTTTCATTTCCTCTAAGACATTCTCTCTCTAAAATTTTCGGGACTGAGAGAAGATGAGAATCAAAGTCAAGATAGCCTTTTAGCTTTCCAAGATCAGGATCAAAAGTCAGAATCCAAGATCAAAGCTCAAAGTGGTAAAAAAAGCCCAAAATCTTAAAATTTTATGATCTGATGTTTGATGTTGTAATTGGTGGGTTAAAGTTATGTTTGAAGGTGTCTTTTAGTTATCTGGGTTGTTAAATCCCAAATACATAACATTTAGTTGCACAAAATCGTGTTTTTTTGAAACTGACTATGAACCCTAGAACATGGTCTGACAGCAGAATGTCATGGCTTATAGATCATTTCCTGTTTCTTGTTTTTATGTTTTAAGAGTTAGTACTTGTAGTATGTAGTAAGGACTTTGATCTAAAGCTTGAATCAAGTCCAGATCATGTCTAGATCTAAAGTTATCAGTGGTCAAAACCCGCCGACCGTCTGATTTAAATTTGGTTTCGGGTAACCCGTAAACCCGCATTTTCTAATGGTCACTACTTCAGGTGGTCTTGATCTTGCTGTGTGTTAGTATTTAGATCATGATGTTGGTTTGATCGTGTAGCCTGACATGAATACTACATTATGAAGTCTTTAGTTCACTCAGATCCATAACAGAATCATAGCTAATCGTGGTCAAACCCACGTTGACCAACTGGTTGGAAGGAGATTCTGGGTAACCAAGAATCTTCAAGAACAGTTTCTTGACCACTACTTTGACCGTCTAGACCTCTTTGAATGGTTGTTGTTATGATGATCGGTTGTTATAACATTGTACACTGACATATATATTACATACTTGAACCTTCATATTCAATAAACCGAGCCAGGAAAGCTAATATTAAAGGGCTCAAATAAGGAACCTCAACTGTTCTTCAATTTCTGGAAAACCCAGAAATTGAAGAACAGTGTCTGACAAGATTAGTGAAGCTTAAATCTCTCAGTTGTGTTACTGTTTGGTCATGAAATTAATTTGTAGTTGTAGTATTACATACATATTACAATATTAAAACGATTACCAGCCCATAAACAACAAGATCATGAACCCAGAACCGATCAAACATGGTACCCTGGTAACTGGCCATGAAGTTCTGGGCAGCTCAAGAACATGCCAAAAACACCAATAGCGATGGGTCTGTCACTATAGGGCCCTTTAGCGACAGTTTATTTAGAAAATTAATTACTTTATTTATTAAATATATAAAAATGGTTTTTAATTATTAAAAATACAAAATAAATTCCAAAAAATGATTTTAAAATCTAAAAAATAGTTTTTAATTATTTTGAGTATATTTCATAAATATTTAATATTTTAGGAATATAAATGGTATTTAATTTTTTTAATTATAATATTAAATAAATTATTTTAAAATGATTTTAATACATGAAAATCATGAAAAATAATATTATGGTGTAAGAAAATATTTTAAGTTATTTTTAGTGACTTTTAATATTTTTTGCTAAATTTCATTAATTAATCAATATTAATGATAATTAGTTTATTTAATAACTATATTAAATAAATTGTGGAAAAATAGAATTAATGATTTAAAAATCATATAAAAATGATTTAAGTGTTATAAAATATTTTAAGTTATAAAATATAACTTTTGATATTTTGTCATGAAAATATTAATATTTTAATATTAATAGCAATTATCGAATAATAGATTTAATTGTTTAAAAATCATATAAATGTGATTTTAAAGTATTAAAATACTTTGTGATATTATAAATATATTATAATATTATGATATGTATTTCATTAATATTTGATAATAAATAAATATTAATAATAAAGGAATTATATGGTATTTAAGTTATTTAAATACGTTATAAGTGATTGAAAAATTATGATAAATGATATTAATTATTTAAAAATTATTACGAGCTTACGAAAAATATTTCGACTGTTAATAAATTATCTTAGATAATGGTTAAGTGTTTAGTCAGAGTTTAATTGAACTTAAACTCAATATTTTGTTCGACTAGACCGTCAAGATGTTAGAATTGTACCGAACTCGACTCAGACTGTAAAAGTTTGACTTGAGGTTAGGTTTTATGTGATGTATAGACTGTTAGGGTTATGTGATAATGTGTTTAGGTTATTTTATATATTGTGATGATATTAATCTAACTTAGCAATCGATATTATTTATACATTAGGTCTTCAGATAAAGCGTTATAAATTGTGTAGCGGTAATCAACGGTTCAGGCAAGTTTTACTTAACTATACTTAGAGTTATTTCATTTATATATGCTTATGTATAATCATTGCTGATTGCCATTGTAGAATTGTACTCTGTACATATTGCATGTATAAGTCAGGTATGAAAGGCTGATCACCTTCATTACCATTCGGTCCAGATATATTTGCTTATGTTTAATACTTATTCAGTCAAAAGTTTGTTCCTGCTAGTTCACAATTATATTGTTGAATTATAGCCAACTTATTATTCCGATTCTTTCAATCATGATATATCGTTAAATTATTGAACTTAAACTTGTTGGGAAACCTTAATGCTCACCCTTGCTATATCATGATAAACATTGCAGATTAAGACGAATACTTCGGATACAAGAAAAGGTCAAAGACAGTTCCAGCTTTAGTATACTAGATTTGTAATGGTATTATATATTAATGTAATTGTAAGTCAAATAAGTTATGAATTGTGTATTAAGTGAAGGTTACCGACCTTGGGGAAAAGTGTGTAAGTTATTATTTATGTTTATATCTTCCGTAATGTATAGTAATAGTTCTAGAATGATTTAACCGAATCCGTGGTGATTTGGGACCCGGATTCGGGGCTCTCACAAGATGTTTTGTCGTACTTATTGGATTTGCGTAAAAACTTAAGTTAGGAACCCTAATATCTACATTAGAAAACCTTGACCCTAGATTTGTAAACCCTAATCCTAAATTTGAAACCCTAACCCTAATTAGTTAGAATTAACCCTAGTTAGGTTATCTTAAACCTTAACCAAGGTTATTAAACTTCAATTAGATGTTAATAACATCATTAAGTAACCCTAATCATAAAATCCAAAACCTTAATCAAGATTAAGGAGGATTATGGCATAATTAAGCTACTAATTATGATGAACTAGCTTACAAGTAGGTTACTAGTCATGATAACAAGTTTCAAGAGCAGCACAAGTTAACACGATCAGATATTAAGGGAGGCAAGTAGGTGGAAAATGTCTTAAAAACCTAAGTTGCTAAAGTCTATAAATAGAAGCTCAACCTCAGACCAAACCCACAAATTCTTAAAGCTTATACACTCATATTTCATACCTAAATAAGCCATGGTGATAGCAAGATAAGAATCAGAAGCCAGAAATCCAAAATCACTCAAGAAAAGTGTAAACCCTAATTTTAACTTAGATCTTTGATGCTATGTTAGATATGTTGTTTAAATATGTGTAATAACATGTTAGTAAGTATTTTAAATTGATAGATCATGTTTTCATAACATCTAGATGCATCAAAATGATATTTTAAGCAATCTAGAAAATTTGGAAAAATAGGTCTGACAGTCGAATGTTCTGCCTATTGATCCTTGTATGTTAATATCTTAGTCTATTAATTGTATGCTAGTTATAATATTACATGAGGTTAGTAATCTAAAAGAGGAATCAGGTCTATTAGATTCATATATTGAAAGATATAAGTGGTCAAAGGTCATTGACCGACCACGAAGTTCTGATTTCTGGGTTACCCAGAAATCTCAAGAACAATATGATCCGGGTACTTTGACTGGCCTCTAAATTGATTTTTGTTTGATGTTAAGATGTCTAAGTGTTATGCAAAGATACCCTGACATATATACTACATATCTATGACAGTCAAACTCTTAAATAATTCATAGGTTTACTAGAATTAATGGTCAAATATCGTTGACCAAGCATGACTGGTCAAAATAGCTTTAAAAATTATCTTAAGTTATAATAATTAACTTTTAATATTTTAGTATAAATTCAATAAATATTTTAATTATTTAAATATTATTAATAATTAAGTTATTAATAATTTAATTAGATAAATCATTTATAAATAATAAATAATTATTTAAAAATCATATTAAATGGTTATAAATTATTTAAAATGGTAATAAATGATTTAAAAATCATTTTAATGGATAATTAAATATCTAAAAATTATTATAAGCTTACATAAATTATTATAAAAGATATATAAATTATCTAAAATTATAATAAAACTTATAATTAAAGTTTAACCGTGATATTAGCTTATTAAATATCCAGTAAGGTTTTAAGACACCGAAATCATATCAAACTTATAATTAAATAATTATTTAAAAAGCATGTGTTAAATATATATGTTTGAACATATTAGGTGTTTTTAAATGAATCGAGTAGCGTTATTTAGATGATCTTCGCTCAGGCAAGTCTGCTAAACCTTAATTTATTATTTACGCAGGTTCTTGAACCCTACTTATACGTTGAACAAGATTTCAATCTGCTTTGATTTTCGATATATTATACCGAACCAAATTTATTACCAATTTTTGTGAAGTTATTGCTATAGCTTCAACATAACTAAAAATATGAATTACTTATTCATATGTTATTGAATTATTGTTTATCAAGCATAAACTATTGTGTCAAACCATATTGTTTTGGTAAGACATCCTATACTGAGTTGTATATCCCTTGGAGGGAAAAATGTGTGGCAGTAGAACTGACACTTAGTGCAAGAAGGGCACGATTAGGATGAGATGTATACTCCTAGGATGTTGAATAGCTCGGTTGATCCCCTGTCGCATATCCGAACAAGATTTCTAAGTCTTTATGACTGACAGAAATGAAAATCCAGAAATGGTAATTGATAAGTAGGTTTTAAACCTACTTATTGGCTATCAACTTGCTAGAATTATGGCTTAATATCAAGTATTTTAGTGTTTTCTTATGCTTTTTATCTTTGTTTTATAGGTTTCATTAAGGAAACTTAAATGGCAAACAATGGCATGGAAAGAGCATGGACTTGGTAAGATGGTGAACATTTGGTGAACTGAAGATGGAGCATAGCATGTGCATATGAAATGGCCTCTGATCAGTGGGAATTGAAGATAAATGAAGGGCAAATGCAAAGAAGAAGGACAAGAATGCACCAAAAAGGTATAAGGCAAAATACATAGATAAGACGCTAATGCAATATACAAAGATGAAGAGTAAAAAGTGGGCGCCGCTCGCGCTGTGAAGAGACCTACTGATTAAACGCCTGCGCCCCAAAAATGCTTATAGGGTTCATGCCATCAGATCTAGTCAAAATTCTCATGATTCACTTTTCACTTAAAATTTGTTGTAGCATATTTTTCTAAAAAGGGTGTATTTGCAAGTTGCGAGATATTCATTCAATCGTATTTTTTCCATTTTTTCCATTTTTTCCAGGGTTTTGTAGAGCTAGAGAGAGTTCTTAGCTATAGTTTATTATTTTTGCTTCTCTCTTTGGTTCTTAGTAGAATTTGATTATTAGGGTTTCAACTTGGTTTGATTGTGGATTTGAACTGAGCTTGGAGGTTTACTTGGACAGAGATTTATCATATTTGCAATTTCTTATTCTCTTAACTGTCTTTGTTTTCATTGTATTATCTCAATGCTTGGATAAAACCCCATAATGGTTATTGATTTAGAGATGAACTAATCACCATTATGGGATTCTAATGGAGCTTAAATCTTAATTCAGATCTATATGCCTCTTTGTTGCACTTGATTGGTTATGTATGGATTTCCTAGCATGGTTGTGTATATTCTTTAGATGCTTGATCACCATCTACCTTAATAATTTTTATGGAATTGAAAGAGTAAGTACAAGTTCAGATTTGGCCATGTTAGCATGTGTTCGTGAAATTTGCATTTGATAGAATTTGTTATTCGTAATCCGAATAGACATATATCGGCTTACCATGTGTAGTCATTTGAGAGAGCTTGCACTTAAATGAATATTACTTGTAAGTCACATAGAAATATAGTGAGTTAGGTAATATTGATGTTCATATGAATTCTATCTATTTTGTGGATTTTATGTGATTTGGGCATGGTATATCGAAAGATAGCCGTGTTTTACCTTCGTGCTCTTGACTAGCAATCCGAAGTAATTAATTAGGTTTAACAAGAGGTGTATAATATGGATGATGCATTAAGTAAAGTTAGGATCCCATATCTTTACAATTTGAATCAATCGTGCGTTAATTAGTTTATGAGTTAATAATTGTTATTTTTAGTTAAATCACATCTTATTCACTCGTTTAAGCAGCCATAAATAGCTACAAAGTTTTTGCATGATAGATTAGAGATAATTTCTTTTCACCGTGGGAACGATACTTGACTTATCATATATTACTTGTTGACTGTGTATACTTGCACGTGTGTGTCTGTTTTGTTAACTCCGAAACAAGCCACCAAGTTTTTGGCGTCGTTGTCAGGGATAAGTGTTTATTTTTATTACTTTAAACATCAACTTAAGTTAAATTTATCTGACTTAAACAATTCACATCTTATCTCATTTCTATTTTATCTTTCTTTTGGTTTCAGGTACTCTTGGTTAGTTTATGCAAACTCAATCTCAGAATTCTTATTTGGTGCCTAGACAGGACAACATCAATGGGAGAGCTTGGAGATTGAAAACCATTGCTGCTAATACATAAGAGGAAACTGAAACACAGGCACAAATGGCAGAAGAACATAGAGCGTTGAGAGATTATTCTATGCCAAACATTAATGAGCTACAGTCAAGCATAGTTAGGCTAGCAATAGTCGCGAACACCTTTGAGATTAAACTGGGAACAATCCAAATGGTACAGAATATAGTTTAGTTTGGAGGTGCGAGTACTGATGATCCTAACAAGCATCTTTTGAGTTTTATTAAAATTTATGACATATTCAAGTACAACAGTGTGTCGGATGATGCGCAGCGACTCAGATTGTTTTCTTTTCACTTTGAGGGACAAGGCAAGGAGTTGGTTGCATTCACTACCATCGGGTTCCGTGACTACTTAGGAGGACATAGCCCAGAAGTTTCTAGCCAAATTCTTCCCTATGGCTAAAACAGCGAAGATGAGGAGTGCTCTATCTCAGTTTGAGCAACAACAAGGAGAATCATTGTATGAGGCCTGGGAACAATATAAGGAGATGCTAAGGAAATGTCCTCACCACGGGATGTCAAATTGGATGCTGATCAATACCTTCTATAATGGTTTAGGATGGCAATCTAGGCCAATCATTGATACCGCCGCAAGAGGAGCTTTATGGGCTAAGAGTTATGAGGAAGCCTATGAATTGATTGAGACCATGGCGACAAATGACTTCCAGAATCCGACAGCTAGAATGCATCAACCAAGAGTTGTCGGGGTATTGGAAGTGGATGCCATCACGGCACTATCAGCTCAAATGGCGGCGATAGCGAAGAAAATTGACTCTATGGCTGAAAATAAGGTTAAGCAAGTTACCTTCGTCTGTGAGTTATGCGCGGGATCACACCCGACAGAATAATATGCTATCACTACAGAGTCAGTTCAATTCGTAAGCAACTACTAATGGCCATCGAATCAGTTTCAGAATTCATACCATCCAAACAACCGAAATTATCCAAATTTTAGCTGGGGTAATAATCAAGGTGCTCAACAACACCAACCTCAACAACAATAATACCAACCACAACAATCACATCAACAGTATGCCCCTAAACTGTCACATCCTCCCAGATTTCAGGAACACCAACACTAACATCATCTAGCTCCTGCTCCTCAACCGAAAAATAAATCTGAGATGGAAAAGATGATGTTGAAGTATATGGAAAATATCGAAGTGTTGATAAAGAGCCAACCGGTGGCAATTAAAAACTTGGAGAATCAGATGGGCGAAATGACCAATATGTTGACCAACAAGCCGCAAGGAGCTCTACCAAGTAATACAGAAGTAAATCCTAGAAGGGATGGGAAGGAATAATGTCAGGTCATCACATTGAGTTCTAGGAAGAAGACTACAGGACTGGAGCCAGGCGCGCCCGCGCCTCAAGAAGAAGAGAACCTGGAGCGGGCGAGCCCACCTGTAGAAAAACCAGATGTAGTTTTAAATGAAGGAACTGATGAGGATAATGCAGTAGAGGCAAAGAAGCATGATAAAGCTGATAAAACCAAGGCTACACCACCAGTTATGTACCCTCCTGCACCATACCCTCAAAGAATTCAGAAACATAAATTAGACAAACAGTTCGCTAAGTTCTTGGAGGTGTTTAAGAAGCTGCAGATCAATATACCTTTTGCAGAAGCTTTGGAACAAATGCCAAGCTATGCAAAGTATATGAAAGGCATTCTGTCAAGGAAGAAGAAGTTAGAGGATTATGAAACAATTGCCTTAACAGAAGAATGTAGTGCAATATTGAAACAAAAACTACATCCAAAGCTCAAAGATCCAGGAAGATTTATAATACCTTACTCCATTGGAAGATTATATTTCAATAAGTGCTTATGTGACTTGGGGGCAAGTATAAATCTGATGCCTCTATCGGTATTCACACAGTTGGGATTGTCGGCTCCTAAGCCGACAAACATATCATTGCAGCTTGTCGATAGGTCCATCATATACCCGAGAGGTATCATAGAAGATGTCTTAGTGAAAGTGAACAAGTTTATCTTCCCTGTCAACTTTATTATTCTGGACTACGAAGAGGACAAAGACATACTGATCATTCTTGGGAGACCTTTTCTAGCTACTGGGTGAACACTTATATATGTACAGAAGGGAGAACTGACAATGAGAGTCTAGGACCAAGAGGTCACGTTTAATGTTTTCAAAGCTATGAAGTTCCCTACTGACGAAGAAGAGTGTTTTCGGGTTGATGTAGTCGACATGGTACTAAATGAAGAGGCTGAACATTTGATGAGCATTGATCCATTAGAGAGTGCTCTACTGGGAAAATCTGACATGGAGGATACAAATGTTGTGGAGTATGTACAAATTCTGAACATAGTACCACATATGAAAAAATTCAATATTCCCATTGAACCACTCAGATATATAGGGGAGACATCGGATCGACTTAAGCCTTCTCTTGAGATGCCTCCTAATCTTGACCTTAAACCTCTTCCGAATCATCTAAGGTATACATTTTTAGGTGAATCTCCAAAGTTGTCTGTTATAATTGTTATTGCATTAACATCTTGTCAGGAAAGTAAGTTGTTGTGAGTGCTACGAGAATTCAAATCAGCTATTAGTTGGACCATAGCGGATATCAAGGGGATCATCCCCTCATTCTGCATGCATAAGATACTTCTTGAGGATGATAGTAAGTCGACAGTAGAGCAACAGAGGAGATTGAATCCTATAATGAAAGAGGTCGTCAAGAAAGAAATCCTAAAGTGGTTAGATGCCGGAATTATATATCCAATCTCAGACAGCTCATGGGTGAGCCCGGTGCAATGTGTTTCGAAGAAGAGAGGCATGACATTAGTGTCTAATGAGAATAATGAACTGATACCTACCAAAACGGTCACAGGGTGGAGGGTCTGCATGGATTATCGCAGAATGAACAAGGCTACAAGAAAGGACCATTTCCCTCTCCCGTTTATTGACCAAATGTTGGATAGGTTAGCGGGACATGACTACTACTACCTCTTGGATGGTTATTCGAGGTACAACTAGATAGTTATAGCCCCAAAAGATCAAGAGAATACTACCTTCACGTGCCCATATGGTACTTTTACATTCAGGAGGATGTCTTTCGGATTATGCAACACCCCAGCCATATTCCAAAGATGTATGATGGCCATATTCTCTGACATGGTTGAGTAGAATGTGGAAGTCTTCATGGATGACTTTTAAGTCTTTGGGGACTCTTTTGACATATGCTTGGAGAATATGGTTATGGTATTAAAGAGGTGTGTGAGACCAAATTAGTGTTGAATTGGGAAAAGTGCCATTTCTTGGTACAGGAAGAAACTATCCTAGGGCAAAAAGTTTAAGGGAAAGGATTAGAGGTGGACAGAGCAAAACTGGAGACTATTGAGAGCTTACATCCACCAACTTATGTGAAAGGGGTCCGTAGCTTCCTTAGGCATGCGGGGTTCTATCGTCGTTACATAAAGGACTTCTCAAAGATCACCAAGCCGTTCTGCAGTTTGCTAGAGAAGGATGTGCCGTTTAAATTTGACGAAGAATGCTTAGCTGTTTTTGTAACAACCCGATATTTTCTATATAAATAAATCTTAAATTTTTCGTATAAATTTTTTTTTTTTTTACTTTAAGGATGAGGATTTGTACAAGACTATGTGTATATGTATTTATGTGGTAAATAAAATATATTTATTACATGAATATTTACAAGTAAATTTATTTTTGAATTATTGATTATTATAAAGTATATTTTTATAATAATTAATTTTAAGATAGAAATGATTTTATTAATTATTTTCCATGAATATATAATCATATATTACTTAAATAATATATGAAATGATTTTTAAATAAATATAATAATTATTTTATCATATGAATTTTTGTACAGTTATTAAGTTAATTATTTTACCTTAATTATTAAGGTTAAATATGAAAGAATAATCGATATGGAATTCAAACCTTAATTTTGGATTATTGTCAAGGTATGAGAATAATAATATAATATTACATATATTTTGATTTTTCAATCTTTATAAATATGTAATCAGATATGTGAATTAGTGATGGTTGGCCAATTATGGGGTTATGTGTTAAACCCTAATTTAAAATACAAATTAGAGTTTAAAGTTATTGACTATTATGATAATGTGGTAAATGTCCGTATTATTAATATAATCGCTAATTAGGAAGAACCCTAATTTTGTCGCTGAAACCCTAATTTGAAACCGAAACCCTAATTGCTATAATTAGTAACCCTAATTTGAAATTAGAGTTTGAGATTGTTGGTGAGTATCAATAATGTGATCAATTAACAAATATTGTGTTTATAATTATTAAATTTAGAAACCCTAAATTGTTAAACCCTAATTACTAAACTAAAACCCTAATTTAGTAATTAAAAACCCTAATTATAATTTGGTAACCCTAATTACCAAAAGAATAAATTCTAATTGCTAAATTAACAAAAGTCAATGATAATTATATGATCTAAACCCTAATGTTACTAATTAACAAACCTAAATTGTCTAATTTTAGAAACTAAAATTTAGTTCTTTTATATTATTATTTTTGTAATAAACCCTAATTGTTAAATCCTAAATTTGGAAATTTTTGAAATCTTAGTTGCTAAATATTTAAGGGTTAAATGTTAAACCCTAAACACTAAAATGTCTAAACCCCTAAACCCCAAGGCAATTTTCTAGAAATTTAAGGAAATGACAAAAATGCCCCTAAGTGTATAATTGAGGCTAAATTGTAGGTTTTGAAAATAGGTGAAGTTGTTGGCCAACTCCTAACCACTCCATTGATGTAAAAAATGACAAAGAATAAGCCTTAAATCAGCCAATACATGTATCCATGTTGTCTATATAAGGATTGAGAGAGAGAAAAAGTGATTTTTGCTAGCCAAATTTTATTCACTACTTAACCAACTCTCATCTTCTCTCAAACCAACGAAAATATATAGTAAATCAGACCCATTATCAAGCCCCACGAAATCCAAAAACAAATCAATAGTCAGAAATCAAGAATTGAGCATAAAAGGTATAAAACCCTAGTTTAAATTCTGTCCAAAATTTTGTTGTTAGATGTTAGAATTTGTTGTTAAAACTTGTTGTTTATAAGATATTATGATGATCTGGGTTGGTATTTATCAAATCCATAACATTAAAGTGCTCGAAATTAAAGATTTTCAAAATCTGGAAAATTATTTTTTTGTGTTCTGACATCAAATGTCGACGTACGTAGATTGTTGTGTGTTTAATATTTTGTTGTTTAAGTGTTTAATGTTGAAGCTTTGTATGAGATCTTTCATCTCAGAACAAGAATTAAAGCTAGACCTGCTTTTGAATATGAAGTTATTAATGGTCAAAGGTCGCCGACCGACCATGACCGTGGAAGAAATCTGGGTAACCTGTAAAGCTTTTTCAAATATCGACAATGTTTTGTAACGATCGATCCGTCCGATCTTTTAAATGTTTTGATAATATGTTGTATTCATGTTGTAGAATGGTAAAGTGTACTATAGATTAATGTCTTAATATACCATAAACAATCAACAGATCAACATTTAGAAGTGGTCAAAATAGGCCACTTGCACTGTTTCGGTGTTTCTGGGAATTTCCAGAAACGTGAAGAACACCGTTTCTGATATAGTTTGACCGGCCTAGATCATCGATTGTGTTGTTATTTAGTTAATGTTTTGGGATAAATATATTCTCTTACATGTTAGCTACACACTTCACGCATTATATCACAAAAATATCTCATGATCTGAAGTCAGGAAGCCCAAAGTAGCCATCAGAATCGTTCTTCATTTCGGAAACCCGTAAATGAAGAATATGTCCGATGTACCACTTTGAGGCTTTATATCTTCTGATTGTGATGTTATTTGATCATATTTCTTGTGGAATGGTGTAGTGTTGCATGTATACTACATAATCTGCATAAAAGCATACCCTCAAACATCATGATCCTGGCCTGTGCTTGGTCAAAGTAGGCAAGTTGAATTGGTTATGAATGTTCTTGAAGACTCAAGAACACCTATAATGATGTAAAAGTGTCACTTATAGCCCTTTAGCTGACGCTTTATTTATAATTTCCTAAAATTAATAAAAAAATTGATAAAAGGGGTTTTAATTATTAAAAATACAAAATAAATTATTAAAATTATTTTAAATTAAAAATTATATTTTAATTATTTTAAATATATTTCATAAATATTTAATATTTTTGGAATATTAAAAGTATTTAATTTATTTAATTATAATATTAAATAAATTATTGAAAAATCATTAAAATTATATTATGATATATGAAAATATTTTTAAGTTATCTACAAATGACTTTTAATATTTTATGATAATTTTCATTAATAAATTAATATTAATGATAGTTAAGTTATTTAGTAAATAAATTAAATAAATAAATTAAAATGATTTTATTATATTAAAAATCATTTTAAATAATAGTAAGGTATTTAAGAATATTTTAAGTTATAAAATATAACTTTTAATATTTAATGGTTAATTTCATTAATTAATGATTAATAATGATATTAAAAATTATTTAATTATATTAAATAAATTAGTTTAAAAATGATTTTATTATTTTAAAAATCATTTTAAATGAAAATAAAGTGTTTAAAAATATTTTAAGTTATAAAAAAAAATAACTTTTAATATTTAAAAGAATAATTTCATTAATAATTTAATATTAATGATATTTATTTAATGATTAATGATATTAAATTTATTTAATAATTATATTAAATAAATAGTTCTAAAATGATTTTATTAATTTTAAAAAAAAATTTATTTAAAAGGGATAAAATGAATTAAAAGTATTTTAAGTTATAATTAATGACTTTTAATATTTAGATAAATAGTTCATTAATATTTAAATATTAATGGTAATTATTTAATAATGATTTTAAATGTTTTAAAAAATCATTTAAAGGTAATATAAATGTTTTAAAATAAATTAGTTTATTTTATAACTTAATATTTTGGCAATGGTTTCATTAATAATTTATTATTAATTAAATATTAATGATAATAGAATTGTTTATTATTTAAATCATTTAATAATGATTCTCGATATTTTAAAATTATGATAAATGGTAATAATTGTTTAAAAATTATTATAAGGCAATGAAAAATAGTCTTGTGGTGTTTAATTATCCAAATGGATATTGAATAATCTGTATAGAGTCTTAGACTCGATAATTATCCGATAAAGTTGTCGGTGAGAATCGATATATTTCGAAATTGATCTGGATTTAAATAGATTGACTTGATAAGTGAATTATTTGTGATTCAATGGTGTTAAAATTATGTGACAATGTGATTAGAATGTCTTTGACGCAATAAGCGTTATTATATGATATATTATTCTAATCGCATAATGATCTATTTAATGATAGGACTTGATAGAAAAGATATATCTAAGTTGTGTAAGCAAATAGATAAGGCAAGTATCTAAACCTTTGCATTTACTTTATGCTAAGGACATGCGTAAAGATAATATCTAAACTATCCATTTCGATTGTTCAAATATTTCAACCTTTGTATATACTTATGCAATGATTCTCAGATAAGTAAGCTATTAAACAATAATTGTTGCACAATTTCCTTTATTCTCATTAATAGTGATCAAATTATTTATTCTGCTTGATTAATTTCTATAACATGGTTAGGCAAGTGTCCTCACTTGGATAATCATTATATTTTATCATATGTTGATACATACTTATAGTTGCCTAGTATGTATACCTTGAAATAAAGGTCGCCTAAGCTATTTGATCCAAATTTAGACATATATTTAAAGTTGTTGTTGAACAAGATAAAACTTATCCAACCGAATTGTTTTGGTATGGATTCAAGATCATATGAACATCCCAATCATGGGAAATATTTATGCGCTTACTACGACAAAGGATGAACGATAATATCGTTCTAGCAATGTAGTATTGATCAATACAGGCATAACGGGTCGATCACCCCGTGCGTTGTAGAAGTAATGACTTTACATGATGAAGTTCTCGCTTAAACCTTTTCAAAAATATAAAACAATGTTCACAAATTCATCAAATGATCATCATTTATAGTCCATGACGTAGTTTCAAAATTTTAAAATTTAAAATGACATGTTATTGATTATTGGTCCAGGCTTTACTTCACAACTATTGATCCGCTGTAGAAGTTTCGCTTCAAAGAAAATATTTAATCTTTTCACTTTAACCGATATTGTTGATATTACTTGGTCGGGCACTCAAATGCTCATTCTTGCTTAATTTAAATGTTTTCACTAAGTGTGAACAAACCGAGGATCTCGCCAAGAACAAGGGGAAAGGGAAAGTTGTTGAATGAATGTTTAAGCTTATTCTATGTAATAGTCTAACTTTATGATAAGGATGATAAGTACTACTATTATTATCATGTAACGAATGTTTAAAGGTTTCAGATTTGGGAACTAAACTCCGATAATATGTAAATAAAATTTGAAAATCTATATTATTGTTAATATTATTAGTATTATTCCGCTCATAGAAATGGTATCGTGAAGTACCGAGTTCGGGTTTCAAGTATCCGGATTCGGGGACTTTACAGTTTTTGAGCACTTAAAGAAAAGATTGACTACGGCTCCCATTATTACAGCTCCTGACTGGTCTCTTCTATTTGAACTGATGTGTGATGCGAGTGATTTCATTGTGTGATTTATCTTGGGGCAACGTAGGGACAAAGTTTTTCATGTCATTTATGTTGGGATTTTAGCACAAAAACACAGTGGAAATATAAAATAATCAAAGCATATTCCGAAACCCAAAAATAGGATCCATGCGAAACAGAAATTAATTCAGTGGTTTAAATATTATACCGATTATGAAAGAGTTCTGAAATGGCTTCGAATTCCTTACGCAATCCAATAGAACCATGCCTCTACGGTATCCACATGAACGCCTCGTGAATCGTCGCACGATCTGCAATGAAGAGAACTGCGGTACTAGCCACCAAGGATTAGGATTTTCGAAATTTCTCTCTAGTCTCTCTCTAAGAGCAGCTAGGGTTTTTTTTAGGTTATGATTACCTTTCCTAAAACGCTGATATATCATATATATAGCAGTAAATCAGAATTAATCAAAACCCTAATCTAATTAAAATAAAATCAATATATATATATTATCGTAATTAAGTCTTACTTAATTAATATACATATATATATATATATATATATATACACACAAATCATCCTTTTAATTTAAATCCGTGATTTAAATACTATTAATCATATTGATATATTTAAATCTTTACAATTTAAACTAATTCCCTTTTTAATAACGTTCTATGTGTGTGACCCTATAGGTTATTATTATGTTGGCAATAATTTTAAAATCATATTACAAAATTATAAACAGTGAGCGGCATCTAGTAATGCATCACTGCTACCCAAGTAATAATAAGATTGATGATTCGATGTAACCTTTTCGTGACCAATGTTTTCATGTAATTTAATCCTTTTAACCGTGACACCCTAGATTGAACTTAAGTCATGTTATGTGTCATACTCTTCATAATTTAATTATATCAATCAAGAGGCCTATGGATATCACCCCTATTATATAGGAGGGTTAAATTCCATCTAGATCACTCATATTCCTCACACGATTCATAATGTACCCAATAATCACCTTTATAGTCCACCCTATTAAAGGTGACCTTTGATGATATCAAAGTACATAAATTCTTGTGTAGTAATATAGTGATTTCAGGTCGGAGGATCATTACATCATTGTCACTATGAGAATTGTTAATGACACTTCGCATAATGCTCCACATAGAATTCTCATGGTCGGTATGTCTGGTACATCGTTCTCTAACATGTACCTATGCATTGACTCAATATCTCATATATTTATGACCAATGAGATTTGGTCATCAGTTAATCCACATACTAGTCTCAATGTATCATTGTTGTCCCATTAACAATGATACTCGACTAGGGACATTTAAGAGCAATGATACTAATTGTAATTATATAATCTCATGTTCAAGTCACTTACTTGAAGTTATATAATTTGTATCACTATTCTAAGGACTTTTATTATGTTAACATTTATATAACGCAGTAAATAAAACCATTATCAAATCATTCATTTATTCAATCAAATATAATATCAAAATGCTAAACAATTATATCAAATAATTGGCATCTATGGCATAAACTCTAATAGTCTTCCACTTGCACTAGAGTCAATCACGCATGTATCTAATACACATGGAAATAGTGTGACCTTCGTGCTTCTGCTGCGACAAAGCCTTGGTAAGTGGATCTGCAATATTATCATCTGTTGGCACTCTTCCTATATGTACATCTCCTCTATCAATGATTTCACGGATGAGATGGTACCGCCTAAATATATGCTTGGATCGTTGGTGAGATCTGGGTTCTTTAGCATGTGCAATGGCTCCATTATTATCATAGTATATCTTAACTGGATCAACAATGGTTGGAACAACACCAAGTTCAGTGACAAACTTTATAATCCATACAGCCTCCTTGGCCGCACTAGAAGCAGCAATATACTTAGCCTCTGTTGTAGAATCAGCTACGGTCTCTTGCTTCGAACTCTTCTAGCTAACAACACCACAATTAAGGGAAAACACGAAACCTGACTGAGACTTATAGTCATCATTGTCAGTCTGGAAACTAGCATCTGTGTAACCCTTTACCAAGAATGAATCATTAGTCTTTTTCAGGTACTTGAGGATATTCTTGACTGATGTTCAATGACCTTCACCTGGATTTGACTGGTATCTGCTTGTCATGCTCAAAGTATACGAGACATCCGGACAAGTACATATCATTGCATACATGATAGATCCAATTGCCAAAGCATAAGGGATCTTTGTTATACGCTCCTCATCATCTTATGATTTAGGACATTGGGCCTTAGAGATCTTTACACCATGAGTCACGGGTAAGTGTCCTCTTTTCGCATCTTGCATGTTGAACCATTTCAGCACTTTATCAATATATGTACTTTGACTTAGGCCGAGCATTTTTCTCGATCTATCTCTATAGATCCTGATACCTAAAATGTAGGCAGCATAGCCCAAATCTTTTATGGAGAAACATTTTCTTAAGCATGTTTTTATAGCCTGTAAGGAAGGAATGTCATTCCAAATAATTAATATGTCATCAACATATAATACTAGGAATACAATGTGACTCCCACTAACCTTCTTATATACACAAGGTTCATCTTCATTTTTTATAAAGCCAAACTATTTGAATGCTTCATCAAATTGAAGATTCCAACTCCGAGAGGCTTGCTTTAATCCATAAATGGATTGTTGCAGCTTACATACCTTTCCAGCATCCTTTGGAGTGACAAAAACCTCAGGTTGTGTCATGTACACATCCTCAAGGAGATTTCCGTTAAGGAAAGGAGTTTTGACATCCATCTGCCAGATTTCATAATCATAAAAGGCTGCAATAGCAAGTAATATCTTGATGGATTTAACCATTGCCACTAAGAGAAGGTTTCATCATAGTCAACACCTTGAACTTATTTGAAACCTTTTGCTACTAGTTGGCCTTTATAGGTTTGTACGTTACCATCCATGTCAGTTTTCTTCTTGAAAATCCACTTGCACCCGATTTATTTTACCCCTTCGGGTGGATCAACCAGAGTCCATACTTTGTTAGTATACATGAAGTCCATCTCAGATTTCATGGCTTCAAGCCATTTCTTAGAATCTGATCCATTCATAGCTTCTTAGTAGGAAACAGGCTCATCCTGATCTATGAGCATCACATCGCCGTTTTGAGTCACAAGATATCCATAACATCTCTCGGGCTCTTAGCGTGTCCTACCAGATCTAAGAATGCCTTGTGTAATTTGAGCAGGTTCACTTTCCATAATATCTTGTGGTTCCTGCTCACGTTCCAACTCAAGTTCAATGATATTTTGTGGTTCTCGAATTTCTTCGAGTTCTACTTTCCTCCCATTTTTTCCTTTAGAGACAAATTCTCTTTCTAGAAAAATTCTAGTTCGAGCAACAAACACTTTGTTCTCAGAAGGTTTGTAGAAATATTACCCTTTTGTTTCCTTTGGGTATCCAACAAAATTATATTTGTCAGATTTGGGTCCAAGCTTGTCAGAATCCAGACGTTTTACAAACGCTTTGCAACCCCAAATCTTCATGAACGACATACTCGAAAATTTCCCAGTCCACATCTCATATGGTGTCTTCTGAACCGTCTTTGTAGGAACACGGTTAAGTGTGAATGCAACTGTCTCTAGGACATGACCCCAGAAGCTTAGTGGAAGATCTGGATGACTCATCATTGATCGTACCATGTCCAACAAGGTGCAATTCCTCCTCTCAGATACACCATTCCATTGTGCTGTTCTAGGTGGAGTGAGTTGTGATATAATACCACACTCTTTTAGAAGGTCATCAAAGTCTTGGCTTAAGTATTCACCTCCTCGATCGGATTGAAGGGCTTTTATGCTTTTGCCAAATTGGTTTTGAACTTCATTCTTGAATTCCTTGAAATTTTCAAAGGATTCAGATTTGTGTCTCATAAGATATACATATTCATATATACTGAAGTCGTCAGTAAATGTAATGAAGTAATAAAACCTACCTCTTGCTAATGAACTCATGGGTCCATATACATCACTATGTATAAGTCCCAATACATCGCTAGCCTGTTAACTGTGTCCAGTGAAAGGGGCTCTAGTCATCTTGCCTAATAAACAAGACTCGCATTTCTCATATGATTCAAAATCAAATGAATCCAAAAACCCATCTTTATTGAGTTTGGATATGCGTTTCTCTATTATATGGCCTAAACTACAATGCTAGAGATATGTCGAATTTGAATCATTTGATTTAAATCGTTTTGTATTTATGTTATAGATAGGCATTTCTAAATCAAGAATATAAAGACCGTTAAACAATTGTGCAACACCATAGCATATATTATTTAAGTAAAACGAACAACGGTTGTTCTTTATTATAAATGAAAAAACCTTTCTTGTCCAAACAAGAAATAGAAATAATGATTTTGCTTATAGCAGACACATAATAACAATCCTCTAATTCTAATACTAGCCCAGTGAGAAAAGATAAATGATACGTTCCTACGGCCAGTGAAGCAACTTTTGCTCCATTCCCAACACGTAGGTTAACCTCTACTTTCGCCAAAGTCCTACTCTTTCAAAGTTCCTGCACATTAACACAAATGTGAAAACCACATCCAGTATCCAATACCCATGATGTAGATGTAGACAAGTTGACTTCTATAACATATATACCTGAATCAGAAGTCGCACTTCCTTTCCTTTTCCTCACATCTTCCAAATAAGCATGACAGTTCCTCTTCCAATGTCCAGGTTTTACACAGAAGTGACAATCACCTTCTTTAGCCACCCCACCTTTAGGTTTTAAAGCCTGTTTGGTTTTGGAATTGGGTTTGGCAAAAGATTTTGATATTATCTTCTTCTTTCCTTCCCAATTTCCCTTAGCATTCCCCTTTTGCACCATTATTATGGGAAAGGGTCCTGCCCTTTTCATGTTATTCTCGACAGTTCTCAACATAATCAACAACTCAGTAAGGGATTTCACAATTTCATTCATAAGGTAATTCATAACAATTTGATAGTAGCTGGTATTCAATTATTGCAAAACAAGATCAGTTTGGGCTTCTGGAGTAATCGAAAAACCCAACCTATCAAGGTACTCAATGTACCCAATCATTTTTAGCACATGTGGACCAACTGGATCACGTTCACCCATTTTATAGTGATACAACGCTTTGTTTGTATCATACCTTTCCTGTCAAGTATGCCCTTCGAACAATTTCTTGAGATGCTCGATCATCTCATAAGCATACATCAACTCATGTTGCTTCTGAAGCTCAGAGTTCATAGTTGCTAGCAAGAGACAACTCACGTCCAGAGCATCATCTTGATGCTTCTTGTAAGCATTATGCTCTGCACGTGGTGTAGTGTCAGCTGGTACTACAGGAATGGGCGTTTCAATGACATGTAGCTTGTGCTTGTCTAGTTTTGTGGCCTTTGTTACTTGAGTAAGTAAGCCCGAGGGGATTGTCTTTACACCTAGCGCCCTAAGGTCTTAATAGTCTGGGAGTCGTTGGTCGAAAGCTCGTTAAGGTAGCATTGAAAAGACTTAGGGAATAAGACATTGCATAGCTATGTGTATATAAACCAAAAGAAAAAAAATGAATAAAACTGGAATTAAGAGCAAAAAGCCCCCGTAGATGAAAAATAAAGCATAAATATCCCATGTTGACCCTCGATATTAGTAATTGTTTGATTTTAGTTGGATCTAGCTTGTTTTTGGATTTCGTGAGATTACACTATATGATGCCTTCGAAGAGACTTATTATGTGTTAAATTTGATTTTATATCAGTTAGAATTATTGTTGAGCACACACGCACTATATTAGTGATATCAGTCTAAGATTTGATGATTGATTGGAAAATTACTGATTTGTTTTGATATGATGTATTATCATGTTTACTTGATTTTTCTCTAAGGCCGGTTGAATAGACTTGTTTCTGTCATTACTGCTGGATTCGTAGGCATGAAGATTAGTTGCATTGCATAGCATTGTTGTTTTGTGTTTTTACTTGAGGACAAACAAAGGTTTAAGTTTGGGGGTATTTGATAAGTAGTTTTTATACATACTTATCCGATATTTGTTACTTGAATTAGTTGTTTAATCTCATGTTTCTTAGTTACTTTTCATGCATTTTGTGTTCGTTTTGTAGATTATATGCTTGGGAGCTGAAATCGCAAAGAATTGGTATGAAATCGCAAAGAATTGGTATGAAATCGCAAAGAAAAACAATCCGGACATCATTTGGGCTTTCATGTTTATTTCATGTTCTTGGCTTGGAACTTGGATTATATTGTAGAGCTTCTTCATAACTTTTCAGAACATCTTGAATAATTCCAATCGAAGTTCGGATGCAAGAGTTATGATCTTTGTACCAACGGACGTTGAACTTCACTGTTTTGGGTGGCCATTTGCATAGCAGTAACTTCCAACTCAATTTCGACCTTCATCTGTCCGTTATTTTTCAATTCTCAAAGAATGAAAGTTGTAGAACTCGTCGATATCTTCAATTTAATAGGTGTCAGGCCTCGTAACTCTTTCTAGATCAAACGTTATGGTCATTTTCCCAAAGCACGCCAGAGTAGAAAAAGGACCCCCGTCGGGGCGGGCTTTCTCTTCACAAAACCCCCGTCGGGGAGGGGGTACCAGCTGGAAAATAGAACCTTAGCCCGTCGGGGCGGGCCCTTTACAAGGTTAAACCCCCACCGGGGCGGGGGTACGCGTAGAAAAAGTGAATTTTGTCCAAATTTGAGTCCAAGAAGGATTGGTTCGATCCGATTGACTCAAGGACTTCCAAGAGGACTTAAAGACATATAAAGAGACTTATAAAAGGAGTAGAATCACAAGGATTAGAGAGGGAGAGAGGATTCCATTAGATTAGATTATAGTAGAATAAGAGAAAATACTAGTTCTTATTAGATTTGGAGATTGAAGCAACTTGGAGACCATTGAAGATTCAAAGTAAGAGCGAGGATGGAGCTTCAAATCTGCAGACAACAGATTCTATCTTCTTATCTTCTTCTATATTTATCTTTTAATGATTATTCAATTGTGGATTTTTAGTTTTAATTCAATAATCATGAACTAATTCTTTGTTTGAGATTACAATGGATCTTATTGTGTAGTTTATTTTAATATGTTTCGCTATCAATTATTATGTTCTATTGTGAGGATTGTCTATTGTGATTTGGACTTAATTGTTTAATTGATTGGCCAATAATTATCGTGATAATATATATGAACTCGAGAGATGAAGTATAGATTTAGATTTGATCATGATAACATATGTTTGTGATTTTTGCATAGATGGAATTCATGATTCGTGTTTAGGATAGAGATATGCCTTTACGCCATATGTAATTTTATAGAGAACTTGTGCTTTAAATTCTTTTTAATTGTAATTCACATAGAGATATAGTGGATTAGTTAATTAGGGTGTCTTGCTTAATTCTATCATCTGTGGATTTAAGTGAGTGTGGGTATTATGCATCGAGATGTGGTTTTATCTGATTTAGTATTCTTGATTAACAATTCAGGATAGAGAATAATTGATGAGAAATGTGTTAACTTAAATGAAGCAATAAGTGAAGTTGTGAGCTTAAATCTCCGTAATCTTAATTTAACTAGTGGTAATTAGAATTAGTTTATTTATAAATTGAAATTCATTCGTTTAAATAAGATTGAGTTGGTTACGGGTTAGTACTTGGTGATTTTTATTAAACAATTCCTCGTGGGAACGATACTCTACTTTCACTTTATTACTTGTTGACCATGTATACTTGCATGTTGTGCGTAATTAGAATTTATCCAACAAGTTTTTGGCATCGTTTCCGGGGAATTAGTTAATATATTTTTGCCAATATTAGCTTCAATCAAATTAGTCTTAATTAAAATTTTTCCTTTGTATTTAATTCTCTTCCTATTTTTCTTTCTTTTCAGGTACCATGGCGGAATTTAATTATCAATGGACGTATACGAGAATGACTCAGCCAAGGGGAGCGGGAATTGATGGTTTCAATGCATTTTCTACATTATCAGCGCAGCTTGAGACACTTTCGAGGATGTTGGACGTTGTTGCAGCCCAACGTAATCGAATAATAGCAGTTAATTGCAATTATTGTGTTGGTAATCATCTGAGTCATCAATGCACCGTTAGTTTTGGGCTGGGACAACACGGTGGTGAATACCTCAACAATTATACATATGCTGATTATCATCAAGTTTGGGGGTATCACCCGGATTCGTCATGGAGCTATACTTATGAAGACCAATACTATGCTCCAAATCCAACATACACACCAGAATTTTCATGTCCACCTCCATTGCCACAAGAAGAAAAGCTTAATCTGAGGGATGTAATATTGAAGGGCATAGAAAACCTAGAGGGGATGAGGATTAGCCAAGAGCTGTCAACCTAAAATTTTAATAATCGGATGGAACAACTCGTCCCTACCTCAACCAATGGTCCTCAATACATGGCTTCCGAGACTGAAACAGAAAATTCAAGGTTGGGGGAATTATTGTCCAAGTTCGTAGCATTAAATGAGGAGAGGAGGATTAATCAAGAGCGGTCAATTCAAAATATTCAGAATAAGATAGATCAAATGACCAAAGCCGTAAGCAACCTTCCTCCAAACACTTGGCTTTATGACATAGATGACGAAATTGACGGAGATCCCGAACCAAATCTGCGACTGGATGAGCCACAAGCTATCGGAAGTGTGGAGACAATTGGGGATAATGAAATAGAGGTCGACGAAGATCTAAATGGATCTCCACCAAAGATCAAAGAGTCAGTCAGATTTGTAAAATCATGCCCACTTGGTAGTCATGTCGTCAGCGAAGCTCTTGATGACATAAGAGCGAGAACAATTTTGAATCCATGGTGGGACAAGAAAGAGAAGATAGACGAAGAGCCCATTGTGTGTGACAAGCTTCCATGCCCCAAAGTGATCACATACACAATGGAGAAAACACCTAGCTTTGGGACGTTCTTGATTGAGATCATACCAAATCAGAGCATGCTAGGTGACTTTGATGCATTGGCCATCAAAAATGGGAACCTACCAAAAGCTATATTATTTTTGATGGATGGAGGGTTCCTCAATTATCAAAGAGGAATTGGATATGGTTGACCAGACAAAGTCAAACTGAAAAACTGTAATTCAAGCACTAACTGGGAGGCAACCCAAGAATTTTTATATTTATATGCTTTACTAGTTTATTTAGTAGATAGAAATTAATTTACTTATTAAGTTCTCTTACCAATCCAAGTGCTATTCTAATCCATGTTGTGACGCCCCCAAAATAGGTATACATCACCTATCTTGAGTCGCCAAATATATGGTACAAAATTTAAATACAAACTTCTTTAATACAGTACGACAAAACGTAGTTGAGAGTTTCAACACGAATAATGTCTCGTAGAGAGTATACAAACTCAAATAAAGTCCTCGTTATAATTATTATCACATTATTTCACATAATAGTGAGGACTACTAATACAACCATCTGGACCGTCAATCCATTCCCCGACTAGTCCCAGCTATATTCTCATTTCCTGAAGAGAACAGTGAAAGAAAGGGTGAGCTCAACTAGCTCAGTAAAAAATATTATGATTAAGATAATGTAGAATAAATTATCCTTAGCCTTCAACAGTATAACAACTGATAGAATATAATAGACAACAAGTTTTAGATCAACAACTGCAGCAGAATAAACAATCCATTAGAAGAGTCAAGTAGAGCATAAAACCTACTATCTTCTATGATTTAAAAGATTTATCATCAATTTTATCATTTGAGACTCGACAATAAATAATCTACATCATCGAATCATCCCCACTTTTCTACGGACCAATGATATTCTTTAGTATCACGACCACGAATTATCCATGCACTACGGGCCAAAGATAATCGTGTTTTCATCAACGATCATGATCATGCCATAAAACAATTCATCTTTGCACCCTTGGCCGAAGAGAATCCTTGGCCATAATCATACCAAAAACTATCCATCAATGCACTACGGACCAATGAGGACTTTTACCACATCATTTGTAACATTACGGTCATGATTATACCGAATAATCCCTGGTCATAATCATACCAAGTCCATCTATGCACTACGGGTCATAGATGACTTTCATAACAGTATAAGCATGATGATGATGACAATGACATAATAATTCATTAAAACAAGTTCAAGGATAAATTTTAAAGATTTATAATTTAATTTATCCAGAATTAAATAACACTCAAATTGTCAGCATGATACTGCTTTGTGGAGTAAATTCAAGAATAATATTGTACCAAGAATAATTTGGACCGAAAATGAATCAATTTTTATCATGAATAGTACCCCGGGTGAATAGTACTCGAGTGAATAGTACCCCGTGAATAGTACTTTGTGAATAGTAACCCGTGAATAGTACTCCAGCATGAATAAGTTAAACTTTATCAAGAATGCTCAGAATAATATTTCTATGAAAAAATACTTGATGAAGCGCAAATATCAATGATATTCTACTAATTTCATGAAATATAAAAGCCAAAACTTTAACCAAATGAGTATAGAATGAAGATCAAAACATGGATACAATCAATGATAGTAACCATAATAGACATCTGGAATGAAAAAGAGAAAAATTCATTTTTCGATGAATAGTGCCGTATTTGTTAATAGTGTCGTATACGTGAATAGTAACCCCGACACAAAAAGGTAGAAATTCAACAATAAAATTTATATCAATATTTTGGCATAATGATATTGAAGAAAATAATATCATTTACGAAGAAAATAGCATCCCTTACCTCAAAATAACAGTAGTTCTGATCGGAATATCGGATTTAAGCCGAAAGAAACTTGCACTGAATAGAAACTCTCAAAGTATCTAAATACTCACAAAAATACGCTCGATAATATAGAGAGAAAGAAAACGTGTTTCTGGTGTGATTTTCAATTCTAACCTAAGCGCTAATTTATAGGAAAATGCTAGAACGCCATAGGAGACTAAATAATAAAATATTAATTAAAATATTCCACGCATACCATTTTGAAAAAATGGCAGCCCATCACCTTTGAAAATCAAATTCAGCACATGTTCAACACCAACCAAAAAGTGGGTCCCACCCAATTTTAATAAAGATTATTTTATTTTCTGAAACTTCAGTAATTCATAGAAAATAGCCCTTTTATCAGAAAAATATTAATTTTATATCCATTCCACACGAAATCGAATTCTCTACAACTTTACAGAAGAAAGTTTTTTTAAATTCTAAACAGAAAATATCCGAAATCCACAAACGGACGATATTCAACACCTTTTAAAATTCATAACAAATCATACGTTAATTTTTAACGGTTCAAAATTTGTGGACATATACTCAACTTATATATGCATAATATATCCAAAAATCACAACGGTTCAACGGTCGGATTAAAATTATAAGTCACGCAATAGAGCTTTAAGAACACTAATTTGAGTTTTTAATATCTCCAATCCGACAAAATACTGATAAAACACCTCATCATTAATTCCTTCATTATAACCACATAAAATAAATATTTTCCTATCCATCATTTATGTCCAATAAAATAAATATTTCCTTATCATATAAATCAATAATTAATTATTCACAAATAATATTACAGAATCACAATAATGACAACCAGTAGTTCCTGTGAAAGAGGGCTTTCCGATAAGGATTTTTCCTTCATCATGCGCGCAATTAGGTGACCAAACCTCTCCTTGACAGAACTTTCTAGACATTGCTAATAATGTTATCTAATAATATTATTCAAATAATATGAATTATTGATTTGATAATGGGAAATACTGTGAAATGACAATTATTGAAACAACAATAATATAAAATATCAATGCACAATTATTGAACCAATAAAATAAAATATTGAACAATAAATCACATACAATTATTGAGTAAAAAGCGAGTGACTTCTCACGTAAGCATCAATAATCAATATCATGTGCTACTTATGCAACCACGCCATTCATCAGTACTTTTACTACTAGGGTAGTTCAACGAGTTAACGGTAAAATTCCGTCGTTATTTATAAAACTCAAACTTGTCGCTTTTCTCATTCCGAAATGATAATTCCGTTAGGGGGTCACTAATGATTGTCAGGTCGTAAATGCGATATTCCCCGACAAAAGAATATTCCCCGACCAATTGAATATTTTATAACCACTTGCATACTTTGCAAAATTTGTAAATATTACCCACAGCTATAACATTATATCAAATTCACACCATAATATTCAAAAAAATATTTCGAGAAAATTAAATCTTTATTCATAAAATTTGTGGTCTCACACATGTTATCTCTCTTAATTGTAGGTATTGGAGGTTCAATGGACAGGCAAAAGATTATGAAATGGTTATTCAAGTCAAATTCAAGAGTGGTGCCCATTTTGTTCAATGTGCCTAACCTATACTCCAAACTTAGCGGACAAGCAGAAGAATTGCTATATTTTTAGGGAAGTCCTCTATTTTACTTTTTTTTATTTCAGCCATTGAGGACAATGTCTAGTTTAAGTTTGGGGGCATTTTAGTGTCGTATTGCATATAGTTAGTTATTTACATTGTAATTCGTATAGTTACATTTAGTTTTTGCATTCAGTTTCTTGAAATACATAAAAAAATGCAAAAATTGAAAAATTAGTAGTTAGTTTACTATGTTTATATATCATTTAGTACATCTTGCATGAGTCCAACTGTTTGATATTTACAGTTTGATTTGGCCAATGATGAGATTGGAATTGGGTAAAAAAGTATAGTACTGACTATTAGAGCTTTGATGTGATTTCTTGTTAGGAATTGAGTCTTTTTCTGTTTGAAACTGGTATAATAAGGATAGCACAGTAAAAACAACTTGTTGATTGATTGAGTTTAAATTGATACATAATGGGACTTTAAAGCATAATGCTAGTTTGAATGAAAGAATGACAAGAACAAGTAGTAATAGCTAAAGTTAGACAAGAACCTAAGTTTGAGGGAATATTTAGGGTATATAAGCTATAAAAAAAAGTATAAATAAACACCGTGGCGTGCTTGTCTAGTTTTGTGGCCTTTGTTACTTGAGTAAGTAAGCTTGAGGGGATTATCTTTACACCTAGCGTCTTAAGGTCTTAATTGTCTGGGAGTCGTTGGTCGAAAACTCGTTAAGGTAGCATTGAAAAGCCTAAGGAAATAAGACATTGCATAGCTATGTGTATATAAACCAAAAGAAAAAAAATGAATAAAATGGGAAATAAGAGCAAAAAGCCCCCGTAGATGAAAAATAAAGCATAAGTATCCCATGTTGACCCTCGATATTGGTAATTGTTTTATTTTAGTTGGATCTAGTTTGTTTTTGGATTTCTTGAGTTTACACTATATGATACCTTCGAAGAGACTTATTATGTGTTAAATTTGATTTTATATTTAGCATTGTTGTTGAGCACACACGCACTATATTTGTGATAACAGTCTAAGATTTGATGATTGATTGGGAAATTACGGATTTGTTTTGATATGATGTATTATCATGTTTACTTGATTTTTCTCTAAGACCGGTTGAATAGACATGTTTTACATCTTTCTTCTTTGGATTAAATGAGGCATGTAGATTAGTTGCATTGCATAGCATTGTTGTTTTGTATTTTTGCTTGAGGACAAGCAAAGGTTTAAGTTTGGGGGTATTTGATAAGTAGTTTTTATACCTACTTATTCGGTATCTGTTACTTGCATTAGTTGCTTAATCTCATGTTTCTTAGTTATTTTTCATGCATTTTGTGCCCGTTTCGTAGATTATATGCTTGGGAGCTGAAATCGCAAAGAATTGGTATGAAATCGCAAAGAAAAGCAATCCGGACATCATTTGGGCTTTCATGTTTATTTCATGTTCTTGGCTTGGAACTTGGATTATATTGTAGAGCTTCTTCGTAGCTTTTCGGAACATCTTGAATCATTTCAATCGGAGTTCGGATGCAAGAATTATGATCTTTGTACCAACGGACGTTGAACTTCACTGTTTTGGGTGGCCATTTGCATAGCAGTTACTTCCAGACCGATTTAAACCTTCATCCGTCCGTTATTTCTCATTTCTTAAAGAATTAAAGTTGTAGAGCTCGTCAATATCTTCGATTTGATAGGTGACAGGCCTCGTAACTCTTCTCGGATCAAAGGTTATGGTCATTTTCCCAAAGGACGTCAGAGTAGAAAAAGGACCCCCGTCGGGGCGGGCTTTCTCTTCACAAAACCCCTTCCGGGGCGGGGCTACCAGCTGGAAAAAAGAACCTTAGCCCATCGGAGTGGGCCCTTTACAAGGCTAAACACCCGCCGGGGCGGGGGTACGCGTAGAAAAAGCAAATTTTGTCCAAATTTGAGTCTAAGAAGTATTGGTTTGATCCGATTGACTCGAGGACTTCCAAGAGGACTTAAATGAATATAAAGAGACTTATACAAGGAGGAGAATGACAAGGATTGGAGAGGGAGAGAGGATTCCATTAGATTAGATTAGAGTAGAATAAGAAAAAACACTAGTTCTTATTAGATTTGGAGATTGAAGCAACTTGGAGACCTTTGAAGATTCAAAGTAGGAGCGAGGATGGAGCTTCAAATCTGCAGACAACAAATTCTATCTTATTATCTTTTTCTATCTTTGTCTTTTAATGATTATTCAATTGTGGATTTTTAGTTTAATTCAATAATCATGAACTAATTCTTTGTTTGAGATTACAATGGATCTTATTGTGTAGGTTATTTTAATATGCTTCACTATCAATTATTATGTTCTATTGTGATTTAGAATTAATTATTTAATTGATTGGCCAACAATTACCGTGATAATCTATATGAACTCGAGAGATGAAGTATAAATTTAGATTTGATCATGATAGCATATGTTTGTGATTTCTGCATAGATGGAATTCATGATTAAATGTTTAGGATAGAGATATGCCTTTCGCCGTATGTAATCTTATAGAGAACTTGTGCTTTAAATCCTTTTTAATTGTAATTCACATAGAGAAATAGTGGATTAGTTAATTAGGGTGTCTTGCTTAATTCTATCATCTGTGGATTTAAGTGAGTATGGGTATTATGCATCGAGAGGTGGTTTTATCTACTTTAGTGTTCTTGATTAACAATTCAGGATAGAGAATAATTGATGAGAAGTGTGTTAACTTAAATGAAGCAATAAGTGAAGTTGTGATCTTAAATCTCCGTAATCTTAATTTAACTAGTGGTAATTAGAATTAGTTTACTTATAAATTGAAATTCATTCATTTAAATAAGATTGAGTTGGTTACGGGTTAGTACTTGGTGATTTTTATTAAACAATTCCTCGTGGGAACGATACTCTACTTTCACTTTATTACTTGTTGACCACGTATACTTGCGTGTTGTGCGTAATTAGATTTTATCCAATAAGTTTTTGGCGCCGTTGCCGGGGAATTTGTTAATATATTTTTGCCAATATTAGCTTCAATTAAATTAGTCTTAATTTTAAATTTTCCTTTGTATTTAATTCTCTTCCTATTTTTCTTTCTTTTCAGGTACCATGGCGGAATTTAATTATCAATGGACGTATACGAGAATGACTCAGCCAAGGGGAGCGGGGATTGATGGTCTCAATGCATTTTCTGCATTATCAGTGCATCTTGAGACACTTTTGAGGAGGTTGGACGTTGTTGCAGCCCAACGTAATCGAAGGATAGCAGTTAATTGCAATTATTGTGTGGGTAATCATCCGAGTCATCAATGCACCGTTAGTTTTGGGCCGGGACAACACGGTGGTGAATACCTCAACGATTATACATATGCTGATTATCATCAAGTTTGGGGGTATCACCCAGATTCGTCATAGAGCTATACTTATGAAGACCAATACTACGCTCCAAATCCAACATACACACCAGAATTTTCATGTCCACCTCCATTGCCATAAGAAGAAAAACCAAATCTGAGGGATGTAATATTGAAGGGCATAGTAAACCTAGAGGAGATGAGGAATAGCCAAGAGCTGTCAACACAAAATTTTATTAATCGGATGGAACAACTCGTCACTACCTCAACCAATGGTCCTCAATACATGGCTTCCGAGACTGAAATAGAAAATTCAAGGCTGGGGGAATTATTGTCCAAGTTCGTAGCATCAAATGAGGAGAGGAGGATTAATCAAGAGCGGACAATTCAAAATATTCAGAATAAGATAGATCAAATGACCAAAGCCGTAAGCAACCTTCCTCCAAACACTTGGCTTTATGACATGGATGACGAAATTGACGGAGATCCCGAACCAAATTTGCGACTGGATGAGCCACAAGCTATCGGAAGTGTGGAGACAATTGGGGATAATGAAATAGAGGTCGACGAAGATCTAAATGGGTCTCCAACAAAGATCACAGAGTCAGTCAGATTTGCAAAATCATGCCCACTTGGTAGTCATGTCGTCGGCGAAGCTCTTGATGACATAAGAGCGAGTACAATTTTGAATCCATGGTGGGACGAGAAAGAGAAGATAGACAAAGAGCCCATTGTGTGTGACAAGCTTCCATGCCCCAAAGTGATCACATACACAATGGATTGCATATAGCTGTGGGACGTTCTTGATTGAGATCATACCAAATCAGAGCATGCTAGGTGACTTTGATGCATTGGCCATCACAAATGGGAACTTACCAAAAGCTATATTATTTCTGATGGATGGTGTTAGAGTTTATGCCCTAGAGGCCAATTATTTGATAAAATTGCTTAACGTTTTGATATTATATTTGATTGAATAAATATATGATTTTATTATGGTTTTATTTACTGCGTAATATAATTGTTAACATAATAAAATTCCTTAGAATAGTGATACAAATTATATAGTTTCAAGTATGTGACTTGAACATGAGATTATATATTACCATTAGTATCGGTGTTCTTAAATGTCCCTAATCGAGTATCATTGTTGATGGGACAACAATGATGCATTGAGACTAGTATGTGGATCGATCGATGACCAAATCTCATTGGTCATAAATATATGAGATATTAAGTCAATGCATAGGTACATGTTAGAGAACGATGTCTTTGGATGGACCCACCATGAGAATTCTATATGGAGCATTATGCTTGAAGTGTCATTAGCAATTCTCATAGTGACAATGATGTAATGGTCCTCCGACACGAAATCGCTATATTACTACACGAGAATTTATGTACTTTGATATCATCAAATGTCACCTTTAATAGGGTGGACTATAAAGGTGATTATTGGGTTCATCATTAATCGTGTGAGAAATATGAGTGATCTAGATGGAATTTAACCATCCTATATATTATGGGTGATATCCATAGGCCTCTTGATTGAGTAGGACAATGAAATGCATGGCCATGCTCAAATAGTGATTTGTTTCATATAGTCTACTCATTGATCAAGAAAACTTCATTAAATTATGAAGAGTATGACACATTCCATGACTCGAGTTTAATCTAGGATATTAAGGTTAAAAGGATTAAATTGCATTGAAACATTGGTCACAAAAGGTTGCATCGAATCATCGATCTTATTATTACTTGGGTAGCGATGATGCATTACTAGATGCCACTCACTTGCTTTATAATTTTATAATATGATTTTAAAATTATTGCCAACGTAATAATAACCTATAGGTCATCACACGATAGAACGTTATTTAAAAGGGAATTAATTTAAATTTTAAGGATTTAAATATATTAATATGATTAATAGTATTTAAATCACGAATTTAAATTAAAAGGATAATTTGTATATATGTATATTAATTAAGTAAGACTTAATTAAGAGATATATATATATATATAAATTCGGATTTTATAAAATTAGGTTTTGATTTTGATTAATTCCTTTTAACTACTATATATATGATATATAGCAGCTACTTAGGGTAAGATATCATAATTGAAAAACCCTAGCCGCTCTTAGAGAGAGACTAGAGAGAAAACAGTTTCAAAATCCATTCCTTTTGGTGGCTAGTACCATGAAGTCCTTTTATTGCGAGAATCGTTCACGGTTAGATGCGGCGTTCGTGTGGATACCGTAGAGAGGCGCAATCCGGTTTGTATTGCGTTGGAGATTGAGGCACGATCGGTTTGATTCTCGTTTTTGTTTATATCCTGTATAATCTCTAAACCTCTGAATTAATTGATTTTCGCATGGATCCTGTTTTAGGGTTTCAGAAATTGCTTTAAAATTTTAATTTCTGCTGTGCGTTTCTGTGCCGAAGCCCAACAGATGGAGGGTTCCTCAATTATCGAAGAGGAATTGGATATGGTTGACCAGACTAAGTCAGGCTGAAAGACTGTAATTCAAGCACTAACTGAGAGGCAACCTAGGAATTTTTATATTTATATGCTTTACTAGTTTATTTAGTAGATATGAATTAATTTGTTTATTACGTTCTCTTACCAATCCAAGTGCTATTCTAATCCGTGTTGTCTCTCTTAATTGCAGGTATTGGAGGTTCAATGGACAGACAAAAGATTATGAAAAGATTATTCAAGTCAAATTCAAGTGTGGTGCCCAATTTGTTCCATGTGACTAACCTATACTCCAAACTTAGCGGACAAGGAGTAGGATTGCTATATTTTCAGGGAAGTCCTCTATTTTACTTTTTTCTATTTCAGCCATTGAGGACCATGTCTAGTTTAAGTTTGGGGGGCATTTTAGTGTCGTATTGCATATAGTTAGTTATTTACATTATAGTTTATATAGTTACATTTGGTTTTTGCATTCAGTTTCTTAAATTAAAAAAAATTGCAAAAATTGAAAAAGTAGTAGTTAGTTTACTATGTTTATATAGCATTTAGTACATCTTGCATGAGTCCAGTTGTTTGATATTTACAATTTGTTTTGGCAAATGATGAGATTGGAATTGGGTAAAAAAGTATAGTACTGACTATTAGAGCTTTGATGTGATTTCTTGTTAGGAATTGAGTTTTTTTCGGTTTGAAACTGGTATAATAAGGATAGCACAGTAAAAACAACTTGTTGATTGATTGAGTTTAAATTGATACATAATGGGACTATAAAGGATAATGCTAGTTTGAATGAAAGATTGATAAGAACAAGTAGTGATGGCTAAAGTTAGACAAGAACCTAAGTTTGGGGGAATATTTAGGGTATATAAGCTATAAAAAAAAGAAAAAAAAGTATGAATAAACATTGTGGCATGCTTGTCTAGTTTTGTGACATTTGTTACTTGAGTAAGTAAGCCCGAGGGGATTGTCTTTACACCTAGCGCCCTAAGGTCTTAATGGTCTGGGAGTCGTTGGTCGAAAGCTCGTTAAGGAAGCTTTGAAAAGCCTAAGGGAATAAGACATTGCAAAGCTATGTGTATATAAACCAAAAGAAAAAAAATGAATAAAACGGGAAATAAGAGCAAAAAGCCCCTGTAGATGAAAAATAAAGCATAAGTATCCCATGTTTACCCTCGATATTGGTAATTGTTTGATTTTAGTTGGATCTAGCTTATTTTTGGATTTCTTGAGTTTAAACTGTATGATGACTTTGAAGATACTTATTATGTGTTAAATTTGATTTTATATCAGTTAGCATTGTTGTTGAGCACACACGCACTATATTAGTGATAACAGTCTAAGATTTGATGATTGATTGGGAAATTACGGATTTGTTTTGATATGATGTATTATCATGTTTACTTGATTTTTCTCTAAGACCGGTTGAATAGACTTGTTTCTGTCATTACTTCTGGATTCGTAGGCATGTAGATTAGTTGCATTGCATAACATTGTTGTTTTTTGTTTTTGCTTGAGGACAAGTAAAGGTTTAAGTTCGGGGGTATTTGATAAATAATTTTTATACCTACTTATCCGGTATCTGTTACTTGAATTAGTTGTTTAATCTCATGTTTCTTAGTTACTTTTCATGCATTTTGTGTTCGTTTCGTAGGTTATATGCTTGGGAGCTGAAATCGTAAAGAATTGGTATTAAATCGCAAAGAAAAGCAATCCAGACATCATTTGAGCTTTCATGTTTATTTCATGTTCTTGGCTTGGAACTTGGATTATATTTTAGAGCTTCTTTGTAGCTTTTTGGAACATCTTGAATCATTCCAATCGGAGTTCGGATGCAAGAGTTATGATCTTTGTACCAACGGACGTTGAACTTCACTGTTTTTGGTGGCCATTTGCATAGCAGTCACTTCCAGCCCAATTTCGACCTTCATCCGTCCGTTATTTCTCATTTCTCAAAAATAAAAGTTGTAGAACTTGTTGATATCTTCGATTTGATAGGTGGCAGGCCTCGTAACTCTTCCCGGATCAAACGTTATTGTCATTTTTCCAAAGGACGTCAGAGTAGAAAAAGGACCCCCGTCGGGGAGGGCTTTTTCTTCACAAAACCCCCGCCGGGGCGGGGATACCAGCTGGAAAAAAGAACCTTAGCCCGTCAGGGTGGGCCCTTTACAAGGCTAAACCCCCACCGAGGCGGGGGTAAGCGTAGAAAAAGCAAATTTTGTCCAAATTTGAGTCCAAGAATGATTGGTTCGATCTAATTGACTCAAGGACTTCCAAGAGGACTTAAAGACATATAAAGAGACTTATAAAAGGAGGACAATCACAAGGATTGGAGAGGGAGAGAGGATTCCATTATATTAGATTAAAGTAGAATAAGAGAAAACACTAGTTCTTATTAGATTTGGATATTGAAGCAACTTGGAGACCATTGAAGATTCAAAGTAGGAGCGAGGATGGAGCTTCAAATCTACAGACAACAGATTCTATCTTATTATCTTCTTCTATCTTTGTCTATTAATGATTATTCAATTGTGGATTTTTAGTTTTAATTCAATAATCATGAACTAATTCTTTGTTTGAGATTACAATGGATCTTATTTTATAGTTTATTTGAATATGCTTCGCTATAAATTATTATGTTTGTAGACACTCAAAATTTCATTTTCCTGTTACTGACTATGCAGGAGGACAAAAGCGTCTTTTTCACATTCTAGAGATAACCCTGGAGGACCACAACATCAATGTTAACCCCGAAGATAGCCACGGGAGATACAATTTCCAACCCTGAAGATAACCCCGGGAAAACAGTTTCCAACCCCGGAGATAACCCCGGGAAAATCAGTTTCAACCCCGGAGATAGCCCCGGGGGATCAAGATCAAAGCCTGGAGGTAGCCCTAGGAAGTCAAGCCAACCTCAGAGATAACCCTGAGGACAGTCAAAGTCAACATCAAGTCAACCTAAGAGATAATCCTGAGAAAATACTACTACAACTACGCAAAAATCGGAGATAACCCTGGGAGGGGCAAATTGGTCATTTTGCCAACTCAACTTCAACTCACATCAAATAAACTCATGTCAACTCAAAATACTTCAATAGAAGTCCCACAAGAACCATATCTTAACTTTCGAGTGCAAACTACGCAAAACGGCTCAACGGACTACCTGACAGAAACCTGGGAAAGCCATTTCGGTCATGAACCCATCTTCCTGGAATCAAAAAAGGGCAAATCCTATGTCACTATGTAGCTCTCTGAAAGAGCTTTTCGGAATGATATGGCACGCTTCCATCGAACTCCCGGATTGAAAGTTATGAGCGACATCGAAAGCGACAACGCGTTGTCCGAATTTACGTGCTTGACCTGCATGGGACCCACATTTGCCCGAGGCACCCAGGCGCAGCCACAGTACACTGCTATTAGGTGTCGCAGGTGAACCTGCGGCTCCCCTCTATAAATAAAGGGCTTGGGGTGGTCATTTTGCAAGAGAAAGCATGAGGAAGCCACCTTGAATTTGCTTTACACTCACCCCATGCAGTTGTACTTTCTCATTTTAAACACACATGAGCTCATATATATCCCTTTTGTACCAACAAAAGCCAAGATTTACCCACTCTAAAGATATAGAAGTCTTCTTTGCGGCCAATTGTAAGCCTTCTCACACACTTTAGAGTCTTTCTCTTCATCTCTCGCACACACCATTCTTCACGTTGTAGTCGTGTTTGATGCATTTGCCCTTGACTTTGGTCCGTGGTTTTGTTTCACATTGTATATATATATATATATATATTAATCGTATGTCGAACCTTGTTCGATGAGCCTGAACTTGATGCAGAGTGTTTATTAAGCTTTTATATATATATTTATATATATATGAACGTGGTTCGGACTACTTCGATGAGCTCGATTTTACATCCTAATTGCGTTTACTACTTTTATATATATATATATATATATATATATATATATATATATATATATATATATATATATATATATATATATATATATATATATATATATTTATATATATATTATGTTGGCCTTACTATGTTCGATGAGCCTCAATTTTACATCCTGTGTTTATTTCGCTTTTGTATATATATATATATATATATATATGAATCATTGTTATCGAACTCGTTCGATGAGCTTGATTTTACATCCGATCGTTTATTGCTTTTATATATATATATATATATATATATATATATATATATATATATATATATATTAAATCGCCTCGAGTTTCTTTCGTGGCGATTGATCGCTTTTTGCTTTATTTACATTTCGTCCCTTTCGAGTTTCCTTACGTGGCGGTTGACCATATTCTACACTTCATTTACGTTTACGTCACTTTGAAGTTTCTCCGTGATTTGATAGCTTTTTACGACTTTATTTACTTTTTTGATCCCCCATGGAGGTGCTTCGTGGTTGGTGATCTTGTCTGTATATATATATTTACAGCTTTTGATATATATACCGCCATCGCTTTCATATAAATTACAGCTTTCTGATCCTGTCTGAATTTCCTCGGATGGTTTCCAAACCCATGAGGAAGTCGGCATTATTTTGTACATTATTTTCATACGGATGCCTCGCATCCGTAAAAAGTAAAATTAATCAATTCAACATTTAATAAAATGGGAGTGTAAAGGTCTCAATTACTATTGAGCATCGGGGTTTGAAAACCTCTTTTATAAAATATCATCGCCATATCTTCCTTTAAAATTGAATTTTACATAAATTCAAACCACAATATATATAGGTGCAAACGAGGCCTCGCTCTGACTACTTCCAAATAACAAGACATTGACTCACACACACACACATATTCAGATAATAGTTTTTTGAAAAGAGGCGGTCACCGTGGTAACACGGATGTCACGGGGTGCCTAACACCTTCCCTCCGCATAACCAAGTCCCCGGATCCTAATGAATCTCAGTTTCACCGACCCGTTTAGCAGTGTCACATCATTGGGTCAATGTGCAAACCTTTTCTCGGTTGTGTTGGTACAACCATTTAAAAAACTAACTGGCGACTCTTAACAGTACATCGTCGACATTATACATGTCGGACCTTTTTCACTTATTTTTTCAAACAAATCTCACCTAAAATGAGAACACAAAAGAAAAAGTAACGGAAAGGGACATCTAAAAATCCCGTCGTCGACAGGTGGTGTAAGACCCCAACTTATTATAAATGAAATTGAATTTCTCTATTTATTATTTTGAAATAGTAAGGGTTGAATTGATTAATGTGGTTAGTTATGGGTAAAATGTGCAAATATTTCAAATAAACAAGTGGTTATAAAATATTCATTATTGTTGGGGAATATTCGTTTGGTCGTGGAATATTCTTCCGTTTGGGAATATTAAATGCTGACAGCCAAGACCTTTTTGTGGGCCCCATAACGAAAGCGATTGGATGAAGAAAATGACAAGTATGAGTTTTTATAAATAACTACAGAAGTTGTTATTCACGTTAACACCTTCTTTGGAATATCCGTGGTTAAAACACGATAATACACATTGTTGACTTTGAAGCACACGATATTGCACCAATTATTGATTCTTACGTAAGAAGGCACTACTCAATAATTGTTACAGTAATTACTGTTCAATATTTTATTTTATTGATTCAATAATTGCTATGTTGATATTTTATATTACTGTTGTTTCAATAATATCGCTACATAATATTTCCCATTATCAGATCAATGATTCATATTATTTTAATAATATTACTAGATAACATTATTGGCAATGTCTAGAAAATTATGTCTAAGGAGAGGTTTGGTCACCTAATTGCGCGCTAGTAAGGAGAAATTCTTATTGGAAAGCCCCTCTTTCCGGAGCTACTTTGATTATCGATATTGTGATTACGTAATATTATTTGTGAATAATTAATTATTGATTTATATGATGAGAAAAATATTCATTTTATGTGGATATAGATGGAGAAATTTTTTTTCTAATATGACAATTGTTGAAAATTGATATTTTATCTTTTCTGATAAAATAATTCATTTAAATATATTATTATATTTCATTAATATAATAATGGTGATATTTTACAATGAATGTGGGATATATGAATAAATGAGGAGGAAGAGTATTTTTGTTACAAAAACTGTTTAAAACATGTTAAACATGTTTGTGGGCCCGTTTCTTGACTGAAAGTTGATTATAGCCTGTAAAATCACCCGTTTATGGATTTCGGTCAACTTCTGTTTGGAATTTAGAAAAACTTAAACTTATAAAGTTTTAGAGAATTGAATTTCCTATAGAAGGACGTAAGATCCAAATTTTTCTGATAAAATGGCTATTTATTATGAATTATGGAAGTTCTGAAGTTCCGGAATAATTAATTTTTTTAAGTTTAAAATATTTTAATTCACAAAGACGTTTTTTGTGATGTAGGCAACTTGAGTGGCTACTTGAGTAGGAAATTGATATATATATATATATATATATATATATATATATATATATATATATATATTATTAAATTTTCTCTTTTAGTGTTCTAAGCAATTTCATATAAATAGGGTGCTTAGGTTAGAATTGAAAATCACACCAGAAACTAAAGTTTCTCTCTCTATATTATCGAGCGTATCCTTGTGAGTATTTTGATACTTTGAGTGTTGCATATCGGTGCAAGTTCCTTCAAAGACTATATCCAGTATTCCAAATTTGTATCTTCGCTTTTTTCGAGGTAAGGGATGTTGTTTTCTTCTTAAATGATATTATTTTCTTCAATATCATTATGCCAAATATTGGTTTAAACTTTTTATCAAATTTGGAACTTTTTGTGTCTGGGGTTACTATTCAATGTAAATCTAAGACTTATTCACGTATATGGCACTATTCACTAAAAAATAAAATTTTCTTCTTTTTGTCCAAGATGTTTATTATGGTTACTATCTTTGATTGTATCCATGTTTTGATCTTTATTTTTGAATTCTGCTTCAAAATTGGTTATTATGGAGTATTATTGAACTTGGATAAAACTGTAATACAAATCCCTAATATTTGTTCTTTTGCTTCACTGGATTCATTTTTTTTAAAATATTTTTCATCATCCTCAGTCCTAAATGATGATATTACTGAATATCTTTGGCCTGTAGTGCAAAGATGAATGATTTCTGATGAATATCTTTGGCCATAGTGCAAAGATGAACAGGTGTTTAGATGAACATGACCAACTGGTGAATATCTTTGGCCTGTAGTGCAAAGATGAATATTTAATTCCAGATATATATTGATTTATGTTACAGGGATAAAATATTGACGATGGACTTTTAAATTCATATATAGAAGATAGTAGATTTTATTCTCTACTTAACTCTTCTAATGAATTATTATTTCCGCTGCGAATATTGATTTAAAACTGGTTGTCTATTGTATTCTATTAGATTTTTCCCTGTTGAAAACTAACGAAATTGTGTTCTATATTATCTTAGTCATAATGTTCTTTACTGGGCTAGTTGAGCTCACCCTTTTCCTTTTTGTTCCATTTTTCTTCTCAGGAGGCGAGAATGTAGCGAGTACTAGTCGGGGTATGTAATGATGGTTCTAGAAGTTGTTTTAGTAGTCCTCACTATTTTTTAAAATAGTGTATCAATAATTGTAATGAGGACTTATTTGAGTGTGGATATTGTCTAGATGACAATATTTGTATTTAAACTCACAGTTTAAGTGTTGTCGTATTTTGCAAGACAGTTGTATTAATAAAGTTGTAGTTGTTTCTGTACCATGTATTTGGTGACTCAGAATGGGTGTTGTATACCTATTTTGGGGGTGTCACAGGTGACGAATCTGCTGGGGACTCCAGTAAGAGGACTTAAGTCGCTATTACAATCTTTTCAAAATTGTTATCTGCTTGTGTGTGGATGTTGCATTTACATTTGATGAATGTGTACGAATGCATTTCCTTATTACACTTAGTGCTTTGCACCATAACTTCTTGTGATATTAGTGCTTCGCACCATATCTGCTTGTGATATTAGTGTTTCGCACCATATCTGCTTGTGATAATAGTGCTTCGCAATGTCATCATTTTTCATACGGTGAGACACGATGTATATGAATGTATGTTGTGTGGTCCCTCCACCAGGAGGCTATCCCATCGGTGTTTGATTACTGGACTCGTGAGAAGACTAATTCTCCGAGGCTCAGGAAAGGCACCACCCAAATTCGCTCCAGTTCAAAGACCGGATTAACTTCCCGTCAAGTAGATTGCGATGATTTGGGAACCTTCATGCCAAAAATCCGTGAGAGTAACCTAAGATAGGTCAACCTCTGATAAACCCAAAACGGAGGAAAGTCTCTTCATGCTCTCATTTCAAATTACTTGTAAACACAATTACTTGTAATTTCATTCCATATCTATCTCCATGTAATGAGAAATATGAAGAAATTTGTACACATACATATTTTAATTAACATGCTACAAACAGCTGACATCCGCTTTGTGCAGGGATAAAATTCCTAAAATGGGCACATCACATAGCATGTTATTATACACATTCCCTAAAGACTAAACTATGCAAGTCTTTTGCAGGGAACCAATCGGACCTACTACCTGGTCAAAATCCAAAAAGGCTGCAAGCTTGCAGTCAAACATGTCGTCATCTGACCAGACTGACCTTAATACAGTTTCTCGCGAAGAATTCAATGAATTACATAAACAAATCACAGATTTGGATGTTCTGCTTAAAGAACTACACCAATCTACTCAGGGTACAAGGATATCCGTACATGCTGAATCCTCCGCACAAGGAGGAACCCAAGGTCTAGATACTGATAGTACCAGTCGCATGAATCATCATAAGCACAGACAGATTCCTTCAGCCACACAGCGATTGTCTCCACCTATAACTCCTGATTCTGCACAACCTCCTGTAAAGGTGCCAACTAGCGTAATGGCTATGTTATTTCCCAAGCCGATACCGGTAAGGGAGAAAGAAGTCTTTGTTCCAGACCCCAGAGTGGAAGAAGAGGAATGAAGAATTAAACAAGACATTGTCAGAATGATGTCAGGCATACGCGTCATTATCCATGATGAACATACAAACAGATACACCCCAAACGATGATTGCCCAGACGTAATGGTCATCATTCGGGAGAAGGAGGATGATGAAAACCCCTCCATCACCGCAAGTATCCATCGACTTTGCCTTTCGATAATTGGAGCGATTACTCCTTGCATTGGTCGGCGAGGGTAAAAGCGGGTAGAAACTCGCTACGCCTCAGAGATAACAATAACTACTTACTTTTTCTGTACAGTATTAGCAATTACTTTTGTCATTACATGCTAACACTTCGTGTGATTGAACAGTTTCATATATCAGGTGAGAGCATGTTGGTTCAGGACTCTAAAATTAGATGTACCTAGTCTTGCTAATGAGGTGCTTATTCTCCACAAGGACTGTAACTTTGATGTAAAGTTGGACTCAGACTTGATGGAAATACAAGAGGACTATGAGATACCTCAGGAGATCAAAGAATGGGTCGAAGACAAACCCAAGCGAAATCTTGATCAAACCACCTCTTTTAAACCTCGGAACCTTTGAAAACCCCAAACAAATCCAAATTGGTACAGACCTACCTCAAAACCAAAGGAATGACATGGTCACTTTATTGACCCTATTCCAGGATGTGTTTGCATGGTCTCACGAAGACATGGTCGGTTTATACACGGACATTATCATTCATCGCCTTCCCATCAAAGGCGGATTCAAGACACTCAAGCAGAAGCTCGGGCGATTAAAACCTGAGTGGAAGTTAAAAGTTAAAGAAGAAATTGTGAAACAATTTCAAGCCTAAGATCATCATGGTGTCAACATAACTTTGAATGGCTATCCAACATAGTCCCCGTCACAAAACCGAGAAGGAGGTGCGAGTTTGTGTGGATTACAAAGATTTGAATAAAGCTTGCCTCAAAGATAGCTTTCACGCGTCTGCTCATCCACATACTCATTGACAATCTGTTCGATACGACATGTACTCCTTTCTTTGATTGCTCATGGGTACCATCAAATCATGGTTCTTTGAAGATGATCATGAGAAACTTCATTCATCACGCCTTGGGGAGCCCTTTTACTACAGAAGATTGTCATTCGGCCTCATCAATGCCGGAGCTACCTATCAGTGAGCCATATGGCTCTTTTCCACGATCTAATAGATAAAAAAAATAAAAAAAAGAAGAAAAAGAAAAAGAAACTAAAAAGAAAAAAGAAAATAAAAAGAGAAAAGAGAAACAGAAAAAATCTCTTCAACGGGTTCTATAGTTGCTACCTTACCATCGACAGGTTCTATAGATGGCTTCGGAGTTTGAAGAAAAATCCTTCCTCCACATTCCTCGGAATAGGAATGATTTTGCGGATGCTCTAGCAACCTGGACCTCCTTGATCAACATACATGACAATGAAGACATGCCAACCATCACATTTGCCCAACAAAAGACTCCAGCCTATGGAAATTACATTGGAGAAGTATCGGATGAGCTACCTCCCATCTAACACCATTGATATCAATATATCAATGAGCACTCACAAGATAGATCTACACCCGTTGAGGCAAGCCTAACTGAGAAAAGGCGGATCCATCGACTTGCTATAAAATTCTACCTGAGCGGAGATGCACTCTACAAAAAAGATGCAGGACTAGGTCTCCTCAGATGTCTGGACCAAGACCAAGCTCATAGACTCATGGATGAGATCCATGGTGTAGTATGTGGCCCAGACATGAGTGGCCCTCTACTTGTAAAGAAGATCCTACAACAGAGAAGTCCAACTATGGCAGTTCAAAACAACATGACTTGGTTTTGAAGAAGATCATTGACAACCAAGCTCAGTCTAAAGGAAAATTCGCTCCAAACTGGGAAGGCCCGTTTATTGTCAAGGAGGTATTGACAGGAGGCGCTTTCAGATTACAGGAAATGGATGGCGATGAATTTCTGTAACTGATCAATTCGGACACCATGAAATGGTACTATGTCTGAGGTTACCATAAAGCAAACATCCTGGTTTTGGATCATCAGATCACCAGTCATTTCAGGTTCTTTAACCCTCACTATATACTGCCTTTCCTTTTTACCCACCTGCCCCTCAGGGAAAAACACACTTTTCAAACCAGCAACCTGGTTTCACTTCATTTCATACAACTTTGATTATCCCGCCAGAGATCAAACCTTTCACACCTTCAATTTATCCCGTACATGGGATTAAAACTTTTCACCTGCAATCCGCCCTATACATGGGATGAACTACGTCGACCTGATCTCCCTAATACACGGGAGTACGTAGGCAGCCATGTTATATGGTCCGGTCTCACCACAGAAAAAACAAAAATAGACACACTCCTATCCATAACGACATACAAAAAACCAGTCCCAAGACACCAAAGATGGTAGGGAATACACACAGATCGACGATCCATTCTGAAAATCCTGAGACATCTCGCTGTCCATCCATCAAGGAGGAGTTCAGAATACATCCAGATGACAAAGTCCTGGAGAAATAAGCGAATATCAAGCAAGTAGCAAGGCACAACTAAAAGGGAAGTGAATAAACATATATTTCCCTGCCATATATAATGTTGTTCGATATATACAATGTGTACTGTACATGACAAAATGGCTAAGCTAGTCTGTGCAGGAAAATACAAGCCCATCTACAAATCAGTGTATATGCGGGCTATCAAGTCCAACATGGATTCCCTCTCAGAAGAAGGAGGTAACACTGTGATCTCCTACCCAAGGGTTTCTACACGAGCCAGCAGATCCACCGCCAACTACATGCGATATCTCGGGTGGATATAACGTCATCCCGCTCAAAGAATAACGATATTCCTATGAGTTAGAGCATCATCTCTCTAACAAAGCGACATCTTTACCGTAAAGAGTCATCAACATCAAAGCCCACATCCACTACTGTTCACCAGATGGTATGGATGTAAAAGCCTCTTGCGATCTCGGCGTCTTATCGGCTCATCTCATCAAAGCAACTATCCTGCATAACAAGCAAGGTGAGGCAATTTCAAAATTGGCGACAACTGGATATTGGATCCCTTACAACAAGATTGGGGGGCAATCTCGGAAGCAGCGGCAACTCAACACTGGGGCATTTATCAATCATCCTAAAATGGAAAATGCACCGCTTAATGCCATCATCGATGGTCCATCATCATCTCAATGGCGATTCAGATATTATTCACTCACGACTTCATCAACAAAGAGAGTTTCTCATATGAACCCTCAGCATCAACATGCGAAAAGACTGGGGCATTTTTCCAATTCCAAGAAATAGAAGGAGTTTAAGGCGAAATCAAGCTTCTCATCAAAAAGAAAGGGGTGAACTCCTGAAAGAAATCATAGCAACATAAGCGTACCCCTACGAAAGAAGGGGAAACTTCTCAAAAAAAGTTCTCAACTCAGAAGCAAAAGGTCAACAACGAAAGGCCTAGCAAATGAAATCTACACCATCAACGTGCGTTAAGTCCTCACAAGCTGAGGCCTCTACAACGACGTTCAAATCTGGGCAGCGAAAGAATGAATTACACCCTCCAGGGATTTCAACGACATTCAAGTCATCAGTTCAACCGGGTTGCGAATCAAACGCTTAAGGAAATGGGGCACAAGCACCCAACAGTGAAAGGAAACTCCAAATCACCTCAAGAAGGGTGAGACATCTGGTGGTTGTCATCAATCTAGCATAACATCAGGTGAAGTCTAGTGACATAATCCGTGAAATGTTACTTCAGCGAAGGTATCGGAAGATCTGGTATTCTAAAACCATTGGCATCAATTCAGCGCGACATCAAGACAGTTCAGCGATGAAAGCTTCGTATACCACCGTTCGAGTGGGAACCGAAAAAGTTTGGCAATCAGCAGGATAGGCACCGTTGCAAACTACCAGCGAATACATCGGGAGGGTCTGGTGATTTCAGAACGTCATCCCCATCAGAGATGTGGAAAACATCTCAACTTATCTTCATCAAACAAGCATCAACGATTAAATGCCAAACCATTGGAGTCAACACCAGCATAGGCATCAGCAATGATCGGTAAAGGTAAAGCGATTTTCAAAAATATTTTAACATTCATCATAACATTTTGATTTGCGATATGCAATTTGCGATGCGATATGCGATGTGCGAATTACGATTTGTGATATGCGATTTGCGATGAGATAAGCGATGTGCGAATTGCGATGTGCGAGTTGCGAAATGCGATTTGGCCAAATGCAAAAAATGAAAAGCGAAGTGCGAAATACGATGTGCGATTTGCGAACTGTGATTTGCGAAAACATTTTAACATTCATCATAAACATTCATTACATTGCGATTTGCATCATTAGAAATACCTTGTCATATTTTCAAGTGTCTACTAATCTTTATCATGTCCATTCCATTGCATTGCATGAACATGATAAAGAGGGGCATCTGTAGACCCTCGAAATTTCGTTTTCCTGTTACTGACAATGCAGGAGGACAAAAGCGTCTTTTTCACACTCTGGAGATAACCCTGGAGGACCACAACATCAATTTTAACCCCGAAGATAGCCACGGGAGATCAAATTTCCAACCCCAGAGATAACCCCGAGAAAACAGTTTCCAACCCCGGAGATAACCTTGGGAAAATCAGTTTCAACCCCGGAGATAGCCCCGGGGGATCAAGATCAAAGCCCGGAGGTAGCCCCAGGAGGTCAAGCCAACCTCAGAGATAACCCTGAGGACAGTCAAAGTCAACATCAAGTCAACCTAAGAGATAATCCTGAGAAAATACTACTACAACTACGCAAAAATCGGAGATAACCCTGGGAGGGGCAAATTGGTCATTTTGCCAACTCAACTTCAACTCACATCAAATCAACTCATGTCAACTCAAAATACTTCAATAGAAGTCCCACAAGAACCATATCTTAACTTTCGAGTGCAAACTACGCAAAACGGCTCAACGGACTACCTGACAGAAACCTGGGAAATCCATTTCGGTCATGAACCCATCTTCCTGGAATCAAAAAAGGGCAAATCCTATGTCACTATGTAGCTCTCTGAAAGAGCTTTTCGGAATGATATGGCACGCTTCCATCGGACTCCCGGATTGAAAGTTATGAACGACCGAGCGAACAACGCGTTGTCCGAATTTACGTACTTCGACACGGCGGGACCCACACTGCCCGAGGCACCCAGGGCAGCCAAAGGTACACCTGCTACTAGGTGTCGCAGGTAGACCTGTGGCTCCCCCCTCTATAAATAAAGGGCTTGGGGTGGTCATTTTGCAAGAGAAAACGATGAGGAAGCCCTGCCCAATTTGCTCTGCACTCACCCCATGCAGTGTACTTTCTCATTTTAAACACCTGTGAGCTCATATATAACCCTTTTGTACCAAAAAAAGCCAGTGTTTACCCACTCTAAAGATATAGAAGTCTTCTTTGGCAGTCAACTGTAAGCCTTCTCACACACTTTAGAGTCTTTCTCTTCATCTCTCGCACACACCTTCTTCTTCACGCTGAGAGTCGTGTTTGCAGATTTGCCCTGGACTTTGGTCCGTGGTTTTGTTTCAACTTGTATATATATATATATATATATATATTGACTAGCATTATCGAGTTATGCCTCGATTGAGCCTGAACTTCAGGCCCGAGGCGTTTATTTGCTTTAATATATATATATATATATATAACGCATTGATGTAAAAATCTGAAGCTCATATGAATCGTGGTCAACTCATTACGATGAGCCTAGATTTTACATCCCGTCGTTTATTGCTTTTATATATATATATATATATATATATATATATATATATATATATATATCCTCGCCTCGAGTTTCCTACGTGGCGCTTAATCGCTTTTACTACTTTATTTACATTTCGTCACTTTGAGTTTCCTCCATGGTCATTGGCCGTATTCTGACTTCATTTACGTTTATTCCCACTTTGAGTTTTCTCCGTGATTTGGTTGATAGCTTTTACTGACTTTTATTTACTTTTCTCGATCCCCATGGAGGTGCTTCGTGGTTGGTGATCCCGTCGTATATATATATTTACGACTTTTTATATATATACCGCTTCACGCTTTCATACAAATTGCAGATTCAGTGCTTCAGGAATCATGTTATCACAGATTCAGCCTATTAGATCTAGATTCGGTTCCCGTGATGGATATTTTTTAGTTGTAAGCAGCTTGTAAATTATTCTACGGTGTCTGAATTTCCTCAAATGGTTTCCATACCCATGAGGAAGTCGGCATTTTTTGTACATTATTTTCGCATTTGGATGCCTCAGATCCGTAAAAAAATAAAATCAATCAAGCCAACATTTAATAAAATGGGAGTGTAAAAGGTCTCAATTACTATTGAGCATCGTGGTTTGAAAAACCTCTTTTATAAAACATCACCGCCATATCTTGCTTAAAATTGAATTTTACATAAATTCAAACCACATATATATAGGTGCTTAACGAGGCCTCAAGCACTACTTCCAAATAACAAGACACATTGACTCACACACACATTCGTGATAATAGTTTCTTGAAAAGAGGCGGTCCACCGTAGTAACACGGATGTCGAAGTGCCTAACACCTTCCCTCCGTGATAACCAAGTCCCCTGACCTAATGAATCTCGGTTTCACCAGGCCCGTTTAGCAGTTGTCACATCATCGGGTCAATGTGCAAACCTTTTCTCCATTGTGTTGGTACAACCATTTAAAAAAAAATTTGGCGACTCTTATACGATCCATCGTCGATATTATACATGTCGGACCTTTTTCACTAATTTTTTCAAACAAATCTCACCTAAAATGAGAACACCAAAGAACAAGTAACGGAAAGGGACATCTAAAAATCCCGACGTCGACAATGTTCTATTGTGAGGATTGTCTATTGTGATTTGGACTTAATTGTTTAATTGATTGGCCAACAATTACCGTGATAATCTATATAAACTCGAGAGATGAAGTATAGATTTAGATTTGATCATGATATCATATGTTTGTGATTTCTGAATAGATGGAATTCTTGATTCGTGTTTAGGATAGAGATATGCATTTACATCATATGTAATCTTATAGAGAACTTGTGCTTTAAATTTTTTTTAATTGTAATTCACATAGAGATATAGTGGATTAGTTAATTAGGGTGTCTTACTTAATTCTATCATCTGTGGATTTAAGTGAGTATGGGTATTATGCATCGAGAGGTGGTTTTATCTACTTTAGTGTTCTTGATTAACAATTCAGGATAGAGAATAATTGATGAGAAGTGTGTTAACTTAAATGAAGCAATAAGTGAAGTTGTGATCTTAAATCTCCGTAATCTTAATTTAACTAGTGGTAATTAGAATTAGTTTACTTATAAATTGAAATTCATTCGTTTAAATAAGATTGAGTTGAGTTACTGAGTTAGTACTTTGTGATTTTTATTAAACAATTCCTCGTGGGAACGATACTCTACTTTTACTTTATTACTTGTTGACCACGTATACTTGCGTGTTGTGCGTAATTAGATTTTACCCAACGGAAAGCTATAAACAGTTATATATGAACGATCAACCGCCACGAAGTAAATTTCAGGCGGGACTAAATGTAAATATATATATATATAAAGCGCGATCAACCACCATGAAGTAAACTCAAAGTGGACTAAATGTAAATATATATATATATATATAAAGATTTATCAACCGCCATAAAGTAAACTCCAAAGTGACTAAATATAATATATATATATATATATATATATATATATATATATATATATATATATATATATATATGTATATGTATAAAAGCGAAGAAATGGCCACAAAGTGATCTCTAGGCACAGACAAAATGTAAATATATATATATATATATATATATATATATATATATATATATATAATAAACGCATCGGATATATACTAATCCGTGGCTCGATTCATTAATTAGAGGATATATATATATATATATATATATATATATATATATATATATATATATATATATATATATATTATCGAGTTATCTCGATTTAGCTTTGAATATAATATTCGGAGCGTTTATTACTTTTATATATATATATAATGTGTGTGTGTGTATAAATATATATATAGAAAAGAAATAAAAGCCACGGACCGACGGTCCGATATACGCACACAACACGACTCTCAACGTGAATAAATGTGTGTGAATAAATGTGGAGAAAGGCTTTAAGTAGTGTGAGGTGTCTTACAGTGGGCTGCCAAGAAGACTTCAAATATCTTTGACTGAATGAATACTCGGTTTCCACCGGTAAAATATAGCAAAATACAAGCTCACAAGTATTTGAAATGAGTACTCGGTTTATAGTGTGTATAGACCAAAATGAACAGGGCTTCCTCGCCTTTTCTCTTCTCAAAATGGCCACCACAAGCCCTATATTTATAGAGGGGGAGCCACAGGTACCTGCGGCTACCCGAGGGGGCTCCGTGGGCCCCACCATCTCGAAGTGTGTGCACTCGTGCAACACGTTGTCCGCTCGAACCTTCATAACATTCAATCCGGGCATCCGATTGAGGCGTATAATACCTTTCCGGAATGTTGTTGTCGAGAGCTACACAATGACATGGGATAAGAGGCTGTACGAAGCCGGGAAGATGGGTCCATACCCAAATCTTCAAATCTTCAAATTTTATTCGGTGTGCTATCTTGTGCAGTAGTCACTCGAGATTGGAGCTATGGTTCTTGTAGGACACTTCTGTGTAGAATGTGGGATGAAATGTTGTTGAGACGGCGTGAATGTGGGATTAAGGTGGTAAAATGACGATTTTCCCCTCACTGGGGTTATCTCCGGTTCTGGGCTGATTTAGCAGTCGTTGCTCAAGTTTATCTTTGAGATTGGGCTGTTGTGAGTATTGAATGTCATCATGGTTGTCTCTGAGGTGTGTCTGACCTCCCGGGGTTATCTCCAGGGTTAAAACTGAGCGCCTCGGGGTTATCTCCGAGGTTAAAGCTGACTTTTGGGACTTAAAACTGGACTTTTTCGGGGTTGTCTCCGGAACTGCATTCTGCATTCCTCGGGGTTGTCTCCGAGGTTTGAATTGTATCTCCCGGGGTTGTCTCCGGGATTGGACCTGAATATCTTGGGGTTGTCCCTGAGATGGAAAATTGAGTATCCCGGGGTTATCTCCGGGATTGGAACTGAATATCTCGGGGTTGTCTCCGAGATGGAAAACTGAGTATCCCGGGGTTGTCTTCTGGACTGGAACTGATTTCACTTTCAGGGTTATCTCTGGAAGACGATTCTGCCCTCCTGCAAGGTTAGTAAGATTAATGCCAAATTTTGAGTGTCTACATACTATATATACAGCGAGAATCATATTCCTGGAAGTTTAGTATGTCTTATAACTTGCATTACGTTTTATGAACTTGATTACTAATAAATGATTTTTTTTTAATTTAAATATCTTATATATAAAAATTTAGGAAGGTATATATGTAGATGTTGCCTCTTTTGATTTGTCCTTTGGCCTTCTGATAGCTTCCATTTTTGAAGAAAAAGTTTTGTAGATAGTTGATTGTTCTTTTATAATTGATAGTTGATTGTAAAGATGATGAATGATCATGTATTGGATGCTTTAATTAATAATATTTGAGCTTTATGTATTTGTCATAATTTGTTATGGGGTCATTGAGTCGTAATTTATTTTGTTTGTACGTAAAATAATTTTGACATTCGTTAAAAAACAAAGTCAATAATAGATTTGACAATATATAGTGTCATTGCTAATTGACGACAACTTTTGTCGCTCGAAAAACAATCAGTTTCGAATATTATCGTTGCTAATTGATCATAACTATCCATAACAAAACCAACGGCAACGAAAAATTTCATTGCAAATTAATATATGATCGGTTTATTTTATACATTTAGCAACAAATATCGTTACTAAAAAGTATGCAATTAGCGACGAAAATCAATTAGGGCAACAATTTTAATACTGTTCAGCAACGACAAAACATCGTTGGCAAATGTGTATCAAATGCGACAAATTTTATCTTCGTTGGCAAATAAAAAGTTTCTTTTCGTTGCCAATTAAGCGTATTTTGCAACGAAAATTATTTTTCAGTAACAATTTATTAATAAATTTGCTACAAAATATTTCGTTGCTAAATGATCTATGATTTTACACGAAAACAAAATTTCGTTGCGAAATATATTACTTTCTGCAACGAAAAAAAAATCGTTGCTAGACAATTAGCAGCGCTCATTGCGCAACGAAATGTTCAACGACCAAAAAATCGTTGCAAGTGGTATTTGGCAATGAAATTTCACACATTTAGCAACGACAATTGTTTGTTGCAAAATCACCATTTTTTTGTAGTGCATTTTGACTTTTCTTTTTTGCCGGATTTTCCCTCAAGGCAACATGGATCACCTATTGGTAATTTTACGATGGATATAGGGAGGATTAAAATTTCGTGTTCCCAAATTACAAATGAGTATATATTTCAAGTTTTAAATGTAGTCTAAGCCAAGTTTGGGAACACACAAACTCAACTCGACTCTGTCTGTTGCAAGTTTACAATAAGAAGCGGAGAATTCTAGGAAAAAGCTAAGGAAGCTTCTTCGTAGAAGTTTTTTTGGTTTCACTGTCAGAAAAAAGAATAATATATGAGCAAATCATGATGAAAACACAACATAAATTACAACCATTATATTCCCTTTCATGTAGAGTAGCGTCTGAATTAGGGATGTGTTAGCGGGGAAATCGCGTAAGGTAATTATTTACCATGTTTCTTATGAGAAGACTTGGAGTCAAGGCTTTAAAAATAGCACAAAAACCCAAAAAAAAATTGTTTTGTTTCTGCAGTGTCTCCTATTTTCCGGTAAAGTTCACCATCCAGTTTCTTTTGGCACGATCCTTAATACCAAGAACGTGAATCGATTCGGTACACAGAACAAAATCGTTACGGGAAACGTTACTTATGATGAAATACAAAATGTATCTACATTCCCGATTCCGAACGCGAAACGATAGTTACCGTTTCACAAATCCTAGGTCAGATAGGGTTCCTGATAACTTTGATCCTGACTCCAGAAAGTATAAAATGGGCACCTCTTTTAGGCCGTCTGTAAAAATAAGTTGTATTTTTATAGCTGAGAGTTGAATTTTTATATTATTTGTATAACACAGGTCATCTGAAATGCAAATACAAATTGTTTTCATAGACTGCCCAAATATACTGTCATTTTGAACTACCCGGAATCAAGTTCTCTTTTGGCAGAAAAATTGGACCATCTAAATTTCTCATGCACATAGAATAATAGAATGTTACTTCATTAGGTTAATGTCTCATTCTATTATTAAGAATTGGTCTTCCGAACTTGTTTAAGGCACTATAAATAGAGAGCATATCATTCTCCTACCATATAACAATCAGAAGTAATTAATAGAAAAAAAAAAATGAGTATTCAATATTCCTCTTCCCTACTTTCTGCTGTCTTCATTCTTCTGTTGCTAACATTTTCATGGGCAGCAGCTTCTGCTGATAATAGTCACCAAAAGTTCCTTCAATGCCTTGCATGTTATTCTAATAACTCCACCTCAATCTCCAAAGTTATTTATACCCAGAAAAACTCCTCCTACACAACAATCTTGCAGTTGACCATAAATAATTTGCGGTTCATAACGCCGGACACCCCTAAGCCTCTTGTCATTGTTACACCCTTTGATGAATCCCAAATCCAAACTGTCATTTTTTGTTCCAAAAAAAATGGCATGCAAATTAGAATTCGAAGTGGAGGTCATGACTTCGAGGGTCAATCTTACGTAGCAAAAGCCCCATTTGTGTTACTTGATATGATTAATCTTCGATCAATAAATGTAAGCATTGAAAGTGCTACTGCATGGGTTGAAGCTGGTGCAACTATTGGTGAACTTTACTATAAAATCGGTACGATGAGTAGAACCCTTGGGTTTCCGGCCGGCCTTTGGGCTAATGTGGGTGTTGGTGGATTAATCAGTGGAGGAGGGTATGGCATGATAAGACGAAAATATGGTCTTGCAGCTGATAATGTAATTGATGCTCGTTTGATCGACGTTAATGGAAGAATTCTTGATAGAAACTCGATGGGGGAAGATTTGTTTTGGGCCATTAGAGGAGGTGGTGGTTCTAGCTTTGGAGTCATTCTTTCGTGGAAACTAAAATTAGTTCATGTTCCAAAAGTTGTGACTATTTTTAGAATCGTAAGAACTTTAGAACAAAATGCGACAAATATTTTCCATCGATGGCAATATGTTGCTCCGAAATTTCCAAGACATCTAGATATCAAATGTTATGTACAAAGTATACAGAGCAATTCAAGTACTCGTGAAGATAAAAGAACGATAATTATAATATTTGAATCTTTATTCCTTGGTCGAGTAGATAGACTACTCCCATTGATACAAGAAAGATTTCCAGAATTAGGTTTGGTGAGAGAAGACTGTTATGAAGTCAGCTGGATTGAGTCCGCTCCTTTTTTCTCCAATTATTCAGTTGGAACATCTCCTGATAGTTTGTTGAATAGATCTGCTTTGCCTAGGTTTTCATTCAAAGGAAAGTCAGACTTTGCTAAAGAACCGATTTCTAAAGAAGGCCTAATAGGGATATGGAAAAGGATGTTTAAAGTTGCACCACAAGCTGTACTCTTACAGTTTACACCATTCGGGGGAAGGATGGATGAGATTTCTGAGTCTTCACTTCCATTTCCACATAGGGGTGGAACATTATATATGATAAACATGGGAGTATTTTTGGACGCAAATGCGACACAACGGCTTAAATGGCTCAAAAGCTTATACGGATATTTTCGGCCTTATGTTTCCAAATCACCAAGAACTGCATATGTGAATTATTTGGATCTTGATTTGGGAGTAAACAGTGAAAATGGTAGGACAAGCTATGCTCAAGCCAGTAAATGGGGGAAGAAGTACTTCAAAAATAATTTTCACAAGTTGATACAAGTGAAGTCTATGATTGACCCTGATAATTTTTTCAGACATGAACAAAGTATCCCTACTCTAGAATGATTTCTTGGCAAGTGAGAATTTGTAATTGGTTCTATAGTGGATTTAATAAATAAACTCTTTGTTGTATGGGATTTTAAAGATAAATACATTTCTAACAAACAAAGTTCGAGTATTAGATAAAGACAAATAAAAATACATTTCATGCCTCCTCATTTTGCAGTTGGGATCTTAATTATTTCCATTTTCATGATACGTTGTTGAACTACTCATGTACTATTTTTATGCTATTGGTATTGAATATCTTGAGAAATTATGGTACATTTAGATGGAGAGAGGTCTAGGGGGTTGTTTGTTTAGAGATGAATGAAGTTGAATCTGAATTACCGATTTTGAATCGATCGGTCATTTGTTTTTGGTGCAATAATTTTGAATCGGTAAGATGGATTTGAAATGAATGACTAAGTCCGTATTTTTTTAAATTTGAATGAAGAATCTGAATGAAGTAAAAAAAAAAAAAAAATTAAAAATATTAACTATTATATTAAGTAATATTAAATAAATTTACAACAATTTTGAATTTTTTCAGAGGGGTAAAATAATAAAGTTGTCATTAAGATGTTTCAGACATGTCAATAATCGAACAACTTTTTTCATTCAGATTCAACTCATTCAGATTTAAATTCAGCTCATTCAGATTCAGATTCAGATTTATTCAGTTTATATCAAACATCCCCCTTAGTGTAACATGTTGTATTTTAATGACCATCTTTCGTGAAAGAAAGGCAAGTGTAAGTTCGATTCAGTAGGCTGTTCTACCCTAAGGCGGGGGGCACCCCCTCAATCGAATTTTCAGTCCATGTGTTAATTTGTGTCTTCTTTGGTTTTTCTCATAGTACCACCACCACCCTCTTTTTGTATAAGTGACTTTTTAAAGTAATGATAATTTTGTACTAATTACCTTATTTCTCTTTCCATGTATAATATTTGGCTCAAAAAGTAAGTATTCTCTTCTACTTTCTTTTCTTTTTTAACTAATATCCTATAAAGTTTTTTTTGTTGTAGAAAAAAAATGAGAAGATATTTTTTGACTCGAAATACATTCATTTTTTTTTATTTTTTTTCTAATTAAAACTCAAAACACCACTTTTCTTTTAAAAAATCTCTTCTATTACAAAACCGACATTATCTCTTTTGTTTTCATTAAACTTTCCTTTTCTTTTATCACCAAGTTAAAATTCAAAGACAAAGACAAGGTGTTAAAACTCCAAGAATATTTACTTAATTTTCTTTATCCCAAGAAGATCACTGCACTTCAAAGCTAAAGCCCAAGGTGTTCCTAAGCTTTAGGCCTACTAAAATTAATAAATTTTAGGGCCTCAATAGGTATTTTTGTTATGTATATATATACTCAAATAAAAGAGTCAAATTCACGCCACTTTAAATTTAAGGCGCCTACAAAAAAATTACCCAATGAAATAGACCTAAATCTCAATGGCAGACTTAGTGATAATGTGATATCTAAATGATGCTTTGAAAATTTTGAAATAGTCGATTATTATATTTGGTATTCTTTTGTATTTATGCTCTTTTGTTCAAGAAAAGTTATTAATTTTTTTTATGCCTATCTTAATAGTAATTAGCAAAAGGCCTATTTTTTTGTTGTCGCTTTAAACCCTTAAAAACTCAGGGTCGGCCCTGTTATCCCGTGTGACCTTATCCAACTCTTTTGGATTTGTCATATTTGTACTATATTGGATTTTTAATAAAAAAATTTGTTGATTAAAAAAAATCATTCTAATATTTTCCTTATAAGAAAATTATGAATATATATATATATATATATATATATATATATATATTAAACTTAACGACTTAAATGTTGAAAAATTATATTGGATTTAGAAAAGTATATATATAGTTATAATTTTTATTTTTAATAAAAAAAAATTCAAATTTGATCCCACTAAACTTTGTGGCTGGATCCGTCCCTGAGTCCAGGCATCAGATACTTTTTTTCGTTTTAGGTGTTGTTGTATAATAAGGATGTATGGGGCAGCATGGTGTTGTCTTCTTTTGGGAATACTTCAAGGGTCAAGGGTGTCAACATGGCTTTGGGGTTGTTTTGATGGAACGGCTAGAAGGTGGTCCAGAGTAAAATTTTGAACATATGCATGACGGGATTTTGATAGCATGTTTCGATCTTATGTTATTGTCACGTTGTAAAACATGTTTTAGATTTTTTATTTCCAACGTCTGATGTTTTGTATTCCATTGTGGTCCTATACACATCTTTTGAATCTGCTGCAGTTGTAAGCAGTGGCAAACTAAAAAAATTTCAATTTTGGGGGCGAGTTTCTTTGAAATAGGTAGTATTATAAATTGAAAAAATTAGCCTATGTATAGAGAAATTCTAGATAAATTGCGAGTGATAAAATTTTGTCTATAATGTTTTTAATATAAAATGTTAAATCTATTTTCATTTGAAAAATTAAACAATATATACAATGAGTTGTTAATTTCTTGTGACATGTTATAATTAAAATGCAAACATATTATTAACTTGCGATGTTAGAAAGAAAATAGTGCACATTTTTAATTCACTTTTTTTGTTAGTATAGAATGACACAATATTTTTAAATTTATCATCACAATAACACTGTCATATCATTACTACTCAATAAATTTAAGAATAAAATTAAACATGAAATGTAAATATATCATTAAATTCAAGTTTACAATTTTTTTTGCGTGTAATAATTATGATTATAATTGTTTTAAATTAAATTTAGACACTAATTTAAATTTTAGAATTATAAAAAATAAAAATAAAAACTTTAAGAAGACAATGAAACACATTTTTATGAAATGGATAAAATATTAATCTCTCCGTTTCAAATTATAAGATTAATATTGACTTTTGAAAAGTCAATTTCAAACATTTTCAAACTCAAAATTGAGATAAATTCATTTAGTTTATGTCAATACAATTATGAATATCATAAACTACTGAAAATGTACTACTAATAATATTTATTGTTTTGGAAACAATTAAATGAATAACGTCAATTTTAACTTTAAAAATATCTCAAATTGACTTTTAAAAAGTCAATAGTGATCTTATAATTCGAAATGGAGAGTAATTATTACGAGGGAAATTATATATATTACGAATATTTACGTCGCCTTTTTGATTGTCAATTACGTGAATAAGTGTCGGTGGTAACATTTTTGGAGATATGTGTAAGTGGGATCCTACTATAATTGCTACTAATCTGTGCTGATAAGTTTCAATTGTAATTCGACATAAATTTCACAATATATAGCAAGATTTGATTATGAACATAAATTTGTTAAAGGGATCCGGCTATATTGAAGTTAAAACCAACTTCACCATAATAAGTTCATTTAGCTTTTTATTGTATTGGTTATAGAAAATATTGCATTAATCAATGCAATAAAAAATTATAGTAGAACTTGTCAACACAACATTTTCTATAACAAATTATAGAATTTATTACGGTGAAGTTGGTGTCAACTTCACTCTTACCGAATTTTAAAAAGTATGCAAATAGGTATATATATATATATATATATATATATATATATATAGAGAGAGAGAGAGAGAGAGAGAGAGAGAACTAGGATCCTGTCCGGACTCCCGGACAGGCTTAAAATACGGACCAAAAAATTATTTTATTTTTTTGCTTTTTTTTTAAAACAACTAAAAAATTTTTAATATTTTATGGAACTGAAATTTTTCCATAATACAATGTTTTGGGTGTGATTTGGATACATATAACAAAATACACGTCTGCATACCTCTGTCAAGTAAAACAAAAGCAAAAAAAGCAACAAAAAAAAATCCGGGATTCCGGACCTAATCCGGCCTCTCTCTCTCTCTCTCTCTCTCTCTCTATATATATATATATATATATATATATATATATATATATTGCAAAATTTCCTCTGGGCACGCCCCGACCGCCCCTGATTGTAACTTTGTAAGACTTGGTTTCAATAAGATTTTCCTTTTGCCGATGAACAAAAAAAAATTAAGAATAGATAACGACCCTATGCAAATCTTTTAAGATTGCGTGACATTATGAGTTACATCCTTTGCTTTGAGAACCCTATACAAATCCTTTTGAATAATAATCTAATGAAAGAAATTTCATGAGACTTTCTCTTGGAGATTGAGATTTGAGGAAGGAAAAGGGAGTAAAATTTAATTTTTGTTTTCTTATGTATAAGAAATGGAAGTCATAATCTATGACTAATATTCTAATTTCTAACCTTAGAAAGTTCAATTTTCTAGAGCAAAAAAGAGTAATTTAACCAAATTTACGCGTTAACTTCTCAAGCAAAGTTGATTTTCTTAGTGATAAGACTTTGATCTAGTCAACAAGAGAAATTCTTTGTTACAAAAACAGAATATGCTTTTGAAATTCTTTATTACAAAAACAGAATATGCTTTCGAGTGTAATAATTCTGCATTCTGGAATCCAACAGGTTTACAATATGGATAATACTACGAGTCTTAATTTTTTTTGCGTCAAAATATATCTTAAATGACGTGTTATCATCACATTGATTCTGTATTTTTCTTATAATTGAATATACTATATAAGTAGGGACGGAACCACACTTGGGCGAGTGTGGGCTCCAGCCCCCACTGAATTTTTAATTTTATTTTTAAGTATATAGTATATTGGTTATGCAGACGGGAGACTAATGACTACAACTTTTCAAATAATGTACTGTTACTTCAGTGTAATATATTCTTGAGATTATGATCATATTCAACTTCAAGAGAAAAGAACTTTTTTCACTATTTATTGTCCATTTCACTCTGACATTAACTTTTTTCACTATTTATTGTCCATTTCACTCTGACATTAAAAAATACAAACACAACAAATTCTCTAGTAATATTCGATCATATTCAATTCGAATTTTCTAATCAAGGCTTGGAATACTCGATATGCTACATGTGACGCCCCCAAAACAGGTATACAACACCCATTTTGAGTCGTCAAAATACATGGTACAGAAACAACTACAATTTTATTAATACAACATAAAAACTGTGAGTTTAAATACAAATATTGTCATCTGATAATATCTACACTCAAATAAGTCCTCAAGACAATTATTGATACATTATTTTACAAAATGGTGAGGACTACTAAAACGACTTCTAGAACCATCATTCCACACTCGCATTAAGACTCGCTACATTCTCGCCTCCTAAGAAAAAAAAAAAACAACAAGGAAAAAGGAAAAGGGTGAATCTAACTAGATAAGAAGAACATTATGACTAAGATAATATAAAACAAATTATCGTTAGTCTTCAATAGGAAAAATCTAATAGAATACAATAGAAAACAAGTTTTAAATCAATATTCAAGAATGAAATAATAATTCATTAGAAGAGTTAAGTAGAGAATGCAAACTACTATCTTCTATATATGAATTTAAAAGTTCATCGCCTATCTTTTATCCCCAGAACATCAATCAATATATATCCTAATCAAATATTCATCTTTGCACTACAAAGCCAAAGATATTCATCGATTGGTCATGTTCATCTAAACACTGTTCATCTTTTGCACTACGTACCAAAGATATTCATCAGAAATCATTCATCTTTGCACTACAGGCCAAATATATTCAATTATATCATCATTTAGGAATGAGGATGATGAAAAATATTTTAAAGAAAACGAATTCAGTGAAACAAAAGAACAAATATTAAGAATTCGTACTTTAAACAATCCAAGTTCAAAAATACTTCATAAATAACCAGAGTGGAGTAAAATTCAAGAATGATCAAAACATGGATACAATCAAAACTAGTATCCATAATAGATATCTTGGACGAAAAATGAAAATTTAATTTTTCTGTGAATAGTGTCGTATTCGTGAATAGTGACGTATACGTGAATAGTAACTCCGACACCAAAAGATAGAAATTTCACAAAAAAAAATATCATCATGCTTCGTGATTAGTACTCGTGAATAGTAACTCATAAATAGTAACTCATGAATAAGAATCTCCGGCTATGAAAAAGTTCTAAATTTGATAAAAAGTTTCAACCAATATTTCAAAGATAATGATATTGAAGAAATAATATCATTTGAGAAAAAATAACATCCCTTACCTTGTAAAAGACAATACTTAAATGAAACACCTTGATATAAGCTATGACTTGAACTTACAATCAGATAGCAACACTCAAAGTATTAAAATACTCACAAGAATACGCTCAATATATAGAGAGAGAAAGAGAGAAAATCTTTAGTTTCTTGTGTGATTTTCAATTCTAACCTAAACACCCTATTTATAGGAAAATGCTTAGAACACCGAAGTAGAAAATTTAATATAATATTATTATATTATATATAAATTCATACGCACACATTCTAAGATCTGAACTCAGCCATCTTACATATGCTAATGATGCCAACCAAGTATAAAAAACGTTTTTATTATTTAAAATAATTAAAACTTCCAAAAATCAATTATTCAGGAATTTCAGAACTTCAATAATTTATAATAAATAGCCCTTTTATCAGAAAATTGAATCTCAAGCGAATTTTTATAGAAAATTTAATTCTCTACAACTTTACAGAAGAAAGTTTTTCCAAATTCCAAACATAAATTGACCGAAATCCACATACAGACGATTTTATAAAGCTATAATCAAATTTCAACCAAGAAATGGGGTCCAATCGACACACACAAAACATGTGTTAAACAACTTTTGCAACAAAAATACTCTTCCTTCTCATATACTCATATATCCCACATTCATTGTAAAAATATTATCATTATTATATTATTAAAATATAATAATAAATTATTTTATCAAAAAAGATAAAATATCATTTTTCAACAATTGTCACTTTAAAAATTTTCTTCATCTATATCTACATAAAATCAATATTTTTCTCATCATATAAATCAATAATTAATTATTCACAAATAATATTACGTAAACACAAGATCTTGTGCAACCGTGCCATTCCTGAGGAAAAGAGGGGCTTTCCAATAAGAATTTCTCCTTACCTGGCCACCAAGAATTAGGTGATCAAACCTCTCCTTAGACGTAACTTTCTAGACATTGCCAATAATGTTTTCTAATAATATTATTCAGATAATATGAATTATTGCTTCGATAATGAAAAATCTTGTGTAGTGACAATTATCAAAACAACAAGAATATAAAATATCAACGCAAAGAATTATTGAATCAATAAAATAAAATACCTAACAAGAACTCATCGTAATAATTATCGAGTAGTGCCTTCTACGTAAGAATCAATATTGCGCAATACCGCAGTGCCATCGCAAACAATGCGACATCGCGTGTTTTTAACCAACGGTATTCCAACAAGATAATTGAGAATAATCACTACCAAGTTATTTATAAACAACTTATACTTGTCGCTTTTCTTCATCCAATCGCTTTCGTTATGGGGCCCACCAAAGATCATGCTACGTCAGCATTTAATATTCCCCAACAACAATGAATATTTTATAACTACCTGTTTATTTAAAATATTTACAAGATTTTACCCATAACTAACCACATTAATCAAATCAACCCTTACTATTTCAAAATAATAAATAGAGGAAAATAAATTTCATTTATTAATAATTTGGGGTCTTACACTACATGACAAATTAGAAGGTAATTAAGGTACTCTACATTCTTATACCTTAAGAAATTTCAATTATTCTACTCTATATGTAAATTATTAAGTAGTTGTTAACTTGTTACTAGCTTTTGTTTTTTGTTTTTTTAATTGAGGCTTTCTATTCATATTTGCTGGTGAAGTTGGTATTAATCCTACCTAGTTGCAATTGCAAACTTTGAAATAGCATTCTCAACTATAAATCTTATTAAAAAGTCATTGCATAATAGGATGAGAGATGAGTAGATGAATTCTTGTACGTCACGTACATAGAAAGAGACATCTTTGATACTATTGACAATGAACTGATTTTGAAACGGTTTTAGTATATGAGACCAGGGGCGAAGCTATGGTAAATTTGTGGGGTCAATTTACCTCACTCAATTTTTAAAATCACTTACAAATTTTTTTTTACCCCACTCAATTTTTGACCTCCACTCAATTTTTGACCCCACTTCGATTTTTTTTTTTTAATTAGAGGTACCCAAGCGGCCAAGCCACAAAATAGAGAGATGGGGCAAAGCCAAATCGCCAAAGGCAAAAAGCCAAACCGTGAACCATCAAAGCCTTTCGCAAGTGGTGAGTGGGTCTTGGTGATCGGCGAAATATGAAAGCGTGAGAATGAAGTTACGACTCTATTTTACCGCTGTGACTTTCTTGCAGCCTTTTGCCTTCGGTATATAATATAAATTACTCTCTTCAATTTCTCCAACCTCGCTTTTATTTTCGTAAATCAATTGTGATTTCCCCTTTGTTAGTATTATTAAATTGGATATTTGGATGTATTTGTCTAATTGAAGTATAAAGTATTAAAAAATTAAATGTAAAAGGCCGCCCCCTAACCCCGCCAAATTTTTTATAACTTACTAATAATTTTGACCTCACTACTATACGTTCCTGGCTTTGCCACTGTATGAGACCATGAAGAGCATCATTGTAAATCACTTATTTGAAAAGCTTTTGTGCAAAAATAATGATTGATATTAACATATTTAACGTTTTTAATTTTATTATTGCTCTTTATTTTTCTTGTAATTTTTTTGTATTAAGCCCCCACCGAGTAAAAGTCCTGCGTTTGCCACTGTATATATATAACTACATAACATCAAAATATTAGATAAATTTCAAAACTGTCCACTCTTTATTTTGAAACAGCCCTAAAGAATTACTGAGGAAAATTTTATTAATCTTGTGCATCTGTACTACTAATTGGAAGAACGCAAATAGTGAAATTGTATGAGTGCACGCCTAAAAGGGGGGGATCAATAGGTGTATATGTGTGTGTTAACAGACTGGTAAATTTTAATTTTTTTCACAGATGTAAACATGCAAATTAGCCGTTTGTTTTGAGTTGCCTGTTTTCAGTCATTTATATTGAGTTGTTTTTACAATTCTTTATGTATAACTTCAGACTAAATTAAACCGTGTATGCAGTGATATTTTTGGAATTTTCTAATGCAGAAATCAAAAAGCAAACATAATTTAATAAATTGAAAATATAAAACAATAACCAAACACATATCATACCAAGAATTATAATTGGTTCAACCCTTTAAACCTATATTCTATGGGCCTACATTCAAGGCCATATATCAAGTAATACCCAGTAAGTTTCCTTTAATATTTATAAATCAACTACGATAAGAGTAAAATACACTGACACCCCTTGTAGATAATCATAATAACATTCACCACCCTTCTGGGTTTTTCAAGAATAATAAGACTCTCTAGTCTACAATATGTAACATTCACTACCCCTAGTGTGGTTGACCAACTAATATTTAAAAATATTTTTAATTTAATGTCTAATACACCCTTCAAGTTATAATGTTTAATTTCTCCACTAAATATAAATTTGTATATCATAATTTTTACTTTACTTGATCTAATTAATTAAATTATGATATTGTGCAATAAATAACATAAAAGTCAAAAAATAATAAATATTCATTTTATCGGAAAAATAAAGTCAAACAATTTTACCGATTAAATTTCTCAAATATTAAAATTTACGTTATATATAATCAAATATATTTTTTTGTAATTAAAAAGTATAATGTTAATACCCATAAAAATTACAAATTAACGCAATAAAATAATAATAATTTTTTTCAAATATTAAAATTTATGTAAAACAAACTTATTATTAAAATTTAAACGAATCTTATTACTCATATAAAAAGTATTAAAATTATATTAATTATTTTTCTCATATATTAAACTAAACATAAGTCGCACTTCAACATAATTATTTACAAAGAAAAATGACAAATGTTGTTACTAAAAAAAAATGTATTAAAAGAATTTTTTTACAAGATAGAGGTAATAATAAATATAATTATGTTTTTTTATTTAACATTGCATAAAAAACAACGCCAATCAGATACTAAAAAAATGTAATCAAAATCATAAACATCCATATTTTATATATATACTCAATAAAAGTTAACATATAAAAATTATAATATGAAACTAAAAATTCAAATAATATTTTTTGTTGTTACACCAAAAACTAAACTATCAATATACTCAATCACTCTAATTAGAATAGTTTCATTAATAATTTAATTTAATTTTTTAAATATTTGTATCACTTATCCAAAAATATGTGTTAATTAAACTAAATTAGTTCTTTATAAGTTACCAACAATTTAAATGAGATAGTTTTAATTACAAATAAAACTATAATTAAAATGTATTGTATTAAAAAAGGATAATTAAACACACACACACACACACACACACACACACACACACACATATATATATATATATATATATATATATATATATATATATATATATATATTAGTTAGTAATTAAAATTTGATATAATACAAGGGTAAATATGTAATTTTATCTATTTAGTCAACTCTAAAAACTTGCAGGGGTACTAACTGTTACTTAAAAAACTAGAAAAGAGGTGAGTGTTATTATGATTATCTAGAGGGGGTGTCACTGTATTTTACTCTTACAATAATATCAACTCTTTGTACAATAGAATTCAAAAAAATTCTCCCTTCGAGCACATTTGCTCCCTTCAATACCACAATTCCCTTGGACACTTATGTCCCCCTTAAACTCTCCTTGTACAATATTAAAAGAAATCCCTTACTTAACTCTGAAATCTTTTTAAAAGATATGAATTTTAAGAATAAAAGAGATTACAACTGAACACTATGATTTCCAGCAATAATACTAAAATCAAGGCACTTTAATTTTGCTAGAAAGATTTTGTAAGGTTTTGTTCAATATGTATATATTAGTTTTGTAGTTTTAACTCCCATGAATCAGAAATTATATAGCCAAGAAACCAACGGATATAAACAAACTGATAATACTTTTTAATATGAAAACAAAATAAAAGATCAAGTCTTCTTTCCGTTGGAAGAAAATAATTCCTATGTAAGTGTTAGATATCTTTGGCCGAAAATGATTTTGAAAGATTTTGTAAAAATAATATCTCGACTCAACATATGAAATATAATAACAATCCTTTTAAAACTCAATCAATTTCCATTTGAAAGTTCTCAACTATATAAGGAAGGAAGTTGTTTTAAAACAAATCTCTTTTAAGTTCGGGATATAAAAAACAACTTTCCTAAACTGATTATTAAAATAATAAATAATCTTATCAAAACAGATTTTAAGATTAATATTAATCTATATAATAAAATATAAATAATTTTGAATTTTCCGTTCATCCTAGTAAATCATATGAGCCGTTCAAAGTTTCGGATAAATTCCACCGTCCAAAATGCCGGAGGCACGTGACTGTTGCTAGTTATATTATATGCTTTGATTATAATAATTATTATTATGATAATAGTAATAATAATAGTAATAATAATAACAACAATAATAACAATAACAATAACAATAATAATAATAACAATAATAATTAAAATAATAATAATTATTATAATAATAGTAATTATAATAATAGTAATAATCATAATAATTATAATAATAGTAATAATTATAATAATAATAATAATAATAATAGTAATAATAATAATAATAATAATTATTATTATAATAATTATAATAGTAATAATAATAATAACTATAATAATAATTATAATAATTGTAAGACCCCGAATTTTACGAAATGAAAGTATTCAAATTTCTGATAATTGTTATTCTATTTAGTAAATGGTTAAATTGATAAAAGGTTAAAGTTAATGGTGATATTTAAAAAATTTGCAAAGTAAGCAAGTTGATATAAAATATTCGTTGTGTTGGAGGAATATTCGTTTGGTCGGAGAATATTCTTAATTTTTGTCAGGGAATATCTGTACGACGACTATCGACATCGAAATTTTTATTTGTCCCTTTCTGTTCTTGTTCTTTGGTGTTCTCATGTTATGTGAGATTTGTTTGAAAAAATAAGTTATGAAAAGGTCTGATAGCACATAATATTATTAATAAAAATTTATTTTATTAATAACTAATTCTTTACTTAAATTTTGGACAATCCGATTTTTCGGGTTTTCACATTATTCCCCCCTTATAAAAATTCCTTCCTCAGAATATCTTAAAACCACACCCATACCAGGGGCATCACATTCACCCCTTCTTCATAGAATTTCGTCCTCGAAATTTTAGCTTACTCTTCTTCTCAACTTCTCTTCAAATAAGTTCTTATCTTTCAAACATTCCCTAACCTTCATAACTTATCAAGAATCATGAAGTAGAAGGAATAACGAGGAATATAAAGATTCCTTTAAAACATTTCATACTTTTGCTGAGGGGTCAAATCGACCATGAACTCTTACTAGGTTGAACAACATTTCACCGTAAACCCTTCTTTCACGGCCAGTTTACAGTCAAAAAGAAAGTAAACCACCTCTTTCATACGTAGGTGATCAACCCATAGTATAACCCCATTTTGAGGTATGTTCACCTCAGACTCATTCATCAGATTTCACACCAAAACAATTTGGCTTGGCATAACTTCTTCAAGGAAAGCTCGATTTTCTTTTAAACATGACATACCATTCGTCTTAGCCAAATCAAATAGCTTAGACCATACCAATAAATTGGACATGAACTTGAAACATTCGTCTAGTCAAATCAATTGACATCGACTACTTCTTTAAATTCTTTCATAATACATCAAAACGTTTTATGACGTCATGATACCGTACTTTTCACAGTACGTTGATGACTTTGTCAGTTTATGACTTCATTATTATACATCATACTATAGCGGGTTTTTGATCATAAGATCACATCCAACACTAGGTTTAATTGCATTAATAACTCCATCATTTTACCATCTTTGCATCAAATGCATTGATGATATAAAATTTATTTTGATATTTCAAATCAACTTCTGTCTAGCCTAAATAATTAGCATAGACATATAAAGAATATTTCTTTTAAAATCCATTGGTTACAAAAGTTGAACCAATTCTTTCATTTTCAAAACGCGCACATTAGCAAGATTTCAATAAACTTCGAAATCTAGCATAGCAAGATGACTTGGAATATATTTCTTCTCCATCTTCCTTCATTGTCGTACTTGCGACAATACTTAATCTTCTCTAGCACCTTCAATGCTAAGCATACTGAAAATACTTCATTTTCAGTCTAAACATTCTTATACCGTAGTATAGTCCATCAACTTACCACACTTTATGTTTTTAGGAACTTTCCACAACTATATGTGTTTAAGAACTTATCTTCGCAATATGTAATCCGAGAACAAATCAAGGACTATCCATATGCTTAGGGCTCAGAAACATAACATATAACTATGAGTCACAAACTTTTCATAAGTATGAGTTTCAAAAACTCGCACCTATCTTAATGTGACGCCCCCAAAAATAGGTATACATCACCCATCTTGAGTCGCCAAATACATGGTACATAAATCAAATACAACTTAATTATACAATTGTCGTAAAATATACGACAAAACATAAATCGAGAGTTTAATCAAGAATATTGCCTTCTAGACAATATCCACTCTCAATGGAGTCCTCATAGATGATATACAAACTCAAATTCAAATTCATTACATTTATTATCACACTATTTAATGTAATAGTGAGGACTACTAATGCTATTATCATCTCGGACCGCCACTCCGCTTTCCGACTCGTCCCGGCCTATATTCTCATTTCTCAAGAGAATAAAGGAAAGAAAGGGTGAGCTCAACTAGCCCAAGAAGAAATATTATGACTAAGATAATACGGAATAAATTATCATTAGTCTTCAACAATGTTAAACTGATAAAATACAATAGACATCAAGTTTAACTGCAGCGGAATAAGCAATCCATTAGAAGAGTCAAGTAGAGCATGACATCTACTATCTTCTATGATTTAAAATGTTTTCATCAATTTTTATCGCTGAGACTCAGCTTAATAAATAAACCACATCATCCAATCATCTCTATATTACGGGCCAAGGATATTCATTAAATCATCAATGGTCATGACTATACCGAATAATCCCTGGTCATAATCATACCAAAAACTGTCCACCAATGCATTATAGGCCACTGAGGACTTTTACCACATCATTTATAACATTACAGGTCATGATTATACCGAATGATCCCTGGTCATAATCATACTAAGTTCATCTATGCACGTAAGCCAAAGATGACTTTCATCACAATATAAGCATGAGAATGATGATAATGCTATAAGCATTAATCAAACGAAAACAAGGATAAATATTAAAGAATTTAAATTTATCCAAATATTATCAATCACTTAATAAACTCATAATTTAATATTATTAATATTATAACAATATTTTAATCACTTCTTAAACTTATAAATAATTTATTTCAATTGTTTATACTTTAACAAATAATGCATTTAATCATTCAAAAATGTCGTACTCATAAGATTTCATCACCAATGATCAAATCCCTTATCAAAAATCTGCATATACCCTATATAGGATTCCCAAGCCATAAAATCCTATTTTCCAATTTTGTTACTTCACATAACATATTTAACCCATTTACTCATAACTAGATTATTTTCATGAAAATACCAAATCATCCCAAAAATATTTTTTTCTCGGGATTTAGCGTAATATAGTCCCATATCGAACATATATTTTTCTCTAATTTTAAAATTCATTTACTATTTTTCAAAAATCAATTTTCTAATTAATTTCTTAAGAAATTAGCTACCTCAAGTTTAACTCCAGAAATTCCCAAATCTTGGAAAGATCTTACACATATTAACTTGAGCTTCCAGTTTAAATTTCATGGTCATCAGAGTTATAGAACTCTGGTTATAGCGTTTTTCGTCGGAAAAACCTAAATATTGAAATAGTCATAACTTACTCATTTTAAGTCGGAATGAGCTCATTTTTGGACAGGAGGTACTTTATACCATATATTTTCATGTCCCAAAAGGCCGGAATGTTTCTCACAAAAAGTGGTCAAAATGCCCTTTTAAATTTCTGGGCAGTAGCTATTTAGTACTTTGCAGTTTTTGACTCCTTTGCTAAAATCACCCACACAAAATCTACAACACCTTTCCAAAGTTGATTCCACTTGGATGAAGTTAGAAAACTCATAGATCTAACTCTAGAACTTGATCACACTCAAAAATTCAAATATAATAGGAGATATGGTCAATTGAATTTCATACTCCATTTTTACCAAAATCGATTTTCAACCTTTGTGATTTCTAAGAAACTTTCATGTTTTCACATAATAACCAACATAACTCATCATGACAATGACATAATAATTCAATAAAACAAGTTCAAGAATAAGTTTTAAAGATTTATAAGTTAATTTATCCTCAACTCAATAATGTCCAAATTGTCAACATGATACATCGCTTTGTGGAGAAAAAATTCAAGAATGCTCGTAAGAATATTTCCATTTAAAAGATAATCGGATGAAGAGCAAATATCCGTGATATTCCACTAATTTCAAGGAATATAGAAGCCAAAACTTTAACCAACCGAGTATAATAGAATGTATGAAACTGCAAATGGATTTTCACCACCATGCAGTAATCCACGACATATCTGAGATCATTTCCACAATTTAATAAGGAATGAATACAAAGGATCATTCACTATGCATGTGGTAATCCACATGATGAGTTATTCTAACAAAATAATAAAGAATGGAATAACATAAGGAATCACTATGCGTACGTGCGATAGCATGCACATGTTATTCTAAATGTAATAATAAATAATGGAATCAGTCCGACATAAACGCATTGCGTATGTGATATTCTCGACGTAATAATAAATAATGGAACCAGTCCCACAGAAATGCACGCAGTGATATTCCGGCGTAATAATAAATAATGGAACCAGTCCACAGAACGCACGCATGTGATATTCCAATGTAATAATCAATAATGGAACCAGTCCCGCGTAGAACGCATGCATATGATATTCCGATGAATAATAAAGAACAAAATATTAGAAGAATTTTATTCATGTATACGGTACTTCTCATAAACAGGTTATTCCAACAGAATAATAAGAATGGAATAACAAAAGAATTTCACCATGTATGCGGTACATCGCATATACAGGTTATTCCAACATAATAATAAAGAATGCAATAACAGAAGTTCTCTTCATGAATACGAAAGAAATAATATCCCTTACGAGTAAAACAAATAATATCCCTTACCTTAGAAGAAACTGGATATTGGAAAAGTGAGGTAACATACTTCTCTTCTTCTTTCTCTCTATAATTTCTCTCTCTAGAGTTTCAATGAATTCGTAAGAAATAATGAAGGAATGAACTTCTATTTATAGGAGAATGGATGAATAAGAACTAATTCATGAACTAGTCCAGATTGATTTACTTTTAAACAGACGGTCCATATTGATTTACTATTAAAACTTAAAGCAACCATTCCATACCGATTTATTATTAAAACTTTAAACCAAATGATCCATAATGATTTAATATTATAACTTTCCACCAAATGGTCCATATTGATTTACTATTATATCTTCAACCAACGATCCATATTGATTTACTATTATAACTTCAACCAACAAATTCGAAAAATTATCACATCTCCTCATGGAATAATATTGTATCCAAAATGATTTGAATGAAAAGAATTATATTTTTTAATGAATAGTACTCGTGAATAAGACTTCTTGAATAGTACCCCATGAATAGTACCTCAGACACGAAAAGTGTCCCAAATACCCGAAAGTGAACAATACTAGAGTGAATAAGAACTGGGTGAATAGTACAAAAAGTGTCCCAAATACCGAGTGAACAATACTAGAGTGAATAGTAATCTTGGTGAATAGTACTCTAACACAAAAAGTGCCCCTTAACTCGATTGGTCAATATAACCTCCAGACATCAATTATTATCGAAATAAATGTCGATTTTCACTAACACTAATAATCCCAACACAATGGAACTATCAATTTCATCTTTAATCAACACGAACTTATTCATCATTAATATTATAACTCACAATATTTAACAACCGATGCTCCTCGAGAAAGAGGGACTTTTCGATAAGGATTTCTCCTTATCAAGCGCAATTAGGTGACCAAACCTCTCCTCGATGTAACTTCTAGACATTGTCAATATTGCAAATAATAATATGAATAACTTTGTCGTCTCAATTATTGATTTAATAATAATTAATATTATGTAGATGATACTGTGACAATAATTGAATCAATAATATGAGAGATATGATGCAGCAATTACTGTAATAATAATTGAGTATAACTGAGTGACTTCTTACGTAAGCATCAATAATCAATACTGTGTACTACTATACAACCATGCATATTACTGTACTTTTACTACCGGGTAGTTCAACAGTTTTAACGGTAACACTTTCGCCGTTATTTTATAAAAAGATAATTCTGTCGTTTTCTAACTACGACAATACTTCCGTTATGGGGTCCACCAATGATTGTGTCGTCGTGCGGATATTCCCCGATAAAAAAAATATCCCCTGACCAAACGAATATTTTATAACAACTTGCATACTTTGCAAAATTTATAAATATTACCCACAACTATAACATTATATCAAATCCACACCATAATATTTAAAAAAATATTTCGAGAAATTTAAATCTTTATTCATAAAATTTTGGGTCTCACACTTAACATTCGCTACCTATCACACATATACATGAGAAAAGATTCACCTTCTCGTCATATACATATTGATAGCGCGACATTACTATTCCAATGATTATCACTGTAATAACCAAGTAGTCACAAACCCTTTCCCATTCAAAGGTTCGTACTACTCAGCTATCACATGAGTTCTCAATCGAAATCTTATAACTTCTAACTTTCTATTTACTTAATACGAATTTTATTTAATTCGTATGCTATCCTTTACAACTCAATCTGAGTTATTCTTCCCGTACTAATTCATAGTACCATTCATTTATAGCATTGGCTATAAATCATCCATCGTTTAACAGAACAGATCTTATTACGATTCCTTATGATCACGTAGTGATTTTCTTCCTTAATCGTTTAACTCAACGATTTTCTTATCCTTCTCTCTACAATTATAGCCTTAAGTACTCATACCTAAGGTTTATAACCTATCAGCTCTGATACCATAATGTAACGTCCCGAAATTCGGTCTATTTTCACACTCGAATTCCGTACGTCACGATTCTATCTTCTTCCAAACATACATCATTATATAGCTAAATATAACAATATACATCCTCAAATTCCATGTTCTATTACCTTATAACCTCGTTCATTACAAATAATAATAATTACATTATTCTTTACATCGTACAGTGACTTTTATCCGCCACCAAGGATACATATCAGTTCATTAAACTAATCTATAGTTTAATTAAACTATTCTATATTACAAGTCTTGGCTTTCTCTTCACGCACATTCATATACTGAATGGCACTTCTTCTGTATACCGACCAGCTTGATCTTTACGGGATCCTTAAGTTCTTTCTAACATCGTTCGGTGAAAATGTTTTTATTTAAAGCAAGTATGAGCATTCAATTGCCCAGCAAGTCATAGCAGTTGAATAAACAGCTTCAAGAATTTAAACATTCTTTTAAGACTTCAATAACCGAACAAAGGTTATGAAGCAGCTCGAATAATAAAAATAATTCTGATTCCTATCATTTTAAAACATTAATCACATTCACTCTGAAATACTTTCATTCTTCTACATTTTCCATACTTATCCTGTCTGGCTAGAATCATTAGCACAGACTTAAAAATAACGATTCATGTATAAACAGAACATACTCATATTGAACAGTTCAATCATAGAACAGTTCATCTCATAGAAACACCGAAGTGTTCAAATTGTGGCACAAGGCCTCATATATTCTACCACTTTGTACAAATATCGCACATTCGCGCATAGAAAAAACTTCTCAAGTTCAACATCTGAGAAAGTTTAAGAAACTAGCATTCATTTAAATATGAATGAAGTTAGGAAACTTGCCTTACACACAGCTACAGTTTACGTTGAACTGCTCATTACAATCCCTATATATCACATAAGGAAATAACACATACACCAATTGTAATGACCGTGAATTTTAAACTCCTTATTTAATTAAATATGTGATTTAATTTTTAATGAGTTAGTTTTGTGAGTCTATTTAAACCTTATGTGGTTATGTGAATTTATAATATGATTAAAGGGAGTCACTAATAGTTATTTAAATTGGTGGACTAACCCTAAGAATTTGGTATCAAAGAATTGTTAGAATTCTTAATGATTAAATATTTAATCCATTTGAATATAGTTATAGATTTTAAACATATTGATTCATTTCAATTATGAGTATATCACCACTATCAAAGTAAAATATATCATATGAGACTTGTGTGGTGTTATGATTTGGAAATGGCTTGAAGCTAACCCATTTTGGCCTTTGCCAGGACCCACAAGATCTGCGTCATTCCCAAAGATAGAAAAATGGCGCAATTGCCACCATGATGTTCGATCTCGAGAAAGTGAGTTCCTCTCAGAAGACCGAATTGGAGCATTAATATTGTAAGGTGTGACATGCATAAAATCATATAATAAGAATACATTCTAATGATATGGATTATCAAGTAGTGCAATAAAATCATAAGTGACTTTTAAACAGAAATAATTAAAATAGCTGTGTAATTTAGAAACTGGGAATGGGATTAGATGTTTAAATAAACATTGATATTAAATAATGTTATCATATGTTTACGAGAGTAGTAAAAATAATTATGGAGTTACCCGATTAATAATACCTAACTGTGTTATTTTAATTGTATGTATTTAATGTACATGGATTATATGATATGAGTACCTAAATAATCCCTAGATTTCCTAATATGGTAATAATGATACATTAAGATTTCATTTTGGAATTTAAAGGGACCTAACTAAGCCTTAGAATAACAAATGCTGAGATTTTGCTCTTGTCCCAAATTGAGTGGCACAAAGGTACAATGAATAGTAACCTATCACCTAACTTACGTATTTTTTAAGTGGATAAACTTAGGTAATGATTTATAGGCCAATGGCTATAAGAATGGCTGGTATTAGGTTGTTGAACCACTCCTTAGCAACCAATGTGTTCTTCCTTTGCACCATAAGCTCCAACATTAGGGTAATGTCAATATCTAGTCCAAAGCCTTCTATAAATAGTAGCCAATTTTCAGTTTACGTTGGTTGTTTTGTCTATTGAAACTCTGAGAATTTGAGTTGGTTTGTGTGTGGTCCAAAGAAAAGGTTGGCAAGCTCAGAAGAAAGGAACTAAGTTCATTTAGCTCCAAGAGGTATAAAATCTTAACTTGTGTTCTTGAAATGGGTTTTGTCAAATTCTTGAAATTCTTTGTTAATCAAAGTGAATTGGCATGCTATAATGTGTTTAGGAAGTAGGCTTACATGTTTGAACTCTTAAATGATGGATTGGAACATGTTTAAACTGAAAGGAATCGAAGTTATTTGATGTTCTGCAAAACAGAGCATGTTACTACTACCTCGATGCGGGCATATGCCAGCGATCATGCGCCTATTTGTATTTAGTGCGTATAACAATTTCGGGTTGTACCTCGAGATCCAGCTTTAAGGTTTTCATATGCTAGGCATTCCTGATTTGGTATTATAACTTATATATGTACCTAAACAGAAGTATAACATGAGACGTAAAGCTTTCTTATGTGGTATGAAGTAATCAACTTGGATTAATAAGGAAGTTTATAACAAAACTTAAAGTTTTCAAAACTAACCTTGTGGAAAACTTATGTTCACAAGTTCTAAACTTAGTGGCTCATGTACATGACTTATTTGGAACCTAAATAAGCATGATATATGATATATAGTGTCTTATCTTTATTGACATCACCGTAATACAACATACAATCATTCTCACAAGAATCAATCTTCTCATTCCCTAGATTGAGCCTTTTAACCATTTTCTTCACATCATAGTAATGCGACTTCCTAACTTATTGCTGCAGTAAAGCACTCTTTCACAATGCTTAATAGCTTCATTAAAACCTCTCTCGCTTCTGATATGCATGTTCTTGAAGTGTAAAAACTTAGTCACGGCGAGATAAAATCTGTGTGCTTTTTTCGTGCAGATACAAATGAAGGCGTCATTGCTTCATGCAATAACTCATAGAAACCCTTATCCCCATCATTCGGCTCTTGCTCAATGCTACTGCCATCCCTGTCTGTATTCCACTTGAAGTATGAACCAGCAGCTTCGACTATCATGTTAGTACAGTCAAAGGTTTCGTCACCTCCGGATTCCGGTTCTGATTCATGTTCATCCAACCAGGTTTCTCCATTATAGATCCATGTCGTATAACCCTGCTTGAACACATATGCAAATAAGTCGCACATGACATCACTCCTTTCCTTCCACACTTCATTCACACTCCTCTTACAAGGACATCTGATCTCATCGCCGCTGACTTGCTCAAACGCGAAGTTGAGAAACTGTTCAACCCCACTACGATACTCAGAGCTAAGCACACTCCTATCAGTGGCTACCCTACGTTCCATCCAACTTTGATCAACAGACATCTCGGAAAACTGTTTGCTATATATATGGAAAGTCAGACAAACACAATCAAGTCTCCAAGTTAATGTATATGCAAGCTTATACGTTTCCTAACTTCATCTCCCACTCTAATGGGTCAGGCTTCTATCCCATTCCCGGATGTGTCGCCTCACTGATGCCAACAACTTGAACACATCTTTATATTTTTCAGAAATTTCGGCAGCACCTCCCCATGGTCTTCAAGTACACGAAATAGACTAACACATCATAGTCTAAATATGCACCCGAAGAACATCAAGAGATATATACTGACCAAAAATTCAAAAAATATAAAGACGTGCTCAAGTCGTTAACACCGACCTAAGTGAGATCGAAACATACAAGAACAGTCCCAAAACGGGGACTATTTGAGATTCACTACTACTAAGTGAATCTCAAACGGGTTTCTAAGCTTCCTAAACTATATGAAAATGTGCATGTATGAAATTGAACTCTTTCCTAGAACAAAAGGAATACTATCTTGAGAATGAATTATGAACCACAATAAAAGAAATTAATTCATCGATTCTCATGAGTATACAAAATAAAAGACTACATATTAAATAATCCTCTAGAACATATTTAGAATAACACAATGCTACCATTTTAATTAAGCAACAAAATGGAAACAAAGACATGGTAATTTATATTGAGAAAACATTATATTCGTTTCAAATAGATGTATCTCAACCAAAAGTACACATGCTACATTTTTAACATGAGAATCATTGAGATCTCAACTTAATTAAGCTAGCTTACTAGGTAATGAGAAAGGCTCTATTTATAGCTCCACAAATGTATATATATATATACACACACACACACACACACACACACAAAATCACTACAAACTTCCAATTTTCCTTGCAATTCCCTAATTCATAGATCTCATCTTAATTAAGCTAGCTTACTAGGGAATATTAGCTAGGAGGGTGGGTGAATAGGTTTGAACAAAATGAAAGGAACATTTAATAAGCCCATGTGCTCCCTCCTTAAATAGTCGGCTACTCCCTCCTATTTTTCCGCATTTTGATTTTCTTTAGTTGTACATTATACTATTTTGTGTTTTCAATGCCAATTTTGTTTTGGTGTTTTTAATGCCAACTAATTTTTTAAAAACAAATTCAAATGTTATCAATAAAGATGGGTATCTTCATACATATATGATGTATCCATATTTGAATACATCAATTGTGGCAAAGTGTAGTCCTCTTCTCTCTTTCCAAAGTGTAGTGCTTATAAAAATGGAAAAAAAGGATAATACCAATTGTGTTTGTCCACTTTTTAAGGATTATCTTTCAAAACTTTTTAAAAAAATTGACATACAACGTCAAATAACATTTTTGTTCTATATTAAATGAGTCTCAAGATTTTGCTTGAGAATTTTTTGGGATGAATATTGCAATGCCCATGAAGCTTTGATTAATAACTATTGCAATACCCATGAATATTGCAATACCCATGAATATCTCTTATTCTTCCTCTTCCTTAGATCAATAAATAGCTCAAAATCTTGCAAAATTGCCCTGAAATTCACATTCGACATGCTACTAATATTTGACCCCTTAATCAAATTAGATATATAGCTTGTCAAATGAATGAACAGAGCTAAGTAATGTTTGTACCAAACAAACAAACAAATTAACCAACCAAACCAGTTAAAGACATTATGGCTTCCAAAATTTAAAATCACAACAGATAATGCTCCTACACTGCTACCCTTATATGAATAGCACATGAATATAGAAAAATTACAGACCCCAAAAATAGCAGAGACCCCCAAAAATATTTAAAACATATATATAAAGAGGAGATGAACTGAAAATCTTACATGGTTATGAGAGTACCAAACTAGCCCCAATCCTTGTACAAGCGCAGGGTATGACCTCTGGAGTTGTAACGGCGAAATGGGTGGAGACACGACCAATTTAAGTTATGGCGGCGACTAAATGGAAAATAGAGAAGCTCAATGAGGATGAGGGAAATGGGCTAACCGGGCAAAAGATGAGGAAATGGGGGAATTCAATTGACCAAATAAGAGATTTAAGATTGTAAATTTGAGAATTAAGTGGGAAAATTAGATAGTAATGGGCGAATTTGAGAGGGAAAGAGAAATACGAGAGAGGGAAAAATGAGTCGTTGCCGTCGCGAACCAGGGTTTTAATTAACAGAACTCATTCTCGACGGCATAGCCATCGATAATGACCTCGTCAATATTGAGTCATTATCGATGGTCGTGCCTTCACCTTTTATTTATGTGTCCGTCGCCAATGAATTTTCCCTCCACCGCCAAATTTTCGCACCAAATTATCCCATGGGAAATGACATTCTCGACGGTACCCATTCTCAACGGCGTCCCAGTCGGCATTAAGTTCATTACCGATGGTAAATGTGTCGTCGCCAATGCGCCCGTCGCCAATGACCCTTTTCCTTGTAGTGTTTGTGCTAGAGAATGCTTTAAAAAGAAAAGCTTAGTTAAGGCTAATGAACATGAATGCTAAGAGATATAGTTTCTGATTTTGAAAAGAGATTATCATAACTTATTTACTTATGATAAAAGTTGTAGATTTGTCTTATATGTGTTGGATTGCATCATTCATGCTAAAATAATTTCAAAGACAACCTTGGACATGTTTTCAAAATTTAGATGCATCACATGTATATATAGATTCTAAAGAAGTAAGATTGCATGTTATGGCTATAATACTCCTAGACATGATTCATATGTATTAGGTATGATGATAAATAAACCGAACATGAGTTTAGAGAATGATTTGAAGTGTTAAACAATATTGGTTGCGAACAAACGATATGAACACCACAAACATGTAAATTAACAGATTTAGTAATCTCTATGTTGACATATGACATGAAATATAAAGCAAGATGATTACATGACCTTTGTATGTATTAATGTCATATAAATTGTAAGTTAAACTTGTGGTAAATTCAAGTATGGTCATGTGTCTTGTGAGACCTCTAGCATGTATGTATGTTAATATATCTCAGATAGGGTATGTTAAAGTTGGTGCGTAAAACAGAAAGTGCAGGCTCAACCCTGATGCAGCTGGGGGACAAAATAAGCACTTGCTACCGGGTCCCTAAGTTTCTAGACTAGCGCAACAACTCCTACTCCGCATCATACGGCAGGATCATGTTTTTGTTTCTGAAATTCAAGGCATTCTTATATGATTACTTTATCTTGTGATATATGACCAATATTTGAGAAGCATGCTATGTGATGACGTGATTTTTGTACGTATAGACTCGTATTAGTTTACACATACTAATTTGGAAAGACCGACTTGTTAAACGTTAGGTTGTTTCAACGCAAGTTAATTACAACTAGATTTAATTGTAGCTGAGCAAGCACGTAAGTTCCTTAATTCTTACTCTTTTACTTGAGCAAGTATCCGAACACTATTTTTATTGTGTTGCAAGTTTCCTAACTTACACAACTATGAGTTTTGTAAAAGATTCATATCCTTCTCATATTTCATTGAGCAGGTTATTGTTGAAGTGCAAGTTATTCATTTAATCTTGAACTTTATTTCCAAGCATGATATTAAGTGGGTTAATTACCTTACAATTATTTCACATCGATATTATTAATATTCGCACTTAGTGCACTTGAGTTCGTACAGTCTTGGGCTTGAACATCGTTTAAAGTTCTATAATTCTTGAACTATGTCAGATAGAGTCTGAACCTTTATTCGGTCAGACAAGTGTATGAAGTTTTATAAAAGTTATCCAAACCAATTGATGGTAAGGATTCTTAGGTGAAAAGAACACCCTTTTTATGATGAGGGGAGTACCCGGTATCTAATATAAGATACAAAGAACAGATTTAAATGTTATGCATATACATGGTATACGTGAGGCTGATCCCCTCAATTACTTATTATGTAGCCAGTAACCAAAGGGTCAATTAGCGATTGATTCCATTGAAGTGTTATAGTTCAACGTCTACTTGACTAGCAGTTATTCTAAAAGCAATCATTATCTTTGCTTCTAATATTCATATTGTTGAATCCTTCAGATATTCATATTGTTGATACTTTCCATTCATCATGATATATCCTTATTGTTGTATTTAAACTTGCTGAGCAAACTCGTTGCTCATCCTTGCTATATCATGAATTATATTGCAGCTAAGCCCGAGACCTCAGGAAAAGACAAGGGTTAAGGAAAGATGTAGGATAGTAGCCAGGAGCAGACTTTACTATATGCCTAGTTTAAATTACAGTTATGTAATGTGAACCCTAATTATTATTTTAGGGTATGTTTATAAGATTGTATTAAGGTTATCGAATCTTGGGACTAGTAATACATTTTGAATGAACGACGTACATTTATTATTTTCCGCATTTTAGTTACCGTATGTTGTTTAAAGGTGGATGTTTGTATTTTATCGTGATGACAGAACCATGGTCAGAGGACCCGAATTTGGGGGCGTCACACCAATTAGTCATATACTTGACTTACGCATTAGTTTACTTATTTTTACTTCTTAGGGTTCGTGTTCTTGCAATCTAAGTTTACGCGACCAACTTTCTTTACCGGTTTACGGCTTCATGACATAAGAAGATGTCTTACTCATACGATTATCATCTTTGATGATTTACATTCTTATCTTCTTCTTATAACCTTTCTAGGACTTAACACACATCGCATCTCTGCTAGTATTCCAGATGGTACTCTGAGTGGTTTCCCACAAACAACCAACAAACAAGTTCTTGTCTCGTCTACACTCGGCTTTTCACGAATGAGTTAGATCGATCGCCGCCAGATATATACCTCCGCTCTCTCTCAGGAATTGTTTAGCCCAAATCCCCATATGTCAACCATCAAAGATTACGATCGCATTCACAACCTAACTTTATCTTAACCTATCCGAACCATTAAACTATAATGTTCGTTAAGTCAATTTCTTATTCCTTATGCCTTTAGGGCAACTGAATGCCATACCTCAGGATTCATTCTTATCGTCTAAGTCATACAGTCTTTTGTATACTTCGAATGATCATTCAATGTCAATACTATGCGTACATAGTGTCAATCATTTTACATTCCCTTATTCATATCTTATAACTTCCGGTTCATTTGACTCGGAACGTTGTCCAAGTTATAAACATTAACTTAGCTTCTTTATGTTATATGTCATTGTCTTTAATTCAGTTTCTTCACCGTTCGCAGGTTTAATCATCATTCTTCATTATCATACGATCAAACCATACACGGGGTGTAGGTCCTACCCGTTTAATAATCGCGTACACTCAACCCTCACGTCGGCTAAAGTGTTTAACGCTTATACTTTATTATAACATTTTCTATCCGATTCTCATTCAGACTTTCATTAATATTTTTACCGTTCGTTACAGCTTTCATGATAATTCATATCTTACTTACTACTTTTATCAACGTCTAAGTAATAAAACCAATGTATACTTACAACGTTCGTCAAACGTGAATACGATTCACGAGGATCATTTACGTATTCAACGTTCATATTGCTCGTCTCTTAATCTCTCATTCTTTATTCATTACATGAACCCCACGTTCATTATTCTTTCATAATGTCGAAGTCATACGGTTCGTTGTATGCTAAGATTGATCGTTCTTCGTAACTACGTTGCGTTCACAGCGTCTATACGCTTTACACTTAACTCTCGTTACGACATCATAAAATCAAAATTTTATACATCGTCCTCATCACTCCACGTCTAAGGAATCACAATCATAGCAATCCCACATGTTCGTTTTATCGCGATCACGGTCCCCGGAAATCGGTTATGTAAAAAAGGGTTTACATTCTTTGTCATTTAATCCCGTTAAATCATTCCGTTCAACCTTTACTAAAGGTTTAAATCACTTGATTAAGTGTTACATTAGGTGAAATACGTGTTCATTATTCTTTCTTACACATCCCCCAGGAATTGGACAATTAAACTCTCTTTACTAGGCCTTCGCTTTACACCGGCAATAAGTACACGTCCCTTTCCTTCTCTCTCATTGCGGTACCACTAACCAAGACTCTAATTTCTAAAATTTGGCCAAGTAAGGTCAGAATAACTCAATATTTTCAATATAATAATAAATTTTGCATATAATTTTATATATATATATATATATATATATATAAAGGTGGAAATATATGCAAAGCAAAGTATATGTATATATGTGATAAATAAAACTTATTTATTACATGAATAATTGTAAATAATTTCTTTTTAAGAATTATTGATCATTATAGATTATATTCTTATAATAAATTAATTTTGTAATAAAAATATTTATTATTTATTTTCATGAAAATATGATTATTATATATATGATATGATTATAAGGATTATTATGATATGTATTTTATTATATTAGTTAAGTTAATTATTTTAACTTAATTAATAATGGTATATATGAAGGTTATGTCGGATATGGATTCAAAACCCTAATTCTTGATTTTGAATAAGGAATGAGAATATTAATATAATATTATTTATATTTCAGTGATATAAACATGCATGATATGTGTGTAATGTTAATGTGTAAAACAGTTATAGTAAAACAGTACAAAATCCTAGCGTTACTAATAAACTCTAGTACATAAGTCAATTACGACTGTAAGATTTGTTAAGTTGTTATGTTGTGTAATTATGACAATTATTATAGATTTAATGTTAATTAGGTAAATCCTAATTAATATTTAGAAACCCTAATTACTAAATTAGAATCCTAATTGCTAAGCTATAAACCCTAATTATTAATTTAGCAAGTTTAATGGTAATTAGTAAATTATGAAGCCTAATTTACAAGTCCTAAGTGTTTAGTAAACCTAATTTAATTAGGGAACCCTAATTCACATTTTTAGAAACTAAGATTTCCATTTTAGCCCTAATTATAAAATCCTAGAAAATAAACTCATGGAACCTTAGGGTTAAATCCTAATGGTTAAACCCTAAGGGTTGGAATAAATTGCCAACTTTGCCACTAAAAATAAAAGTCAAATGACATAATTGCCCTTATTGCATTATTTAATAGATAACTTGTAGAACTTGCCATAACTTTAGTTGGTGACCAACTCTAGCTAGCCATGTGCCTATAATCCAAATATCTCAGCCACTTTCACCATCCAAATAAATTGCATCTATGTAATATATAAGATCAAGAGAGGGAAAAGTCATTATTTGCCTCATTTTTACAACTTACTCTCAACCAAACTCTCTCCACTCAAAACCTACGAAAATATTTAGTGGATCAGACCCAAAACAAAGCCCCACTATCACTTATATCAGATCAGAAGCATTAAATCAAGAATTGGTTCATAGAGGTATAAAACCTAATTTAGAAATCTGAACTTTGATTACATATTAAATCTTGTGTTTGAATGTTTAAACATGTTGTTTACAGTCTATATAAGTGATCTGGGTTGATAGATGTTAGATACATAACATCTATAGGCTCGGATTTGATATTTTTTAAAATCTGGAAAATTTTGAAAATGTTGTCTGACAACGAATGTCAGACCTCATAGATTTCAGTATGTTTATGTTTTTGTTTGTTTAAGGTTTGATATTTGTTGTGAAACCCCAGATTTTATGAATAAAGAATTAATTTTCTCGAAATAATTTTTTTATATTATGGTGTGAATTTGAGATAATGTTATAGTTGTGGGTAATATTTATAAATTTTGCAAAGTATGCAAGTTGTCATATTATATTCGATTGGTTGGGGAATATTCGCTTTTAAAATGCGAAAATATTAAATTTACGGCACAATCATTGGTGACCCCCATTAACGAAATTATTGTCGGATTGAGAAAACGACAAAAATATTTTATTGAAAATAACGGCGGAAGTTTTACCGTTGATACTGTTGAACTACTCGGTAGTAAAAGTATAGTAATACGCGTTGTTGCATAGTAGCACACGGTATTGATTATTGATATTTATGTGAGAAGTCACCCGCTTTGTTCAATTATTGCTGCAATAGTTCTGCATAGTATCTCACATTATTTAATTCAATTATTGTTGATTTAGAAGTTTTGTTTTATTCGTATTATTAACGTAATAAAATAGAAACATCTTTTTATATTTTATTTAAAAGATTTTTCTTTAAATATGGATCGTCAGATTAAAGTAAATCAATCTAGACCATTCATGGATTAGTTACTATGCATTCCATTTTCCTATAAATAGAAGCTCATTCCTTCATTATTTTCTTACTGAATTCACTAAACTCTAGAGAGAGAAACTATAGAGAGAGACTATAGAGATAGAAGAAAAGTTTTACGCTACTTCACTACTCTTATATCAAGTATTATTTTACTAAGAAGGGATATTATTCTTTTGTATTCAAGAAGAGAACTTCATTATTCCATTTCTTTATTGTTCTGCTGGAATAACCTGTATACGCCAATACCCTATACTTGGTGACATTCTTCTATTATTCTGTCTTTATTATTCTGTCGTAATATCCTATTCTATCGTTATCATGCACTGGTTCCATTTTTATTATTCCGCCTTTATTATTCGCGTTTAATATCCGTCTCTTGCTATATACGCCTAACTCGGTTCCATCATTTATTTTCCGTATTTATTATTCTGTTGGAACATCCTCATAGGTGAATTTCACTTCTGGTTCCGTTATTATTATTCTGTTGGAATAACCGCTATGCTGTCTACCGCATGCATGGTGATATCTTTTGTTATTCCATTCGGTATTATACTCACCGATTAAAATTTTGACTTCTATACTCCATGAAATTAGTGGAATATCCTTGATATTTGCGCTTCATCCAAAGATTTTCATGGAAATATTCTTCTAAGTATTCTTGAATTTTATTCTACAAAGAAGTATCATGTTGACAATTTGACGTTATTGGTTCTGGACAAATTAATTCTTGAACTTGTTTAATTGAATTCTTATATCATTGTCATTATCCTCATGTTTATGTTATATTGAAAGTCATCTCGTGGGCTTTTGTAGTATAGATGGACTTGGTATGATTATGACCAGGGATTATTCGGGTATAATCATGACCATAATGTTACAAATGATGTGAAAATTAAAAGTCCTCATTGGCCCGTAGTGCATTGATGGACAGTTTTTGGTATGATTATGGCTATGGATTCTCTTCGGCCAAGGGAGAAAAGATGAATTGTTTTATGGCATGATCAGGACCGTTGATGAAAACACGATTATCTTTGGCATGTAGTGCATGGATAATTCGTGGTCGTGATACTAAAGAATATCCTTGGCCTGTAGTGCAGGGATGATTTAATAATGTGGATTATTTATTGAGCTGAGTCTTAGCGATAAAAGTGATGAAAAACTTTTTAAATCATAAAAGATAGTAGATTCTATTCTCTACTTGACTCTTTTAATGGATTACTTGTTCCGCTACAGTTAAACTTGATGTCTATTGTATTTTATCAGTTTAACATTGTTGGTGGCTAATGATAATTTATTCTGCATTATCTTAGTCATAATATTTCTTACTGGGCTACTTGAGCTCACCCTTTCTTCACTGTTCTCTTTAGGAAATTAGAATATAGCTGGGACGAGTCGGGGAACGGAGTGATGGTCCAGAGGATAGTATTAGTAGTCCTCACTATTCTGTGAAATAGTGTGATAATAATTGTAATGAGGACTCCTTTTGAGTTTGTATAATCTCTAGTAGATAATATTTGTATTCAAACTCACAGTTTATGTTTTGTCGTATTGTACACGACAGTGGTATTAGTAAGTTGTATTTTAATTCTGTACCATGTATCTGGCAACCCAAGATGAGTGATGTATACCTAATTTTGGGGGCATCACAGTTGGTATCAAAGCTTAGGGATATGATCCCTGTCTAAGATGTGAGATAAGAACTAAGAGGGGAGAGACGGGGAATTCCTTCGCTAGTATGACCTACCTAAGTTTATTTGGTATTTAATTGGTCTGTCAAAGTATAGGGATAATATGTGATATGTTAATTAACCCTTGTTTTGTGGCAGTGTTTGAAAATGGCATCCGAGAATGTTGAGATTATCAATGGAGCACAGGAGACCGTTGAGTCTCCACAGATCAATAATCAGGATAATGTGCAACCAGAGGACAATACTCCTCATGAAAATAATAACACCGATGAAATGGTGAATGATGGGATGGTCAGAGGCTTTATGCAATTCATGCAACAACAAAGCGAAAGGCTCCTCATCCAAAATGCGGTAAAAATCGATAACTCTCGGACGGTCACCGCTAAGCAGTTTAAGGAGCAATTCATGCAACAACGGGCGAAGGCAGCTCCTGTCCATAATGCAGGTGGAAACAATGGTAACCCACGGTTGGTCACCGCTAAGCAGTTCAAGGAGCTGGGACCACCGGAGTTTTTGGGAAAGCCAGAACCACTTAAGGCGGAGACATGGATAAAGCAGATTACCAAGATATTTGATGTCTTGGAATGCTCAGAGGAGCAAAAGGTTCCATTTGCCACCTTTATGTTGCGTGAAAAAGGAGATCATTGGTGGGAATCTGTAAAACGTACCCAGCCTGACGCACTCAAGATGTCTTGGGAGAATTTCCAAAAATTATTCAACGACAAGTACTTTCCCGAAAGTATTTGTCACATGAAGGAGGTAGAATTCATCAAGCTGTAGTAAAACAATATAACCGTGTAGCAGTACGAGGCTAAGTTTGTGGAGTTATCCCGGTTTGCATCCCATTTGGTCGATAATGAGGAGCGAATGACGCGAATGTTTTTGCGAGGTTTGAAACCCGATATACGTCAATACCTCATTTCTCACAAACTTTGTTTATATTCGGATGTTGTGAATAGGGTTCGATTATTGGAGCGCGATAATGAGTCAAGACAACCAAAAGGCAACGACCAACAACACGATAATAATCATATCGGTGGCAATTCGGTCATCGAACAACGATAACCATCGTGGGGATATTATCATGCCAAGAATGGTAACCATTTCGGTGGTAATCATGGCCAAGATAATAAGAATGGACATTTTAAGAAGAGAAGGTTCAACAATGATGTGAAGACGCTTACACCAAAGACCCGCTTCAAAGGAAGAAGAACGCCCATCTATCGTATGTTTCAAATGCGGATAAGAGGGACACATCCGTCCAAACTGTACGCAACAATCCAAAGCATGTTTTAATTGCGGAAGATAAGGTCACCTAGCTCGATTTTGTCATATGGTGAAGTCAAGTCCAACTGGGATAGGGATGCCAAAGGATGTCCCAGACAAGCCAAAGCCGGTAGTTTAAGAGAGAGCATTTTTTTTTCTCGTGACGAGGAACCTGAATAAAATTATCACGGGTAAGTTAATCATAAGCTCTTATGAAGTCTATACCGTTAGAATCTGGTTCTACTCACTCTTTTATTTCACCTAATTGTGTTCAATGTTTGTACTTAACTCGAGAAGTTAAACTTTGATTTATCTATTGAAACTCCATTGGGAGAAACCTTCGTTACCTCCACATCGCTTATAAATCTTGTTTGATTCAAATCGGCACTTTCACGTTACACATCGATCTTATCTATTTAAAAATACTTGCCTTTGATGTGGTTTTTTTTTGAAACGATTGGTTAACTACTCATCATGTTTTTCGTAAGGTTGTTTGCTTTCATATTCCTAACCAACCTATTATGCGAATTCAAGCAACCAAACCACTAAATTCAATCATTGTCATATCAAGCCATAAGTAAAGAGCCCCGATCCTTTTGTTGATGACTTCCTGGTGTGGAATGCACCAAAGCCAGACTTTCTGTAGGCGACGTCGTGAATGATGATGACAAGTTGATAGGTATCATTGAGAGGTGCTATCTAGGTTAAGGGATAGAAGTCACTGTTGGTATCAATGTGACGTACTATACAAGTCTTGGATGAGAGTAACAGTTTTGAATGATATTTATGTCGTTAATAAATTTCTTGACGTATTCATGAAGACTTCCTAGCCTACCCCTAGAGCGTGAAATCGAATTTTGTATTGACCATAGTACAAAACCCATTTCTAAAACCCTCAAATATTTCTTTACTTAAAATGAACGTAACATGCGCCAAATACGTTGGCTCAAGCTGTTGAAGATTACAATCGTACCATTCAATACCATCGTGGGAAAGCGAACATAGTAGCTGACACATTGAGTAGAAGATCGTATGCGTTTACGAGTGCGATGTTGTTAACACAAAGGCCCATTTCATACGACTTACAAATGATGAAGATAGAGTTAAAGACTCTAGGAACCCAAGTGAAGATAACGAATATACGAGTAGAATCGACTTTAATTGATAAAGTTAAAGCCGCTCAAGCTATATACTCAGAGCTGATGAATGTGAAGAAGAAGGTTCAAGAGGGCGTTATTCTAGAAGCAAGAATCGACGAAGAAAGGAAATCTCAACCCTCGATTTAATTGGCCTATTTGAAATCCTCGATGAAGTAGGAACTGTGGCTTATAAACTTGTTTTACCGCCAAGTATTTTGCGTGTTCAGAACTTTTTTTTTCGTATCGATGTTACGTAAATATGTGGATGACCTGAACCATATTATTAATTTAGAATCGGACGAGATAGCGGATGATTTAACGTATGAGATCTCGTGTTAAAATCTTATATAAGAAGAATCGTATCCAACACTCAAGGGTTATACCTCAAGAGTTAGAATCTGAAATGAAGTCAAGGTATCCTCACCTATTCTAAGATACCGTGTATATGCGTAAATTTCGAGGGCGAAATTCCATAAGGAGGGAGATTGTGAAACCCCATTTTATGAATAAAGAATTAATTTTCTCGAAATAATTTTTTTATATTATGGTGTGAATTTGAGATAATGTTATAGTTGTGGGTAATATTTATAAATTTTGCAAAGTATGCAAGTTTTCATATTATATTCGATTGGTCGGGGAATATTCGTTTTAAAACAGAAATATTCGCATTTACTAAGACAATCATTAGTGGACCCCACAACGGAATTATTGTTGGATTGAGAAAATGACAAAAGTATTTTATTGAAAATAACGGCGGAAGTTTTACCGTTGATACTGTTGAACTACTTGGTAGTAAAAGTACAGTAATACGCGTTATTGCATAGTAGCTGTGACGCCCCCAAAATAGGTATATAACACCCATTCTGAGTCGCCAAATACATGGTACATAAAGCAAACTACAACTTCAATAATACAAATATCGTGTGAAATACGACAATACATACTGTGAGTTTAAATACAAATATTATCTTCTAGATAATATCTACACTCAAATAAGTCCTCATTACAATTATTCAAACACTATTTTACAGAAATAGTGAGGACTGCTAAAATATCTTTCTAGAACCATTACTCCATATCCCGACTCGATCCTGTTATGTTCTCACCTCCTGAGAAGAAAAATGGAACAAAAAGGAAAAGGGTGAGCTCAACTAGCCCAGTAAAGAATATTATGACTAAGATAATATACAACAATTTATCATTAGTCTTCAACAGGGAAAAATTTGATAAAATATAATAGACAACAAGTTTTAGATCAACAATCGCAATGAAATAGCAATCCATTAGAAGAGTCAAGTAGAAATGAGTTCTACTATCTTCTAAGATTTAAAAGTCCATCATCAATATTTTATCCCCTCAGTAACAACAATAATATACATCTTTAATCAATATTCATCTTTGCACTACAGTGCCAAAGATATTCATTTTATATCACCAAATTGGTCATGTTCATCTCAACACTGCTCATCTTTGCACTACTGCCAAAGATATTCATCGATTAATAATTCATCTTTGCACTACATGCCAAAGATATTCAGTAATATCATCATTTAGGACTGAGGATGATGAAAAATATTTTAAAGAAAACGAATCCAGTGAGACAGAAGGACAAATATTAAGGATTTGTATAACAGTTTATCCAAGATCAATAATACTCCATAATAACCCATTTTGAAGCAGAATTCAAAAATAAAGATCAAAACATCGATACAATCAAAGATAGTAACCATAATAGACATCTTGGACAAAAAGAAGAAAATTTCATTTTTCGGTGAATAGTGTCGTATACGTAAATAGTGCCGTATACGTGAATAGTAATCCCGACACAAAAAGTTCCAAAATTGATAAAAACGTTCACCAATAGTTTGGCATAATGATATTGAAGAAAATAATATCATTTAAGAAGAAAATAACATCCCTTACCTCAAAATAATCGTATTTCTGACTGAATTTCGGATATAGTGCTGACAGAAACTTGCACTAAATAGGAACTCTCAAAGTATCAAAATACTCACAAAAATACGCTCAATAATCTAGAGAGAAAGAAAACTTGTTTCTGGTGTGATTTTCAATTCTAACCTAAGCGTCTATTTATAGGAAAATGCTAGAACGCCATAGGAGACTAAAATAATAAAATATATTATTTATTATTTATTCCACACACGCCACTTGACCAGCTAGCACACCACTTTTTAAAGAAGAAAAACTTCAGCATATGCTTTGAAAAAATCAAAGTGGTCCCACCCACAATTTGAATAAAACATTTTAATTTCTGAAACTTCAACAATTCATAGAAAATAGTCTGTTTATCGGAAAAATACGAATTTAATGTCCATTCTGCCTGAAATAGAATTCTCTACAACTTTGCAGAAGAAAGTTTTTCCAAATTCCAAACATAAAATATCCGAAATCCACAAACGGATGATTTTTAATACCTCTACACTGACAAAATACTGATAAAACACCTCAGCATTAATTCTTTCATTTTTATCCACATAAAAATAAATATATCCATCATTTATATCTATATAAAATAAATATTTCCTTATTACATAAATCAATAATTAATTATTCTCAAATAATATTACAAAATCACAATTATGACAACCAGGCCGTTCCCAGGAAAGAGGGGGCTTTCCAATAAGAATTTCTCCTTACTAGCGCGCAATTAGGTGACCAAACCTCTCTTTGACAGAACTTTCTAGACATTTCCAATAATGCTATCCAATAATATTATTCAAATGATATGAATTATTGATCCGATAATGGGAAATCATGCAAAGGATAATAATTATTGAAACAACAATAATATAAAATATCAACGCAAAGAATTATTGAATCAATAAAATAAAATATTGAACAAGAATTAATGTAATAATTATTGAGTAAAGGCCTTCTTACGTAAGGATCAATAATTTATCAATCACTGTGCATCCACGACATATCTTGTATTTTAACCACCGGGTATTCCAACAAGTTAATCTGTGAATAACTACGCCTGCTATTTATAAAAAAACATAAACTTGTCGCTTTCTTCATCTAATGCTTATTCTCATTATGGGGCCCATAAATGATCGCTACTGATGCATTTAATATTCCCCGACAACAAGAATATTCCACGACCAAACGAATATTCCCTACAACAATGATTATTTTATAACCACTTACTTATTTTGCAAAATTTGTACATTTCCCCCATAACCAAAGAATTATATCAAATTAATACCTTATTATTCACAATAATAATTAGAGGAAATTCGATTTTATTTATAATAAGTTGGTGTCTTACAACCTCCCCTCCTTATGAAATTTCATCCTCGAAATTGACATATATACCTGGTGTTTCGAAAAGGTGAGGGTACCTTGCTTTCATTTCCGATTCCAACTCCCAGGTCATTTCCTCAATAGCATGGTTTTTCCACAAAACCTTAACTTGTGGTATAACCTTCGTGCGTAGGACATGCTCTTTCCTATCCAAGATCTTAACAGGTACTTCTTCGTACGTTAAATCTTCGGTTATCTCGTCTGGTTCTGAAGCAATAATATGGTTCGGGTCTTTCACATATTTACGAAGCATAGATATGTGAAAAAAATTATGAACACGAGACATGTTTGGAGGTAATGCGAGTCTATAGGCCACATTTCCTATTCGGTCAAGAATCTCAAATGGACCAACAAATCTTGGATTGAGCTTTCCTCTCTTTCTAAATCTTGTAACTCCTTCCATGGAGCAACACGTAACAAAGACATGATCTCCAATATTAAACTCCACGTCCCTTTCTACATGAAGATCAAAGATAACTCTTTTGTCGATCTTGTGAGGTTTGAATACGTTGTCGAATCATTTGGATCTTTTCTCATGAGTCATGCGTATTAATTTTGGTCCCAACAACGTTGCTTCTCCCACCTCCCCAAAGATACCGAGAACGACATTTTCTTCCATACAACGCCTCGAATGGAGCCATGCCTATATACTTGCTAGATAATCATTGTTGTATGAAATTCCACCAAAGGGCAAGTACTTATCCCAACTTCCTTTGAAATCTAGAACACAGAGTCTTAATAGATCTTCAAGGGTTTGAATAGTCCTCTCTGATTGTCCGTCTATTTGAGGAAGTATGCCGAACTAAATCATAAATCTGTGCCCATAGCTTTCTGCAAGCTAACCCAAAATCTTGAAGTGAATCTTGGGTCACGATCCGAAACTATGGATACTGGCATGCCATGCAATCTCACAATCTCATTTATGTACATACTAGCAAGACGTTCAAGGGAATAAGTTTCTCGTATCGGCAAGAAATGGGCAGACTTGGTTAATCTATCAACAATAACCCAAATAGCATCTATGCCTTGAGAAACTTTGGGAAAACCTGTAACGAAATCCATGGTAATGTGTTCCCACTTCCATTCCGGAATCTCAAGTGGTTGCAATGGACCCTTTGGCACTTAATGCTCCGCCTTTACACGTTGATAGGTTAAACACCTCGAGATAAACTCTGCGATCTCTCTCTTCATATTATTCCACCAAAATGTATGTCGAATATCATGATACATTTTGGTAGTCCCAGGATGGATTGCAAACGGTGTGGTGTGTGCCTCCATCATGATTCTATGCTTCAAATCAGAATCGTTAGGAACACAAAGTCTGGAGTTGAATCGAAGTATTCCTTCTTCATCGATTCTTGCTTCTAGAATAGCACCTTCTTGCACTTTCTTCTTCATACGCATCAGCTCCAGGTTTTTAGCTTGAGCAGCTTTAACTTTATCGATTAAAGTCGGTTCTACTCATATATTCACCATCACCATGTGGGTCCCTGGAGTCTTTAATTCTACCTCCATCCTTTACAAGTCATACAGAATGGGCCTTTGTGTTGACGATATCGCACTCGTACTTGCATATGATCTTCACTTCAATGCGCTACGCCTACTACGGTTACTTTTCGTGGATGATATTGAATAGTGTGATCGTAATCTTTCAACAAATCAAGCTAACGCTCGCTGTGCATATTGAGTTCTTTTTGGGTGAAGTAATATTTGAGGCTTTTATGGTCCGTATAAATCTCCACTTTCTCCCCATACAAGTAGTGTCTCCAAATTTTCAATGCGAATACGACTGCTGCCAACTCTAGATCATGAGTAGGATAATTCCTCTCATATTCTTTGAGTTGTCGTGAGGCATAGGCTATGACTTTCCCATGTTGCATGAGAACACATCCTAACCCTTTGCCTCAAGCATCGTCAGATAACAAATCCATCCGCATTGGATGGTATTACGAGCAGTGCCGAAAATGAGTCTCCTCTTGAGCTCTTGGAAACTCATCTCGCATTCCTCGCTCCATACAAATTTTGTATCTTTCTGAGTCAACTGAGTTAACGGAGTAGCGATTCGAGAAAATCCTTCCACGAATATCCGATAATAACCAACTAAGCCAAGAAAGCTACGCACCTCGGTCACCGACTTCAGTTGCTCCCAACTTTGTACTGCTTCAATCTTCACCGGGTCAACAGATACTCCATGTTTTGACACCACGTGCCCAAGGAATGCTACTTCCTCAAGCCAGAACTCGCATTTCTTCAGCTTGGCATAAATTTTGTTTTGAATCCTTTCAAGTATCATCTTCAAATGGTGCTCATGATCTTCACGACTTTTTGAATAGATGAGGATGTCATTAATAAAGAAAACAACGAACTGATCCAAATATTCCTTGAATACTCGGTTCATCATATCCATGAAAGCAGCAGGAGCATTAGTCAATCCAAAAGACATGACTAAGAATTCATAATGCCCGTCTCGAGTTCTCAAGGCGCTTTGAATATCCTCGCTTTTAATCTTCAAATTGATGATATCCGAATCGAAGATCGATCTTTGAAAAGAATTATGCTCCTTGCAAACCGGTCGACGATGTCATCAATGCGAGGTAATCTGGATACCTATTCTTGATGGTGACATGGTTTAATTCTCGGTAGTCAATATAAAGTCGCATACTCCCGCTCTTTCTTCTTTACTTAATAAAACAGAGCACACCCGAGGAGATGTACTAGACTAATGAAACCGATGTCTAACAATTCCTCAGAGTTGGATTTTAACTCCTAAGTTCAATAGAGCCATTCGATATGGGGTTTTAGAAATGATTTTTGTACCCTTGTTCAAGGTCAATAAAGAATTCAACATCACGTTCTTAGGGTAGACCGGGAAGTTCTTCGAAAATACATCCTAAATTCTCTAACAATGAAAATATTATTCAAATCGACTTGTCTTTGTTCAAATCCATAACATGGGCTAAGAAAGCTTGACATCCGCTTTTTAATAAACGAATAGCTTTATGGCTTGATATGACAATGGATCGATTTTAGTGGTTTAGTAGTTTGAATTGTATATGATGATTGGTTAGAAATATGAAAACTAACAACCTTACGAAAATAATCAATTTTAGCATGATGAGTGGTTAACCAATCAATTCCTAAAATCACATCAAAAGAAAGTATCTTTAAAGAGATAAGATCAACAAGTAATGTGATAGTGCCAACTTGGATCATGCAAGATTTATAAACCGTAGATGTAACGAAGGTTTCACCCAACGGAGTTTCAACAGATAAGTTAAAGTCCAATTTCTCCGTGAGTCAAGTTTAAACGCTGAGCACAAGCAGAAAGATAAAAGAATGGGTAGAATCCTAAGATTCAGTAAGGTATAAACTTCGCAAGAGTTCAAGATTAGCTTACCTGTGATCACCTCGTCGTTCCTTACGCTTTTGGCCGATCCACGACAAACGCCTTTCCAGAACCGCCGATTTTGACTTATCCGGACAAAACCCTTGAGTCACCATCCCCGTTGAACTTGGTTTTGCTACAGAACAATCCCGAGCTATGTGGCCTTCCTTTCCACAGTTGTAACATACCTTGGATTATTGTGGACAGTTTGGGCTGATATGTCCATCTTTCTCGCATTTGTAACATCTAATCAAGGCCGTTCTCTCCCCAGAATTTGTTGTTGGTGCCGGTGTCAGCTTTGATGTCTTCCCATCATTGTTGAATCTCCTCTTTTTGAAATTTCCACTTGACTCACCTTTCCTATTATCATGGCCACGATGACCACCCGAGTGGTTACCGCCTTTGTTCGTGTTTTTCCCTCCTCCTTGGTTATCGCCACTCGATGATCGCAATCCCCAGATGACCACTCGTGGTCCCTCGGTTGAACATACTCACTATCTCGCTCCTAATAATTGAGCCTCGCTGACAACATCCTAATACGTAGAAAATTTATGAGAGATAAGGTATTGACGAATCTCGGGTTTTAGACCTCTCAAAAACATCCTTGTCATTCGTTCCTCATTTTCGACCAAATAAGGTGCAAACCTGAATAACTCAGCGAACTTCGCCTAGTACTGGGACACCGTCATGTTGTTTTGCTCAAGTCTAATAAACAGTTTTTGAAATGTTTCCCAAGACATGTTGAGTGCGGCTGGCTGGGTACGCTTCACAGACTCCACCAGTAGTCTGCCTCACCGCGAAACATAAAGGTGGCGAATGGAACCTTCTGTTCCTCCGTGCATCCCAAGACATCGAATATCTTGGTAATTTGCTTGACCCACATTTTCGCCATGATCGGATCTGGCTTTCCCTTAAATTCTGGTGGTCCCAACTCTTTGAACTCGTGGGTTTGTGATGTCGCAGCATTGCTAGCATTTCCACCCGTATTTTGTGCACGAGTCTCCCTCGTCTGATTTTGCATGAACTGCAAAAAGCTCCTAAACATACCATCATTCATCGTTTGCTCGGTAGTGTTGTTTACAGGAGGAATATTGCCTTCTTGTTGTACGCTCTCCTGGTTTGTGACTAAAAGTTGTTACACAGCCTCATACACTCCATTGTTAACGCTCTCAAATGACCATTCTTAAATACTTCCATAAAACAAGGGTTAATTAAACAAATTAACATATCACATAATATCCCTATATTATGACCGACCAACAAATAAGCTTAGATAGGACACACTAGCTGAAGGATTTACTCATCTCTCCCTACTAGTTCTATTCCCGATCTCCGTGGAGACCATATCCCTAAGCTTTGATACTAACATCGTGGCGCCCCCAAAATAGGTATACAACACCCATTCTGAGTCGCCAAATACATGGTACATAAAGCAAACTATAAGTTCAATAATACAAATGTCGTGTGAAATACGACAATACATACTGTGAGTTTAAATACAAATATTGTCTTCTAGATAATATCCACACTCAAATAAGTCCTCATTACAATTATTCAAACACTATTTTACTGTAAATAGTGGAGGACTCGCTAAAACATCTTTCTAGAACCATTACTCCATACCCCACTCGATCCTGTTATGTTCTCACCTCCTGAGAAGAAAAATGGAACAAAAAGGAAAAGGGTGAGCTCAACTAGCCCAGTAAAGAATATTATGACTAAGATAATATACAACAATTTATCATTAGTCCTCAACAGGGAAAAATTTGATAAAATATAATAGACAACAAGTTTTAGATCAACAACTGTAGCGGAAATAGCAATCCATTAGAAGAGTCAAGTAGAGAATGAGTTCTACTATCTTCTAAGATTTAAAAGTCCATCATCAATATTTTATCCCTGTAACAACAATCAATATACATCTTTAATCAATATTCATCTTTGCACTACAGGCCAAAGATATTCATTTGTATCACCAGTTGGTCATGTTCATCTCAACACCTATTCATCTTTGCACTACGAGCCAAAGATATTCATCAGTTAATCATTCATCTTTGCACTACATGCCAAAGATATTCAAAGAATATCATCATTTAGGACCTGAGGATGATGAAACATATTTTAAAAAAAAACGAATCCAAAGGAGACGTAAGACAAATATTAAGGATTTGTATAACAGTTTATCCAAGATCAATAATACTCCATAATAACCCATTTTGAAGCAGAATTCAAAAATAAAGATCAAAACATCGATACAATCAAAGATAGTAACCATAATAGACATCTTGGACAAAAAGAAGAAAATTTCATTTTTCTAAGCAATAGTGTCGTGATTCGTGAATAAGACAAGTGATAATCGTGAATAATGCAGTATATGTGAATAAGAACTCACATAAAAAGTTCCAAATTTGATAAAAACGCTTCACCAATATTTCCAGATAATGATATTGAAGAAAATAATATCATTTAAGAAGAAAATAACATCCCTTACCTCAAAATAATCGATTTACGATGAATTTGGATATATAGTCTTGTGAAAACTTGCACTGAATAGGAACTCTCAAAGTATCAAAATACTCACAAAAATACGCTCAATAATCTAGAGAGAAAGAAAACTTATTTCTGGTGTGATTTTCAATTCTAACCTAAGCGTCTATTTATAGGAAAATGCTAGAACGCCATAGGAGACTAAAATAATAAAATATATTATTTATTATTTATTCCACACACGCCACTTGACCAGCTAGCACACCACTTTTGAACGAAGAAAAACTTCAGCACATGCTTTGAAAAAATCAAAGTGGTCCCACCCACAATTTTAATTTTTGAAACTTCAACAATTCATAGAAAATAGCCCGTTTATCAAAAAAATACGAATTTTATGTCCATTTTTCCTGAAATCGAATTCTCTACAACTTTGCAGAAGAAAGTTTTTCCAAATTCCAAACATAAAATATTCGAAATCCACAAACGGATGATTTTTAATACCTCTACACCAACAAAATACTGATAAAACACCTCAGCATTAATTCCTTCATTTTTATCCACATAAAAATAAATATATCCATCATTTATATCTACATAAAATAAATATTTTCTTATCATATAAATCAATAATTAATTATTCACAAATAATATTACAGAATCACAATTATGACAATCAGACCGTTCCCAAGAAAGAGGGGGCTTTCCAATACGAATTTCTCCTTACTGGCGTGCAATTAGGTGACCAAACCTCTCCTTGACAGAACTTTCTAGACATTGCCAATAATGCTATCCAATAATATTATTCAAATGATATGAATTATTGATCCGATAATAGAAATATCTTGTCAGGTGATAATTATTGAAACAACAATAATATAAAATATCAACGCAGTTAATTATTGAATCAATAAAATAAAATATTGAACAAAGAATCACCGTAATAATTATTGAGTAGTGCCTTCTTACGTAAGGATCAATAATTTATCAATCTCGTGCATCCACGCCAGACACTATATTTTAACCAACCGGGTATTCCAACAAAGGTGTAATTCAGAATAACTACGCCATTATTTATAAAAAACTCAAACTTGTCATTTTCTTCATCCTGACAGCTTATTACATTTATGGGCCCATAAATGATCATACTGGTCGCATTTAATATTCCACGACCAAACGAATATTCCCAAACAACAATGATTATTTTATAACCACTTGCTTATTTTGCAAAATTTGCACATTTCCCCATAACCAAAGAATTATATCAAATTAATACCTTATTATTCACAATAATAATTAGAGGAAATTCGATTTTATTTATAATAAGTTCGGGTCTTACAAAGAGTAATACGGTATTGATTATTAATATTTATGTGAGAAGTCACCGCTTTTGTTCAATTATTGCTACAATAGTTCTTTATAAGATATCTCACATTATTTGATTCAATTATTGTTGATTTAGAAGTTTTATTTTATTCGTATTATTAACGTAATAAAATAGAAACATCTTTTATATAAAAATGTAATACTTTATTAAAGTTATTCTATAAATAGAATATATTATATTCTATTATGTATAGTGTTTTGCATAGTAAAATCTTTTTATATAAAATAGAATACTTTATTAAAGTTATTCTATAAATAGAATATATTATATTTTATTATGCATAGTGTTTGCATAGTGCCCGCATAGTGTTTGCATAGTAAAAATCTTTTTATATAAATAGAATATATTATATTTTATTTAAAAGATTTTTCTTTAAATATGGATCGTCAGATTAAAGTAAATCAATCTAGACCGTTCATGGATTAGTTACTATACATTCCATTTTTCTATAAATAGAAGCTCATTCCTTCATTATTTTCTTACGAATTCACTAAACTCTAGAGAGAGAAACTATAGAGAGAGACTATAGAGAGATAGAAGAAAAGTTTTCTGCTACTTCACTACTCTTATATCAAGTATTATTTTACTAAGAAGGAATATTATTCTTTTCAGTATTCAAGAAGAGAACTTCATTATTCCATTTCTTTATTGTTCATTTGGAATAACTCAGATATCATGTGCTACCCTATACTTGGTGACATTCTTCTATTATTCATCTTTTATTATTCTCATTTAATATCCATGCATGCGTTATCGCTTGACTGGTTCCATTTTTATTATTATTCCGCTTTATTATTCTACGCCGGAATATCCTGTACGTTCTATACGCCTGGGACCGGTTCCATCATTTATTATTCCGCATTTATTATTTTGTTGGAACATCCTCGCTTGGTGTGAATTTCACCGACTTCGGTTTTCGTTATTATTATTCTGTTGGAATAACCGTCATCTGCAAGTACCGCACGCATGGTGATATCTTTTGTTATTCCATTCAGATTATACTCAACATTAAAATTTTGACTTCTATACTCCATGAAATTAGTGGAATATCCTTGATATTTAAGGCTTCATCCAAAGATTTCATGGAAATATTCTTCCGAGCATTCTTGAATTTTATTCTACAAAGAAGTATCATGTTGATAATTTGGACGTTATCGGTTCTGGACAAATTAATTCTTGAACTTATTTAATTGAATTCTTATATCATTGTCATCATCCTCATGTTTATGTTATGTTGAAAGTCATATGTGGCTTCAGAGTGCATAGATGGACTTGGTATGATTATGACCGTGGATTATTCGGGATAATCATGACCGTAATGTTACAAATGATGTGAAAATTAAAAGTCCTCATTGGCCCGTAGTGCATTGATGGACGCTTTTTGTATGATTATGGCTATGGATTCTCTTGACAAGGGAGCAAAGATGAATTTTTTATGGCATGATCGGACCTAAGTTATGAAAACACGATTATCTTTGGCTTTTGTAGTGCATGGATAATTCGTGGTCGTGATACTAAAGAATATCCTCATCTGTGAGTGCAGGGATGATTTAATGATGTGGATTATTTATTTAGCTGAGTTTCAGCGATAAAAGTGATGAAAAACTTTTTAAATCATAAAAGATAGTAGACTCTATTCTCTACTTGACTCTTTTAATGGATTACTTGTTCCGCTGCAGTTAAACTTGATGTCTATTGTATTTTATCAGTTTAACATTGTTGGTGGCTAATGATAATTTATTCTGCATTATCTTAGTCATAATATTTCTTACTGGGCTAGTTGAGATCACCCTTTCTTCATTTTTCTCTTCAGGAAATGAGAATATAGCTGGGACGAGTCGGGGAACGGAGTGATGGTCCAGAGGATAGTATTAGTAGTCCTCACTATTCTGTGAAATAGTGTGATAATAATTGTAATGAGGACTCCTTTTTGAGTTTGTATAATCTCTAGTAGATAATATTTGTATTCAAACTCACAGTTTATGTTTTGTCGTATTGTACACGACAATGGAATTAGTAAGTTGTATTTGAATTCTGTACCATGTATCTGGCGACCCAAGATGGGTGATGTATACCTAATTTTGGGGACGTAACATTTGTAGTATGATATAAGATCTGTGTTCTGGAACTAGAATTAGGGTCAGATGATGTGTAGATTTCATGTTATTGTTGGTCAAACTCGGTTAACCGAGCATGACTGGGCAATTCTGGGTAACCCAGAAACTGCCCAGAAGTGTCTGACAACATATTTGTGATCTATGATCTTGCAGGTGTTTTGTGATATGAGTTTGTTGTTGCAACCATGTTTTAGTATGTTAGGTTAACTTTAGATACATGCCTTTAGAACACATAAACGTTAAACTATGTGGATTTAGTGGACGAACAAACCAGGCAAGATGATCACGATTTCTGTTTTCTGGGTAACCTAGAAAACGTATGAACGTGATTTCTGACATGGTTTGACCAGACCGGATCTGTTGATTCTGTTGTTATACTATTTTTATGTAATAGATCTCTTCCTTTACATGTTGGCTACACACTAGATCTTTTAAATCACAAAAACAATACACAGAAAACGAGTAGTGGAAGCCCAAAGAGGTTTCATGAATCGTTTTTCATATCCGGTAACCCGGAAAATGAAGAATGACTCACAAACTTTTGTTCCGTGCTTTATAACTTGCTCGTTTGTTATGATCTGACCCAGATGTTAGTTGATACTTGTAGTGTTACATTAACACTACAAGATTAATGTTATAGATTGCCCAGAAACAATTTACACAGCGAATTACACTTGGTCAAACGTGGCCACTTGTTAACTGTCTTTGAATGTTCTTGGTGCTCAAGAACACAATAGGCGACACTTTCTGTCGCTAAAAGCTTTAGAGACAGACTTATTTATTTTAATTATTTTATTTTCTAAAAATCATTTAAAAATAGAAAATAATTTCTAAAAATTATGAAATTAGTTTTAAAAATTATTTGAAGTCATGAAAATTAACTTTTAATAATTTGGCATATTTTCCATAAATATTAGTAATTATTTGAATATTATTGATATTTAATTTATTTAATAAATGCATTAAATAAATTAATTAAACATGATTTTATTATATTATAAATCATTTTAAATGATAATAAGGTATTTAAAAATATTTTAAGTTATAAAATTTAACTTTCAATATTTTAAAGCAAATTTAATTAATTATTTAATATTAATGATATTAGATTTATTTAATAATTATATTAAATAAATAGATTAAAAATGATTTTTGATTTAAAAATCATTTAAAAGGATATAAATGGTTTAAAAATATTTTAAGTTATTATAAATGACTTTTAATATTTTAGTGAATAATACCTTAATATTTAAATATTAATGGTAATTGTTTAAAAATAATTTTAAATATTTTTAAAATCATTTAAGGTAATATTAATACTTTAAAAATATTTTGAGTTATTATAAATAACTTTGATATTTTGGCAATGGTTGCATTAATATTTTAATATTATTTAAATATTAATAATAATAGAATTATCTAATATTTAAATCAATTAATCATGATTCTAGAGTTTGAAAAATCAAGATAAATTATAATAATTATTTAAAAATTATTATAAGCAATTTAAAAATAATATGATTGGTATTTAAAATATCCAGGATAATATTGAACTACATGTTATAGTTTTAAACTCGATAATTACTCGATAAAGTCGTCGATACACCGAAATACTACCGAAATTGATCTGAACCTATATAGTTTGACTATATAAGTGTTTGTTTGTGTCTTAATGACTGATATAACTATGTGATAATGTGATTAGGTTATGTGTTGACTGTAAATAACAGTACTATGTGTTATGATATGTTATCCTAATCGATAGAACAATCTTATGAATGATAGGTCGTTGAATTAAAGATAGAATTAAGTTGTGTAAGCAGCAGACCAGGCAAGTATCCTAACCTTTGCATTTACTTTATGAAATGGACATGAGTAAGAAAGTTTCATAATTATGTTATCATTGTGCTGGATTATTAACTCTATTGTTATTGATTATGTATCTAAATATTCGTATTCATGCAAGTTCTCGAATTTTATTCGTTCATTGTTTATCAGTACAGTATTACTGTAAGATTCAGATATATATATATATATATATATATATATATATATTATTCGTTAATTTCTAAGTATGGTTAAACAAGTGTCCTCACTTGGATAATTGGTGTACCTATTAATACATACCTATTAAATTCCGGTATGTATACATTGATTAAAAGATGTCTAAGCTATTTGATTCGGCTAGACAAAGATTTAAAAATATTGTTGAACATGATAGGACCTTATTGATATCCAACCGAATTGTTTGGTTCGGATTCCAGACTAAGTATGAACATCCCGAACATGGGAAAACTTTGTGCGCCTAAGGCGAATATGATGAACGAGAATATCGTTCTGGTATGTAGTATTTATCAATACAGGGCATAACGGGCTAATCACCCCTCGTGCCTGTAAGTTATGACGGTTTGTAGATGAAGTTCTGTTAAACCTTATCGAAAATTAAAAACAAAGTTCATAGTCTGTTGACTGCTCACCAATTATAGTCAGTACGTAGTTTCAAAATTTGAAATAAGATTTGTTATGTTGTTTAGTGTTGCTTCAGTTTAACTATTGTTTCGTTGTAGAAGTGTCGTTCATAAAAAATATTTAATCCTTTCAGCTAATGTTTATTATTTGTTATTACTTGTTGGGCACTCAAATGCTCATTCTTGCTTAATTTAAATGTTTTCAGCTATGTATGATCAACCTAAAGGTTCAGGCAAGAACAAAGGAAAAGGAAAGCTAGCAGAATAAGTTTGTGTTATCTTATGTAATAGCAAGACCTAAATAAGAGGATGATATTTATTTTCTATCATGTAATGAAATGTTTTAAAGGTCGCGTACCTGAGATTTAAACAACTCTGATAGTTTGATATTTATGACATTATTATTATTATTCCGCTCAAAGAAATGGTATCGTGAGGCACTGAATTCGGGTTTCATGTACCTGAATTTGGGGGCGTCACAGGTTGGTATCAGAGCTTTAGGGTTAGAAACCATAGGTGGGATAAACCTTAGGTTATAACCTTAGGGCAAAGGGAAACGTTGAAAATACAAATAACTCGTATAGAGTTTTAAAGGAGATGAATTAACTAAATTCATCGTAAAACAAAATAAAAATAACCTATATAAAATTTTTATTTGTTGTGTGTATATATATTATATACTAATCTAGATAAATTATGTGTAGATGATAGGTGGAAAAGGATTAGGATACCTTTAGATCGAAAAGAATGAGTTAATCTCCATAACTGAGCCAATATCAAAGTCAATAGCTGAAATAGAGGCTCACGTTGAAGATAACCTTGATGAGGTGATCATTTTAGAAAATATTGTATCGGACCCAGAAATGGTGGAACTAATGAGATAGTGATTCTGGACAATCGGTTGGGTACGATCAAGCATCAACCGGGTCACGTAATCCGAGGAACAAGGTTTCTTCTCTGGAAAAGTTGTGGGAAATAGAAAAGCTACTAAATAGTCAATTACGAAAGGCATTAATCGAAACGATGGAATAACAAGATAAGCTTAAGATCTAAATTGATCAAATGGGAGCCAAAAGAAACATATCGCATGCAGCTCCGAGAAAGAAAGGGAAAAGAAAGATAAAAGACCGCGAAATAGGAAATTTTGATAATAACCAAGAGGACGCTAACAAAATAGGAAAGTGTACAAATTGTGACAAGAAACATGAAGGTGTATGCAGGAAAGGGAAAAAGATATGTTACATTTGCAGACATGAGGGACATATCTCTCATCATTGTCCTGACTTTAAGCTAGGTGCATGTTTTATTTGTGGGATGGAAGGTCATCAAGCGAAAGGTTGTCCAGGATCAGGAAAAGGCGTAGTGAATAAGTAGTATAAGTAATATTTGAATATGTGTGTTCTATGACAAGTATGTCTGTGTAATGTAATATTTCCAACTTTTGTATAAGTTGTAGCAGCGATTCCCGACTTTTGTGGTCACAAAGGGATATCGGATGTTTAAAGCAGTATGTGATATGTTATGTACTATGAAATAGTTGAATGAATATGAATTTATGTTTGGTTAATGAAACAAGTTTAAAATATTAAACTTATACGATAAGGTTTAGAATGTAAGTTAATAAAATATAGATTATGTTTTATTTAACCAGATAATGCCGCCAAGACGTCAAACTTGGAACCAAAGGGCAGAAGAATCTGTCAACAATGTTGGAGGACAACAACCAGACCTGATGCAGAATTTTGCAAACATGGTAGCTCAAGCCATGCAGAATGGAATGCCAGCCGTGGGAAATCAACCAGACAATCGATTTGCAAACATCAAAGATTTTAAGGCTGTAGGACCGCCAGAATTTAGAGGTACCACTGACCTGATAGAAGTCCAAACTTGGGTTAAGGAAAAAGAAAAAGCGTTTGTAGTCGCTAGGGTAGTTGAGGGGCAAGAGACAGTTTTGGCCACCTATATGATGAAAAGAGAGGTGAATTTCTAGTGGGAGGCAAATCAAGCTAGGGCAAGAGAAGGAGTGATAGCATGGACTAGGTTTAAGACGCTGTTCTTTGAGAACTATTTCTCGTCCAGTGTGCAGGCTAGGATGGAGGTGGAGTTTTTGGAGTTGAAACAAGAGAACATGACATTTGCGGAGTATGCCGCAAAGTTCAATGAATTAGCTAAGTTTGCTCCACATCAAGTTGATACAGAGGCAAGGAAGGCAAGGAGGTTTGAGCTGGGCTTAAAACTCTGGCTCTACAATAAGGTGGAGGTATTGCAGATAAATACTTTTGCAGCACTTTTGGAGAAGGCTATCATAGCCGAAGGGGGAAGTGAGGCCATGAGCCTCTACAATAAGGAGAAAAAGAACAAGGGTAAGGTTGAGGGAGCTGGAAAGGTAGAAGCAGGTAGTGGTAGTGGGAATGGAAAAAGAAAGTGGAACAATTTCGGAAATGTCCAAGTCAAACAGGAAGGTGTGAGGAAGCAGGCTGTGCAGTGTAAGAATTGTGGGAAGAATCATTAAGGTGAGTGTCTTAGTGGTAAGTTTGTGTGCAATAAGTGTGGACAGGAGGGACATATCTCTCCTACCTACCCCAATCCTAGGACGAATAATGGGTGTTTTATGTGTGGATCAACGGAACATAAGGTAAAGGACTGTCCAAAAAGGAGAATGGATGCAGGAAGCGTGAATGCGGGGAAAGGCAACAGAACACTGGCGATAATGGGACCAACTTCAACAAAATAAACTGCAAGAGTCTTCAACATGACGGTTCAGGATACCGTAGCAGCCGAGGATGGAACTTCAGGTATTATTCGAATAAATTTTATTTTCTTATATATGATTTTATTTTTATTTTTTTATGTTAAAGAAATTTTGAAGGAGAAATTTGAGTTCTGTTAGAAATCAAATTCACTACTAAAAAAATGGTAATTTGTGATGGCCAAAATTCATCACAAAAAGTAGGAAAACCATCACGAAAGGTTTACGTGATGGCTTTAAAGATCACAATGGTCAGCCTCAGATACGCCTCATCATGAAATTTTTTACGTGATAGTTTTGGCAATCACGCAAACGCTTAGTGCTTTTGTGATGATTAATACAATCACATTAACACGTAATCTATTGTGATTGTCAAAGTCATCACAAGAAAATAGGAGTTTAGGGATCAAATGTAAGAACGTGAATCTCTATTTACGTATAATTTATTTCACTGTATTAATTGTATCTATATTAATTGTATCAAATGATACTTGTAGGATTCGAACCCTCTCCCATTTGCAAACTAAATAACGTGTATTACCACTACACCAAAGTTCAGATCATGATTATAATTTTAAAACAAAATATAAAAGGAAACATATGTGAGTTGACTTACTAAACAAAATTACTTCCATATAAGATTTGGTGATTGCATGGCGGCATACAAAATACTCTATAATGATGGTAAAATTAGTCATCACTAAGAGCCATCATATATTTTATTATTTTGTGATGGCTTGAAAATTCCATCACAAAATACTTTCTTTTGTAAATTGCAAATAAAAGTCGCTCGAAAAAATCTATCTTTTTTAATGATTGTCACGAATAGTCCATAAAATATTGTTTTGATTATTTCTTACATTAAAATATTAGCGATAGCTTAAATGCAATCACAAAAAGGGTATATCTATAAGTGATGACTTAGTGCGTCACAAAAAAAAAATTTATTTTGCGTGAAAAAATTGGTGTGATTGACATGGCCATCACAATTATAATATATTGATGGCAAGATTAGTCATCACTAAGAGCCATCATATATACTATTATTTTGTGATTGCTTAAAAAGTCCATCACAAATTACAATCTTTTTGTGATTGTTTTTAAAAACTATCACAAAATTCCGTCACATATTCTTGTTTTTCTAGTAGTGATTTTTGTATGATCAGATAGACAAGTTTTATGTTGAATAGTTAAATATCAGTTCGATCGAATCTGATCGAGATCTATTTGAAATGACTGTATGCTATTTTCCCTAGTATCTATAAGTTTTGAAATGGTGATTCCGGGGACGGAATCCTTATAAGGGAGGGTGGATGTAATAATTCAATATTTTCAATATAATAATAAATTTTGCATATAATTTTATATATATATATATAGGTGGAAATATGTGCAAAGCAAAGTATATGTATATATGTGATAAATAAAACTTATTTATTATCAATAATTGTAAATAATTTCTTTTTAAGAATTATTGATCATTATAGATTATATTCTTATAATAAATTAATTTTGTAATAAAAATATTTATTATTTATTTTTCATGAAAATATGATTATTATATATATGATATGATTATAAGGATTATTATGATATGTATTTTATTATATTAGTTAAGTTAATTATTTTAACTTAATTAATAATGGTATATATGAAGGTTATGTTTGATATGGATTCAAAACCCTAATTCTGAATTTTGAATAAGGAATGAGAATATTAATATAATATTATTTATATTTCAGTTATATAAACATGCCTGATATGTGTGTAATGTTAATGTGTGGAATAGTTATAGTAAAATAGTACAAAACCCTAGCGTTACTGATAAACTCTAGTACATAAGTCAATTACGACTGTAAGATTTGTTAAGTTGTTATGTTATGTAATTATGACAATTATTATAGATTTAATGTTAATTAGGTAAACACTAATTAATATTTTGAAACCCTAATTACTAAATTAGAATCCTAATTGCTAAGCTATAAACCCTAATTATTAATTTAGCAAGCTAAATGGTAATTAGCAAATTATGAAGCCTAATTTACAAGTCCTAAGTGTTTAGTAAACCTAATTTAATTAGGGAACCCTAATTCACATTTTTAAAAACTAAGATTTCCCTTTTAGCCCTAATTACAAATTCCTAAAAAATAAACTTATGGAACCTTAGGGTTAAACCCTAATGGTTAAACCCTAAGGGTCAAACCCTAAGGGTTGGAATAAATTTCTAACTTTGCCACTAAAAGTAAAAGCCAAATGACATAATTGCCCTTATTGCATTATTTAATAGATAACTTGTAGAACTTGCCATAACTTTAGTTGGTGTCCAACTCTAGCTAGCCATGTGCCTATAATTCAAATATCTCAACCACTTTCACCATCCAAATGCATTGCATCTATGTAATATATAAGATCAAGAGAGGGAAAAGTCATTATTTGCCTCATTTTTACAACTTACTCTCAACTGAACTCTCAACCAAACTCTCTCCACTCAAAATCTACGAAAATATTAGTGGATCATTCCCAAAACAAAGCCCCACTATCACTTATAGCAGATCAGGAGCATTAAATCAAGAATTGGTTCATAGAGGTATAAAACCTAATTTAGAAATCTGAACTTTGATTCCATGTTAGATCTTGTGTTTGAATGTTTAAACATGTTGTTTATAGTCTATATAAGTGATCTGGGTTGATAGATGTTAGATCCATAACATCTATAGGCTCGGATTTGATGTTTTTCAAAATTTGGAAAAGTTTGAAAATGTTATCTGACAACAAATGTCACACCTCATAGATTTTAGTATGTTTATGTTTTTGTTTGTTTAAGGTTTTATATTTGTAGTATGATATGAGATCTGTGTTCTGGAACTAGAATTAGGGTCGATGATGTGTAGATTTCATGTTATTATTGGTCAAAACTCAGATAACAAGAAGCATGACTCGCAATTCAGGGCAACCTAAATCGCCTGCTAAGCCGCCGTCGACAACGTATTTGTGATCTCTGATCTTGCAGGTGTTTTGTGATATGAGTTTATTGTTGCAACCATGTTGTAGTATATTAGGTTAACTTTAGATATATGCCTTTAGAACACATAAACATCAAACTATGTGGATTTAGTGGACGGTCAAACCAGGCAAGATGATCACGGTTTCTATTTTCTGGGTAACCCAGAAAATGTATGAACGTGATTTCTGACATGGTTTGTGTGACGCCCCCAAAACAGGTATACAACAACCATTCTGAGTCATCAAAATACATGGTACAGAAACAACTACAACTTTATTAATACAACATAAAAATTATGAGTTTAAATACAAATATTGTCATCTAGACAATATCCACACTCAAATAAGTCCTCATTTCAATTCTTGATACATTATGTTACAAAAATGGTGAGGACTACTAAAATAACTTCTAAAACCATTACATTCTCGCCTCCTAAGAAAAAAATGGAACAAAAAGGAAAAGGGTGAGCTCAACTAGCCCAGTAAAGAATATTATGACTAAGATAATACAGAACAAATTATCGTTAGTCCTCAATAGGTTAAAATCTAATAGAATACAATAGACAATAAGTTTGAAATCAATATTCGCAGCGAAAATAATAATTTATTAGAAGAGTTAAGTAGAGAATGAAATCTACTATCATCTATAAATTTAAAAGTTCATCGTCTATCTTTTATCCCTGTAACATCAATCAATATATAATCGAAATCAAATATTCATCTTTGCACTACAAAGCCAAAGATATTCATCAATTAATCATGTTCATCTAAACACTGCTCATCTTTTGCACTACGGGCCAAAGATATTCATCGAAATCATTAATCTTTGCACTACGTGCCAAAAAAGATATTCAATTATATCATCATTTAGACGGAGGATGATGAAAAATATTTTAAAGAAAACGAATCCAAAGAAACAAAAGAATAAATATTAAGGATTAAGTATTTCACTATTCAATGTCCAAAAATACCTCATAAATAATCATAGTGGAGTAAAATTCAGAAGAATGATCAAAATATGGATACAATCAAAGCTAGTATCCATAATAGATATTTTGGACGAAAACAAAATTTAATTTTTTCGTGAATAGTGTAATATGTATTAATAAATAGTCATAGTATCGTGAATAAGTAACTCCGACACTAAAAGATAGAAATTTCATAAAAAATCATCATCATGCTTCGTGAATAGTACTTGTGAATAGTAACTCGTGAATAGTAATTCATGAATAGTAACTCATGAATAGTAATCCCGACATAAAAAGTTCCAAATTTGATAAAAATTCAGACCAATATTTTGGTATAATGATATTGAAGAAATAATATCATTTATGAAGAAAATAACATCCTTACCTAAAAAAGGATAATACTTACGTCGGTATCTTTGGATATAGTCTTTGAAAAATTTGCAATAGTATAGCAATACTCAAAGTACTAAAATACTCACAAGAATACGCTCGATATATCGAGAGAGAAAGAAGAAAATCTTTAGTTTACGTGTGATTTTCAATTCTAACCTAAGCACCTATTTATAAGAAAATGCTTAGAACACCAAAGCGAGAAAAATTTAATAAATTAATATTATTTATTTTTCCACATATTCCTACGCATCCAAGAATCAATTCAAATTTCAAGCACATGTTAATGATGCCTCCACACATTCCAAAAACATTTTTGTTATTTAAAATAATTAAAACTTTCAAAAATCAATTATTTTAACTTGAACTTTAATAATTCATAATAAATAGCCCTTTTATCGGAAAATTTGAATCTCTCGCATGAATTTTTTTAGGAAATTCAATTCTCTACAACTTTGCAGAAGAAAGTTTTTCCAAATTCCAAATAGAAATTGACCGAAATCCATAAACGGACGATTTTACAATCTATAATCAAATTTCAGTCAAGAAATGGGCCCACAGACATGTTTAACATGTTTTAAACAACTTTTGCAACAAAAATACTCTTCCTCCTCATATACTCATATATCCCACATTCATTGTAAAAAATATCATCATTATTATATAATATAATAAAATATTATTTTATCAAAAAAGATAAAATATCAATTTTTAACAATTGTCACTTTAAAAATTTTCTCCATCTATAACCACATAAAATCAATATTTTCCTCATCATATAAATCAATAATTAATTATTCACAAATAATATTACAGAATCACAAGATCGTGACAACCATGCCATTCCCAGAAAGAGGAGGCTTTCCAATAAGAATTTTTCCTTACTGGCGCGCAATTAGGTGACCAAACCTCTCCTTAGACAGAACTTTCTAGACATTTCCAATAATATTTTCTAATAATATTATTCAGATAATATGAATTATTGCTCCGATAATGGAAAATACTGTGTAGTGACAATTATTGAAACAACAAGAATATAAAATATCAACACAAAGAATTATTGAATCAATAAAATAAAATAATGAATAATAATTCACCAGTAATAATTATTGAGTAGTGTCTTATTACGTAAGAATCAATAATTGGTGCAATACTGTAAATCTTCTTGTCAACAACAATGCATATTCTTGTGTTTTAACCACCGGGTATTCCAACAGTGTTAACGGTAACCACTATGCCGTTATTTATAAACAACTTATACTTTTCGTTTTCTTCATCCAATCTCTTTTCGTTATGGGGCCCACAAAAGACTGTGATGTCGTACTAATATTCCCCGATAGCAAGAATATTCCACGACCAAACAAATATTCCCCGACAACAATGAATATTTTATAACCACCTGCTTATTATTTAAAATATATGCGCATTTTACCCATAACTAACCACATTAATCAATTCAACCCTTACTATTTCAAAATAATAAATAGAGGAAATTAAATTTCATTTATTAATAATTTGGGGTCTTACAACCTCCCCTCCTTATAAAATTTTGTCCTCGAAATTGACGTACGTACCTGGTGTTTCGAAAAAGTGAGGATACCTCGCTTTCATTTCCGTTTCCAACTCCCAGGTCATTTTCTCAATAGCATGGTTTCTCCACAAAACTTTAACTTGTGGTATGACCTACGTGCGTAGGACATGCTCCTTCCTATCCAAGATCTTGACAGGTACCTCTTCGTACGTTAAGTCTTCGGCTATCTCGTCCAGTTCTAACTCAATAATGTGGTTTGGGTCTTTCACATATTTACGTAGCACAGATATATGAAAAACATTATGAACACGAGACATACTTGGAGGTAACGCGAGTCTATAGGCCACATTTCCTACTCGTTCAAGAATCTGAAATGGACCAATAAATCATGGATTGAGCTTTCCTCTCTTCCCGAATCTTGTAACTCCCTTCCATGGAGCCACACGCAACAATACATGATCCCCAATACTAAATTCCACGTCCTTTCGATGAAGATCCGCATAACTCTTTTGTCGATCATGTGCTGTTTGTATACGTTGTCGAATCATTTAGATCTTTTCCGAAGTCATACGTACCAACTCGGGTCCCAACAATGTTGCTTCACCCACCTCATCCCAACATATTAGAGAGCGACACTTTCGTCCATACAATGCTTCGAATGGAGCCACACCTATACTTGCCTAATAACTGTTGTTGTAGGAAAATTCCACCAATGGTAAATACTTATCCCAACTCCCTTTGAAATTGAGGACACAAAGTCTTAATAGATCTTCAAGGGTTTGAATAGTCCTCTCTGATTATCCGTCCGTTTGAGGATGGTATGCCGAACTAAATCGTAAATTCATGCCCATAGCTTTTTGCAAGCTAACCCAAAATCTTAAAGTGAATCTTGGGTCACGATCCGAAATAATGGATACTGGCATGCCATGCAATCTTACAATCTCATTTACGTACATACTAGCAAGACGTTCAAGGGAATAAGTCTCACGTATAGGCAAGAAATGGGCTGACTTGGTTAATCTATCAATAATAACCCAAATCGCATCTATGCCTTGAGAAACCTTGGGAAGACCCGTAACGAAATCCATGGTAATGTGTTCCCACTTCCATTTCAGAATCTCAAGTGGTTTCAATGGACCCTTTGGTACTTGATGCTCCACCTTACACATCAAGATAAACTTTGTAATCTCTCTCTTCATATTGTTCCACCAAAATGTATGTCGAAGATCACGATATATTTTGGTACTTCCAGGATGGATTGCAAATGGTGTATTATGTGCCTCCATCATGATCTTGTACTTCAAATCAGAATCATTAGGAACACAAAGTCAGGAATGGACTCGAAGTATTCCTTCTTCATCGATTCTTGCTTCTGGAATAGCACCTTCTTTCACTTTCTTCTTCATACACATCAGCTCCGGGTTTGTGGCTTGAGCAACTTTAACTTTTTCGATTAAAGTCGGTTCTATGCGTATATTTGACATCATCGCACTCGTTCCTGCATATGATCTTCTACTCAACGCATCATCTACCATGTTTGCTTTTCCAGGATGGTATTGAATAGTGTGGTCATAATCTTTCAACAGCTCGAGCCAACGTCGTTGCCGCATGTTGAGTTCTTTTTGAGTGAAGAAATATTTGAGGCTTTTATGGTCTGAATATATCTCCACTTTCTCCCCATATAGATAGTGCCTCCAGATCTTTAGTCTGAAACGATCACGCTAACTCTAGATCATGAGTAGGATAATTCCTCTCATATTCTTTAAGTTGTCGTGAGGCATAGGCTATGACTTTCCCACGTTGCATGAGAACACATCCTCACCCTTTGCCTGAAACATCACTTGTAGATAACAAATCCATCCGAACCGATGGTATTGTCAAATCAAAATCAAATGAGTCTCCTCTTGAGATCTTGGAAACTCTTCTCGCGTTCCTCGATCCATACGATTTTTGTATCTTCTGAGTCACCGAGTTAACTGAGATGGCGATTCTAGAAAATCCTTCCACAAATCTCTGATAATAACCAGCTAAGCCCAAAAAGCTACGTACTTCGATCACCGTCTTTGGTTGCTCCCAACTTTGTATTGCTTCAATCTTCGTCGGGTCAATAGACACTCCATGTTTTGACACCATGTGCCCAAGGAATGCTACTTCCTCAAGTCAGAACTCGCATTTCTTTAGCTTGGCATATAGCTTGTTATCACGAAGCCTTTGCAGTACCAGCTTCAAATGGCGCTCATAATCTTCACGGCTTTTGGAATAGATGAGGATGTCATCAATAAAGACAACAACGAACTGATCCAAATATTCCTTGAATACTCGGTTCATCATATCCATGAAAGTAGCAGGAGCATTACTCAATCCAAAAGACATGACTAAGAATTCATAATGCCCGTACCGAGTTCTGAAAGCAGTCTTTGGAATATCCTCAATTCAAACCTTCAGCTGATGATATCCAGAACGAAGATCGATCTTTGAAAAGAATTGTGCTCCTTGCAACTGGTCAAATAGGTCATCAATACGAGGTAGCGGATACCTATTCTTGATAGTGACATGGTTTAATTCCGATAATCGATACAAAATCGCATACTCCCGCTCTTTCTTCTTTACAAATAAAAAAGAGCACCCCAAGGAGATGTACTAGGGGCCGAATGAAACCGATGTCCAACAACTCCTGTAGTTGGACCTTTAACTCCACGAAGTTCAATAGGAGCCATTTGATATGGGGTTTTAGAAATGGGCTTTATACCGAGTTCAAGGTCAATAAAGAATTCAACTTCACGCCGGGGGAGGCCGGGAAGTTCTTGAAATCGTCGAGAAAGTCAATAACAACGGGAATATTATTCAAATCGATGTGTCTTTATTCAAATCCATAACATGGGCTAAGAAAGCTTGACATCCGCTTTTTAATAAACGAATAGCTTTATGACTTGATATGACGATGATTGATTTTAATGGTTTAGTTACTTGAATTAACACAACAAAGTTGATTAGGAATATGAAAACTAACAACCTTACGAAAATAATCAATTTTGGTATGATGAGTAGTTAACCAATCAATCCCTAAAATCACATCAAAAGCAAGTATCTTTAAAGAGATAAGGTCAGGTAATGTGATGGTGCCAACTTGGATCAAACAAGATTTATAAGCGATTGGATGTGATGAAAGTTTCTCCTAACGGAGTTTCCACAGATAGGTCAAAGTCTAATTCCTCCGAGTCAAGTTTAAACGTTGAGCACAAGCGGAGAGAGATAAATGAATGGGTAGCACCGTTATCAAGTAATGTATAAACTTCACATGAATTTATGATTAGCTTACCCGTGATCACCTCGTTTGGGTTCTCGCGTGTTGACCGATCCACGACAAACGCTCTTCCAAGGCAGATTGACTTTGACTTTTCTGGGATAGCCTTTTGAGTCACCATCCCCGCTGGACTTGGTTTCGCTACAGTGCAATCTCGAGCGATATGTCCTTCCTTTCCACAGTTATAACATACCTTAAACTGTTGTGGGCAGTTTGGGCTGATATGTCCTTCTTTTCCGCACTTATAGCATATGACCGGTGGTCGTTCTCCTCCCTTGGAACCAGTTGCTGCTGGTGTTGACGTCTTCACATTATAATTGTTGAATCTCCTCTTTTTAAAATCTCCCCCCCCGAGTCGCTTATTCTATTTTCATGGACAAGATTACCACCAGAGTGGTTACCGCTTTTGTCTGAATGTTTTTCTCCCCGCTGGTTTTCATTGCTCGATGATCTTTGCCATAATTATGACCACAGTTGCGGTCCCTTGGTTGAACGTACTCGCTATCTCGCTCTAATAATTGAGCCATGTTGACAACATCTGAATATAAAGAAAATTTATGAGAGATAAGATATTGCCGAATCTCGGGTTTTAAACCTCTCAGAAACATCCTCATCATTCGTTCCTCATTCTCTACCAAATGAGGTGCAAACCTGGATAACTCTGCGAACTTCGCCTCGTATTGGGACACCGTCATGTTGTTTTGTTCTAGTATAATAAACTCTACCTCCTTCATATGGCGAATACTTTCAAGAAAGTATTTTTCGTTGAAAAGTTTCTGAAACGTTTCCCAAGATATGCGAGTCTGATGAGTAGTGGAGTACGTTTCACAGACTCCCACCATGTCTGCCTTTCATGGAACATAAAGGTGGCGAATGGAACCTTCTGTTCCTCCGTGTATACCAAGACATCGAATATATTGGTAATTTTCTTGACCCACATTTCCGCCATGATCGGATCCGGCTTTCCCTTAAATTCTGGTGGTTCCAACTCTTTGAACTGCTTGGCCGTGACAAGCCGCGCGTTGCTATCATTTCCACATGTATTCTGTACACGAGTCTCCCTCGTCTGGTTTTACATGAACTGTAAAAAGCTCCTAAACATCCCGTCGTTCATCGTCTGCTCAGTGGTGTTGTTTACAGGAGGAATATTGTCTTCCTGTTGCACGTTCCCCTGGGTGGTGATTAAAGGTGTTTCCACGGTCTCATTAACTCCACCGTTAATATTCTCAGCTGCCATTCTTAAATAATGCCATAAAACAAGGGTTAATTAAACAATTTAACATATCACATATGAACCATATATACTTACTCGACCAACAAATAAGCTTAGGTATGACACACTTAGCGAAGGATTACTCGCCTCTCCCTCCTAGTACTATTCCCCGATCTCACCAGAGACCATATCCCTAAGCTCGATACCAACCGCACACCCCAAAAGTGTATACAACACCCATTCTGAGTCGTCAAAATACATGGTACAGAAACAACTACAACTTTATTAATACAACATAAAAACTGTGAGTTTAAATACAAATATTGTCATCTAGACAATATCCACACTCAAATAAGTCCTCATTTCAATTATTGATACATTATTTTACAAAAATGGTGAGGACTACTAAAATAACTTCTAGAACCATCATTCCATACCCCGACTAGTACTCGCTACATTCTCGCCTCCTAAGAAAAAAATGGAACAAAAAGGAAAAGGGTGAGCTCAACTAGCCCAGTAAAGAACATTATGACTAAGATAATACAAAACAAATTATCGTTAGTCCTCAACAGGAAAAAATCTAATAAAATACAATAGACAATAAGTTTGAAATCAATATTCACAACGGAAATAATAATTCATTAGAAGAGTTAAGTAGAGAATGAAATCTACTATCATCTATGAATTTAAAAGTTCATCGCTCATCTTTTATCCTGTAAACATCAATCAATATATAACTGAAATCAAATATTCATTTTGCACTACTGAGCCAAAGATATTCATCGATTAGTCATATTCATCTAAACACTGCTCATCTTTGCACTACGAGCCAAAGATATTCATCGAAATCATTAATCTTTGCACTACAGGGCCAAAGATATTCAATTATATCATCATTTAGGATGGAGGATGATGAAAAATATTTTAAAGAAAAGCGAATCCAAAGAAACAAAAGAATAAATATTAAGGATTAAGTATTTCAACTATTCCATGTCTAAAAATACCTCATAAATAATCATAGTGGAGTAAAATTCAAGAATGATCAAAACATGAATCAATCAAAGCTAGTATCCATAATAGATATTTTGAATGAAAAATAAAATTTAATTTTTACGTGAATAGTGTCGTATTCGTGAATAAAAAAGATACGTGAATAGTCTTGAGTATCGTGAATAGTAACTCAAACACTAAAAGATAGAAATTTCAAAAAAAATCATCATCATGCTTCGTCAATAGAATAGTGAATAGTAACTGAATAGTAACTCATGAATAGTAACCCCGACATGAAAAGTTCCAAATTTGATAAAAATTCAGACCAATATTTTGGCATAATGATATTGAAGAAATAATATCATTTATAAAGAAAATAACATCCCTTACCTAAAAAGGATAGTACTTCTGACTGGTATACTAGATATAGTGCTGAAAGAACTTGCACCGTATAGCAATACTCAAAGTACTAAAATACTCAAAAGAATACGCTCAATATATCGAGAGAGAAAGAGAGAGAAATCTTTAGTTTCTGGTGTGATTTTCAATTCTAACCTAAGCACCCTATTTATAGGAAAATGCTTAAAACACCAAAGCAGAAAATTTAATAAATTAATATTATTTATTTTTCCACATCTTCCTACGCATCCAAGAATCTGAATTCAGCCCCTAGCACATGTTAATGATGCCTCCACACATTCCAAAAACGTTTTTGTTATTTAAAATAATTAAAACTTTCAAAAATCAATTATTTCGGAACTTCGGAACTTCAATAATTTATAATAAATAGCCCTTTTATCAAAAAATTTGAATCTCGTGAATTTTTATAGGAAATTCAATTCTCTACAACTTTGCAGAAGAAAGTTTTTCCAAATTCCAAATAGAAATTGACCGAAATCCATAAACCATGATTTTACAAAGTATAATCAAATTTCAATTGAAAAATGGGCCCACGTACATGTTTAACATGTTTTAAACAACTTTTGCAACAAAAAAATACTCTTCCTCCTCATATACTCATATATCCCACATTCATTGTAAAAAAATATCATCATTATTATATAATATAATAAAATATTATTTTATCGAAAAGATAAAATATCAATTTTAACAATTGTCACTTTAAAAAACTTCTCCATCTATAACCACATAAAATCAATATTTTCCTCATCATATAAATCAATAATTAATTGTTCAAAATAATATTACGGAATCACAAGATCTTTGTGACCATGTAGTTCTAGAAAGAGGGGTTTTCAATAAGGATTTCTCCTTACTTTGGCGCCGCAATTAGGTGACCAAACCTCTCCTTAGACGTAACTTTCTAGATATTGCCAATAATATTTTCTAATAATATTATTCGGATAATATGAATTATTGCTTCGATAATGGAAAATATTGTGTAGTGACAATTATTGAAACAACGATAATATAAAATATCAACGCAGCAATTATTGAATCAATAAAATAAAATCTTTGAGCGAAAGAACTACTTGTAATAATTATTGAGTAGTGCCTTCTTACGTAAGAATCAATAATTGGTGCAATACTGTAGTGTCTATCTTTGTGTAAACAACGCCAGATATCGTGTTTTAACCACCGGGTATTCCAACAAAGTGTTAATTCAGTAACCACTATATCGTTATTTATAAACAACTTATACTTGTCGCTTTCTTCATCCAATCGCTTTTCCATTATGGGGCCCACAAAAGATCATACTGTCAATTTAATATTCCCCACGCCAAGAATATTCCACGACCAAACGAATATTCCCCGACAACAATGAATATTTTATAACCACCTGTTTATTATTTAAAATATATGCACATTTTATCCATAACTAACCACATTAATCAATTCAACCCTTACTATTTCAAAATAATAAATAGAGGAAATTAAATTTTATTTATTAATAATTTGGGGTCTTACAGTTTGACCGGGCCGGATCTGTTGATTCTGTTGTTGTTATACTGCTTCTATATAATAGATCTCTTCCTTTACATGTTGGATACACACTAGAACTTTTAAATCACAAATAAAAAAAAACAGAAAACGAGTAGTGAAAGCCCAAAGTAGGCCTCACGAAGTCGCTCTTCATTTCTAGTAACCTGTAAAATGAAGAAACATACCGAACAACCTGTTCCGTGCTTTATAACTTGCTCGTTTGTTATGATCTGACTTAGATGTTAGTTGATACTTGTAGTGTTATATTAACACTACAAGATTAATGTTATAGATTGCCCAGAAACAATTTACATAGCGAATTACACTTGGTCAAACGTGGCCAATTGTTAACTGCCTTTGAATATTCTTGGTGCTCAAGAACACAATAGGCGACACTTTCTGTCGCTAACAGCTTTAGCGACAGACTTATTTATTTTAATTATTTTAATTTCTAAAAATTATTTAAAAATAGAAAATAATTTCTGAAAATTATAAAATCAGTTTTAAAAATTATTTGAAGTCATAAAATTAACTTTTAATAATTTGGCATATTTTCCATAAATATTAGTAATTATTTGAATATTATTGATATTTAATTTATTTAATAAATGTATTAAATAAATTAATTAAAAATGATTTTATTATATTAAAATCATTTTAAATGATAATAAGGTATTTAAAAATATTTTAAGTTATAAAATGTAACTTTCAATATTTTAAAGCAAATTTCATTAATTATTTAATATTAATGATATTAGATTTATTTAATAATTATATTAAGTAAATAGATTAAAATGATTTTTTGATTTAAAAATTATTTAAAAGGATATAAATGGTTTAAAAATATTTTAAGTTATTATAATCGACTTTTAATATTTTAGTGAATAATACCTTAATATTTAAATATTAATGGTAATTGTTTAAAAATGATTTTAAATGTTTTAAAAATCATTTAAGGGTAATATTAATACTTTAAAAAAAATAGTTATTATAAATAACTTTGATATTTTGGAAATGGTTGCATTAATATTTTAATATATTTAAATATTAATGATAATAGAATTATCTAATATTTAATAATGATTCTAGAGTTTGAAAAATTAAGATAAATTATAATAATTATTTAAAAATTATTATAAGTCATTTAAAAATAATATAACTGGTATTTAAAATATCTAGGATAATATTGAACTACATGTTATAGTTTTAAACTCGATAATTACTCGATAAAGTCGTCGGTACACCGAAATACTACCGAAATTGATCTGAACCTATATAGTTTGACTATATAAGTGTTTGTTTGTGTCTTAATGACTGATATAACTATGTGACAATGTGATTAGGTTATATGTTGACTGTAAATAATAGTACTATGTGTTATGATATATTATTCTAATCGATAGAACAATCTTATGAATGATAGGTCGTTGAATTAAAAATAGAACTAACTTGTGTAAGCAGCAGACCAAACAAGTATCCTAACCTTTGCATTTACTTTATGAAATGGACATGAGTAAGAAAGTTTCAGAATTATGTTATCATTGTGCCAGATTATTAACTCTATTGTTATTGATTATGTATCTAAATATTCGTATTCATGCAAGTTCTCAAACTTTATTCGTTCATTGTTTATCAGTACAGTATTACTGTAAGATTCAGATATTTATATTTTGTTCGTTAATTTCTAAGTATGGTTATACAAGTGTCCTCACTTGAATAATTGTTGTACCTATTGATACATACCTATTAAATTCCGGTATGTATACATTGATTAAAAGATGTCTAAGCTATTTGATTCGGCTAGACACAGATTTAAAAATATCGTTGAACATGATAGGACCTTATTGATATCCAACCGAATTGTTTGGTTCGGATTCTCGACTAAGTATGAACATCCCGAACATGGGAAAACTTGTGTGCGCCTAAGGCGGATATGATGAACGAGAATATCGTTCTGATATGTAGTATTAATCAATACAGGGCATAATGGGCTGATCACCCCCCGTGCATGTAAGTTATGACGATTTGCAAATGAAGTTCTGTTAAACCTTATCAAAAATTGAAAACAAAGTTCATAGTCTGTCGACTGCTCACCAATTATAGTCAGTACGTAGTTTCAAAATTTGAAATAAGATTTGTTATGTTGTTTAGTGTTGCTTCAGTTTACTTCACAACTATTGCTTCGTTGTAGAAGTGTCGTTCAAAGAAAATATTTAATCCTTTCAGCTAATGTTTATTGTTTGCTATTACTTGTTGGGCACTCAAATGCTCATTCTTGCTTAATTTAAATGTTTTCAACTATATATGATCGACCTGAAGGTTCAGGCAAAAACAAAGGGAAAGGAAAGCTAGCAGAATAAGTTTGTGTTATCTTATGTAATAACTAGACCTAAATAAGATGATGATATTTATTATCTATCATGTAATGAAATGTTTTAAAGGTCGCGTACCTGGGATTTAGACAACTCTGATATGTAAATTAAGTTTGATATTTATGCCATTATTATTATTATTCCGCTACAAAAAATAGTATCGTGAAGCACTGAATTCGGGTTTCAAGTACCTGAATTTGGGGGCGTCACAGGCGCCGCCTCCCAAGGCTTATCTGGCGCTGAGGCGCCAAGCATGAAATCTTGATATTTTTCTGAGTCTTTGAACTGATTTGAGACGCTTACTTTACCATCTCATATCTTCTTCGTTATAACTCGGAACGAGGTCGTTCCAAAGCCATTCGCTTCCTTATCTTACGTACTTCAACTTCCCTTGATAATTCAGGTCTACCTAACCCATTGATAATTCAGTATTAATTAAATTTTATCCATTACCCACACATTTGCCACCTCTAATCACCACTAGGGCCATGTTTGTTTTCAAGAATTATAATTTCGAGATTATAATTCATGGGATTATAATCCCAAGACTATTAATCTTAGAATTAAATAGTGACTTCCTAGAATTAAATAATCTTAGTCATGTGTTTGTTTTTTATAAGATTATTCATGAGATAACTTAAAATAATCACATGTTATGTTTGTTTTTTCAGAATTAATTAAAGTATTGGATTAAAAAAATATCGTTTGGACTATTATACCCTTACCAATAATAACATATTTTTAACTTATTTATAAATAAATAATAATAATATTTAATGATTATATATACAACCTCCACCCCTACCCCCTACCCCACTCCCACTCCTACCCCACCACCCGACCCCCACACCCACCCCCACCCCCACCCAAAAAAAAAAAAATATTTTCTAATTATGTATACACTTCCACCCCAACCCAAAACTCAAAAAAATAATATATACTGATTATGTATACACCCCCAACCTCAGCCCTAACCCTAACCTTACTCCCCACCCCACCCCACCCCACCCCACCCCACATTTACCCCCACCCCAAAAATGATATTTATTTATTATGTATACACCACTCACCAAATTTCTAGCCCCATCCCTCCCCTAAAAAAATATTTACTGATTATTTATACACCCTCACTCGCCCATCCCCACCCCACCCTCACCCCCCACCTTCCCAAAAAAATAATATTCAGTGATTATATATACACCGCACCCCCTACCCTGCCCACTCCCCCCCTTCTCCTGAAAAATAATAATAATATTTAGTCTTTGTACTAGTGAGTTTTAAATTGTCAGTAATAATAACAAAAATTACAGTGTATTATGATCATTTTAACAAAAAATTTAGGTTAATTTTATCTAGCAATTTTTAATCTCAAATGGTAGAGATTATAATACCAAGTAGAACATGATATTAAATAATCCCACATCTTACAGGACTAATAGTTCTAAGTTCAAATTTAAAAAGAAACAAGACACTTGAAATTAATTGTCATATCCTAAATATAATTCTTATAAATAAATATAGCCTAAAATCTTTGAACCAGAGTTAATCAACTTCCAGGTGGAAGGAGGAGTTCTTCAAATATTTTTGAGAGATGATTCCATGGTCTAATTGAATGCTTTTATCTTCTCTCTCTAGCCATTGGTTAAATAAAAAAAGAAGGGAGGAAAAAAACCAAAAGCAAACTAGAGTTCTAAAGCTTATATATCAAGAAACATAAAGACAAGACTTGAAACCCTGCAAGGAAAGTAAGCCATTGGTTCATAACAATTCTTAACAATCAATTGCCTAGGGATAGATATTTAATTTGCACTGCAAAAATTTGATTCAAGCATTAGCTTGTACTGAATAACTACACTTGAAAACTACACAGCCAAATAAATAAATAAATGTAAACAGATACATCTTTTATTCAACAACATTACCTTAATGTAATTGTTTTATTCCACATTCAATCAACACCACACCAAAACTATAAATAGGCTATGGTTTTATGCTGATTTTTCTAAAGCATCCAAATTCATCTGAAAGCAGAATCAAAATCATTACCAATGATTCCAAAGAGATTACAGGCAAAGAAGCAAAATCAGTGACTAAGTCATCTGAAAACAATGAATAGGACTTTTGAGTATTAATCTGCTCCACCAAGTCAACTTCTTGAGACTCGGTATACCTCAATCAAAATCCATATTTTCTACCTCATGCCGCAAGGAATCAAACATTACAGTAGACAGATAACGCTCTCCAGAGCTTGGAAAAATTACCTGCAGAAAAAGTTAAGGAAATGACATCATTCATTAAAAGGTTTAGAAAAGAAATTATCACACAACTCTTTCACCAAAGCAATTATTTGAGGTCGCAAAAGCTCAATGCCCTATGAGATGAGGTGATATAACAACTTTTTTGCAGTGGGTGAACCCATTTTTGCTCGAACTAAGGGATGATCTTAAACATATTTTTCAATTTCTGATATAGATATGCTCGAGTTGGAATTGTTTGGCATTAACTCGAGTTTTAGATTAATATCAAACTTGTAGGAAAGGATGGAGAGAGACACACAAGTAAAAAAACACACAAGCAAATAAGCAATGGAAAGGGTAATACAAGAATTCAGATTTTCAGATAAGCTTTGGAGAGAGTTTCACCTAATAAAACAATCACCATGACTGTAAAAGTTATTTTCATTTCAGTCAAAGAAGCTTTTAATAATACTCAATTTGTTGGGCAATTGAAATCACTATGGTGCCTCTAAACATCTTCTTAGGTATGATCCTAGCTCAGATAGCAAACTAATGTGGGAGAGCTGTTAGCAAGATATACATTGTTAGGCTCTCTCTACCAGCTTATGCTTTTAGATGAGTTGGTTACTTAACATGTAATCAGAGCTCTAGGTGTGCAATGTATTGGATTCAAATCATCCCGACTGCACTTTGCCTTTATAATGCTTTGATAGTGCAACTGCACTTTAGTTTATTTCTTCTACACAAGCAAATGGAAAGTGTTAGCATGATATACATTGTTAGGTCCTCCTTTTATATGAGTTGGCTACTTATCAAGAGCTTTTATCTAATTTAGTATATTAATGTTGTCCAACATTTTTTTTGTATGGACCAAATTACACGAAGCATGTAGAATTAAAGCTCTTATAGGTGGAGAATTAACTTTGGTAAGATTAGATTTAGCGAGGAGAGGACTGCCCTTTGGCTATATATTTTGTAGATATTAGGTTGTAAATGGATGGAATACTATTCCGAAATTTATGGAAAGCAAAAATAAGAGTTTAAGTTGCAAGAAGATTGAGTTGATACAAACTGGGTGGGTGGGTGGGTGGGTGGATGGGGGGGAGTGCTGCTAAAATATTCTTCATATCAAGACAAGCTTCCACGAAGAACTTACATTTAATGATTCTATTCTTTTTTAAAAAAAACTAGGGTTAATTTCACTTGAGCACATGAGTTTTAAAAATCGACACTTAAATGTTACATTTTTCATTCAAATTGACCAGTTGTATCACTCAATAAATGTGCGTGAAGAACCACTAAAATTGTAAAATTTTGAAATAAATGTCCAAAGTACCCTAACCCTAAACCCACTCTCTATCTCATCATCTTTCCCGTTAAGTCACCACCACCACTTTCTATAAAAAAAACATCCATAGCCACTAACATCTATTACATATATCCACATATCAATAAACCCAAATAAAACATACCCAGGTTTATTTTTTACTTTTTTCAACAACACCTGTTTTGCAAGAAACTTGAAACTCGATTAATTACAATGTACAAGATCTTGTGCCCCAGTTGAACTTGAAAATATATACAGAAAATATTACAAAATTAGATGAGATTTTGGAATATTCTAATGCACATAATTTCTCTCTCGTTTGCAATGTCTCCCTAGATGAAAATTATATGCTACAAACTGAAATTCCAAGAAAACATGAGATTCTTAACACCCATTTCTTTGTGGGTAGAAGAAAAAAGGTTTCATAACATTATTCTTCTTCGATTATGACCAAATTGCATTTTTAGCTCCTTCGAATTTCCACCAAACCCGAACACATGGTGTAAGTAATTCTTTTGAATTTGACTAAGTTATTATTCCTCTGCTATATTACTTTTGTTTTGGTTATGATTCTAATTCTCCATCAAAGACTCAATTTTTTCTTTTTTTTTCTTTTACATTTTTAAGGAACAATTATACATGATGTGAGCTTTATTTCTAAGTCTCAATTTGATTTTTGGATTAAGGTGTTTTTGGCTAGTTTAAAAATCAATCTAGATGTTTAAAATTTACTTCGAGGCTGATATAAGGTTAATTGTGAAGTGTATTGAAAGCAAAATCAAAAAGAATGCGAGATTTTGCTTAAAAAATTATAATCTGGGTTAGAGCTTACTTAGGGTTTGGGTGTTTGAGGTTGGGGATAAAGGATTTGGGGGCAAAAATATCCTTGCATGCTTCAATTAATGGAGTTAAGATGGTAAACGATTTTTCACTAAGCCTCAATAATAGTAATAGTGTTTTAAGTGTCGGCTTTTGAAATTCAGGTGGTCATGTGCAAAAACATGTAAATCTAGGTGGTTAAGTAAAATTTACCCTAAAAACTAATACTAGTCTTGTAATTTTATTTATTGTCCGGCTTGCTCTGGCAAGCTTTTGTATCTCTCATGACAATATCTATTCGCATTTGATCCCTTCTAGTTAATTCTACACCTGAAATTTTTAGAACTTTCTCTAAACTAGAAAGACTTTGCTAGACCATGTCGGGTTTCAAATAAGATCCAGAATCCAACAATTGGTTACGAAAGACCAAAATATTCTTAACGCACTAAAGTAATCAAAATATGTTGGTGTCTTATCAACCTAACTTTGCACACAAATTTAATTCAACCATAAGATGGTTAGACAATGTTCAAAACTATAATAGGGCCAATACTTTGACATCTGCTCATTTTTTTGTCAGTTGTCACCATGCCGAATGATGCAATCATGGGCCTCATGGCATATACAGTCTAATATGAGCCATTATTGCTGATGATCTGGCGCCATGTGTAAATACAAAAAATTTCATCAACAATTAAATGTTTAGGCTAGTGCTAATACATACGACAAAAGAATATACAACTGTATATATTAAAACTTACCATCCATGCAAACTATTTATGCTAGTATTAATTTATGACAAAAGAATCAATAACTTGTATATGTCAAAACTTACGACAATGAGTTTCCCAGCATTTACTGGCCGCTTTGCTAACTTTATTGCAGCAGCTGCTGCAGCCCCAGATGAAATGCCCACCTGAAAAAGTACAACGGGATGTGTAAATAGGAGTTAGGAAGTTCTGCGCCAAACCGGGAGTACAGTGTTAACCACCATGAGGTCCATGACTATGAAACATTGACTGAAATGCAAAACTAACCCTCCGGTTTGTAACTTTTTTACAAACTCCTTCCCAACTTTATTTTTTTTTCATAACTCACCCTCAAGATGTATAATTACTAAAAAAAGGACCCCGCTGACTTTTTTGGTTAAAGGAGTGTCAGAAGAAACAGATATAGGGGTATAATAGGAATAATAATTTTTTAAAAATACAAATTAAATTAAAATAAACTTGAAAAAATACAATGAATGAATTTAAATCAAAATAATAAATTTTTAAAAATACAAATACACTTGAAAAATTGAAATAAAATTTAAAACAAAACAAAATAATAATTTTTTAAAAAATTTTAAAAAATATAAATAAAATTTCAAAAAAAGAATTTAGAACAAAATAATAAAATTTAAAACTAAAATAATTTTTTAAACTATAAAATAAAATAAAATATAAATAAATTTTTTGAAAATATAAATAAATTTGAAAAATCATAACAAAAGAATTTAAAACAAAATAATTAAATTTTAAAACTACAAAATAAAATTAAAATAAATCTGTAAAATACAAATAAATAAACTTGAAAAAAATACTAAAATCTATCTGCTCCATCTCCCTGAGAATCACATTCACGCTCTCGAGTAATCCTTCTCTCATCAAACTTAGAATTCTGCAAAATATTTGGGCACATCTTTATCCAAAAACCTTTGCATAACAAGTTGTCTGCTCCTGAAAGGATACGCATTTAATTGTCCTCCCATATTCTCAATCTCCTCCTCCAGTCTGTGTTACTCGGACTCGACATTTTTGGTGGAGTACTCGTGTCGACACGACACGGGTACGGGTGCGGGATTCGTACGGGATTCGGCCACATAAATCCGGATACTCGAGAGGAGGAAGAAGAAGAGCCGTGAGGAAGAAGGAGAAGAAGAGCCGTGAGGAAAGAAGAGAGGAGCGAGAGAGAAGAAGAGCCGTGAAGAGAGGAGCGAGAGAGCAGATCTAAAGAGGTGGGATTAAAAATATCTATGGAAAATTACAACTAGGTACCCCACAGTTTTTAAATTTTTTTAATTTAGTCCCTCAGGTTTTTTGAAAGTTCAAAATAGTCCTTGAAAAACTACATATCAGTCCCTGTAGTTTTGTTTTGTTTCCATTTCTGCCCCTGTTTCTTTATATTTTTGCACTTCAGTCCCTAGAACAAAAAAACTTGGTGATATAATTTGAAACATTATTGTTAAAAAATCATAACATTTATCGTATCCCCGCACCCGTGTCCAAATTTGGATTCATATCCGCATATCTTCTATTTTTTGACTTCACGTGTCCGACACCTAAATTTGTACCCACACCCGCACACGAGTCCGAGTAACACAGCCTCCAGTTCCCTCGCAGTCCTCTTCTCTGTCCCATTAAATTGGGAGGTGTCGTTGGTCTTATCCGACTCGAATTGGGATCCCTCATTGATCCAAAAGCCGACGGAGGCATTTTTTGGAGGAGATAGCGGACTCCGTCGCGACTACAATGCCGTTGGGAAGAGTGGTACTCGAGTGAGTGGGGCAGTGAGGATTGAGGTGTGATCCGTTAAGGTTGGGTAAGGGAAGTTCTGATGTAGAAAGAGTGGGTCTAGATCAGTCTCCGCCTAGGCGCTAAGCCCCCCGGGCAAAAAACATCCCTCCAAAAAATTAGGTGGGGCTAGGCTAGAAAGGCGAGCCTAAGCGGAGAAGTTTTTTTTTTTTTAATAACTATCCAAACCAGATCTTGATATATTTATTTTTCTAATGATTTACCATATTCATAATGCAGATCGTAGCATATCAAATCACAACAAGAAGTGAACAAGATCAAGTCAAAATGGATAATTTTATTATAGTTGTAATTTTTTGAACTTATATAGTTGTACCAACTTCAAATTAATTATAAATGATGATACATTTGTAATATTTAGTTTAATTCAATATAATTCTTAAATTTATGTTTAGTTTCTTAAGTTTTAAGGGAGAAGGGTCAAAGCTGCCCCTGACTTTTACCGCGATGTCTACCGAGCACCCTATACTATTTTTTTGTCCAACAGTACACCTAACGTTACAATTTTTGGGTCGATTATACCCCTACCGTTGACAGACATGCCAAATAGACAAACGGAGTTAACACTTGGACATATTTTGCTTACGTGGCTGCCACATGGACGGATTAAATACTAATATGTAAAATATTACAATACTAAAATACTAATAATAAAAACAATAATAATAATAATAATAATAATAATAATAACAATAACATTAACAATAACAATAATAATAATAATAATAAAAATAAAATAAAATAGTAATGATAATAAAAATAAAATAAAATAAAATAAAATAAATAAAATAAAATAGTATTTTAGTATTTAAAAAATATATAATACTAATATTTAGTAAAATAATTAAATAAAAATATTTATATATTTACATATTACATTGTAAATATGTAAAATACTCTGGCAGCTTCCTCCTCTCCTTGGTAGTAACCCTTGGCAGCTCATCCTCTGCCTCAGTTATCAAGCAATTTGAGTCCTGATCCACTAGCTACTAGTGTTAAAAGGAATTTTAAAATCAAGGTTTGTTCATCATCTAGATCTATTTTCAGATCTATTTTCTCTCTCTACAAAGTCGTTTTCAAATCTATATCTGGATCTATTTTCAGATCTATCCCATTCTACTTGGATCTATTCTACAAAGTCTATAGATATTGATAAGGAAAGAAGAATTAAAAGAGTATCTCCTTCCCAGAGCTTGAACGGTCGCCGGAGGAGGATTCTTCCCAGACTCTCCCGGAGGAGGACTCTTCCCAGAGCTTGAACGGTCGCCGGGTAGGTTTGATATTGGGCGAAAGCGGCGGTGATACAAAGGAAGATGATGAGCGTTGTTGCTAGTAATGCTACCATTTTCAACGTCCTCGCTCTCACCAAGCTCCGCCTCTTCTCCGACGCCGTCGCCGAGCTCGATTCCCTAGACTACTCCCTCAATAGCCCCAATTACGAATATCAAACCTACCCGAATCACTACCCGAACCGATCCGGATCCATGGTCCCCTTCATACTCCGTTTCCTCCACGCCGGATCCAAGGCCCTTTGTTTGATGTACCTTAGGGATTTGTCGAATTCGATTAAGGTGTCGAGAATGCATCGGAGAGGATTCCGACCACGGCTTTGAATGAAACTCTCAGGAGAGTTCTCGGTGAAATTCACGAAGCAATTGTGTTGAATTTGTTATTTGTGTTAATGAATTAAATATAAATATAAATATTTATTTTGTTTATTAAATATAAATATTAATTTTGTTTGTTAATTATTTATTTTATTTTTCTTTAAAACAAAATAAATAATTAATAAACAAAATAAATATCAACAAACGCTTAACACCGCTTTGTCTAGTTGGCACAAATTTTAACAAATAGGGGCACGAATGACCCAAAAATTATAACGTTAAGGGTATTTTTGGACAAAAAAAAAGTATAGGATGCTCGGTAGACATTGGGAAAAATGTCAGGGACATTTTTGTACCTTATCCCTAAGTTTTAATATTGAATTGAATTCTTGAAATTTTAAATTTTATTATTTAATAGCAATCTTGTTTATGAATAAAACTAATACGTTAAAGATATGTTAGCCATACTTAGCATATGGTATTTGTCATTTTCTGTAATCTTTATTATAGATTTTTTTGTTTTATATTATTGTTTTGTTTGGATAAATGTAAGATAAAATATTATTGTTTCACAGATTCAGTGAGTTGATCGTAAATCATGGCGTTTGGAGGTGGAGGAGAGGGTGGTGGGGGTGGGGTGGGGGTGGGGGTGGGGAGGGGGAGGGGGTGGCGACAGCGGCAGAGTAGGAGAGGGCGTGAAAGGTCTGTGATGGTTTGTGGGACTGGCGAGCTAAGATTAGGAGGTGCCATATCTCCATGCCTGACTTTCTTCTTCAGCTAGGATTTGGTAGATAGAGAAAGATGTGGAAGGGGAATAACAGTATGATGATGGGTTTTGGGGAGATGATTCAGATTGGAATAGGGGATGAGAATTTTTGATTAATTTTTAATTTCTTTGCCTAATTACTTTATTGCCCTCATGTTGCACATGTGACATGCACATGGTCAATTTTCGTCTAAAAGTCAACAACAATCTGTCACTTTTGTTAACAGAACAGTGAATAAGGTCCACTTTTTAGTAATTATACATTTTGTAGGGTGAGTTGTGCCAAAAAAAAAGTTGGAAGAAGGAATTTGTAAAAAAGTTATAAATTGGAGGGTCATTTTTACATTTCAGTCATTAAAAGATATATCAACTAATTCGGAACATACCAGCAAACCCTCTTTCAGTGCAAGAAGTTTAGCGGTTTCAATAGCTTCTTGACTAGAGATCTGAAAATGTACACAGCGTCTGAGTCACTGAAAAGAAAATTAAGAAGAGTATAGGGGAATTCAATAGGCAGATATCACTATATTAACGAAAAGAAGTGCTGAATAATAATTGTACAACTTAGTGGATCAGATTTTGAGTAAAATCTACTTCAAAACAAACCTAATAATTTTATCAAAGATCAAGTTAGATTGCTTACTCTGAGATCTCTAATACTATAAATAGAAACCAGCTGTACCATTAACTCAATATTGGACTATAATCAACTCTATCAATGTCTTTTTATGTTTGTCCATGCTGTATTAATTAGATATTTCTGAACCACCAAAGTGAACTATGGAAGGGAAGCATGCTTAAGTTTATGACAACTCAAGGAAAGGGATAGAAAAATATGAGAACCCAATAGATATGTAAAGAACACTTTCTTCTTATCTTTGTTTGTTTAAGTAAAAGTTTTGCTGCAGCAGAATGGTCATTAAAACAAATTCCCAATTATAAGATTCAGATCGTACTTGAATAACTTCATCAAGAATGTTAATGTCCAAAACAGCGGAAATGAAACCAGCACCAATTCCTTGGATGCTATGTGGACCTTTAGCAAGTGGAGATGAAAAATAATTAGTTAGGAAATCATTTAACATGTGAAGGTACAGCTATCTTCGATAACATACAACATAAAATGGAGCCAGAACGGACTTGCTTATATGATGTAGGAAACGAATCGAGAAAGTACGTCACTTGAGAACCAGGCATTGAGAATAGTAGAAAGCCATAGCTACAGATGCAATAGCTTAGTCTATATAAGCTTGGCGATGTTTGAACTTTGAAATTAGTGTCTTAAGTTAGTGTAGCATAAACTAACTGGAAACATACGTTTTAGAAATAAGGGCCCTGTTTTTGGTAGTGGTAACTAGAAGAAGAATAACATCTCTTATTGCTAATGCTTTAGGCGAATGCTACAACACATCTACCTAGGTAAATAGACTGAAACTTTTTAGGGAGTGTTTGTTACATGTCATGCAAGATACTCACCGAAATTTAATTATTGGGTATTTGATTACTAGCGATAGAAATTAGTCATATTAATCTTACCATTTTCGTTTGATAGAAGTTATTTGATTACTGGTAACAGTTGTTGTCAATGTTTGGTATGAATTCAGGACTACTGTAAATATATTTTTTTAATATTCACCTTTTACTAAAAATGCCCCATATACTAATTTATGTAAAATAATTCACCAATGAATTTTTGTCAAATAAATTTAAATGCCCAAAATTCTGTCCAACTAGTTAATTCAATAGTATTTAACAAAATATATTTGAAGTTTTATATATTACTTTTGTAAAATAATAATTTACAATATATACAATTATTAATATATAAATAAAGATGAAGTAATTAAGTTAGTTTAAGCACAATAATAAATTAAACTTATAATAATAAACAACAAAACAAGATGAATAAAGACAAATTAGAATATTTATGTCCAAATTATTCAAATAAAGAAGAGTGTGTTTGTTATATGGGTATTTTTTTGGTAAACTTTTTATAATTATGTATGAATATGGATATTTATGCCCAACTTACTAAAATATGAAGGGTATTTTTTCAATAAAAAGATCTCAAGATGACCAAGAAGTGGTAATCTAAGATTAGTACCATCTATGTTTTGGTCATCCGGATACCCACTTGAAGTGGAATCTTAATCTTAACACTTTACTAAGTATGGGGATTATCGGGAATATAAGATTAACAATGTAACAAATAAAATTTATTAGGATGACCGACTCACATTAGTGGGTATTTAAGATGACTTGTAACAAATGCCTCCTTAAGGTAACAGATTTGTATCTTTATCTTTTCATGTGGTATTTCTATATGACATTCAGATCTTTCATCTTTATAGACATCACTGTTATGTGCTATATAACAGTGATGTCTATAAATTTAGGGGAGGACTATTTGCACAAATGATTTTGCTAGTTTCACTAGATACACTCACAATGTGGATGTGACTATTGTTGGATCCAACTCTCATGTGATCACTTGGTGAAATTAGCAAAATAATTGATGGAATTAGTAATTCCTTAAATTTAATATTTCGGCAAAACCTTATAGTTCTACCCCCGCAGAATAATTGCATAATAGGGTTATAGATATTGCACACACCAGGCTTTCCTCCACTCAGAATGGCACTTTCAACTGGTTCTACACCATATACCTACATATATTAAGGAAAGTCATCAAACAACATAAAGAAAATGATACTTTTCTCTTACATGTACAGGTAAGCTGACCTTTATGTTTGGGTTTTTTTCCTTCAGGAACTTCCCTGTGCCAGTTATCGTACCTCCAGTCCCTATTCCAGCAACCAGGGAGTCAACTTTTCCTTCAGAGCCAATCCAAATCTCTGGTCCGGTGGTCTCATAGTGAATCTATATATATATTCACAAATTTAGAATAAATCCCTGCTAATATCTCCTTAAGCAACAGATATTTATCAAGACCATACCTTTGGGTTTGCAGGATTCTCGAACTGTCGAAGAAAATGACCATTAGGTGTTCTTTCAAGTATCTCTTCGGCCTTTTGTATATCCCCATCAATGCCCTTGTTGTTATCTGTGATGTACAACTCTGCTCCTAAAGCTAGCAGAACAATTCTTCTCTCAAGGCTATAATTGTCTGGCATAACTAGGATAAGTTTGTAATTCTTAGCTGCTGCAATGAACGCTAAACCTATTCCGGTATTACCGCCGGTGACCTCAATGAGTACCGTCTTTAACAACACATTTTTGGAGCAAATTCAAACCAATAAAAATAAGATCATAGTTTGATCAATAATAACACTGCTACATATTTAAGAAATTTTGTAAAACCTCACTTATTTGTTATTGAAGTTGAGAAGATAAGTTTGACTATTTGAGTGATATAAACGACAATTTCATATGGATCGTAACAACTGTCTGGTAGAATTTAGTCAACAAACCTTCCCAGGGAAAATCAGACCCTTTTCCTCAGCGTCTTTAATCATACTATACCCAATCCAATCCTTCAGATATAAAGTTTATTACCACATATACTACCTCCGGTAAAAGTAAAATAAAAACAGTAAAAAAAGTAAAAAAAAGAGTAAAAAAGATTCAAATTATTCACCCTACAATAATATATGAAGTGAGGCTTAATATATATTTTGGTTACTCTACTGAGACCCTATTTACCTTTTGGTTACTAAACTTCTTTTTCTTACAATTGCATAACTAAACTAAAAAAATTAATTCAATGGAGTGATATTAAAGAATTCTGTCTAATTAATTTAACAGTTATCCAATATAGCTAACGGCTTGACACATAAAGGTATGAGGTGGACATATGAGCCCATTTTAGAAATTATATATAATTAAAATTGCTTATGTGGATATTAAAGAGAGAGAAATAAAAAGGGAAAGGGGAAAATCTGTTCACCCACCTCCGCCACCATGAAATATACATATACCATCAATGGTGATTACAAAAAAGAAAAAAAAGTTAGAGCAAATTATCTATGGAAACTTTAATTCAAACAGAATCATCAATTTTTCAACAATACAAATACAAGAACATAGGGTTGGATCTAAGGATATTGCAGTGCTTTTCCAAAATTGAAAAAATAATAGATTAAGGTTCAAACGCACAAATAAGAAGAAACTCATGTCAAATCGACAGAAATTTCATACTCAGTGGTTCAAATCTGACTTACTCCCCACGACAAAGCCGGAGATCTAACCTTGAAGTACACCGGAAAAGAAAAAGAAAAACATTGACAGTACAGCAATCGTTGCTCCGATTCCGATCTTTCTTCTCATACTCTTTCATCCCGGTCATCTCATACTCGTATGTACTCGTCCCATCTTGGCTCTATAATTGATGTTTTTGTAACAAATTTCCCCAATCTTAGTCTTGTTCACGAGGATCTTTATCTGCAGTTTTGATTTTTGGGGTTTGGTATTGTTGCTGGACCTTGTGCATGTTTTGGTAGGTGAAGATTTCTATTGTTTGGTTGCTAAATAAATTGAATATTTGATGAGAGGATTTTGAAAGGAAGCAACTGAAAAAATTATTGAAGTAGAAAAAATAACTAACGTGTAGACAACCCATCATAATAACCCTTACTTCCGTTATAAATTTTTAAGCGGATAATTGATTATGGAAATTGTTATATTCATAATAAAAAAAATATTATTTTCAATAAAAGTTGTCATATATATATCTTATAATGACGGTTTTCCGTCATATACATCTACAAATGATACTTTTGTTGTGAAAATAACAAAAAGTATTATGAATTTAACAATTCTCTTGATTTTTTGGTCACTGTACTAGCTTCCAATTTTTATTGTGATAACGGAATTTTTTTTGTTACAATCGCGTAACTATATTCTAAATAATTGTCAAATGGTCATTACCTATAATTGTCGTCCAAAAAATGGGATCCGGATCCTCTATGAGGATTTCTCTGTGAGGATCTTGTGAGGGTTTTGTTATGGGGTTGACAACACATTAAAAAAGAAATCGAAGGACTCACAACTTTTTTTTGTCTATATATCAAAACGACGTCGTTTTGATATGAATTTTTTTTTACAAGTTGATAAAAAATTAAAAGCCACCAAACGCCGTTTATTTTTACCAAACAAACGAAGTAAAGTACAAAGAGTACATTTAAAATAGTATTTGAGTTGTGATGGTGATTATCTCCGTTCAGCAGTGGATTAAGAGAGGTAAAGTAAAACGATTATTAATAATAAAAAAAGATATAAAAAAATATGTAAATAATAATAATTGATAGGTCTAGAATATTTTCTTGGTTGACCCAGACGACCCAATGGTTAGAGTAAATAATAATAATATTTTCAATGGTGAGAGTAAACTCTTTTTATGGAACAAATAAATATAAATTATAATAATAATAATAATATAAATAAACAAACAAAAACAATAATAAACGAAAAAATAACTAAAGCCACATTAAAAACATTAACGATAATTATAACCGATATATTTATTCATTTTTTTGAGCCAAGTTTGTAGTTATCCTAATATTAATAGCAAGCTAAGTTATTAAATATAAAAAAAAATCATATACAGAATAATCAAGAAATTTAAAATAATTATATGTAAAAATAAATGGCGTTTGGTGGTTTCTAATTTTTTGTCAACTTGTAAAAAAAATTCATATCAAAACGACGTGGCGTTTGGTGGTTTCTAATTTTTTGTCTAACTTGTAAAAAAAAATTCATATCAAAACGACGTCGTTTTGATACACAGACAAAAAAAAGAGTTGTGAACCATTAGATCTCCTTTTTGATGTGTTGTCAACCCCACAGTAAAACCATCACAAGATCCTCATAGTGATCCCAAAAATGAACGTAAGTGCTGAGTGTGCATTTCTTGATGTGTACATGGACTTTGACATGTGTATCATCATGTGCCAAGCACATGTTCATACATATTAACAATAATTATAGGGCTAATGACAAAATTGTCCCCCCAAGTTTGGGCGAAAATTAATTTGATATTCAAAGTTTAGGAATCTTCAATCAATATCTCTAAATATTTTAAAACAACAAATGTGTTCCTTTTTGGCAGGACCGACTAATTTTTCGTTGGAATATGATTTGACTACATTTTTAGTATTTTGACCTTCTCAATACATTTGACTAGTATTTAATAAGTATTTTCTCAAATAATGTTTGTTCATTTTTTCCAACATTTAAATTAAAAAAATAAAATCTTAACATTATTTATAAAATCAATGACATTAAATAATAAATTAAATATAAATATAATTTCCCTTTTGAGTGACACATTAGATCTACAAATAAAATATTTTCATGAAATCTATAAATACAAAATAAATGAATAAATTATAAAAAAAGAAAGATAATTATTATGTAAATATCTCAAATACAAAACTTTGGTTGGATAAATATCTCATCATTATTGTGTAATTCTCAAATAATGTTATGTAATGTATTGATATTTTTAATTTTGTCTTCTTACCATTGATGTTTTTGTAATTAAACAAATTAAATATAAATGATTTTGTTGTTTTTTTGTAATTGCTTTTTCTATAAGTAAATTATGATCTTGTTTTTAATTTTGTCTTCTTTCCATTGATGTTTTATTTATTTAATTTGTTTTTATTTTAGTTTCTTCTTTAAAGAGACTTTACGATTTTAATATTTATTTTTTTATAATTTATTTATTTTTTATTTATAGATTTCATGAAAATATTTTATTTGCAGATCTAATGTGTCACTCAAAAGCAAAATTATATTTATATTTAATTTATTATTTATTGTCATTGATTATATAAATAATGTTAAAATTTTATTTTTTTAATTTAAATGTTGGGGGAAATGAACAAATATTATTTGAGAAAATACTTATTAAATACAAGTCAAATGTATTGAGAAGGTCCAAGTACAAAAAAGGTAGTCAAATCGTATTCTAGCAAAAAATTGGTAGGTCCGATCAAAAGGGAGCACATTTGTTATTTTAAAATACTTAGAGGTATTGATTGAAGATTCCCAAATTTTGAATATCAAATTGATTTTCGTCCAAACTTGGGGGATAGTTTTATCATTAGCCCATAATTGTATCTTAATAATAATTTCAAAATAATAATAATAATAATATTAATAATAATAATTTCAAAATAATAATAATAATAAATTTTAAATAATAATAATTATTACAAAATAATAATAATAATTATATTTTTTAAATAATAATAATAATAATAATAATTTTTAAATAATAATAATAATAATAATTTTTACAAATGTATTTATATAAAATTAATAAATTTATATTATTTTTAAATTTTAAATATTTAAAGTTCACTTTAAAAATATAAAATTGTTTAATATTTTGAAAATATTATTATTATTTTAAAATTATTATTATTATTAGAAATTATTATTATTGTTATTATTATTATTATTATTTAAATTTTATTATTATTATTATTATTATTTTGAAATTATTGTTATTATTTAAAAATTATTATTATTATTATTTTGAAATTATTATTATTATTAATATTTTGAACCAATTAAATCTATGCCGGGACAATGAGGATGTGCTTGGCACATGATGATACACATGGCAAAGCCCATGTACACATCAACAACAAAAAAGTAACGTTATATGCACACTCAGCACTTTCGTCCGTTTTTTGGACGAAAATTATATGTAATGATCATTTGGTGATTATTTTAGAGTATAGTTACGCGATTGTAACAAATAAAGTTTCGGCAATAACAATAAAAATCGGGTCCTAGTACAGTGACCAAAAAGTCAATTATCCCAATTTTTAAGTAATTTTAGTACCCTTAAAAATTTTTAGATATGACTAAATAAATAAAAGTACATATTTACTCTTTTATGTTATTAAATTTTAATTTATAGATAATATATATATATATATATATATATATATATATATATACCTGACGGAGAGGATCAAGATCTAGCACTCGCTTAAAATAGCACTCTTTATCAAAACGACGTAGTTTTGGAGGGACGCTATATTTTTTTAAATACGCTGTGCATTTGTATTTACAAAAATACCACCGCTGGCCCTCCAAAACTACGCTGCTTTTTGATAAAAGAGTGCTATTTAATGCTGAAAAGCTATTTAAGGAGAGTTTTTGATCCGCCCATCCGTATATATATATATATATATATATATATATATATATATATATATATATATATATATAAATGACAAATTTGTGCTATTTTAAGACAATACGCTTTTAATTATAGTTTTATTTATAATTAAGATCATCTCATTCAAATTGTTGGTAACTTATAAAATATTAATTTAGTTTAATTAACACATTTTTAGATAAATGATACAATTTTAAGAATTTTAAATTAAATTATTGATGAAGTTGTTCTAATTAGAGTGAATTGGTATGTTGATAATTTAGCTTTTGGTGTCTAATAACAAAAAATATTATTTGAATTCTTAATTTCATATTATGATTTTCATATGTTAAATTTTCTTTAGTATGTCAAAATTTGGTATGTTTATGATTTTGATTAAACTTTTTAGATAGTTGGTGTTGTTTTGTGACAATGTTGAATAAAAGAAAATGTAATAATATTTATTACTACCTTAATTTTGTAAAAATATTTTTCTTTTAATATACATATATATATATATATATTTTTGAGTAACAATATTTGTCATTTTTACTATAAATAATTATGTCTAAATGTGACTTATGTTTATATTAACATTTGAAAAAAATAATTAGCATAATTTTTAATACTTTTTATATGAATTATAAGATTCGTACTGTAACAAGTTTCACTACATGAAAAAGGTCCATTAGTGACCAAAAGAAATTTGCGACCGCTATTAGCGACGGGTATCCAAACTAGTCGTTATTTTATATTAACGACCACGTTGTGGTCGCTAAATGGTCGTTAATTTGAATTTTTTGCCTTTAATTTTGGCGATTGTGTTCGCGAGAAAAATCAATCCAAGTCTGCGACTGCACACGGTCGCATATAACGATCGCAAATCTGTTTGACTTCCTCAGTAGCCAAACCGTCAAGTCAATTCAAATCAGCGACTGCATGCCCTACCTTTTATTTACAAAAAAGGTACCAACATCGTCTGCAGAAGACGAAACAGAAAGAAAAAATCGACAAAGAAAAGGAGAAGGAGACGCCGCCCGCCGCTTGCTACCCCACCTAGGTATTCAATCTTTCTCTTTCTCTTTCTCTTTCATCTATATATAGTTTTCAATTTGGGTTTGATTTGGAATTATATATATTGCATACTTATGTGTGAGTTTGATTTGGCTATTTAGTTTGAATTTGGGTTAGATTTATGCAATGGCATCTAGCATGTTCATTATATAATAATAGTGTGATATTTAGTTTCAATTTGGCTTTAATTTGTGCAATTTCAGTGTATGCATGTTCATAATATGATGTTGAGGCTTATGTTAGTGTATTGAATAAGATATTCAATTTGAGTTTTTTTTTTGCATAGTGTATAATTTAAGGTATAATTTGTAGGTTGTTTAAGTGGTTAGACATAAATTATAATTAAAATAATATAATGTCCATTATTATATAATATTACTAAAATACATAAATTAAATATTAAACTAAATTAAAGTAAATATAATAACATATAAATAAAATAAAACAACAAATAATAATACAAACTAAAGAAAATAAAATAAAAAAATAAATTTCCTTAGTGAACTTAATTTTTCCCTCGAAAATCAACTAAGTAGCATTTACTTAGTTTTCACTACTAAATTTATATATATCAACTAATTATAGTATTTACTTAGTTAATATTACTTAGTTTCCCAATACTAATTAAAATAATTTAAGTAGCATTAATTTACTTAGTTTTACACAACTAAATAAAATAAAATAATATAACAACATAAATTTATATTACTTTGTATAATATAAGATAATATAATATAAAATAAAATAATATATCATAACATAACATAATTCATGGCATAACAGTATTATATAATAAATTAATTAACTTAATTACATTCCTTAAATTTATTAATTTAAATAATATAATATCATATAACATATTACAAAATAAATAAATAAAATAATATGATTTAATTAAAAAAAAGAATAACAATGATTTAATTAAAAATAAATAAAAGAGAGAACACACTCTATCAATAACTCAACTTCATCATTCTTAATACCGACTTATTTCGAATGTTTTGTAATCAAATATCAGCATTTTATTGGAAAATACTTTCTCTCACAATCTCTATCATGAAAGTATAATTAATATGAATCTGCGATCAACATAATTAGTCTTGAATTTGACTCCACAAAGCAGTATCTCCGAAATATATACAACAAATTGGAGAAAGATGAAAGTGTGCACTTACTGAAAGATAACTTGTCACAATTAGATGGAAATTCAAGTTATAATGTAAAACAAATACCTTCATCATCGCCCATGAGTAATGACTACTAGGAGAAGAGTCGAGGACTTACTTGTATGTAGGATTCGACATAGCAGTTGCCTCTAATACTCCAACTAGTTCCTAAGTAGTAAAAAAAATATGGGCCGTAGTTCCTGTTTGTGTCCCATACTCGAATAATAAAATTAATTGAATTACTGTGGACATTCCTCACTGTTCCATCATAACAAATGACAATATCCCGAAGGAGGGCCATTAAGCTATTGAACAAAGTTCCAGGTTAAGCAACCTTCTAGATGAGTGAACGATCACTTCTCTACTAGGAATGAATCATCGCCTGATATGAGTCCAATCCATGAAATAAACAGGTTCTTACCACTCTGAATTCCTCAGATGGGTAGTTCTTATAGAATTGAATTCCTCACGATCTCACCCATTTGTGGAATTCAGAGCGGTGAGAAGTTGTCTATTTCATAGATTGGACCCATATTAAGCGATGATTCATTCCTAGTAGAGAAGTGATCGTTCGTTCATCTAGAGGGTTGCTTAACCTGGAAATTTGTTCAACAACTTAATAACCCTCTTTCGGGATGTTGTCATCTGTTATGATGGAACAGTGAGTAATGTCCGCAGTAATTCAATTAACCTTATTATTCGAGTATGAGACACAAACAGGAACTATGACCCATATTTTTTTTGCTGTCGAGGAATCAGTTGGAGTATTAGATGCAACTGCTATGTCGAATCCTGCATACAAGGAAGTCCTCGTGTAAGACCCCAACTTATTATAAATAAAATCAAATTTTCTCTAATTATTATTGTGAATAATAAGGTGTTAAATTGATATAATATTTTGGTGGGTGAAATGTGCAAATTTTGCAAAATAAGCAAGTGGTTATTAAATAATCATTGTTGTTTGAATATTCGCTTTGGTCGTGGAATATTCTTATTGCTTTTCTGGAATATTCGCATGACAATACAAGTAAATATTTAGGGGCCCATAATGTAATAACTGCTTGATGAAGAAAACAAAGAAGTTTGAGTTTTTATAAATAATCTACAGAAGTTGTTACCAAGTTAACACCGCTGAATACCCGGTGGTTTAAATACGATGTCTACGCGGATGCACAAAAAATGATTTTGAATTATTGATTCTTACGTAAGGAGACACTACTCAATAATTGTTACAAGAATTATTCTGCTTAATATTTTATTTTATTGATTCAATAATTGATGCGTTGATATTTTATATTATTGTTGTTTCAATAATTATCAACGCACAAGATTTCCCATTATCGGATCAATAATTCATATTATTTGAATAATATTATTAGATAGCATTATTGACAATGTCTAGAAAGTTCTCACAAGGAGAGGTTTGGTCACCTAATTGCTGCGGCCAAGATGGAGAAATTCTTATTGAAAGCCCCTCTTTCCTGGAACTACTGGTTGTCATAATTGTGATTCTCAGAATATTATTTATGAATAATTAATTATTGATTTATATGATAAGAAAATATTTATTTATGTGGATATAAATGATGGATATATTTATTTTATGTGGATAAAAATGAAGGAATTAATGCCGAGGTGTTTTATCAAGATTTTGTCGAATGGAGGTATTAAAATCATCCGTTTGTGGATTTCGGATATCTTATGTTTAGAATTTGGAAAAACTCAAAGCTACAAAGTTGTAGAGAATTCGATTTCAGGCATAATGGACATAAAATTCGTATTTTTCTGATAACCGGGCTATTTTCTATGAATTGTTGAAGTTTCGGAAAATAAAATAATTTTTATTTAATTATGGGTGGGACCCACTCTTTTTTGACAACATGTGGGCTGCTGGGAATTTCTGAATTGGCTGGCTTGATTGATCAAATTGGGTGTGCGTAGAAGATTTAATAAGAATAATAATATTTTATTATTTTAGTCTCTTATGGCGTTCTAGTATTTTCCTATAAATAGATGCTTAGGTTAGAATTGAAAATCACACCAGAAACAAGTTTTCTTTCTCTCTAGATTATTGAGCGTATTTTTGTGAATATTTTGATACTTTGAGAGTTCCTATTCAAAGGTAAAGTTTCACAAGACTATATCCTCAAATTCATCGTAAGTACTATTATTTTGAGGTAAGGGATGTTATTTTCATCTTAAATGATATTATTTTCTTCAATATCATTATGCCGAAATATTGGTTTAAATTTTTTATCAAATTTGGAACTTTTTTTGTCGAGGTTACTATTCACGATACTAATGACTATTCACGATACTGACTATTCATGAATACTGATTATATTCAAAAATAAAATTTTCTTCTTTTTGTCCAAGATGTCTATTATGGTTACTATCTTTGATTGTATCCATATTTTGATCTTTATTTTTGAATTTTGCTTCAAAATTGGTTATTATGGGGTATTATTGATCTTGGATAAACTGTTATACGAATCCCTACTATTTGTCCTTCTGTCTCACTGGATTCGCTTTTCTTTAAAATATTTTCATCATCCTCAAATCCTAAATGATGATATTCTTCAATATCTTTGGACCAGTAGTGCAAAGATGAATGATTAATCGATGAATATCTTTTGCCTGGTAGTCAAAGATGAACAGTGTTGAGATGAACATGACCAATGGTGATACAAATGAATATCTTTGGCACATAGTGCAAAGATGAATATTTGATTAAAGATGTATATTGATTGTTGTTACAGGGATAAAATATTGATGATAGACTTTTAAATCTTAGAAGATAGTAGAACTCATTCTCTACTTGACTCTTCTAATGGATTGTTGTTTTCGCTGCAGTTGTTGATTTAAAACTTGTTGTCTATTATATTTTATCAAATTTTTCCCTGTTGAAAACTAATGATAATTTGTTGTATATTATCTTAGTCATAATATTCTTTACTGGGCTAGTTGAGCTCACCCTTTTTCTTTTTTTTCCATTTTTCTTCTCAGGAGGTGAGAACATAGCAGGATCAAGTCGGGGTATGGAGTAATGGTTCTAGAAAGATGTTTTAGCTGTCCTCACTATTTCTATAAAATAGTGTTTGAATAATTTTAATGAGGACTTATTTGAGTATGGATATTGTCTAGAAGATAATATTTGTATTTAAACTCACAGTATGTATTGTCGTATTTCACACGACATTTGTATTATTGAAGTTGTAGTTTATTTTATGTACCATGTATTTGGCGACTCAGAATGGGTGTTGTATACCTATTTTGGGGGCGCCACGCTTAATATCAAAGCTTAGGGATATGGTCTCTGGCGGATATCGGGAATAGAACTAGTAGGGGAGAGATGAATAAATCCTTCGCTAAAGTGTCCTATCTAAGCTTATTTGTTGGTCACCATAATATAGGGATATTATGTGATATGTTAATTTGTTTAATTAACCCTTGTTTTATGGCAAGATTTAAGAAATGGTCACGAGAACGTTAACAATGGAGTGTATGAGATCGTGGAACAACTTTTAGTCATAAACCGTGAGAACGTATAACAAGAAGGCAATATTCCTCCCGTAAACAACACTACTGAAGCAAACGATGAATGATGGAATGTTTAGGAGCTTTTTGCGATTCATGCAAAATCGAGACGAGGAGACTCGTGTACAAAATACTGGTGGAAGTGATACCAACGTCACGATTTATCATCACACCCAAGCGAGTTCAAGGAGTTAGGATCACCGAATTTATCGGAAAGCCGGATCCGATCAAGCGCGAAACATGGGTCAAGCAAATTACCAAGATATTCGATATCTTGGGATGCACGGGAGAACGTAAGGTTCCATTCGCCACCTTTATGTTCCGCGCATGAGGCGGACCTCATCGTGGGAGAGTCATGTAGCGCGTACCACCACTTGCACTCAACATGTCTTGGGAAACGTTTCATAAAGCGTTCAATGACAAGTACTTTCTGAAAGTATTCGGGCTATATGAAAGAGGTAGAGTTTATCGACCGAACAAAATAACAATGACGGTGTCCCAAAGACGAGGCGAAGTTCATTTGAGTTATCCAGGTTTGCACCTCATTTGGTAGAGAATGAGGAACGAATGACAAGGATGTTTCTGAGAGGTCTAAAACCCGAGATTCGTCAATACCTTATATCTCATAAATTTTCTCTGTATTCAGATGTTGTCAACATGGCTCAATTATTAGAGCGAGATAGTGAGTATGTTCAACCGAGGGACCACAACCAGGATCATCTGGGTGTGCGTAGGTCATCGTGAGCGAGGATAATCGGCGAGGAGGAAAAATATGAACAAAGCGGTAACCACTCGGTGGTCATCGTGGCCATGATAATAGGAGAGGTGAGTCAAGTGGAAATTTCGTGAAAAGAGGAGATTCAACAATGACGGAAGACATCAACAAAGAAGACCAAAGACCAACAACAAATTCTAGGGGAAGAGAACGACCGCCAGTTAGATGTTACAAATGCGGGAAAGAGGGACATATAAGTCCAAACTGTCCACGACAATCCAAGGTATGTTACAACTGTGGAAAGGAAGGCCATATAGCTCGGGATTGTTCTGTAGCAAAACCAAGTTCAACGGGGATGGTGACTCCAAGGGTTGTCCCGGATAAGTCGAAATCAGTGGTTCCTGGAAGAGCGTTTGTCGTGACTGGCCAAAACGTGAGGAACCCGAACGAGGTGATCACGGGTAAGATAATCTTGAATTCTTGCGAAGTTTATACCTTATTAGATATCGGTTCTACCCATTCTTTTATCTCTCACACATTTGTGCTCAACGTTTAAACTTGACTCCGGAGAAATTAGACTTTGATTTATCAGTGGAAACTCCGTTAGAGAAACTTTCGTTACGCCCACTGCTTATAAATCTTGCTTAATCCAAGTTGGCACTATCACATTACCGCTGATCTTATCTCTTTAAAGATACTTGCTTTTGATGTGATTTTAGGAATTGATCAACCACTCATTATGCCAAAATTGATTGTTTTTGTAAGGTCATTAGTTTTCATATTCCTAACCAACCTATCATACTTAATTCAACAACTAAACCACTAAAATCGGTCCATCGTCATATCAAGCCATAAAGCTATTCGTTTATTGAAAAACTGGATGTCAAGCTTTCTTAGCCCATGTTATGGATTTGAACAAAGACAAAGTCGATTTGAATAATATTTCTATTGTTAGAGAATTTCCGATGTATTTCCTGAAGAAATTCTTGGCCTACCCCCGTAACGTGATGTTGAATTCTTTATTGACCTTGAACCGCATAAAGCCCATTTCTAAAACCCTATATCGAATGGCTCCTATTGAACTTGTGGAGTTAAAAGTCCAACTACAGGAGTTATTAGACATCGGCTTTCATTCATCCTAGTACATCTCCTCGGGTGCTCCTATTTTATTCGTGAAAGAAGAAAGACGGAGTATGAGACTTTGTATTGACTACCGAGAATCAACCATGTCACCATCAAGAATAGGTATCCGCTACCTCGCATTGATGACTTGCTCGACCACATGCAAGGAGCACAATTCTTTCAAAGATCTACCTTCGTTCGGATATCATCAGTTGAAGATTAAAATCGAGGATATTCCAAAGACCGCCTTCGAACTCCCATGACGGCATTATGAATTCTTAGTCATGTCTTTTGGATTGACTAATGCTCCTGCAGCTTTCATGGATATGATGAACCGAGTATTCAAGGAATATTTGGATCAGTTTGTTGTTGTCTTTATTGATGACATCCTCATCTATTCCAAAAGTCGTGAAGATCATGAGCACCATTTGAAGCTGATACTTGAAAGGCTTCGTGAAAACAAGCTATATTCCTAGCTGAAGAAATGCGAGTTCTGGCTTGAGGAAGTAGCATTCCTTGGGAACGTGGTGTCAAAACATGGAGTATCTGTTGACCCGGTTGAAGCAGTACAAAGTTGGGAGCAACTGAAGTTGGTGACCGAAGTGCGTAGCTTTCTGGGTTTAACTGTTATTATCGAAGATTCGTGGAAGGATTTTCTCGAATCGCTACTCCGTTAACTCAGTTGACTCGGAAGGATACAAAATTTGTATAGAGAGAGGAATGCGAGAAGAGTTTCCAAGAGCTCAAGAGGAGACTCATTTCTAAGACTGCTTCCGCAATACCATCCGGCACGGATGGATTTGTTATCTCATGACGATGCTTCGGTGCAAAGGGTTAGGATGTGTTCTCATGCAACATGGGAAAGTCATAGCATATGCCTCCACGACAACTCAAAGAATATGAGAGGAATTATCCTACTCATGATCCGGAGTCAGCAAAGCCGATCGATTCGCGCTGAAAATCTGGAGACACTACCCGTATGGGGAGAAAGTGGAGATCTATACAGATTATAAAAGTCTCAAATATTTCTTCACCCAAAAAGAACTCAACACGCTGGCAGAACGACGTTGGCTTGAACTATTGAAAGATTACGATCACACTATTCAATATCATCCCGGAAAAGCGAACGTAGTAGTAGACGCATTGAGTAAGATCATACGCCAGCAGAAAGTGTGACATTGTCAATGCAAAGGCCCATTCCATGACTTGCAAAGGATGGAGGTAGAATTAAAGACTTGGGACCCACATGATGATGGCGAATATACGAGTAGAACCGACTTTAATCGATAAAGTTAAAGCTGCTCAAGCTACGGACCTGGAGCTGATACGTATGAAGAAGAAAGTGCAAGAAGGAGCTATTCCAGAAGCGAGAATCGATGAAGAAGGAATACTTAGATTCAACTCCAGACTTTGTGTTCCTAACGACTCTGATTTGAAGCATAAAATCATGATGGAGGCACACAACACACCGTTTGCAATCCATCTCGGGAGTACCAAATGTATCATGATATTCACATACATTTTGGTGGAATAATACGAAGAGAGAGATCGCGAGTTTATCTCGAGGTGTTTAACCCGTCAACGTAGAAGGCAAGAGCATCAAGTGCCAAAGGGTCCATTGCAACCACTTGATATTACGGAATGGAAGTGGGAACACATTACCATGGATTTTGTTACAGGTCTTCCCAAAGTTTCTCAAGGCATAGATTCTATTTGGGTTATTGTTGATAGATTAACCAAGTCTGCCCATTTCTTGCCTATACGGGAGACTTATTCCCTTGAACGTCTTGCTAGTATGTACGTGAATAAGATTGTGAGATTACATGGCATGCCAGTATCCATAGTTTCGGATCGTGACCCAAGATTCACTTCACGATTTTAGGTTAACTTGCAGAAAGCTATGGGCACGGATTTACGATTCAGTTCATTATACCATCCTTAAACGGACAGACAATCAGAGAGGACTATTCAAACCCTTGAAGATCTATTAAGACTATGTGTTCTAGATTTCAAAGGAAGTTGGGATAAGTACTTGCCACTGGTGGAATTCTCCTACAACAACAATTATCAAGCAAGTATAGGCATGGCTCCATTTGAGGTGTTGTATGGACGAAAGTGTCATTCTCCCAAAGATCTTTGGGACGAGGTGGGAGAAGCAACGTTGTTGGGACCAGAATTAGTACGCATGACTACAGAAAAGATCCAAATGATTCGACAACGATTCAAACCTCACAAGATCGATAAAAGAGTTATGTTGATCTTCATAGAAAGGAAGTGGATTTTAATATTGAGATCATGTCTTTATACGTGTTGCTCCATGGAAGGGAGTTACAAGATTTGGAAAGAGAGGAAAGCTCAATCCAAGATTTGTTGGTCCATTTGAGATTCTTGACCGAATAGGAAATGTGGCCTATAGACTCGCATTACCTCCAAGTATGTCTCGTGTTCATAATGTTTTTCACATATCCATGCTTCATAAATATGTGAAAGACTCGAACCATATTATTGCGTTAGAACCAGACGAGATAACTGAAGATTTAACGTACGAAGAGGTACCTGTTAAGATCTTGGATAGGAAAGAGCATGTCTTACGCACGAAGGTTATACCACAAGTTAAGGTTTTGTGGAGAAACCATGCTATTGAAGAAATGACCTAGGAGTTGGAATCAGAAATGAAAGTGAGGTATCCTCACCTTTTCGAAACACCAGGTACGTACGTCAATTTCGAATTTCCTCTAATTATTATTGTGAATAATAAGGTGTTAAATTGATATAATATTTTGGTTATGGGTGAAATGTGCAAATTTTGCAAAATAAGCAAGTGGTTATTAAATAATCATTGTTGTCGGGGAATATTCGTTTGGTCGTGGAATATTCAGACGACTTTGCCATATGATATTCATTTGGGCCCCATAATGTAATAACCATGATGAAGAAAATGACAAGTTTGAGTTTTTATAAATAATCTATGTAGTTATACAATTAACACCGTTAGAATACCCAAAGGTTTAAATACGATGAATACGCGCGTGGATGCACAATATTTTTGAATTATTGATTCTTACGTAGCAAGGCACTACTCAATATGTGATGCCCCAAAATTAGGTATACGCCACCCATCTTGGGTCGCCAGATACACATGGTACGTAATTCAAATACAACTTACTAATACATAATCGTCAGTAATAATAGACAAAACATAAACTGTGAGTTTGAATACAAATATTGTCTACTAGAGATTATACAAACTCAAAAGGAGTCCTCATTACAATTATTATCACACTATTTCACGTAATAGTGAGGACTACTAATGCTATCCTCTCGAACCATCACTCCGCTTCTCCCACTCGTCCCGCCTATATTCTCATTTCCTCAAGAGAACAAAGAAAAGAAAGGTGAGCTCAACTAGCCCAAGAAGAAATATTACGACTAAGATAATGCGTAATAAATTATCGTTAGCCTTCAACAAAGAGTTAAACCGATAAAATATAATAAACATCAAGTTTAATCAAGTGAATAAGCAATCCATTAAAAGAGTCAAGTAGAGAATAAAATCTACTATCTTTTATGATTTAAGAGGTTTTCATGACTTTTATCGCTAGGACTCGAATTAATAAATAATCCACATCATCGAATCACCCCTACAAGACGGCCAAGGATATCTTTAAGTATCACGACCATGAATTATCCATGCACTACTACTAAAAGATAATCATGTTTTCATCAACTATCCTAATCATGCCATAAAATAATTCATCTTTGACTACTACCAAAGAGAATCCATAGCCATAGTCATACCAAAAACTGCTCATCAATGTACTACGGCCAAATGAGGACTTTTTCCACATCATTTGTAACATTACTACTTATGATTATACCCAATAATCCTCGGTCATAATCATACCAAGTCCATCTATGCACTACAGGCCACAGATGACTTTCAACAAAATATAAACATGAGGATGATGACAATGATATAAGAATTCAATAAAACAAGTTCAAGAATTAATTTGTCCAAGAACCAATAACGTCCAAATTGTCAACATGATACATCTTTGTAGAGTAAAATTCAAGAATGCTCAGAAGAATATTTCCATGAAAAGATATTGGATGAAGCGCAAATATCAAGGATATTCCACTAATTTCATGGAGTATGTAAGTCAAAACATTAACCAACCGAGTATAATAAAGAATAGAATAACAAAAGAAATCACCATGCATGCGATAGATCGCATACGCAGTGTTATTCCAATGTAATAATGAAGGATGGAACCAGTCCCAAAAGCATAAACGCACGCATGTGATATTCCAAATGTAATAATAAATATTGAACCTGTGTCCGCATAAACGCATGCATACGATATATTCGACGTATATAATAAATAATGGAACTGTGTCCAACAGAACGCACGCATGTGATATTCCGGCTGAATAATAAATAATGGAACCAGTCCCATGTAGAACGCATGTATGTGATATTCTCGGTAATAATAAAGAACTAATATTGTAAGAATGTCACCATGTATAGGTAGCTAATGCATATACTGAGTTATTCCAACCGAATAATAAATAATGGAATAATGTAAGTTCTCTTCATGAATACAAAAGAAATAATACCTCACTGCACAACAAATAATATTTTCTACCTTTTAAAAAAGAGTATTCAATAAGTAGGTCGAGGATATACTCGAAGAAAACTTGCATTACGCTTTTAAAGCTTTCTTAAACTCTAAAGAAATATACTCAAGATTATAGAAGAAGAACTCTCTCTATAGTTTCTCTCTCTGAGTTTCAAAGAATTCAGTAAGAAATAATGAAGGAATGAGCTTCTATTTATAGAAAATGGATCGCATAAGAATTAACTCATGAACTATCTGATTGATTTACTTTAATCTGACGGACCATATTTATTTAAAGAAAAATCTTTTAAATAAAATATAATATATTCTATTTATATAAAAAGATTTTTACTATGCAAACACTATCGCGGATACTATCATGCGACACTATGCAAACACTATGCATAATAAAATATAATATATTCTATTTATGTAATAACTTTAATAAAGTATTCTGTTTTATATAAAAAGATTTTACTATGCAAAATACTATGCATAATAGAATATAATATATTCTATTTATAGAATAACTTTAATAAAGTATTCTGTTTTATATAAAAAGATGTTTCTATTTTATTACGTGAATAAAACAAAACTTCTAAATCAACAATAATTGAATCAAATAATGTGAGATACTATGCAGCAACTATTGTAGCAATAATTGAACAAAACTGAGTGACTTCTCACATAAATATCAATAATCAATACCGCAGTGCTACTACGCAACAACGCCAGACATCGTACTTTTTACTACCGAGTAGTTCAACAAAGATCAACCAGTAAAACTTCCGCCGTTATTTTCAATAAAATATTTTTGTCGCTTTCTCAATCCGACAATAATTACATTATGGGGTCCACTAATGATTGTGCCGTCGCATTTAATATTTCCCTTAAAACGAATATTCCCCACCAATCTAATATAATATGACAACTTGCATACTTTGTAAAATTTATAAATATTACCCACAACTATAACATTATCTCAAATTCACACCATAATATAAAAAAATTATTTCGAGAAAATTAATTCTTTATTCATAAAATCTGGGTTTCACATAATAATTGTTACAAGAATTACTCGCTCAATATTTTATTTTATTGATTCAATAATTGATGCGTTGATATTTTATATTATTGTTGTTTCAATAATTATCACCGCATGTGATTTCCCATTATCGATCAATAATTCATATTATTTGAATAATATTATTAGATAACATTATTGGCAATGTCTAGAACGCTCGCTCAAGAGAGAGGTTTGGTCACCTAATCATACGCTACCAAGAAGGAGAAATTTTATTGAAAGCCCCTTTTTCCCGGAAACTACTTTCATTGTCATAATTTTGATTCGTAATATTATTTATGAATAATTAATTATTGATTTATATGATAAGAAAATATTTATTTTATGTGGATATAAATGATGGATATATTTATTTTTATGTGGATAAAATGAAGGAATTAATGCCGAGGTGTTTTATCAAGATTTTGTTTGTGTGGAAGTATTAAAATCATCCGTTTGTGGATTTCTTGATATCTTATGTTTGAAATTTGGAAAAACTCAAAGCTACAAAGTTGTAGAGAATTCGATTTCAAAAGTGTAATGGATATAAAATTCGTATTTTCCTCAGTAACTCGGGCTATTTTCTATGAATTGTTGAAGTTTTGAAAATAAAATAATTTTTATTTAATTATGGGTGGGACCCACTCTTTTTGACAACATGTGGGTCACCGGGAATTTTTGAATTGGTGGGCTTGATTGATCAAATTGGGTGTGTGAGAAGATTTAATAAGAATAATAATATTTTATTATTTTAGTCTCCTTTATGTTTCTAAAGATTTTCCTATAAATAGATGCTTAGGTTAGAATTGAAAATCACACCGTAAACAAGTTTTCTTTCTCTCTAGATTATCGAGCGTATTTTTTGAATATTTTGATACTTTGAGAGTTCCTATTCAAGGCAAGTTTCACAAGACTATATCCAAAATTCAAATGTAAGTACTTGTTATTTTGAGGTAAGGATGTTATTTTCTTCTTAAATGATATTATTTTCTTCAATATCATTATGCCAAATATTGGTTTGAACTTTTATCAAATTTGGAACTTTTTGTGTTTGATTACTATTCACGATACGGACATTATTCACGATATCTATAATTATTCACGAATACGCATTATTCAACGAAAAATGAAATTTTCTTCTTCTTGTCCAAGATGTCTATTATGGTTACTATCTTTGATTGTATCCATGTTTTGATCTTTATTTTGAATTTTGCTTCAAAATTGGTTATTATGGGGTATTATTGATCTCGATAAACTATTATCCGAATCTCTACTATTTGTCCTTCCGTCTCCCACCGGATTCGCTTTTCTTTAAAATATTTTTCATCATCCTCGGTCTAAATGATGATATTATCAATATCTTTGGCACTCAGAGTGAAAAGATGAATGATTAATCGATGAATATCTTTGCCAAGAAAGTGCAAAGATGAACAGTGTTGAGATGAACATGACCAACCCGGTGATACAAATGAATATCTTCGGCCCAGTAGTGAAAAGATGAATATTTGATTAAAGATGTATATTGATTGTTGTTATGTGGATATAATATTGATGATGGACTTTTAAATCTTAGAAGATAGTAGAACTCATTCTCTACTCGACTTTCTTCTAATGGATTGTTGTTTCTACTGCATTGTTGATCTAAAACTTGTTGTCTATTATATTTTATCGATTTTTCTCTCGTTGAAAACTAATGATAATTTGTTGTATATTATCTTAGTCATAATATTCTTTATCGGGCTAGTTGAGCTCACCTTTTCTTTTTGTTCCATTTTTCTTCTCGTGAGGTGAGAACATAAGCAGGATCTAATGCGGGTATGGAGTGATGGTTCTAGAAAGATGTTTTAGCGCCCTCACTATTTTTGTAAAATAGTATTTGAATAATTGTAATGAGGACTTATTTGAGTGTGGATATTGTGTAAAGACAATATTTGTATTTAAACTCACAAATATGTGTTGTCGATTTTGCACGACAATTGTTTTATCAAGTTGTAGTTTACTTTTCTCAGACTATGTATTTGGCGACTCAGAATGGGTGTTGTATACCTATTTTGGGGGCGTCACACCTCGATTCTTCTCCTAGTAGTCATTACTCATGGACGATGATGAATGTATATTTTTTACATTATAACTTGAAGTTTCCATCTAATTGTGACAAGTTATCTTTCAGTAAGTGCACACTTTCATCTTTCTCCAATTTGTTGTATATATTTCGGAGATATTGCTTTATGGAGTCAAATTCAAGACTAATTAGGTTGATCGCAGATTCATATTATTTATACTTTCACGATAAAGATTGTGAGAGAAAGTATTTTCCAATAAAATGCTGATATTTGGTTACAATACATTCGAAATAAGTCGATTTTAAGGATGCTGCAGTTGGGTTATTGATAGAGTATGTTCTCTCTTTTATTTATTTTAATTAAATTATTGTCATTCTTTTCTTTTAATTAAATCGTTGTCATTTGAGTATATAAACATATATATCTTTCAGTATTTTATATAAACATCTTGATGATATTATATTCTGTGAACAAATAGATTGCGACTTCTCATTCACTATAATTCAAGACTAGCACGATAAAGTTTCCCCCCAATACTCCTTGAGAAGTGTAAAAGCTGGTTTGTCCCACCTCTCCATGAAATTGGGAAACATCCTCGATTTTAAAGCCCTAGACCTTTCAATCGTTACTCATGTTTTTGCAAAATCAACTATCATAAAGTATAAAGTTGTCAACTGAGACATTTTTTACTCATAGTCTTATCTGACTCAAGGTTTGCATGTACTAAATGTGCAGTAGAGATTGTACCCAATGTATCATTGATCAGATAATTATTCAACAAATAACTTTTTTATTTCCTATAAAATAAGAATTATTAGGAAATATGAGAAACAAAGGGAGAGTTGCATGAAATTCAACAGTTCCAAATAAGTGGTTCAATTAATTCAACTGTACTTTTTCTTGAATTCCTGAACAAAGTTGTTAAACGGTAAGTCACTTTGTTCAGGAACCACTTTGTTCTGGGAATTCAAGAGTAAGTACAGTATGGTGAACTACTTATTGGAAATTGTTGAATTTCCTGCAACTCTTCCTTTGTCTCTCATATTTTTCCCAATAAGTCTGAGTTTGCAGGAAATATTATGGTTTTTTGTTGATTAATTATCTGATCAATGATACCTTGGGTACAATTTCTACTGCATATTTAGTATATGCATACCTTGAGTCAGATAAGACTATGAGTAAAAAATGTCTTAGTTGACAACCCTTCACTCTATGTCAGTTGATTTTGCAAAAACAGGAGTAGCAGCTGAAAATGCCTAGGACTATAAAACCGAGGATGTTTCCCGATTTCATGGAGAGGTGGACCACAACTAGCTTACACTTCTCAAGGAGTATTGGGGACAAACTTTATCGACGACGACCGATTATCAAGATTGTAATCTACTTCTTACACTTGGCGGACATTAGCTTATGTAGTGGAGAGAGCAACGTTAGCACAACAGCAGGATGATGATGATGCCGAGGTAATTTTGTTATGAATTTAGCTTTATATTTAGTTACTTATGGTTCTTCTATTGTATCTTTTCTCCAGGAAGAGTTTCTCTTTGGAGGAGGACTATAAATATGACTTCTAAGAGTAGTTGCAGATGCTATATATATATCTAGACAGAAAACAGAAAATCTTTAGATTGTAATATTCCCTTTCACTACGACTAATCGTTTGATTTTTGAGTTGTTTGATGTCAAAGACAATGGAGTTAATTATAGTTTTAGATTCAATATATAATTTGTATATAAATTTTAGTCGCTCGGTTTGTTTATTTTGTTGGTTTTATGCACGTGGATCGATGAATTTGTATAATTTTGGTGATTTATATATACTGTTGTGTGTTGAGATATAAAACAGGTACAAATAAGTATAGATTTTTTGGGAAATTCACAAAACAGATTTTTTTTTTAAATTTATGAATCAGCGACTGCAGACGGTCGCACTATTACATATCAGCGACTGCGTGTGACTTGAGGATATCAGCGACCGTGGTGGTCGCTAATGGTGTTCGCTGACACGTGGACCACGTCACCAATGAGACCTGACTCACGGTGACTCAGCTTAGCGACGACATCAGTCGCTATATGTCGATCGTTGACGTTCCGGTCGCTAACATTGGTCGTGAATGTATAGTCAACGTCCAGAATACATTCGACCTCTATCTGGGATCGAATTCGATCGTAGATAGATATCTGGGACCGAATACGGTCTCTGATTGTTAGCCGCTAATAAGTCTTTTTCTTGTAGTGTTTTGTCTACCTTTGTTTTTATGTAAATTGTAATATTTGGAAAAATAATTATAAATCTTTTTTGTTAATTTTCACGTTTTATGGGTATAAAAATTTTACTTTTTAATTACAAAACATTATGTCTGAATGCATATTACGAAATTCTAATATTTGAGGAATTTAATTAGCAAAAAGTGTATAAATTTATTTTTTGATAAAAAAAATATTTTTTATTTTTGATATTTATGTTATTTATTTCACAAGTTCATAATTTAATTAATTAGATCAAGTTAAGTGAAAAATGAAAAAATATATATTTATATTTAGTGGATATATTAAACATTATAATTGAATGGTGTATTGGACATTATATTAAAAAAATTTGGATATTAATTGGTCTACCACGCTAGGAATAGTGAATATTATATATTGTAGACTAGAAGGTTAACTACTACTACTATTACTTTAGGTGGTGAATATTATTATAATTATTTATAGAGAATGTTAGTGTATTTTACTCCATATTTAATATATAATAGATTAATTTTATAATTTTACCCAAATATATATTACAATGTATTATAATTCGACTCCTGCTTTGAAGGAGAGCTAGTTCACAAACTGAGATAGAATTTTGATGTATCTTAATCACTTTTGTGAATAAATTGTGATATATTGATGTATGTATTCTTTTTCTAATTGTGGGTCCCACATTTCCACCTCATCTACATGTTTCAAAACCACTAACCACCTTGCATAGCTGTTCGTAATTAATTGGATGGAAATCGTCAACCTCACTTAATTGAAGTATTTTTTCTACTTCAGTCATGCAATTGTAAGAAAAAAGAGTTTAATAACCAAACTGTAATTTGGGTTTGTATACGGTAATTAAAACATTAATTAACCTAATAAACTATACTAAATGATATATTTTGAAAAAAAATTTATTTTTTGAACTGTCCTTTTGAGTACGGAACAAGTATCGCAAAAAAGAACATCTAACAGAGTACTTAACATTTGGAACAATATTCATCCAATAAGAATCAATATGCAAACCTGTCTTTTACACTAGAGCAAGGTTCCATAATTTCTAGCTTGGCAGCAATACGGGCTACACAGCCATCCACGATTTTGTTGAGATATACCATTGGGGTGTTTCCTATTAGCTGCATATGAAAACGAGAAACATAATGTAAATTTTTACTAACAAAAAAAAAAAATTGTACTTAGTAGCAATAAGGTGTCAGAAAAGATATTACTTCAGTAACATCCTTGGCAATCTCGCACTTGGCTTCCATAGTTTCTTTTCAGATTACTGCATGATTATAAAACATAAGACAACTGAAATATAAAAGGAAAAGTAAGAAGAAAATGGAAGTTTGTTTAGAAATTATAGATCTCCATAAAATCAAAAACATAATAAATAGGTGAGGTGGCTTCATAATGCTAGAGACGAACGTTTAAGTAACAGGAGACAGATTGGTGTGGACAATAATGCACTTAGATGATAGGGATTTTACTGTGGACAATAATGCACTTAGATACTCGAAATGGTAGAATACAATGGAATTATATTGTGTGGTGGATAATTTGTTTGTTGTTTTATTTCTCCTGTGTATTTTGAAGATGATGACTGAGATTAATAGTGTGTGGTGTTCTGTTTTGTGGTCTATCACTATATATGGGATGGACGTATGGATATCAAATTTGGAAATGTGTGCCCGTGCATTACTCAATAGCTGATCACAATAAATAAATAAATAAAGAAAACTTATATTTTCACAATATTTTTTTGATATTTTCACAACACTTTTTGATATTTTTACAATAAAAGTGTCATTATAAATGTATAACGAAAACCGTCACTATAGGATCTATAGCGACAATTTTATTATGAAAATATCATTTTCTGTTGTGAATTTATCAATTGTCATTAAAAAAACAGTGTATTCATAAAATGCATCAAAATAGTCATTCAATTCCTTTCAAGCTTCTAAATCTATCAACTGAAAAATAAAATACATAATGATTTAGATAATTAGATGTTTATTAGAGATAAAATACTACCATTATTCCAAATTATAAAATCATTCTTAATTTTTGAAAGTTAATTTAAAATATTTTCAAACTCAAAATTGAGACGTTTAATTAAAAATTATAAAGTAATAAGTTTTACTTAGTTATAATTTTTTAGACAATTTATAATATTGATCATTGTATGAGCTAAAATTAAATGAATTTATGTCAATTTTAAATTTAAAAATATCTTGAGTTGATTTAAAAATTTTAATTAATAATTATCTCATATTTTAGAAGCGAGAGTATATATAAAAGAATAAAACATAAGAGCAAGAAGGTACAAAGATACTTCCAAGGTAAACCATAAGGAATTAAGGACCAAGCGGAAGAAAGAGATATATCTAGGTATGAATGGATTGTACTCCTACAAAGTTAAATTTTGGGTTATTTACGGGTAGATGTATTTAATTTATATAAATTTAAAATTATCCATTTATGATGTATTTAAATTTTTTTATTAATGATCTAACTCATTATTCATTAAATTTTATCCATTATCCATTTAATCAATTTATTTGTCACCTTTAGGTAAGAATGGCAACAGCTGAGGCGGGGATTACACATCTCACCCTCATCCTCGGTCTTAAAAAAAATTCCTCATACCTGTCTTATAACTCCCATGGAGATTAAAACTTAATAGCCATTCTATCCCCGCGGAGAATTTAAACTCTCACTTAAAACTCTCACGAAAAATTTATATCATCACGGGAATTAATATTTTGTGTATTTTTAAATAAAAAAATATTTTTAATTATATTTATAATAATTCAATAATACATACATGAAAATTAATCACATTTTAGCTCATATATATATGATAAAATTAAGAGAATTATATATATATATATATATATATATATATATATATATATATATATATATATATATATATATATATATATATAGGGGAATGATCCATAGCATCTACTTGCTATGGATCAAAAAATACATATAGCATCTATATCGCTCGGTTTAACAAACGGAAGGTGAGATTTGATTTGGGAACACGCCGTCTGGCTAGTAATACTAAGCGGACGTGGAAATGAAATAATTAGACACTTTTGCCCCATTTAGCCAAGAAAACCTATCGATTCGAGAGAAATTAATCCCATCGTCCATGCTCTTTCCTTGCCCTGATTACTCCTTCTTGCTTACCAATTTCTCATCATGCCTCTCTTTCACCTTGCTACTCGATCTTTTTTTTTTGGCTTTTCCGATGACCAAGAAAAGAACTTTCGAACGGCTCCTTTCCGACCGATCATTATCTGCAGGAGTCCGAGGGTTTGATGGTTGTGGTTTTTTCTTTGCTTAGCCTAGTTAGGGGATTTCGGTGTTCAAGTATGATGATTTGATCTTGTTTGGGGATTTTTGATGGCGGTAATTCCCGGCTTTGGAAGGCGTCTGTGGGTTTGTATTCTTGATGATGGGATTCTTCGGCTTTGGATGATGGTTCCATCCGAATCGATGTTTCCTAAATTAGATCTCGAATTGGCATGCCGGATTCTGGGTAGGGGTCCTATGTTTCTGGCATGAGCTTATTTTGATTTGGTATCGTTAGTCTTATTGTTTTATCTATTCATGATCAGATTTAGAATTGTTGTTTTGGTTAGTCGGTGGCTGCTCCCTGTTTGTGGAGATTATTATGCTTGGTTGAATTTTTGACAGAGGAATACAGGCAGAGGAATTTGTGTTGCAATCAAATTCGTGTTGGATTTGGAACTAATTGAATTGTTGTACAAAACCAACGTATGGGTTTTACGTTTTGAGAAATGGGGATGTTGGTTTTCTTTCTATTTCTTTAGTAGCTTTGCTTTTCTAGTCTTATTGGTATTCCTGACATCACAATTCACAGCGCAAAGTTGTTGGTGCTTTGGTTTTGAAGTGTTGTTTTTATTTGATGAAATCAATGATTAAAAGATTGCTCCTTTTGATTTACTTAAGTTTTCTTTTACATTTTTTTGATTGATTTTGTGACAAAGGTGAATCACTGAATCCGATCCCCTTTGTTTTCTGTCAGACCACATCATCCTATATTTCTCTTTCTGGATCTATGTGCTGCTTTTCTTGCTCAGCTTCGAGTGCTCTAAATCTAGTAGTTTTAAGGAGAAGGCCAGCTTAGATGGTGAATCTTAGTGATATTTGCGAAGAGAAGATTGTGCTGTATATACTTGAATACATTGAATTGCAGGAATTCGTGGTGTTGTGTTGAATTGATGTTAATTTATGTTTCTCTGTCCGTTAGTGGATTATGTGTGACGCCCCCAAAATAGGTATACAACATCCATTCTGAGTCGCCAAATACATGGTACATAAAGCAAACTACAACTTCAATAATACAAATGTCGTGTGAAATACGACAATACATACTGTGAGTTTAAATACAAATATTGTCTTCTAGACAATATTCACACTCAAATAAGTCCTCATTACAATTATTCAAACACAATTTTACAGAAATAGTGAGGACTGCTAAAACATCTTTCTAGAACCATTACTCCATACCCCGACTCGATCCTGCTATGTTCTCACCTCCTGAGAAGAAAAATGGAACAAAAAGGAAAAGGGTGAGCTCAACTAGCCCAGTAAAGAATATTATGACTAAGATAATATACCATAATTTATCATTAGTCTTTAACAGGGAAAAATTTGATATAATAGACAACAAATTTTAGATCAACAACTGCAGCGGAAATAGGAATCCATTAGAAGAGTCAAGTAGAGAATGAGTTCTACTATCTTCTAAGATTTAAAAGTCCATCATCAATATTTTGTCCCTGTAACAACAATCAATATACATCTTTAATCAATATTCATCTTTGCACTACAGGCCAAAGATATTCATTTGTATCACCAGTTAGTCATGTTCATCTCAACACCTGTTCATCTTTGCACTACGGGCCAAAGATATTCATCAGTTAATCATTCATATTTGCACTACATGCCAAAGATATTCAGTAATATCATCATTTAGGACTGAGGATGATGAAAAATATTTTAAAGAAAACAAATCCAGTGAGACAGAAGGACAAATATTAAGGATTCTTATAACAGTTTACTCAAAATCAATAATACTCCATAATAACCCATTTTGAAGCAGAGTTCAAAAATAAAGATCAAAACATGGATACAATCAAAGATAGTAACCATAATAGACATCTTGGACAAAAAGAAGAAAATTTCATTTTTCTATGAATAGTCAGAGTGATTCGTGAATAGTCTTAGTAGATCGTGAATAGTAACCCCGACACAAAAAGTTCCAAATTTGATAAAAACGTTCACCAATATTTTGGCATAATGATATTGAAGAAAATAATATCATTTAAGAAGAAAATAACATTCCTTACCTCAAAATAATCGTATTTCTGACTGAATTTCGGATATAATGCTGACAGAAACTTGCACTGAATAGGAACTCTCAAAGTATCAAAATACTCACAAAAATACGCTCAATAATCTAGAGAGAAAGAAAACTTGTTTCTGGTGTGATTTTCAATTCTAACCTAAGCGTCTATTTATAGGAAAATGCTAGAACGCCATAGGAGACTAAAATAATAAAATATATTATTTATTATTTATTCCACACACGCCACTTGACCAGCTAGCACACCACTTTTGAAAGAAGAAAAACTTCAGCACATGCTTTGAAAAAATCAAAGTGGTCCCACCCACAATTTTAATAAAACATTTTAATTTCTGAAACTTCAACAATTCATAGAAAATAGTTCGTTTATCAGCAAAATACGAATTTTATGTCCATTCTGCCTGAAATCGAATTCTCTACAACTTTACAGAAGAAAGTTTTTTCAAATTCCAAACATAAAATATCCGAAATGCATAAACGAATGATTTTTAATACCTCTACAATGACAAAATACTGATAAAATACCTCAGCATTAATTCCTTCATTTTTATCCACATAAAAATAAATATATCCATCATTTATATCTACATAAAATAAATATTTTCTTATCATATAAATCAATAATTAATTATTCACAAATAATATTACGAATCACAATTATGACAACGGTAGTTCCCCTAGAAAGAGGGGCTTTCCAATAAGAATTTCTCCTTCCTGGCACGCAATTAGGTGGCCAAACCTCTCCTTGATAGAACTTTCTAGACATTGCCAATAATGCTATCCAATAATATTATTCAAATGATATGAATTATTGATCCGATAATGGAAATATCTTGTGCGGTGATAATTATTGAAACAACAATAATATAAAATATCAACGCAAAGAATTATTGAATCAATAAAATAAAATATTGAGCGATAACTCATCAGAACAATTATTGAGTAGTGCCTTTCTTACGTAAGGATCAATAATTTATCAATCTGTGCATCCACTCAGATTACTATATTTTAACCACCGGGTATTCCAACAATTGTTAATTGAGTAACAACTACGCCATTATTTATAAAAACTCAAACTGCTGCTTTTTTCATCCCATGAGCTATTACATTATAGGGCCCACAAATGATCAAGCGCTTTAAGTACGAATATTCCCCGACAACAAGAATATTCCACGACCAAACTAATATTCCCCGACAACAATGAATATTTTATAACCACTTGCTTATTTTGCAAAATTTGCACATTTCCCCCATAACCAAAGAATTATATCAAATTAATACCTTATTATTCACAATAATAATTAGAGGAAATTCGATTTTATTTATAATAAGTTGGGGTCTTACATTATGTGTATAAATTAATCCATCCGCTAGTAATACTAGTGGATGCTGTTATTTATATTTGGTCATACTGATTTGTCTTGGCTAAGTGGGGGTAAAATCGACTAAATAATTCATTACCCACGTCTGCTAGTAATACTAGCGGACTGCGTAATCTCAAATCAAATCTCAGCCTTTTATTTGTTAAACCTACGGTATAGATGATATATGCCACTTTTTGATCCATAGCAAATACATGCTATGAATCATTCCCTATATATATATATATATATATGGGAAATGATCCATAGAATACGTTAGCCAGAGGAACTGTTTCAACTAACGCTAGCTCATCCAACCGTCCAAAATTAGAGTGATTGGCTGAGATGAGGGCCCAGCCGCTACTCCCTCTAGTGGCCAGCCAAAAATTTTTTGTTGTTACATTCTCCCTAGCTGTGACATCAAAACGATCAGTGTTTGATTTGGCCATTGAGGGAGAATGTGCCAACAATAAAAATTTGGCTTAATTACATTATCCTGATTATCCTTACACACACACACACACACACACACACATATATATATACTATTTATTAATCAGTAAAATAAAATAATAAAAAATTATAAGTATAATCAGTAATTATCCTTATACTTATTAATAAAATAAGTATGTATAAAGATAATTAATAATTATCGCCTTATAATTTTTAATTATAAATAGGAAATAATGATTAAATTTATTTTATATTCTTACTCAAATATATAAACTCAATCACTATTTTTTATTTATAATTAAAAATCATAAGACGATAATCATTAATTATTCTTATACATACTTATTTTGTTAATAAGTATAAGGATAAGTATAAAAATAATTATTGATTATCCTTATAATTTTTTATTATTTTATTTTACTGATTAATAAGTAATATGTATAAGGATAATCTGTTAATAAGTATAAGGATAAATATAAAGATAATTACTGATTATCCTATTAATTATCCTTCTAATTTTTTATTTTTTATTTTTAATTTTACTAATTAATAAGCAGTATGTATGAGGATAATCAGGATAATGTAATCAGCTAACGCTCATCCAGCCGTCCAAAATTGAAGTTAATGGCCCAGATGAGATCCCAACCGCTAGAGGGAGTAGCGGCCAGCAATAAATTTTAAAATCCACAGTGCTAGCCATTAGAGGGAGTAGCGGCCGAATCAAACGTTGTCGTTTTGCCGCCACATTACTCTCTAGCCACGTAATGGATTTTAAAATTTTGGGCATTAAGGAATTTTCTACCACCGCTAAAGTGGGAGAAGCGGCCAAGTTCAAATTAGTCTTGAGTTCACCTTATCTTGAACCATAGATCTAACATTTTACTCCATTTCCTTCCAAATGCTTAACATCTGCAGTAAATATAGCTTTCTAAAAGAATCATTGAGTTCGGAAATCACCGTATTGTGCCATAAATTTTTGGTAAGTCTTCATTAATGGCTTTTATGGCTGCTACAAATATATTTTTATCTAGCTCTTCTGAATCTTTTGCTAGTTTAGTATGTAGAAATGAATCGGAATATGTTCATGATGGTGAACATATTCCGCTACTCCTCTAGCGGCGTAGCAAAGGATTTTAAAATTTTGGGCATTAAGGAATTTACCACCGCGCTAGTGGGAGAAGCGCCAAGTTCAAATTTAGTCTTGAGTTCACCTTATCTTGAACCATAGATCTAACATTTTACTCCATTTCCTTCCAAATGCTTAACATCTGCAGAAATATAGCTTCGGAAAAAGAATCTGTTAGTTCTGAAATCACTGTGCTGTGCCATAAATTTTTGGTAAGTCTTTATTAATGGCTTTCATGGCTGCTACAAATATATTTTTATCTAGCTCTTCTGAATCTTTTGCTAGTTTAGAATGTAGAAATGAATCGGAATATGTTCATGATGGTGAAAGTAGTAGTACAAAGGTAATGGTTCCTTATGTTGGTCAATTATTTTATAAATTAGAAGAAGCTGAATTTTTTTTAGATCCTATGCCCAAAAAAGTGGATTTGAGATTAGGATTGCTACGAGTCGTAAACATGCTCACAGTAATGATTTGACGTCAAGGTTATATGTATGTAAAAAAGCTGGTAGACCATCTGTTGTGAAGAATTCATTAGATGATGAATGTGATAACGATAAGAAAACAAGACAATGAGACATAATTGGTCGAACACTTTGCAAAGCTAGAATGTACGTTGTCCACAGTAAGAAAGAAGATAACTGGCGTATTTTGGTTATTGAGTTGGATAACAATCATCAGTTAGTGACACCTACCAAAGTAGATTTGATTGAGACACATAGAAATATTACGCCGGTAGCAAGAAAATTAATTGACACATTAAATCAGGCGGATATTGGACCAAGTAGGATGATGAATGTTTTGAGCACAATGGGTGGAGGAATGCAAAATATTGGTTTTAGTGACAAAGATGTTCGTAATGTAGTTAGGGATTTAAGGCGTGACTCGGAGGATGAAAATGATGCACAAGCAGCAGTTAATTATCTGAAGAAATTTGATTCTAGCAGTGCGAGTAAATTTTTCTTTTGTGTCAAATCAGGTGAAGACAATCGCATAGCTTGTATCTTGTGGGTAGACTCCCGTTCAAGATTTATGTATCAATGTTTCGGAGACGTGGTGATATTTGACACTACGTATAGGACAAATAGGTATAATATGCCATTTGTTCTATTTACCGGGGTTAACCACCATTATCACTCTGTTTTATTTGGATTTGCATTGTTAAGGGATGAGACAGAAGACACTTTCAGTTGGGTCTTAGAGACGTGGCTTGAAGCCATGGATTACAAAGCTCCTGTAACCATCATCACTGACCAAGATAAAGCTATGAGCAATGCTATTGGTAGGGTACTCCCATCCACTCATCATTTATTGTGTTCGTGGCATATTAGCAATAAATTTCCAGAAAAATTACATCATGTTTATGCGGAACACCCATCGTTCAAAGATGATTTTAACAACTGTGTGTATAATTCATATTCCATCGGCAAGTTTGAAGAGCGTTGAGAAATACTTGTGACCAAATATGATTTGTCTCAAAATGAATGGCTCATAAGTTTGTATGATGTGAAGGAGAAATGGATAAGTGCATACACAAAGAGATATTTTGCTGCAGGAATGACAACCATTGGAAGAAGCGAAGGTATGAACCATTTTTTTGATTCTTATGTGAAAGCTTCAACATGCATGAAAGATTTTGTCGTCAAGACTCAAAAGGCTATTGAAAAGCAATTCAACTGAGAGAGAAAGGCTGATTATGTAACAAAGTATCGAAAATGTAGTTTGGTTTTAGGATCATTATTGGAAGTACAGGCTTCTGAATGCTATATAAAAGAGATATTTAGACGTTTTCAAAAAGAGCTCGTGGATTCTTTTAAGTATAACATCAAAAAAGTAAGTGAGCTGTGCATTATTGATGCAAAGGTCTATGCAGTGTACAAGGAAGATGCAATTGAAAATAGTTAGAGATATCGGCAAGTTGTCAATAATTGTCAGGGGGGTCGATAACATGTACTTGTCAAATGTTCTCACATTCTGGTCAGATTTGCAGACACATACTAAGATTCTTAAGCTTCAAGAATATTGCACGAATACCTGCTTTCATGATCGTTCCTCGATGGACAAGAGATGCTAATAGGAGTAATGGTGAAGAGGAAATGGTTTCTCCAATGAGTACAGACTTTGAAACAAATCAATCAATGCGGTACAATCATTTGATGAGTGATTATCAAGAGTTAGCTAGTAAATCTGCTTGCTCAGTTAGAGGCTACAAGGCAATACTACAACAAAATGCACGGGAAAAAGCCCTTATTGGTCACTATCACCCAAATGAGCAAGACATACTAGACGATGATAATGACTGCGCAGAATTACATGCAGCTAAGGAGGTGTACTTGCAAGATGATGATGATGATGATGAAGACTATAAGGTTGATGAGGAAGAAACAGAGTTTTTGCCACCAATTGCTTCTCAGACAAAGGGTCGGAAAAGACAATCAAGATTAAAAAGTGCCGTTGAAAGATTAGTGGGTAGTAAGTCTCACCGAAAATGTGCAATATGCGGATTTAAAACTAACCATGACAAGCGCAATCATTATAGGGTGTTAGGACTTCCTGAACCTAAAGATAATTAATGTCTCGTTATGTGTTTATTTGGAATTTTTAAGTGTTTTTGTTCCTGAGTGATTATGGAGATGTAATTTAATCAGAATGTTTGAAATGTTTGTTTTGTAATCACAATGTAATCATTTTCAATTTAGTCAGTATGTTGGAATGTTTGTACTTTTTTGGACTAGACAGGTTGAGACCGAAAAGGTTAACAGTATGAAATGACTGTTACTTGGGATACATATAGGCATGAAGATAAAGTCGCACTGATGTATCGGCGGTCCCACTTGAGGTGTCTCATATGATTGGCAGAAAAGATCTCCATGAATTTGGTCCCCCGTTGACAAGGCACCTTTCCCCAAGTGCATGAAAAAGGAGGGCATGAAGCCAAATTTTGCCCATCTCTGTATTCCCTCGCTCTGATATTTGGCTTCCCGATCCCGCAGAAGGCACATATATGCGACCATCACATGTTCGTATAACCAAATACTCGGTTGTAAGGAATTCATATCTTGGTGAGTCAACGTGTACCAGAGTTGAGGGTGCGAAATGGGCAATTGAAGATGATTGGGGGGAGTCTCACTGAAGAAGTTCTCGTTGATCATTCCTATCTTTGGCCCACTCAATCTTTTTGTTATGGACCCTTTAGGTCCATATGCTTCTACTGGAACATCATCCCCAATAAAAGAAGAACCACCCTCGTTCGTAAGCTGAGTAAGCTGGGACATATCACAAGTAGCCTGGGTGGTAGGGATGTATACGTCGACCTCAAGCGCAGGGCTGGGCCTCTCTGTCGCTTCACCCCACGTATACTCCTCCCCCCCACCCTGACATCCGCATCATACAACTCATATAGTTGCTCCCATCCCTCTTTCTTGTGATTGTATTCGGGAGGAAAGTCTTGCTTGAACTTGAAAATTTTGTCCAGGAGAGATTTTGCGCCCTCAATCTATGCAAAAAATAGCATAAAATAAGAAAACAAACAAAATAAATTAGTATTGAAGAATATAATAGATTACATCACATAAATAAGCAATATAATATATTAATTGAATAATTTATAAAACTTTAACTTCCTTACCATGCTAACCATACGATGTTGATTATATACAGAATGAGGCTCGTAAGTAGTGTTGGAATCTCTTTCGCGTCGAGGGCGATGCAAGTGTCGTCAAGTAATTTTTTTGTACCACTTGAAGTATGTATCCATAGGGATAATTTTTGCAGCCTCTTGAACTTCTCCCTCGAGACAATCCATATATAGCTCCCACTCATCAATGTATTTTCTTCTCATTTGTATGTAATCTGGTGGCTCAAATGATTGTTTTATGGGTTGTCTCAAAGCATCATTTCTCTCAAATTTGGACTGAATGCCTTGGATATACCCATATTGCCTCATTACACCGTCGGGCATTTAATACTCGACAATATCAAAATGAATCAATGGGACCCGACCGATCCCCGCCAATCTAGCCTCATAATTAAAGTACCTCCAATCATCATCCCATCATTTGGTATGGTAGCCATACTACCTCCAACCGAGGTTGCCTATCAAATTCGCCCCAGTGAAAGATAGATGGTGATGGGATTGCTTCACTTATCACCATATTGATGTTTGGCAATGAGCCCGCCTTTGTTGCTCTAGGGACCCAAAGTAAAGAGTTGGGCCTAGGGCTAGGCCTTCCAACCAGAAAACGCTCGTACGCCCAAATTTTTAACAAGGTCACACAACCATTGACATAATTATTCTCTTTCATAGATGCTGTGTACAGACCCCAATATAAATATGACAAACATGCGGCACCCCATGCATATGTGGCAGTCTTATTTGAATCATAAATAAAATGCATGTACCTAGGGTGTACAATATTTTTTGACCTTGTGGGAAATAAAACCCTCCCGCATAGCCAAAGGACATATGCCTTTGTATACATACCAACCACATCTCTACTTGCATTGTCTGGACACTTGAAAAAAAATTTATGTAACCAGACTAAAGAAATACCACGTCTTTTTTTCACATTATTCCATTCCCCAACCCATTCATCCCCAAAGATTTCCCTAAAATAACTTAATGGAGCATCAAATGAAGGACAAGTTAAGGGCTTACCCAATACTGGCAAACGAAAAATGAAATGGACATCCTCCAATATTATTGTTATTTCACCACATTTCATAGGAAATGTATTTGTCTCTGGCCGCCATCTCTCAATCAAAGCAGATATAAGACTTACATCTGTTCTGGTTACTACTGCAGGATAACTAAATCCCTTAAACCCCCACGCCTCTAATAATTTTTTTTGTAGGTTGGTAAGTTCCCATTTATCATATGTAATTGAAGTAGATTGGCTTGACATCAGTGTACCCCTTTTAATCCAATTCCACACATCTTCCGATACATGCTTTTCTTGAGCATAAAGGACACTGCGATCAATGGGTCCAGGCAGCCAATTGTCCATATTTACCTGCAAATATCAATAACAATAAAACTTTCATTCAATGTCTAAATAAATAATTGACCAAAAATAATACCCAACAAACATGATAATACATACTATTATTTTATATATAGAAAATACCAAATTTATGCATACATAATACTCAAAAATATACATACTATTATTTTATATATAGAAAATACCCAATTTATACACATAATATGTATACATAGATGCATACCTACCACCCAATTTGTATACATTCATATAATAATACCATGCTTTCATATAGCAATAATTTTTAAAATATTTAGCAAAATACGCATCTAACATGTCTATTTTGTTTCTAAAGATAATTACAAAAGCATAGTGGGTAGTAAGACACTTACCTACCAGTTAAATTTGATATTGATGGGCCAAATTCGAGTAATTTAAAGTGAATCCCTTCACCTTATCTCTCTGTAGCGCCTTCGTCTCTCTGCTTTCAAGCAAACCGCAAACGCAAACAAAGGAAAGTTTAGATCTGGGAACGCAGCTTGGCCATACTCCCACTTTAATGATCGGGCGAAATTCCTTAATGCCCAAATTTTTAAAATCCTTTGTGTTGGTAGCTAGAGGGAGTAATGCGGCAAAAACTGTTTAACGTTGACCGGCCGCTACTCCTTTAAATGCCAAAGACAAAGGATTTTAAAATTATCGATTGATGGTCATACTTCCTTTAGTAATGGGATCTCATCTCGGCCATTAACTTCAATTTTGAACAATTTGGATGAGTATTAGTTGATTAAGGGTTCACAAACTAATGTTGTGCACGGATCATTCCCCCCACACACACACACACACACACATATATATATATATATATATATATATATATATATATATATATATATATATAGTATCGGAGAGGATCAAGAAGCACTCTCCTTAAATAGATTCATTAAATAGCACTCTTTTATCAAAACAACGTAGTTTTGGAGGGACGCGTGATATTTTTGTAAATACAATGCCACCGCGTATTTACAAAAAAAATGCCATCAAGGCCCTCCAAAACTACGCTGCTTTGATAAAAGAGTGCTATTTAAGCGGAGCCATTATTTAGCGGAATCTTTATTTAAGAAGTCTTTCTTGATCCGCTCCGTATATAGTATATACACACAAATACATATATTTAAATTATATAATATATAATAGTATAAATATTAATTTAATTAATATATAACTATCTAGGAGCGGGTACCAGACGAAAATTAGGGCGGATCATTTCATTTCCATCCCCATAAATAATATTTAGTGATTGATTCATCATCCTTGACCCCCATCCTCGACGACCCCCATTCTTGACCCCATCCTTGGTCAAAATCAAAATTATTGCCCCCATTCGGAACGAAGCATGGTGATTACTGTGGGGATGTAACAAATTGGCATCCCTACGTCTAGGTTTTAATTAGAGAGAGAATGTCGATAGAGAGAGGTAAGGACGAGAGAAAAATCAATTTCACTTTACTTAATTAATAATGATGTACGTTAATGAACAACCTGCAAACTTTGATTTTGACCGTCGCTTGACTGCCTCAATTTTGTTGGAAAACTTGTAAAAAGTTCATCGGAGTTGAAAGGTTCTGGGAGGACTCTCTGATGCTTAAGTCAGAATACTGATATGGAGTGAAAAAATTATTCTTACACTATATTTTTGAGTTTTAAAATGGACAGAATAGAAAAGAAATGAACGGAAAATTTAAGTTTTCTTTTCAATTCTTATGTTTTTGAGTTTTTTAATAAACGGAAAATAAAAGAAATGGATAGAAAACTTGGTCACTTTTCCTGCCAAAGTTTTTCGTTCAAAATTAGTCTGATTTAGACGGAAAAGAAATTGGGATTAATAATATTTTTATAATTCTCATATTATTCTCAACTTTTAATATAATAAATTTTAAATTATAATTCATGTCCCCAATTTGTTTGTTCAATCTATTCAGTACCAATGCAAATTTGGGCGTTAAGAAATACCCGTGAGATAATTTTAGTCAACGTCCTACGACATTAGCTGTACAGTCTCTGATATATACATGCATGCCTGTTTCTCTTCGAAATTTCTCTAACATGTGGATTTGTCTTATTATTATTATTGCTGAATTTAGTGACAATGGACGTACACAACCACTCAGCGTTCACAAAATAATTACGAAACCCTAAATCAATCCTTATTTCAATATTCCACTACCACCAGTACTCTCTCTCTCTTTGTACTCATATGTTGTATGTTTAATTATAAATTTCATATCCTAGGAATTTTTATTTTATACTTTAACTATGTAATTGTTTATATTATTATAAATTGGGGCTCAACAGTCCTAGCAAAAAAAGGGAAGATCCTAAGCAGTTATAATAGTTTGCATTTCATATATTTTTACATGTATGAATACATTATATGAATGCACAAAGTTCAAAAAGCGATGACCATTTTCTTCCCACAAACCCATATGTTATTATTTGATGAATAATCTTCGTTAGTATTAATAATACAGATTATGTTTGATGACTTTTTGGTATGGTATGACGATAACTTTGTAAAATTAGTTTTTGTTTAACATTTATTTTATTTTGATATTTATATTTGATTATATAATTTTTTCTTTGATTAAATTTATCATGCATATTTTTATTCATGGTTAAATGGTTATAATTAATAGAAAGGTACATTTGTAAAAGTGATATTTTTCTTTTCTTTTCATTGGAACTAAAAAGCGCAAGATTTTTTTTTTTTAAATTTTCTATTATTTTCTATTAAAAACTCAAAAACAACACAAAGGAAAACTTCAAAATTTTTATTATTTTCTTTTTTATTTTAATTTAAGTTTTCTATTGTTTTATTTTCCGTCCAAAACTCAAGAACAGAGTATTAGAGAGTAAATAGCATACCTTGAATATGTTGGACTACCCCCTTATATATTTATAGCATGAGAGTTATCTATTTCAATAATTAGAAATTAGAATCCTACTAAGTTTTAGAGTCGTGAGATTGTCAATCACTAGCTGATTAAACATCAAAGTAATTATATTTTTTATTGAATTGAATATTTTTGTAGAACACTTAAAAATTAAATTATTAAAGTTCTAAAAATAACACACGATAATTCGTTATTGATATATTATTTTTATCTATATCATTTGTCCCCTACTTTTTTAAAAATACAATATTTAAGGGAGTAAATAACAACAATAATGCTAAATTATATATTATTATTGTTATTATTTTAGAACGCCCATTGCATTTTAATTTGAGAGCGCCTTCATGGTGTGAACACTTACGTAGTTTCGGTGGCGTTATTTGCAAGTGATGGGCCCACTTTTCCTTCAAAGAAAGTCCATGGCATTTTTTCTTTTTGTCAGGTTGCACTTGGCGCTAATTTAGGGCGCTTTTGAATCAAGACTTCCCTCGCTGCTTATATATATTTAACGGGGACCACAATTGTTTTCTATCAAATATGCATGGCATTACTCTGATTTGCTTTCCACGGAGCTATACTTTAGCATGATGGGTCTTTTCTAAATAATAACCTGCATGGCGTGGTTTGGATGGAAGCGTCCTGTTAACGTTAAAATCTTCTCTAACGTCTCAATCACGTAAGACACTCTGATCCTGCACACTAAACACAATCAATACTAAAAGTTTGACAGTTAGACCGTCGGGGGATAGCTCCGGCGTGAGAGCCAGTACACGCGATCACAAGGGTTAACAATGAAGGATGAAAAATGTCTAGTGTTTAGAGAGATAATTTTGTTAAATGTATGCGTACCTTTTGTTTGAAGACTCCCTTGCTAAGTTATACTCTCTTGCCCGGTTTTTCGTGCCACCAACTCTTATCTGACACAACCTCCTACTTCTCCCTGATCTCAGCCGGATGCATACAAGTTGTCACCTTTTTTCCACTGTACATGTCGTCGGTCGGATATAATCCCATCCACATTAATGATCTGCAGACTTTTGGTCAACAACCTTCCTTTTTCATCATTACAAGTCAAAGACTTAGATATCAAAAGATACAATGGATCAACCTATGGACCCGACCCAATATTATGGAGATATAATGAAGATAATGTAAGGATTAGGCCCAATAACTTTAGGAACCAATAGAGAAGACCAAATGAACTAATTACATAAATAGGCCCAATCCACCTGGCCCAATAGAGGAAATATCATGACCCAACATTGCCCCCTAGTTTTTTTATTAAATAATATATTTAATAGAAAACTATAAATGGTTCATGATATTATGGGATTTAACAGGATTGAAATGAGCCCAAAATAAAATTTACCAAAGCCCAACCGGCGAAGGATGAAAATAACAGGTACCGAAAAGATGGGTCAAACCGTAAATCTAAGGGGAGGCCCAATCAGTTAAATGCTTAAAACTCGATCCGACGCGCAACCCTTTCAAATTCGTAATCATGATTATCAATTAAATGTGCCGCCCTCGAGTATCGTGTAACCGTCAGTATAAAAGATAAACTTTACCAAATTTGACAGTTTTACCTGCCAATTTGAATTTCGGACTCTCAAACTCCCTTCTTCCTTCCAGAGCTTTTCTTGTTTTCTCTGCAAATCGCCAACAATGGTGGTCATTAGTACAAACCAGACTTCCCCAATCAAGGCAATCCCCCTCACGACTGTTCAACCTAACCCCAATATAGAGGCTTCGAGCTCTAACCCTTTAATCGCTACCCCTAGCAAGAAGAAAGTACTCTCGAAACCTCAGCCCACTCCTTCTGAATTCTTTATCAGCAAGGAAATGTTTACCCATGCGAATATTGCATCTACTGTCACCGAAATTGAATTACGAAAGCTTCGAGATCGATGCCATATTCCGAATACTCATCTGGTAAGAGTTCCTAGGTCTGAGGAAAGAATGTATCAAAGGCCTGAAGGATGGACGGCTGTCCAGGTGACAATTCTCGAGAAAGGAATTAGGTTCCCTCTACACCCGTTTTTGATGACCATTCTAGGGTTCATTGGCGTTGGGTTCACCCAATTAGCGCCAAATTCTTATATTCATATTCTGGCCTTCATTACATTCTGTCATGAAGTCGGAATTGAACCCACTCTTGACTTCTTTTTTACTGTTTATAAAACCGATCAATCTCGCGAAAAAGGATTCAAAGTTATAAGTAAGCATGCATCGAGAACATGAGAGAAATTTGAAAGACGTTCATTGGTGAACACTCCTTCGAGCAATAGGGGGTGGCATGAAAAATGGTTTTACGTCAAGGGATCTGAAATTTCCTCCTTACCGAACTGGGCCACTGATGAGAAGACTTCTGCTGATTTTGGAGACATTTCCGAAGAACGCGAGGCCGATATGATAGAACTATTTGACAACTTCCCGAAGGAAGAATGGAAATACGGACTTCTTTCTAAGCAAGCGTGGTTATACGACCACAAATATAAGTATGGATTTACTTTATCAATATTTTGAAAATTGCTGTGGTATGGATTTTGATGTAAAACTGTTAATCTTCTGTAGTAACTTTGATTAAACCATCGTCTTCGGAGGTGAAGGAGTTGGAGGATTTTCTAGCTGGAAAGTCTGTAGAAGCCACTGCCGAATCCTCCCAACAGGAGATCCCTTCTGAAGATAATCTAGCCGGGAAATCTACAGAGGTCGATGCTGACCCTTCCCAACCGGAGGCCACCTCTAAACTCAAACCACCTACTGAACCACCCATATCCGAACCCTTACTTCATAGGCTAGAAGCTGATGAACCCATTCTTCCGGATGTAACCCTCCAAACACGTCGAAAGAAGAGGGCCATCCGAAAGCCCAAACCGATCTCCATACCATCAGATTCTGAACCCCTTTCTGAATCTGAACCAACTATCGACCCGATACCACCCATTTTCAATCCAGTACCACCAATTATCGACTCGATACCACCAATTGTCAAACCAACACCACCAACTATCGACCCGATACCACCACTTATCAACCCAGTATCATCTCGAAGAAGTTTATTAGATCTACCTGCAGATGATCGAAGGCAACTTCTTCGGATAAAAAAGCTGAAAACCAAAATTACCCCTTTAACCCCCGAGGAGCTTAGAATACCTCCTTCAAAAGTTTTTCCCCTAACAACTCTAGCGAATACTCAATCTGTTGATGAAAGGGAACGAATTGAGACCACTATAACACCATCTCGGAAAAGAAAGCAACCGTCTGACAGTCATCAAAGTTCAAAACCTGTACTTTCACCAGTCCGCGACCCTACTCCAGCTCGATCTCCCTCCCTCGAAAATATATACACGGATCCTTCTCCCATTCGTTACCAACCTATGCCTTCCCCTCCAAAGTCTTCATCACAAAAATTCCATGATGAGGCTACTGGAGCGCCGACCTTGTGGCCTCGGTACAACGTCAATTTTCCCTTCCAGCTCTTTGATGCCTTCGTTCGGGAAACCGATGATCACCGATTTGATAACCATACGAACGAGAATTTTCTTGATGAAGGCATGAGCTATTTGGCAAAGGTAAGTGATAATTTTCTTAGTTTATTCGAAACTGTGGTTCAAATATTCGAAACTGATTTGGATACTGTTGAATATATGCAGGCAAATGCGATCTTTGGGCGTTTACGTCCCAGACACATAAATGCTGAATCTGATGAGGAGACTATGAGAAGGGAGAACAACATGTTGAAGGCTACATTGGCTTGGGAGAGAGATGAACACGAATTCGTTATTCATGCCAATGAATGTCTTCAGAGGGAATTGGCCCAAAACAAAGAGGATCTGAGGGAAACCCATGATGTGCTGATCTCGGTCAGAGAAGAATTGAAGACGATAAAAGCCAGCGAACAAAAATTGGCTAACATGAATGTCCGTTTTGTTGCAGAGACCGAAGCTTTGAAGACTACCAATGAGGGGCTTGCTGCAGCCAATCAAAACTTATCAATACAACTCGGCGAAGTTCAGACGAAGGCTCGGGGTGATAAAAAAATGTATAGGGCCAAACGTCATAAACTTCGTAGTAAGATAAGAGTGCTTAAGGAGCGAAATCCTCCTTTGATCAAGAGTCACGTGGCGACATCTGAAAGTGACTATCGTATGTCCGACGAGCTTAGCGCATAAATTCTGAAGGTATACTACGAAGGATACGAAGATTGTCGAGGTCAGGGCAAGGAAAAACTGGCTGCAGCTCAATTGGATCCAGCCCTTCTTGACTCTGAGAATGAAGGCACAGCCTGAGTCTGATGTTGCTTCGTTTTAGTTTTTAGGATCTATGTCTTTTGTTGTTTATCGGATTTGTTTAAAAATTTTGTTTGTAAAGAAATTTAAGTGAACTTGTTTAAGTGTTAATGAAATTTCAATTTTCTTTACCATGACTTCTGTTTACTTTGTTTCTTGTCAATAATTCAGCATTAATGATCTTGAATGAACTTAACTCAGACTGTGAATCAGATAAGGCATATAATAGTTAAGTTGAGAAATGAAATGAACTGAACTCAATGAGCTAAACTGAATGAACCGAACTCAACACTTGAACAAAATAAAGTAATGTATACTTATCGTTTTCGAAGTGTGAGGCAGGTTGTGTATAAGATGAATTCGGCTGATCCTCCTTGCATCATCAAGATCTTGTTTACCACTCGGGGTAGAACAAGTATATAAGGACCTTTGTTTACCACTCGGGGTAGAACAATTTTATAAGGACCATGGAATTTGTTCACCACTCGCGGTAGAACAAATTCATAAGGGCACTCCTAACAAGAAGGCTACCATCGAATGGCCAGCAAGTCCGACCATACCTCCTTACTTCGATGCATATTGATTTACCACTCGCGGTAAAAGCAATATTAAAAGGACCATGGAATTTGTTTACCACTCGCGGTAGAAGAAATTCGTAAGGACACTCCTGCCGAAAAGGCTACCATCGAATGGTCAGCGAGTCCACCCCGTCCTCCTTACTCCGATGAAGTTTGCCTACCCCGAAGGGCCTGACAAATTCATAAGGACCACCTGCCAAAAAGGCTACCATCGAATGGTCAGCAAGTCCCCCCCGTTCTCCTTACTCCCTCGTGAACTTAGGACGAATAGGACGAAGATCAATTGTGAAAAAGTGAATCTTTTATTGATGATGAACAACTATGTACAGACTTCCGATAAACTGACTCGATCTCTATTGGAAATATTTTCGAAGCCTGCCAGCGTGCCAAGTGTTCTTAATCTCGGATCCGTCTAATGCCTTTAACCGATAAGTCCCGGGCTTGGGTACTTCAATTACTTCATACGGCCCTTCCCAATTTGGCATTAGCTTTCCCATGTTCTGAGGTGTAGAAGCTTCGACTTCTCTGAGGACGAAGTCTCCCACTTCGAATCTATGAAGCTTTACTCCTTTGTTGTAATGCTTGGTAACTCTCCTCTGGTAGGCTGCTAACTTGATCAAAGCTACTTCTTTGACTTCTTCTAACAGATCCAAATTGGCCTTCAGTCTTTTTTTTATTATAAATCTCTTTGAACTGACTAACCCAAAGACTTGGGGATCCAATTTCGACTGGGACTAAGGCATCAGTACCATAGGCCAATCTGAAAGGTGAATCCCCCGTGGTAGTCCTCGGTGTAGTCCGGTAAGCCCATAATACACTGAGTAGTTCTTCTGGCCATCTTCCTTTAGCTTCGTCCAATCTGCGTTTGATCTCGTTCAGAAGCGTTCTGTTAGTCACTTCAACCTGCCCATTTGATTGTGGATGAGCTACTGAAGTCTTCTTGTGCTGAACCCCCAACTCTTTCAGAAATCCTTCAAATTTTGATCCCACAAATTGGCGACCGTTGTCCGATATCACCACTTTAGGAATTCCGAAACGAAATACTACGGACTCCTTCATAAATTTCAAACACTCTTGTTCCGTTATCAACCGAAGTGGCTTCGCTTCTACCCATTTGGTCATGTAATCGATAACAACTATGACAAAACTGACCTTCCCTTTAGCTTTCGGCAACGGACCCAATATATCTACCCCCAGACAGCAAAGGGTATAGGAGATAATATCGAGTATAGCTCTTCTGGTGGCTGATGTGGGATCGGGCTGTTGAGCTGACACTTCTCACACTTCTTCACATACTCTGTAGCTTCCTTGAAGATCGTAGGCCAGTAGTATCCTTGCCGAAGTAATTTATAAGCCAAAGACTTAACAGCCATATAGTTACCTCAAATGCCCTCGTTAACTTCCTGAAGAGCATACTCAGCCTCAGATGGAACCAGACACTTTAACAATGGTGATGAAAATGCCCTTCGAAAAAGATCCCCATCGATAAGAACGAAGTTGGCACTCTTGTACTTAATCTTCTTTGCCAGCATCTGATCCGAAGGAAGGACGTCATCTTCCAGATATTCAATGTAGGGAGTTGATGATTGGGTAATATACCCATGAATCAGATATACTTAAGCTTGAATCTGTGTATTCTAAAGTATTTTATTGGCATTTTTACTGTGTTTATGTTTTGTTTTGTAGGTTTGGGAGCTATAGGAGCGATTGGGAACTTTAAGCTACAAAATGGCATAATTGTAATTTTTAGAAGCCCAGTGATCGGTACTGGAAAATGAACTGAAGACCAGAGAGAAGTAACTGGCGGACAAGTCGGGCCGTGTCGGCGTTGACCGAGGCATCTTAGCGTTGACTTTTTCGTTTGTCCATTAAATTGGTTGTTGTTTAAAGCCTAATTGGATTGGGATTGTGGCATGCTATAAAAAGAGATTAAGTGCTGAAATTAGGGGCTGATCATTCAATCAATTCATTCATTCATTGGAGGCTACACAAGGATTACTGGAAGACTAAGGATTGGCTACAAAGTTTTCTTCTTCTTCTTCTCCTTATTTTCAATTTGTAATTCTTTAAGGATGATTTGCAAACGATTATTGGTTTTTATTTCCGTTATGAACTAATTCTTTAATTAAGATTTCAATTGAACCTTTTATGGCTATAAATTAGTTATTCAGTTTATTCCAATTATTTATGTTGAAGTGAATTGTTTATCATGCCTTGCATCTATTGATTAATTATTTGGCCAATAATTACCTTGTTACTCTAGAAGGAATTGAAAGAGGAATTCTAGGGTTAGAACTGAGTTTGATAACGTGTGACTTATTTATTTGCATAGTGAATAATTAGGTTTGTGAATTGAATGAAAATATCTTTTCACCGTATGTAACACATAAGGAATTAGAATTGAAAGAGTTTAATTCACTTGTTTTGCATAGGAATATAGCAAGATTAATCTGGATTAAATAGAAGTCAGTTGATTACTTGGAAAAGGACTTTTGACATTTGAGAATTTATGTTAACAATTCAGTAGACATAATAATTGGGATAATTGGATAATTGAGTTATAGTTCATAATTGGGGATATTGAAGCCTTAATCCTTATTTATCGGAAATCATTCATTCAAATCTTAGTTTATTTATTTGCTTATTTTAGAATAATATCTCTAATTGTTTAATTTAGTTTTAATATTTCAGAAAATCATAATTTATCATTGTTTAAATAAAATTGTGTTGATATAGTGTTAGTAGTTGGAATTTATTAATTAAGATTCTCGTGGGAACGATACTTTTTTTTATCACTTTATTACTTGTTATCGTGTATACTTTCACGTGATTCTTTGATTCACGAAATCAACCAACAAGTTTTTAAGCGCCAGAATTCTTTGGGAAATTTTTATTAATATTAATTTCATATTAGTTATAATCAATTCGGTCTTAATTTAAACGTTACTTATTTTCTTCTTGGATTGGCAGGCATTCTTGTGAGTGTATGAACACTAAATCGAAAGCTAAAAGGAACTTTTTCCGTATACGATTTATATCGAAAGAAGTTCCTAAATTGCGTTTGAATAGTGAGGTTATACATTTGGAAGAAGAACCGCGGACGAAAATACCCGCGAACATGGCGGAAAACGAACGAAATCACTTAGGATTACGCCATGCCGAATGTCACGGATTTGCGATCGAGTATTAAGAGGCCAAGAATCAATACGAATAGTTTTAGATAAAACCGGAACAATTGAGATGCTGAGAATACATATCGGTTTGGGGTAATTCGATAGATGATCCTAATGAGCATATCTTGAGTTTCTTGGAAGTTTGCGATACCTTCAAATTTAACAATGTATCGAAAAGATGCTACAAGGTTGAGGATGTTCCGTTTACTTTGAAAGATAAAGCACGAAGTTGGTTACACTCTTTGCCTCCTGGCTCAATCACCACTTGGGATGACTTAGCTCAAAATTTTTTAGCTAAGTTCTTCCCACCAGCGAAGTCGGCAAAACTACGGAACGATATTCACACTTTCACACAATTTGATTCAGAGTCGTTATATGAGGCGTGGGAAAGGTTCAAGGATATGCTCCGTAAGTGCCCTCATCATGGAATTCCGCAGTGGATGCAATTAGGGATATTTTGTGATGGTTTGCACGCGTCCACGAGGTCTAGTATTGATGCAGTAGCAGGAGGAGCGATCATGTCCAAGAGTTTTGATGAGGCGTATTAATTGTTAGAGACAATGGCCACTAACAACTATCAGTGGCCCATGACGAGGTCTAATCATCCGAAAGCGTCGGGAAAGTATGAAGTGGATGCGATGACAACATTAACAACACAAGTGACCGCAATAGCTAAGCATATGGAAATATGGCGTCCACAAGCTACACAACAGGTAGCGATGGTTTGTAAGTTGTGTGCTGGGGGTCATGCTACGGATCAATGTGCCATAAATTTTGAATCAAAGACACAATAAGAGGAAACTATAATTGCTCAACTCAACCGTGTCCCACTCAAAATGCTTATAATCCAGTTGGAAAAATCACCCGGTTTTCATGGAGTAACACTCAAGCAAAGACTCAAGCACTGAGACAAAAAAACACCTTGGATTTCAAAATCGGACTCAACAACAACTAGAGAGGAAAACAAGTTGGGAAGAAGCCTTAGAAAAATTCATTAGAGCATCTGACAAAAGGAACGAGGAACAGGATAAGAAAATGAATCAAGTAGAGTGACTTTTGCAAAGCGAAGGGCATCGCTAAAGAATCTGGAAAATCAAGTGGGCAAATTGCACATGCATTGAATAACCATCCACTAGGAACACTCCGAGTGATACGAAAATAAATCCGCAAGTAAACGAAAGCATTGCAAGCGGTAACTTTCTGCAGATGGGAAAGATTTTCAAAAAGCGATTAAGGAAAAGGGGACAACGCAACGCAATTTGAAATAGAAGAAGTTGTGGAAACCGGGAAAGATAAAGATGAAATCGTAGAGCAGAATGCACCAGAACCAACTATCAGAATGCCACCCATACCATATCCGCAGAGATTTCAAAAATCCAAGTTAGATAAGTAATTTTCAAGATTTTTAGAAATTTTCAAAAAATTGCATATCAACATCCCATTTGTCGAAGCTTTAGAACAAATGCCGAGCTACGCTAAGTTCATGAAGGATGTGTTGTCAAAGAAAAGGAAATTGGGTGATTTTGAAACAATGGCGCTTAATCAAAAGAATGCAAACAATGAATTATCCGAAACAAGTTGCCTCCGGGTTAAAAGATCCAGGCAGTTTTACTATTCCATGCGACATTGGTAATCAGTTTTCGGGAAGAGCACTGTGTGATTTGGGGGCCAGTATTAATTTGATGCCATTATCAGTCTACAGTCAGTTTGGGCTCAAGGCACCAAAACCGACAAATATCAGTTTATTATTGGTGGACCGATCAGTTACATATCCACGAGGTATCGTTGAAGACGTATTAGTAAGGGTGGATAAATTCATCTTCCTAGTAGATTTCGTAATCTTGGATTGTGAAGCAGATAAGGAAATTCCCATCATTCTTGGGCGACCATTCTTAGCAACGGGGAGAACTTTGATCGATGTACAGAAAGGAGAATTGACAATGCGAGTTGAAGATCAACAGGTCACTTTTAATGTGTTTAAGTCAATGTCTTATCCAAAGGAAAAAGATGAGTGTTTGCGGGTGGATTTAATGGATGAGTTAGTTAATCACAAGTTTTGCAGCAATTACTCAGAGGACCCGATAGAATCCATGTTATTCAGAATAGACGACTATGGTATTAATGAGGACATTGAGCAGATCAAATGGCTAGATACAACATCGTTCTACCAGAAAAACAATCAACCATTCGACACCCTTGATAGGCCCGAAACGGAAGGTAAAAAGTGCAAACCCTCGATAGAAGAGCCACCGGTGTTGGAATTAAAACCACTTCCCTCTCATCTTGAGTATGCTTATCTGGGGAAAGAATCGACTCTACCCGTTATTGTTTCTACGGAGTTAACTGACACACAAAAGGAGAAACTGCTATGGGTTTTGCGAGAATTCAAAACAGCGATTGGGTGGACTATAGCGGATATTCGAGGTATTAGCCCATCTTTCTGTATGCATAAGATTTTAATGGAAGAGGGGTCAAAACCAACCATTGAGATGAAAAGAAGGCTAAACCCCATTATAAAAGATGTGGTGAAAAAGGAGATTATAAAATGGTTGGATGCCAGAATTATTTACCCAATCTTAGACAGTTCATGGGTAAGTCTTGTACAGTGCGTACCCAAGAAAGGGGGTATGACGGTTGTGAAGAACGACGCTAATGAGCTCATCCCGACTAGAACTGTTACAGGCTGGAGAGTATGTATGGATTACCGCAAGTTGAATAAAGCCACACGCAAGGATCACTTCCCTTTGCCGTTTATTGATCAGATGTTGGACAGGTTAGCGGGACATCAATTCTACTGTCTGCTGGATAGATATTCTGGGTATAATCAAATTTTCATAGCTCCGGAAGATCAAGAAAAGACCACGTTCATATGTCCATACGGTACATTTGCATTCCGGCGTATGTCTTTTGGTTTATGTAATGCGCCGGCAACCTTTCAACGATGTATGATGTCGATTTTCTCTGACATGGTCGAACAAAATTTGGAGGTATTCATGGATGACTTCTCCGTGTTCGGTGATAGTTTCGACTTGTGTTTGAAGAATCTGATCTTGGTGTTAAAAAGATGTGTGGAGACTAACCTGTTGCAAGAAGGGATTATTTTGGGACAAAAGGTTTTCGCATCCGGATTAGAGGTAGATAGAGAAAAGATTGAGACAATTGAGAAACTGCCTCCTCCATCATCTGTAAAAGGCATTCGGAGCTTCTTAGGACATGCGGGTTTCTACAGACGCTTCATTAAAGATTTTTCAAAGATTTCGAAACCCCTATGTTCACTCTTGGAGAAAGATGTACCGTTCAAGATGGATCAGTCATGTATCGAGGCATTTGAGGTATTAAAGAAGAAGTTGGTCTCTGTTCCAATCATTGTAGCGCCCGATTGGTCTTTACCATTTGAATTGATGTGCGACGCCAATGATTACACGGTCGGAGCAGTGTTGGGTCAACGTCACGACAAGATTTTTCACACTATCTACTACTCTAGTAAGACGTTGACAGATGCCCAGTTGAACTATATAACCACCGAAAAAGAGTTACTTGCGGTTGTGTTTGCCTTCGACAAATTCAAATCATACCTTATTGGCACCAAGGTAATTGTCTACACTGATCATTCTGCCATTAAATATCTAATTGAGAAAAAGGATGCAAAACCGCGTTTTATACGGTGGGTACTGTTGTTACAAGAATTTGATCTGGAGATCCGGGATAGAAAAGGTACCGAAAATCAAGTGGCGGATCATCTTTCTCGGTTGGAAAATGCAGAAGTACAGAAGGAAGAAAACATACTGATTAATGAAAAATTTTCGGATGAACAACTGTTCCGGGTAACCACAATATTGCCTTGGTATGCTGACTATGTGAACTACGTGGTTGCCAACGTGTTACCACCGGATTTGACTTCACAAAAGAACGTAAAAGTTCCTCCACGATGTTAAGCAATACTATTGGGACGAACCATTCTTGTTTAAAGCTTGCGTCGATCAAATGATTAGACGTTGTGTGCCTCACGAAGAAATGGATAGTATATTAGGCCATTGCCACTCCTCAGATTACGGAGGTCATTATTTCGGTGATCGAACAGCAGCAAAAGTGCTACAATCGGGATTTTTTTGGCCTTCTTTATTCAAGGATGCTTACCTCTTTGTGCTGAAATGTGATCGATGCCAGCGCGTAGGTAATATCTCCAAGCGCAATGAAATGCCACTCAACACAATTTTGGAGGTTGAACTGTTTGACGTTTGGGGAATCGATTTTATGGGACCTTTCCCATCATCTTTCAATAATCAGTACATCTTGTTAGCGGTCGATTATGTTTCCAAATGGGTAGAAGCCGCAGCGTTACCCACGAATGATGCCAGCGTTGTTCTCCGATTTTTAAAGAAAAACATCTTCACACGATTTGGGATGCCGAGAGCAATAATAAGTGATGAGAGGACTCATTTCTGTAATAAGCAGTTCACTAAATTGCTTGTAAAGTATGGGGTTCGTCATAAAATTGTTGCTGCATATCATCCCCAAACCAATGGTCAAGCGGAGGTCTCGAATAGGAAGGCCAAACGAATTCTGGAAAAAGTGGTCAATCTGTCACGAAAAGATTGGTCATTACGTCTTGACGATGCTCTATGGGCATATCGAACAGCGTACAAGAATTCGATCGGCATGTCACCTTACAGAATGGTATTTGGAAAGGCGTGTCACCTTCCGGTCGAGCTAGAACACAGTGCACACTAGGCCATTCGGAAACTGAATTTTGATCTAGAAGCGGCGGGTGAGAAAAGGTTACTGCAGTTAAACGAGATGGACGAATTTCGGTTCAATGCCTACGAGAACGCAAAGCTGTACAAAAAAAAAGTCAAAGCCTGGCATGATAAGAAAATTCTCGATCGGACATTTGAACCGGGCCAACAAGTATTACTGTTCAACTCCCGCTTGCGTCTATTTCCTGGGAAATTAAAATCCCGGTGGTCCGGGCCGTTCGTGACTATATCTGTCGCTCCACACGGGAACATTGAGGTCGAAGAACCGAATTCAAAACAAAAATTTAAGGTAAATGGTCAGCGACTCAAACATTACTGGAGTGGACCCATCGAACGTCAAGCCACGGCCATGTACCTCTCTGAACCGGCGATCAACTGAGCAGCACCGAAAAGTCAAGCTGAAGACTATAAACCAAGCGCTATAGGGAGGCAACCCCACAAGTTTTAGTATTTTATTTATTTTCAATTTTCTTCTTTTTCTCTAATTTTGTTCATTAGACGTTGGCATACATGTTCTGCATAACAATCTTCATGCAATTCGGTTCTCGTGCTCACAGGTTAGTCGAAAGTTGCGATATGGGCTACCAACAGATGTTGGGATCCAGCTCCCTGGCGCCCAGTTGCTATATGGAACCAGCGCCTTGCCGCTAGGGGCCTGTCGATTTTGCAAATCCAGCCATGACGGGAGCATAAATACATCTGACGCCAAACGCTAGAGGCGATTGGCAAGTTCTGGAGTCCAGATCCCCGGCGCTCTCTTTTAGTGCATACCCAGCGCCCCGACGCTGGGAACATGTTTTAGAGTCCTAAAATTTATGCATTACGTACACTCCTTTATTATTGTAAACTGCTATCCACGATCGCACGAGATACTTCTCCATTTTCCCATTGTGTAACTGCCGTTTCCTATCACATTACAAATTCTATACACTTTAGGGAAATCAGAGTAGTGTGCTCAACTTGAATTAAATTCACAGTGCTTTCGTTCTCTCTCCTTATATACAAGGTACGTATTCTACTTCCTTTGATTATGTTCTGGTTTGCACAGAATCTGAGTATGAGTTTCTTCTTCATCTTATTTGGATTATGTTCTTGCTTTCAAGGATGTTGGGTATGATTTAGGGCTTTTCCCTTTCGAAAACCAATTATGCTCACAATATAATATGAATTGCCCATAAGGTGCTCGATAAATTGCCTGACCCAATGCTAATGGTTAAATTTGCATGAATCCCCATATCCACGCATTGTATGTACGTGCCATCTTACCGAAACAGTAGTATAGGCCTATTGTAACACGTATTAATCACTGTTGTGGGAGGTGTTAAACCAAATTGATGCACACAAGGGGTCATATTGCTTTACTCAACACATCTTTTGACCGAATTATAGGTGTTCCTTAACACTTGTAGAATTTGAAAAATACATGCATCTAAGTGGTACAATTGTGCGTTTTCATGCTAGTATATGTCATGCCACACCCTCAACTTTATACTTAACATTTACATATATTTTGATGTTTGGGGGTAGTGTCATGGATACGTGTATCCCAACTAAATTTTTGGCAACTGCAACTAATTGTGAATTCGTATTATTGCAGAAATTTCTCAATGACTTCCAAACGGCAACGTGGCGAAGGTTCAGGCACCGCCTCAGCCCCGCCGAGATTTGATAGCCGCCGCTTCGTCTTCGCCGAAGCACAAGAACGCTATAACCGCATGGCTACCCGCTCACTAGTCCCCGAACGGGGTTTAAGGCCCGATCAAACCAAGGATGGAGAAATAGCGGTAATGATAGTTTGAAAAAATCGGTTCTTCCTAATCGAACAACTGACCAAAGAAGATTACAGTCGTGAAAGAATTTTATGCCAACATTCCAGAACACGATCACTATGAAGTGTTTGTCAGGGGAAAAACTGTGGAAATCGGAGAAAAGGACATAAATGGGTGCTATCACATGGATTTGGAAGATCTTAACGACGAATATGCCGGTCTTCTGAGCCAAGGTCCAGACTATGAGAAAATAATCTGAGAGCTGTGTCAACCGGGCACCACATGGACAGTGCATGAGCGTGGCAGCATGACCTTCCCCCATTCTCACCTCAGTCTATATGGGAAGGCGCGGTATGCCTTTATATGTGCTAAACTCATGCCATGCACACATGTGAGCCATGTCACCAAAGAACGAGCGATGCTGCTATATTCCATTATCCAAGGCTTGCAAATAGATGTTTGGCATGTGATCCAAAGAATCCATTCTCCGAGCATCTCGAGGTGGAACTACAGGAGGTTTACCCCATCCTTCTTTAATTTGTGTTCTATGTGCCAAGTTTGGGATGAAGTGGAAATCGGACGAGATGATTCAAACGCCTATGCCCGTGTTGGACCACAAGTTGATCAACAGGTATAAAGTGTGGACAGGTGGGGGCAAATCACCCTAGGGGATTGGGTTTCATAATTCCCCAAGTTGCACCTACACAAGCCCCACCACCTCAGGCTCAACCTACTTATGGCCCATCTACAGCAGCTCATCGTGGTGTGGTCCCCGAAGCTGTCCAGCGGGAGATAGACTGCTGGTTTTACAATATGGAGTCCCAGAATGTGCGCTTGTCAGAACGTCAAGACGTGATATTCAAATTTTTAGTTGACCAATTTGCTGCACAGAATGCACTGACCGTCCAATCACATCCAGGCGTTCAACTTAGCCATTTCCCAACTGCTCCGGTTTTGCCAGTATTTCCCCCTTCCGATCAAGAGATGAACGAGGACGATGATGCTTCACCCGAGGAATAAGCTCGTCAGGGAAGTCCTCTGTTTTAGTTTGCCTTATTTTTCGCATGAGGACATTGCTCTAGATTAGTTTGGGGGTAGTTAATTTTTATTTCTAAGTTGTAGCTTGTTAGTAGTTTGTGGATTGATTGTTAGTAATGTTGAATTTAGGATTGCATGTTAATTCCAGGTTTTTATAGTACGTATATTTGGGGGCCAATGATGAAATTAGAATTGCATGAACAAGTCTAGTAAGGATTGTTGAGTCAGTTATATGATTTTCTTGACATAAATTGAATATTTAGCTGTTTGACACTGATACTATAGAAAAGCACTTTGAAAAATGACCATGTTGGCTATGATAGTTAAATGGTTAGATAATAGAGTTCTAAAGGATGATTGCTAGTGAAATGCAATGACAATTTGAATAGCTAGAGAAGACTGAATTTAGACATATACTCAAGTTTGGGGGAAAAGTATTTGGAAAAAAAAAAGAAGAACGTAGGCATGGTGACTAGTCTTGTTTCGGGGCCTTTATTACTTGAGCAAAATGCGCTTGGGGATTGTCTTTACACCTAAGCGCTAAAGGTCTTTCATGGTCCAGGGAGTCGTTGGTCGAAAGCTCGCTAAGGGGTAACATTGTTAGCCTAATGGGATGAGACATTGCACAGTCATTTATGTATATTTAGAAAAAAAATGCAAATAAAGCGGGAAAAGTGCAAAAAGCCCCCATTATAAAAAAAAGAGAAAAGAAAAGCATAAGTATTCCATTTGACTCTTGAATTCGGGTAATTGTTTGAGTTTAGTTGAAACAAGTATATTTAATGAGTTCTCAAGTTTACACTGTATGATGCTTACTAAGAAATTTATTATCTTTCATATTTTTGCCTTTCATGGGTTAGCATGGTTGTTGAACACACACTCACAATATCAGTCATAGCAGATTTAGATTCAGTGATTGTTGGGATATTATTGATCTGCTTTAACATGATATATTAGCATGTTTTTGTGATTTTTCTAAGGTCTTTGGATATACGTGAGCTATTGAATTGCTGGAATTAAGAACATATAGATAGTTTGCATTTGTATGGTAGTTAATTTTTGTGTTGTTTTATGTTTGTTGCTTGAGGACATGCAACGATTTAAGTTTGGGGGTATTTGATGATTGGGTAATATACCCATGAATCGGATATACTTAAGCTTGAATCTGTGTATTCTATAGTATTTTATTGGCATTTTTACTGTGTTTATGTTTTGTTTTGCAGGTTTGGGAGCTATAGGAGTGATTGGGAACTTTAAGCTACAAAATGGCATAATTGTAATTTTTTCAAGCCTCCAAATACGGAAAAATGCTGAAAAATGAAATCGCAGAGATGACAGACCGGAGTGGCCGGTCGTGCCGTGTCAAATGTTGACTAGGGCACGCGCGTTGCTTGACTTTTTTGTTTGTCCACTAAATTGGTTGTTGTTTAAAGCCTAATTGGATTGAGATTGTGGCATGCTATAAAAAGAGATTAAGTGCTAAAATTAGGGGCTGATCATTCAATCAATTCATTCATTCATTGGAGGCTTCACAAGGATTACTGGAAGACTAAAGATTGGCTACAGAGTTTTCTTCTTCTTCTCCTTCTTTTCAATTTGTAATTCTTTAAGGATGATTTGCAAACGATTATTGGTTTTTATTTCCGTTATGAACTAATTCTTTAATTAAGATTTCAATTGAACCTTTTATGGCTATAAATTAGTTATTCAGTTTATTCCAATTATTTATGTTGAAGTGAATTGTTTATCATGCCTTGCATCTATTGATTAATTATTTGGCCAATAATTACCTTGTTACTCTAGAAGGAATTGAAAGAGGAATTCTAGGGTTAGAACTGGGTTTGATAACGTGTGACTTATTTATTTGCATAGTGAATAATTAGGTTTGTGAATTGAATGGAAATATCTTTTCACCGCATGTAACACATAAGGAATTAGAATTGAAAGAGTTTAATTCACTTGTTTTGCAGAGGAATATAGCAAGATTAATCTGGATTAAATAGAAGTCAGTTGATTACTTGGAAAAGAACTTTTGACATTTGAGAATTCCTGTTAACAATTCAGTAGACATAATAATTGGGATAATTGAGTTGTAGTTCATAATTGAGGTTATTGAAGTCTTAATCCTTATTTATCGGAAATCATTCATTCAAATCTTAGTTTATTTATTTGCTTATTTTAGAATAATATCTCTAATTGTTTAATTTAGTTTTAATATTTCAGAAAATCATAATTTATCATTGTTTAAATAAAATTGGGTTGATATAGTGCTAGTAGTTGGAATTTATTAATTAAGATTCTCTGCGGGAACGATACTTTTCTTATCACTTTATTACTTGTTGACCGTGTATACTTGCATGTATTCTTTGATTGCGAAATCAACCAACAGGAGTTATCCAACAATTAGACCTCTCAATGCACATCACTGCTTTGTGTTGGATACTCGGCTGCTGCAAAACCTCCAAATAGACTGACCCATTGAAAACAACCGCATGCGTAGTGGTCAACTTTGACAATGCATTGATAATAGAATTGTGGTTACGTTCTATGCCCTGAAATTCATAAGAAGCGAAATATTGAAGCCGATCTTTCAACTCTGCCAAATACTTGACCATTCTCGCCCCCCCGAGCTTCATAATCTCCTGACAACTGCTTGACGACCAGCTGAGAGTCACTGTAAATTATCAACTTATGCACTTCCAGACTTTTTGCCAATCGAACCCCCGCTAGCACTGCTTCATATTCGGCCTCGTTGTTAGTTGCTTTGAACCCAAATCTGATAGCTTCTTTGCACCTCGAACCCTCCGCTTGTCAAAATAATTCTGCGCCATGACATCTGCGGTAGAGATCCATCTCGCATACAATGTCCGTGAATTACGGCGTCTTGAAGAATTGCAATCGCCGATCGGATATCTCAATTTACATCGACTTAGCATCTACTTGGAAAATGAACACTCCACCACGAAATCGGCCAAGGTTTGTCCTTTGATAGCAGTCCGGGGATGATATTCAATAAAAAATTGGGATAATTCCATAGTCCACGCTGCTAATCTCCCCGAGACTTCTGGTTTGCTCATCACCTTCTTCAATGGTTGATCCGTGTAGACGACCAGGAGCCGACCTTGAAAATATTGTCGAAGCTTTCGACTAGCAATTATTAAAGCAAAGGCAAATTTTTCTATATTGGGGTACCTGGTTTTAGCATCTCTTAGGACATGACTGACATAATAGACCGTATGCTGCTTCCCACTAACCTCCCGAACCAGCACTGCTCCGACTGCCAACGAACTAGCCGCCAGATATAAGTATAAGGTCTCAGCCGGAACAGGTTTCACCAATAAAGGAGCTGAAGATAGATATTTCTTTATACCTTGGAAAGCATCTTCACACTCCGAAGTCCACTGAAAGGTCTTCGCGTTTTTTGGTCCCCTTAGTGTGTCGAAAAATGGTAAACATCTCTCCGCAGATTTGGACATGAACCTCCTCAAAGCTGCAATCCTACCAGTCAGACGCTAAATGTCTTTGAATGACTGAGGAGTCTTCATGTCTAGAATGGCCTGGATCTTTTTCGGATTGGCCTCAATGCCCCTTTGGCTGACTAGATAACCCAAGAACTTCTCGACACCGAGTCCGAAGGTACATTTTGTGGGGTTGAGCCTCAATTTGTGATACCGGACTGTTTGAAAGCATTCTTCCAGGTCATCCAAATGCTTCTAAACAATCATACTTTTCACGATCATGTCATCCACATATACCTCCATGTTCCTTCCCGGCTGCTTCTGGAAGATAAAGTTCATCATTCTCTGGTAAGTGGCCCCAACATTTATCAGGCCGAAGGTCATCTTCTTATAGGCGTACACCGAACGGTGTGTGATGAATGATGTCTTTGGAATGTCCTCCTTGCACATAGATATTTGATGATAACCTGAAAAAGCATCCATAAAACTTAGTAGTGCATACCCCGAAGTTGCATCAATAAGTTGATCAATGTGGGGTAAAGGATAGAAGTCCTTTGGGCATGCTTTGTTCAGATCTGTGTAGTCGATGCAGACTCGCCATTTTCCGTTCTGCTTCTGGACCAACACTAAATTTGCCATCCACTCTGGATAATCGATTTCGAAGATGAAGTCAGCAGCTATCAGCTTCACAACTTCCTCATCAATGATATTTTGACGCTCAGGTATCCGCCTTTTCTGCCGAACTGGCTTCTTTGATAGATCCACATCCAACCAATGCTCGACAATTTTTCTGCTGATCCCAGGCATGTCTTGTGGTTCCCATGCGAAGATGTCTGCATAGCATTGAAGAAGTTCCATGAGATTTGTCCGGAGAGGTTCCGGCAAACTTGAACCTATCTTCATTGTCTTGTCTTTCTATCCCAGGACCAACTCGATTTCCTTCGTCTCTCCTGCAGGAATAACTGATGGCTCCGAACTGCTTTCAGTGAAGGGCTCGATCTCGATTGCCATAGTCTTCTTACCTTCTCGACCCTACTCCCGAGGAAATGACGGTTTAGATACTTGACGTCGGGCGGGATCCAAATCCCCTGCCACCTCTCCCACTCCATGTGCCGTAGGGAACTTGATCTTAAAATGAGGGATAGAAGTCACTGCTTGGAGAGCAGCCAAGGTAGGTCTTCCTAATATGGCGTTGTAGGCCGAATCTACATGCACAACATAAAATTTACATGTTATTTCTACTTGTTGTGGAGCGGTACCGAAGATGACCGGTAGCTCAATAGTTCCTGCCACTCTAACTGGGTCATTGCTGAAGCCATATAGGGGAGCCTCATGCCCAACGTCCATTTTTCGCCCATCAAGATGCATCCTCTGATAGGCATGTGCATACATAATATCCACCGAAGACCCGTTGTCTATCATCATACGTTTCACATCTACTGAACCCACTTGTGCAGTGATCACCAGTGCTCCTTCATGGGGTTCGATGGGCTTTGAAGGGTAATCTGCATCGGTAAAGGATATGACAGTCCCGGGAAATGGTCTGTCGATCTTCGTAGGAGCACCTGCCACGAACATGACAGAGTCCAGATATCCTCTCCTCTTCTTTCCTACCAACTTCCCTGACGTCCCACCGGTTATTACATCAATGACATGCCTTGGTGGTGGTCGATTGAGGCGAAGTAGTACGGAGGAGGAGTTGTTTGAACCGTTTGAACTGTACGATCAGCATTCTGTTGCTCTAGTTGGTCTCTCCCGGCCACATACTGAATCAACAAACCACTTTGAACTTTCCTCTCCACAAAATCTTTCAAATTGCAGCACTCATTGGTATCGTGACCCATAGCTTGATGATAGCCACAATACTTCCGAGTGTTGCCTTGCCCTGACTTGAAGTTATCATGAGGCGGTTCGAAGAATGGCTGGCCCCTGATCTGATCTAGAATTATTGACCTCTCCGTGTTCAGTTTGGTGTACACCTTATTCACCCTTTGGACGGGTGGGCGGTTACCTCCTTGTCGCCATGTATTATTGAACTTCTTGGAACTGCCTTCTTGTCGATCGTTATACCCCCACCTTTCTTCTGATCGCCATCGGCTTTAGGAGTATCTGCTTCCTTTATATGATCCGAAGAAGGTCGTTTCAGGCTATTCATAGCCTCCTCCACCACGATATAACCTTCCGCCTTATCAAAGGGCTCTGCCAAACTCTTCGGATGGTGAAACATCAGCTTCTTCACCAACTTTTCGGACTTTACTAGGTCTAACCCATTCTGAAATAACCCCACAACTTGGAGATCATTCAAATCTGATACCTGACCAATGGCTTCCCTGAACCTCTTTACATAATGACCCAATGACTCATTGGTATACTGCCTAACCTGTGCCAAAGAACCCGTGGGCTTCCCTCTTCTCCGGTTACTCCCAAAACGAGCATGGAATTTGTCACATAGTTCGGACCATGATGAGATTGAGTCTGCAGGCAGAGTCCCCATCCACTGCCTAGCATCCTTTCTTAGCGTTGTAACAAACGTGTGATATTTAGCCGCATCAGTGAAATCATAGTAATCCATTAGCCGGTCGAACGCTTGGCTATGGTCATAAGGATCTCCAGATCCATTATAACTCTCCATGTGAGGAAACTTTTTCGTGGTGACTGCCTTCTCTTTAAGAATATCCGTGGAAAATGGGGATGCCTTCTTTCCCGGAGTATCCTTTACTTGTTGAACCTCAGCTAATTGTTTCTGAAGCTCCCTTAATTCCTTCACCAAATACTCTACCCCCTCTGGTTGAGATGACACATCTTTCTCCGGTGACTCTTTCCTCTTTTGAGTAGATCGATCTTTTACCACAGAACCCCCAATTCTCGAGGGACTTTTACAATGATGATGGTCCACAGAGCGACGTGCCCCCGGTGGACTTTCTGGTGTACGGCCCCTAGATCTGCTTCGTCTTTGGGTTACGTGGTCGCATGATGGAATCTTGCAACAATGAGCGCCTTCTTTGTATTCTCCGGAGTGCATTCCCTGGATCGGCCTCTTCGTTCATTTCGACCCTGCTCCTTAGAATCGATAGGGTGATGTGCTCTCTTCGATCTTTGAGGAGTAGGACTTCTTGATCTTCTTTTTTCTCGACATTGGCCCCGAGACTCACGTCCTGAATGAGCAGGTTCCTTTCCACTCCGATGCCCACGCTCTTCGGACTGAACATAACTGGACGCTTCATCCCTCAACTCTACCATTCGGTTCATCTGCTCAGTTATATCCTGTCGCTGCTTCATAAGTGCCTCCATGACCTATATCTTTTTATCGCCATCTTAGCCACCGGAGGTTTTTCATCTTGGTCATCTCGGTATCGAGTTCTAGGCGAGGTGCCTTCTACTCGTTTCCGACCATGACCAGATTCCTTCTCCGTTGTGAAAACTAACTTTCTCTTAGCTTTGCTCACGACCTTCTGTCGAGAATCTTCATGCGAACGTTTGGACGCTGTGCTGGCATGAACACTTAATGTAGGTCCCAAACGCTCCTCGGCAGTATTACGTGGTCTTTGATTCACTTGTGATTATCTACCGTCGCTTCGTGTGTATCTCGCTTCTCTTTTCCCATCTTTGAAAACGTAGAACAAATAAATATTTGTGATTGCAAACTCTTGAACACTAGAACTCACCCCTCCTTCTAACGCCAATGTTAACGCCAAAATCTTCTCCAACGTCCTAATCACGTAAGACGCTCTGATCCTGCACACTAAACACAATCAATATCAAAGCTTGGACTACCGGACTGTGGGGATAACTTTCAAGTGAGAGTCGATCTGATGATCACAAGGGTTAACAATGGAGGATGAAAAATGTCTAGTGTTTTAGAGAGAGATAATTTTTATTAAATGTATGCGTACCTTTTGTTTGAAGACTCCGCTTGCTAGGTTATACTCTCTCTTGCCTTGTTTTTTCGTGCCACCAACTCTTATCGACACAACCCCTACTTCTCCCCGATCTCAAATGGATGCATCTGAGGTTGTCACCTTTTTCCATTTATACATGTCGTCGTAGGATATAATCCCATCCACATTAATGATCTGCAGATTTTTGGTCAATGACCTTCCTTTTTCATCATTACAAGTCAAAGACTTAGATATCAAAAGATACTGATGGATCAACCCATGGACCCGGCCGAAAGATATGGAGATATAATGAAGATAATGTAAGGATTAGGCCCAATAACTTTAGGAACCAATAGAGAAGACCAAATGGACTAATTACATAAATAGGCCCAATCCACCTGGCCCAATAGAAAAAATATCAAGACCCAACACGTCCCATAAAAATTTTATTTTATTTTTTATTTTACATACCCTCACGCTCTTGGCGCTTTTTCTCAATGACGTCCTTTCCTGTTTCTTTTTGTTTCCCGTGCTCCATAGCGCTATCGTGTTCATATGTATTTTACCGTCCCGTATCACACTGTCCCATCCTCTATCGATTATTGATTTTGTTTAAAATTCGCTACTAAAATCGATATCGATTTAAACTGATTTCCCGTACCGTGAACAGGTATGGTGCCGGGACAGTACCGATAAACCCCCATTTTATACCGACACCTTAACTCACTCTAATCAACACCATAAACTAACAAAAGACCCAGAAACATCCAATGAGTTACCCAAAAGTCACCCAAAGATAGAAACCACCACATGCAACTACAATCACTAAAAACCCAAACAATTACATCAAACCCCACAAAGATGAGACTTCAGAGTGAGAAAGAGAAAATTAAGAGTCAAAATTTTGTTACGAGACAAAAATTATAATTAGAAATATGGAAGAAAGACAAGATCTATGAGATATGGTGATGGATAGACATACTGCAAGTCTGCAATAGAAGATAGAAAAGGGAGCTGTGAGGAAGAGAGCCGAGAGCGTCTGTGAATTGCGATGTGATGATGACTTGAGGAGGTAGAGAGCGTGAAAGAGATTTTGAGAATTTTTGTTTAGAACAAACTAAAGAGCGAAGAATTAACATAATATATAAATGGATTTCATCCACAGCAATCGGTTATTAGGGAGGAACTCATTTTGGCCAGTCGCTACTACCTGTACCGGCTTATAAAAAAAAAAAATTATCTAAATGCATACATACATATATATATATTAAAGAATCGATATAACTGATCCGGTCCGGTCCGATAGATAGCGAGTATTAAAAACTAAGAATCATACATGTTAGAATGTAATTATTTAGACCCGAATTATATGGTGGGCCAAAATCAACGTGGGGTATTTAACCCTACGTAGAAATCTATTTGGACAGTTGAATATTTTAAGAAATCAAAGGTTCTAAATTATATTTAATTTCCAACTTCTAAAGAAAGTGTCTGAATATAATTCGAGTTTCTTTCTTTAAGAAGATTCTGTTCGATCCCATTAAGTAATCATATCTAATGAGTAATTATAATTCTATACAAGAAATGATGTGTGATCACTATAAATAGAAGGTTATATTTTAATCATCAAGTACACATTCGTATTATTTTACAACACCAGAAGAGTATTAAACATCCATTGTTAAACCTTATTCAGTCTGTATTTATTTTCACACCGGAGCTATCCCTCGATGACCCAATCAGTCAAGCTTTTGGCGTGACGTCGTTTTTGTGCAAGATTTAACGCATTTTAGTGATTGATGCGCGTTGATAAATATTGACATTAACAATACATATACCGTTTAACCGGCTGTATCGATTTTTTTTGCCCATATCGAATCGGTTTAACAAATTTATTGAACCGTCTATTTGGTATGCTCGATTCCGATAAAAAATCGTTTGTACCTTATTATTTTGCACACACCTACGCTGTGGGCCCATGGCGTTAATCAATTTTTCTCCCCTTGCATACTTGGCGTTTTTACGCAGAGCCTATTTGACGTTTTTTTATATACTCCCTCGATTCCGTGATAAAATTTTTTATTACTATTTTAGGTAGTCTCAAGTTAAATGTCTATTTACTTTAAATGATCTATTTTTTTATTTTAATTTTCCTATAATACCCTTATTATTAATTGTTATATTTTTATTCTTTATGCATATTTATGGAGCATCACTAATAATGTGCAAAAAATTATGCAATTAAATAAGAATTTTAATATGAATTTTTTTATTATTTTATCTTCATTCTTAATATACACAAAAAGAAGTCAACCAGAACTTTTATCTTGAGGACAGAGAGAGTATAATTTTACACTAGCATGTAAAGGCTGTAAAATGAGCAAACAGTTCGGACTCGATTCGTACTCGCTCGACTAAAAGTTCGATTCGAACTTAAATGAGTCAAATATGAGCACATTTTAAAGTTCGATAAATTACTCGGACCTCCTCAAATTATAATTTACTATTGATACTCAGATCATATTCATTAAAAAGTCCAAACTGCTCGGGTTCAATTCGAAATTGTGCTCAACTCGGTAGTTAAATGAGCCTCAATCAAATCTTATTTTATATTTGATAAATTTTGTGAATCAAATCTGAACAACTCAATATTCGAATCGACTCAATTCTTTTACACCCTTATTAGCATGCATGGCTTTGCTTGAAGATCTCCATGGCGCTTTTTAATTTGCCGACAGTCACGGCGCTTTTTACTTCGTGGCGTTAATTGAGAGCAGCTTGCATGACGTTTTTTGATTTTGTTTTGAACCCATGATGTTACCAAAGCAAATGTGGCCTACATCCCATTAAAATCAATAGTTGGTAGCCCGTGCACGGGCTGCACAGTTGGAATAACGAATTATATTATTTATTAAAACTATAAAAATTTAGAATATATTTTTATATGGTATATAAAATTTAAAATATATTTTTACATGGCATATTAGTTATTTTATTTTTAATGTGATACACATTATATTTTTAATTCAACAGTAAAAAATATTTTTTTTATAATAAGTGTGAACACTAATGACTAAAGGCTTAAAAGCCTTGACCGAAATTTGCATGTGCTCAACATATTATGAGACAATTAAATTGGACAAACTCTTTGTCCTATCCGTGCATGCGTTGGAGCTTGAATTCATTAGGCCATGTGTTTATTCTCTAAAACATGGAAGCTATTTTTGTCAATGGTTTAAAATTCAAATTAAGAAGTTGAAATTTTTAGTGGGCAATCCGTGAGATACTTGAGTTTATCCGAGCCCTTCATTTTTATCAAACAAATCTGATTTATTAATTTTAAAATTAAACTTTTATGCTCCAAAGTCAGAAAAATTATAAATAAAAGATTTTTCATTCACTTTTAATTTATCAATTCACTTAAAAGAAAAGTTTACTTTCATTGTCTACACATTCTCTCTTTAAAAACCTTTCTTTCTCTTCTTATCAAAAGTTTTAATAATTTGAGAAGAGGAAATTAGTCTAAGTATTTGAGATAAGTTATTTGATTTGATATATTTGAATTATCTCTTGCTTATTAAGATTTAAAGATATACGAATATAAATTGTTATATATATATATATATATATCATCTATTTATCATATAAAAAGTCAATACTTAGACACCGATACTATAACAGAGATTTTTCTCTCAAGTGAGTGAATTAGCCGAGCGAATTCTCAAAGTCCCAAGTGACCTTTTATAAGATACAAGTTATGTCGATGTCGGGATTTTTATTTGTCCCTTTCTGTTCTTGTTCTTTGGTGTTCTCATGTTAGGTGAGATTTGTTTGAAAAAATAAGTTTTGAAAATGTCCGACATTTATATGTCGACGATTGGACTATAAGAGTCGCCAATTGGTTTTTTATATGGTTGTACCAACACAACCGAGAAAAAGTTTGCACATTGACCCAGTAATGTGACACTGCTAAACGGGTTTGTGAAACCGAGATTTATTAGGGTCCGGGGGCTTGATTATGCGGAGGGAAGGTGTTAGGCACCCCCCGACATCCGTGTTACCACGGTGACCGCCACTTTTCAAGAAACAGTTATATGAATGTATGTGTGTGTGGGTCAATGTGCTCTTTATATGGAAGTAGTGCGAGGCCTCGTTCGCACCTATATACACAGGGTTTGAATTTGTGTAAAAATTCAGTTTTAATAGAGATATGACAGTGATGTTTTGTAAGAAAAAGGTTTTTTCAAACCCTTGTGCTCAATAGTAATTGAGACTTTTTACACTTCCATTTTTTATTAAGTGTTAGGCTAGATTGCTTTTAATTTTCGAGATGCGAAGCATTTCGAGAAAATAATGTACAAAGCAGTGCCGAACTCCTTTGTGGGCATGAAAACCATATGAGAAAATACAAACACCGTGAATAAATTTACAAGCTGTTTACAGCTGAAAATGTTCATCACGGAAACCGAATCTAGATCCAGTAGACTGAATCTGTGATCACATGATTCCTAGGCTCACATGATGCCGCAATTGATATGAAAGTAGTAAGCAGTTATATATATAAAAGCCACCACGAAACACCTCCATGGGGATCGAAAATGTAAATAAAGTCAGTAAAAGCAATCAACCGCCACTGTAACCCAACTTATTATAAATGAAATTTAATTTCCTCTATTTATTATTTTGAAATAGTAAGGGTTGATTTGATTAATGTGGATAGTTATGGGTAAAATCAAATATATTTCAAATAAGCAAGTGGTTATAGAATATTAGTTTGGTGGTGGAATATTAAATCTTTGTCGGGAGAATATTAAATGCGGCGCAGTGGTGACCCGTATGTGGGCCCCATAGCGAAAGCGATTGGATGAAGAAAAGCGACAAATATAAGTTGTTTAAAAATAGCGGCGTAGTTATTCTGAGATTAATCTTTGTTAAAATACTTGGTGGTTAAAAACACGATGGCACACGGTATTGCACCATTATTGATTCTTACGTGAAGGCACTACTCGATAATGGTTACGATAATTCTTTATTCGATTATTTTATTTTATTGATTTAATAATTCTTTGCGTTGATATTTTATATTCTTTGTTGTTTGATAATTGTCATTACTGCGATATTTTCATTATCGAAGCAATAATTCATATTATCTGAATAATATTATTAGATAACATTATTGGCAATGTCTAGAAAGTTACATCTAAGGAGAGGTTTGGTCACCTAATTGCGGCGCCCGATGAGGAGAAATTCTTATTGGAAAGCCCCTCTTTCTGAGGAGCGCACAGTTGTCGATATTGTGATTACGTAATATTATTTGTGAATAATTAATTATTGATTCATATGATGAGGAAAATATTGATTTTATGTGGATATAGATGGAGAAAATTTTAATGTGACAATTGTTGAAAATTGAAATTTTATCTTTTACGATAAAATAATTCATTTAAATATATTATTATATTTTAATAATATAATAATGATGATATTTTTACGATGAATGTGGGATATATGAGTATATGTGGAGGAGGAGTATTTTTGTTACCAAAAATATTTAAAGCATGTTTTATGTGTCGGTGGACCCCATTTCTTGGTTGAAATTTGATTATAGCACAATAAAATCGCTTGTTTGTGGATTTGGGCAATTTACATTTGGAATTTGGAAAAACTTTCTTACGTAAAGTTGTAGAAATTGAATTTCCTATAAAAACTTGCGAGATTCAATTTTTTCGATAAAGGGCTATTTATTATGAATTATTGAAGTTAGAAGCTCAAAATAATTAATTTTGGAAGTTTAAAATATTTTAATAACACAAAAACGTTTTTTTTTTTTGGTGTGTTTCACATGTGTGTGGAAGGAGCTGAATTGATTCTTGGTGCGTGGGAAGTTGTGGAAAAAAATAATAATATTATTAAATTAAATTTTACTACTTTGGTGTTACAAGCATTTTCTATAAATAGGGTCTTGGGTTAGAATTGAAAATCACACGAAAAGCTGAAGTTTTCTCTCTCTATATTATCGGCGTATTCTTGTGAGTATTTTGAGTATATTTTGAGTATTGCTATCTGATTAAGTTCAAGTCATAGCCTTATCGGTGTTTTATTTAAAAATCTTGATCTTTTCGAGGTAAGGGATATTATTTTTTTTAATGATGATATTATTTCTTCAATATCATTATCTTTGAAATATTGATCTGAAGTTTTTATCAAATTTGGAACTTTTGGTGTCGGAGATTCTTATTCACGTATCTGGCCTTATCCACGTATCGACCTTTATTCACGAATCTGACCTTATTCATCGAAAAATGAAAATTTTCCTTTTAAATCTAAAATATCTATTGTGGATACTAGCTTTGATTGTATCCATGTTTTGATCATTCTTGAATTTTACACCACTATGATTATTTTTGAGGTATTTTTGGACATGGATAAAACAAAATCTGAATCCTTAATCCTTAATCCTTGTCATTTTGTTTCCTTTGGATTCGTTTCTTTAAAAATATTTTCATCATCCTCGGTCTTAAATGATGATATTATTGAATATCTTTGGCACATGGTGCAAAGATGAATGATTTCGATGAATATCTTTGGCCGTAGTGCAAAGATGAGCAGTGTTTAGATGAACATGACCAAGTGATGAATATCTTTGGCTGTAGTGCAAAGATGAATATTTGATTCGGAGATATATATTGATTGATGTTACGAGGGATAAAAGATGAGCGATGAACTTTTAAATTCATACATAGAAGATAGTAGTTTGCATTCTCTACTTAACTCTTCTAATGAATTATTATTTCATTGCGAATATTGATTTAAAACTTGTTGTCTATTGTATTCTATTAGATTTTTTCTGTTGAAGACTAATGATAATTTGTTGTATATTATCTTAGTCATAATATTCTTCTTTTGGGCTAGTTGAGCTCACCCTTTTCCTTTTTGTTCCATTTTTTTTCTCGGGGCGAGAATATAGCGAGTGCTGAGTCGGGGTATGGAATGAAGGTTCTAGAGAGAGTTGTTTAGTAGTCCTCACCATTTTTGTAAAATAATGTATCAATAAATGTGATGAGGATTTATTTGAGTATAGATATTGTCTAGAAGATAATATTTGTATTCAAACTCACAGTTTCTTGTTGTAATAATAAAGTTGTAGTTGTTTACATACCATGTATTGACAACTTTCGAGAATGGGTGATGTATACCTATTTTGGGGGCGTCACGGTTGGTATCGAGCTTAGGGATATGATCTCTGGCGGAGATCGGGGAATAGAACTAGGAGGGAGAGGCGAGTAAATCCTTGCTTAGTGTGTTCCTACTAAAAGCTTATTTGTTAGTTAGTTAGGATATATAGGGATATTATGTGATATATTGATTTCCTTAATTAACCCTTGTTTTATGGCGGTGTTTGAGAATGTCGTTGAGAATATTAACGATGGAAATGAGGCCAGTGGAGGCGCTTTGTACTCTCACTGACGAGGAGAGCGTGTCTGCACAGTGGCAATGTTCCTCCTGTGAACAACACCAGGAGCGAGATGATGAGCGAGGGATGTTTAGAAGCTTTTTGCGATTCATGCAAAATCGACGAGGAGGAGACTTCGTGTTCAAAATCTGAGGAGAAATGATAGCAATTCACGGGTTATCACATTGACCAGCGATTCGAAGTTGGGACCACGAATTTAAGGAAAAGCGGATCCGATCATGGCGGAAACATGGGTCAAGCAAATTACCAAGATATTCGATGTCTTGGGATGCGGAGGAGAACGAAGGTTCCATTCGCCACCTTTATGTTAAAATGGCGAAGCGAATTCTTGGTGGAATGCGTGAAGCGTACCCATCCGGCCACTTTCGGCATGTCTTGGGAGCGTTTGAAACTATTTAATGACAAATACTTTCACGAAAGTGTTAAATCATATGAAGGAAGTGGAGTTCATCAGTTAGAACAAAACAACATGGCGGTGTCTCGATCGAGGCAAAGTTTGCGAGTTATCGAGTTTTGCCTCATTTGGTGGAGAATGAGGAGCGTGTAATGGCGGATGTTTACGAGAGGTTTGAAACCCGGCATCGACAATATCTCATTTCTCATAAATTTTCTCTCTATTAGGATGTTGTAAGCGGGCTCAATTATTAGGCGAGATAACGAAATGCGGTCGTGGGGACCCTGATCGAGGATCATCTGGGAGATAGCGATCAACAAAACAACGATAACCCGGTGGAGAAAAGAAAAAAGCGGACAAAAATGGTAACCACTCTGGTGGTAATCATAGCCATGAAAATAGAAGAAGCGAGTCGGGAGGAGATTTTAAAAGAGGAGATTTAACAACGACCATGTGAAGGCAGCGGTCTTGGCGACAAGCTGGTTCTAAGGGAGGAGAAACGACCACCGGTCATATCTTTATAAATCTGGGAAAGAGGGACATATCGGTCAAAGCGCCCTAGCAGTTCAAGGTATGCTATAATTGTGGAAAGGAAGGACATATCGCTCGAGATTATGCGGTAGCGAAACCTAGTTCGTGAGGGGCGGTGACTCAAAAATATCCCGAGAAAAAGTCAAAGTCAGCGGTTCTGGAAGGCGTTTGTTGTGGTTGGTCAAAATCGAGGAACCCCCAAGCGAGGTGATCACGGGTAAGCTATTTATAAATTCTTGCGAAGTTTATACCTTACTTGATCTGGGTCTTACCCATTCATTTATCTCTCTCTTGTGCTCAGCGTTTAAACTTGACTCAGGAGAAATTAGACTTTGACTGTATCTGTGGAAACTCAGTTGGGAGAAACTTTCATCACATCCTTTGTTTATAAATCTTGTTTGATTCAAGTTGGCACCATCACCTTACACATTGACCTTATCTCTTTAAAGATACTTGCTTTTGATGTGATTTTAGGGATTGATTGGTTAACTACTCATCATGCCAAAATTGATTGTTTTAAATAAGGTTGTTAGTTTTCATATTCTAAACAACTTTGTTATGCAATTCAAACAACTAAACCATTAAAATCAATCAACATCATATCTAATCATAAAGCTATTAGTTTATTGAAAAAGCGGATGTCAAGCTTTCTTAGCCCATGTTATGGATTTGAATAAAGACACGTCAAATTTGAATAATATTCTGTTGTTATTGACTTTCTGGCGTATTTCTGAAGAACTTCCGGTCTACCCCGAGCGTGAAGTTGAATTCTTTATTGATCTTGAACTGAGTACAAAGCCCATTTCTAAAACCCCATATCGAATGGCTCTATTGAACTTGAGTTAAAGGTCCAACTTCTGAGGAGTTGTTGGACATCGGTTTCATTAAATCTAGTACATCTCCTTGGGGTGCTCTGTTTTATTAAGTAAAGAAGAAAGGCGGGAGTATCGCGACTTTATATTGACTATCGGGAATTGAACCATGTCACTATCAAGAATAGGTATCCTCTACCTCGTATTGATGACTTGTTTGACCCGATTCAAGGGGCACATTTTTTTCAAAGATCGATCTTAGTTACGGATATCATCGGTGAAGATTAGGCGAGGATATTCAAAGGCGCCTTTAGAACTTCGATGCGGGCATTATGAATTCTTAGTCATGTCTTTTGGGATTGACTAATGCTCTGCGACTTTCATGGATATGATGAATCGAGTATTCAAGGAATATTTGGATCGATTCGTTGTTGTCTTTATTGATGACATCCTCATATATTCAAAAAGTCGTGAAGATCATGAGCACCATTTGAAATTTGGTACTCGAAAGGCTTCGTGAAAACAAGCTTTATGCCAAGTTGAAGAAATCGAGTTACGGCTTGAGAAGTAGCATTCCTTGGGCGCGTGGTGTCGAAACATGGAGTATCTGTTGATCCGTGAAGATTGAAGCAATACAAAAGTTAGAACAAACAAAAGTCGGTGGTGAAGTCAAATCGTAGCTTTTGGGCTTAAATGGTTATTATCGGAGATTAGTGGAAGGGTTTTCTCGAATCGCTACTCCATTAACCAACTAACTTCGGAAGGATACAAAATTCGTTTGGAAGCGAAGAATGCGAGAAGAGTTTCCAAGAGCTTAAGAGGAGACTCATTTGGCTTTTGTACAACAATACCATCTGATGCGGATGGATTTGTTATCTCTGACGATGCTTGAGGCAAAGGGTTAGGATGTGTTCTCATGCAGCGTGGGAAAGTCATAGCCTATGCCTCGCGACAACTTAAAAGAGTATGAGAGGAATTATCCTACTCATGATCTAGAGTTAGCGGCCCGATCGTTTTCGTATTAAAGATATGGAGCACTATCTATATGGGGAGAAAGTGGAGATATATTGGACCATAAAAAGCCTTAAATATTTCTTCACTCAAAAGAACTCTCGACATGCGGCGGCGGCGTTGGCTCGAGCTATTGAAAGACTACGACCACACTATTGATACCATCACGGAAAAGCGAGCGTGGTAGGTGGCGCGCGTTGAGTAGAAGATCATATCGAGGAATGAGTGCGATGATGTCAAGTATCTGCATAGAGACCAACTTTAATAGAAAAAGTTAAGGTTGCTCGAGCCATGACCCGGGGGGCGATCGTATGAAAGAAGAAAGTACAAAAGGTGCTATTAGGGCGAGAATTGATGAAGAAGGAATACTTGAGTCCACTCCGGACTTTGTGTTCTAACGACTACGATTTGAAGTACAAGATTATGATGGAGGCACACATACACCATTTGCAATCCATCACGGAAGTACTAAAATGTATCGTGATCTTGACATACATTTTGGTGGAACAATATGAAGAGAGAGATTGCAAAGTTTATCTCGATGTGTTTAACTTGTCGGCGTGTAAAGGCGGAGCATCTAGTACCTAAGGGTCCGTTGCAACCACTTGAGATTAGAAATGGAAGTGGGAACACATTACCATGGATTTAGTTCTGGGTCTTCCTACGGTTTCTCAAGGCATCAATGCCATTTGGGTTATTGTTGATAGATTAACCAAATCTGCTCATTTCTTGCCGTCTGGAGACTTATTCCTTGAGCGTCTTGCTAGTATATATATGTAGATGAGATTGTGAGGTTGCATGGCATGCCGATATCCATAGTTTGGGATCGTGACCCAAGATTCACTTCAAGATTTTGGGTTAGCTTGCAAAAAGCTATGAGCGCAGTTCTGATTGATTCGGCATACCATCCTCAAGCAGACGGACAATCGAGAGAGGACTATTCAAACTCTTGAAGATTTATTAAGACTACTGTGTCCTGAGACTTCAAGGCGGTTAGGATAAGTATTTACCATTGGTGGAATTCTCCTACAACAACAGATTATCGAGCAAGTATAGGTGTGGCTCCATTTGAAGCATTATATGGGCGAAAGTGTCGCTCTCCCGATATGTTGGGATGAGGTGGGTGAAGCAACATTGTTGGGACCCGAGTTTAAAATACGTATGACTACTAAAAAAAGATCCAAATGATTAAACAAGCGTATATACAAGCGGCACAAGATCGACAAAAGAGTTATCACGGATCTTCATCGAAAGGGCGTGGAATTTAGTATAGGGGATCATGTATTGTTGCGAGTTGCTCCATGGAAGGAGTTACAAGATTTGGGAAGAGAGGAAAGCTCGATCCACGATTTATTGGTCCATTTCAAATTCTTGACCAAGGTAGGAAATGTAGCCTATAGACTCGCGTTACCTCAAAGTATGTCTACGTGTTCATAATGTGTTTTTCACATATCTCATACTTAATAAATATGTGAAAGACCGAACCACGTTATAGAGTTAGAACCCAGGACGAGATAGCCAGAAGACTTAACGTCTGAAGAGGTACTGTCAGATCTTGGATAGGAAGGAGCATGTCCTACACTTGAAGGTCATACCACAAGTTAAAGTTTTGTGGAGGAACCATCTTATTGAAGAAATGACACAGGAGTTGGAAAGCGGAAATGAAAGCGAGGTATCCTCACCTTTTGAAACACACAGTCGTCGTCGTCGATTTAGGGCGAAATTTCATAAGGAGGGAGGTTGTAAGACCCCAACTTATTATAAATGAAATTTAATTTCCTCTATTTATTATTTTGAAATAGTAAGGGTTGATTTGATTAATGTGGATAGTTATGGGTAAAATCATGAAATATTTCAAATAAGCAGTGGTTATAGAATATTAGTTTGTTGGTGGAATATTAGTTTGGTGGTGGAATATTAAATGCTTGTCGGGAATATTAAATGCGATGGTAGCGACCATGTGTGGGCCCCATGTGAGCGATTGGATGAAAAAAGCGACAAATATAAGTTGTTTAAAAATAGCAGCGTAGTTATTCTGATTAATCTTTGTTAAAATACTAAATTGGTTAAAACACGATAGCACTGCGGTATTGCACCAATTATTGATTCTTACGTGAAGGCCTTTACTCGATAATGGTTCTGATAATTCTTTATTCGATATTTTTTATTTTATTGATTTAATAATTCTTTGCGTTGATATTTTATATTCTTTGTTGTTTGATAATTGTCATTACTGCGATATTTTTTCATTATCGAAGCAATAATTCATATTATCTGAATAATATTATTAGATAACATTATTGGCAATGTCTAGAAAGTTACATCTAAGGAGAGGTTTGGTCACCTAATTGCGGCGCCCGATGAGGAGAAATTCTTATTGGAAAGCCCCTGCTTTCTGAGGCTGCTGCAGTTTGTCGATATTGTGATTACGTAATATTATTTGTGAATAATTAATTATTGATTCATATGATGAGAAAATATTGATTTTATGTGGATATAGATGGAAAAATTTTTAATGTGACAATTGTTGAAAATTGAAATTTTATCTTTTTTACGATAAAATAATTCATTTAAATATATTATTATATTTTAATAATATAATAATGATGATATTTTTACGATGAATGTGGGATATATGAGTATATGTGGAGGAGGAGTATTTTTGTTACCAAAAATATTTAAAGCATGTTTTATGTGTCGGTGGACCCCATTTCTTGGTTGAAATTTGATTATAGCTTTAAAAAATTGGTTTGTGGATTTGGGCAATTTTTGTTTGGAATTTGGAAAAACTTTCTTACGTAAAGTTGTAGAAAATTGAATTTCCTATAAAAACTTCATGAGATTCAATTTTACGATAAAAGGGCTATTTATTATGAATTATTGAAGTTAGAAACTCAAAATAATTAATTTTGGAAGTTTAAAATATTTTAAGTAACAAAAACGTTTTTTTTATTTTTGGTGTGTTTCACATGTGTGTGGAAGGAATGAATTGATTCTTGGTGCGTAGGAAGTTGTGGAAAAAAAAATAATAATATTATTAAATTAAATTTTACTACTTTGGTGTTACAGCATTTTCTATAAATAGGGTCTTTAGGTTAGAATTGAAAATCACACGAAGCTGAAGTTTTCTCTCTCTATATTATCGGCGTATTCTTGTGAGTATTTTGAGTATATTTTGAGTATTGCTATCTGGTGCAAGTTCAAGTCATAGCTTATATCAGGTGTTTAATTTAAAAATCTTGATCTTTTTTCGAGGTAAGGGATATTATTTTTTTTTATGAATGATATTATTTCTTCAATATCATTATCTTTGAAATATTGATCTGAAGTTTTATCAAATTTGGAACTTTTGGTGTCGAGATTCTTATTCACGTATCTGCCTTTATCCACGTATCGACGACTTTATTCACGAATCGACCTTATTCATCGAAAAATGAAAATTTTCCCTTTTAAATCTAAAATATCTATTGTGGATACTAGCTTTGATTGTATCCATGTTTTGATCATTCTTGAATTTTACACCACTATGATTATTTTTTTGGTATTTTTGGACATGGATAAAACAAAGTCTGAATCCTTAATCCTTAATCCTTGTCATTTTGTTTCCTTTGGATTCGTTTCTTTAAAAATATTTTTCATCATCCTCGATCTTAAATGATGATATTATTGAATATCTTTGGCACATGTAGTGCAAAGATGAATGATTTCGATGAATATCTTTGGCCCGTAGTGCAAAGATGAGCAGTGTTTAGATGAACATGACCAAGTGATGAATATCTTTGGCACATGGTGTGCAAAGATGAATATTTGATTCGGATATATATTGATTGATGTTACGAGGGATAAAAGATGAGCGATGAACTTTTAAATTCATACATAGAAGATAGTAGTTTGCATTCTCTACTTAACTCTTCTAATGAATTATTATTTAAATTGCGAATATTGATTTAAAACTTGTTGTCTATTGTATTACATTAGATTTTTTCTGTTGAAGACTAATGATAATTTGTTGTATATTATCTTAGTCATAATATTCTTCTTGGGCTAGTTGAGCTCACCCTTTTCCTTTTTGTTCCATTTTTTCTTCTCGGGGAGGCGAGAATATAAGCGAGTGCAGTCGGGGTATGGAATGAAGGTTACAGAGAGTTGTTTAGTAGTCCTCACCATTTTTGTAAAATAATGTATCAATAAATGTGATGAGGATTTATTTGAGTATAGATATTATAGAAGATAATATTTGTATTCAAACTCACAGTTTCTTGTTGTAATAATAAAGTTGTAGTTGTTTACATACCATGTATTGAATTTCGAATGGGTGATGTATACCTATTTTGTCAATGGTCTCCAAGTTGTTTCAATCTCTAAATCTAATAAGAACTAGTGTTTTGGTCCTAATCTACTCTAATTTAATCTAATGGAATCCTCTCTCTCTATATATAATCCTTGTCATTCTCCTCCTTTTATAAGTCTCTTTATATGTCTTTAAGTCCTCTTGGAAGTCCTTGAGTCAATCGGATCGAACCAATCCTTCTTGGACTCAAATTTGGACAAAAATTGACTTTTCTGTACAGCGTACCCACTTCCCGTGGGTTTATACTATAAAAGGGCCATACTCGGCGGGATAGGGTTATGTTTTCCAGCTGGTACCCCCGCCTTGGCGGGGGTTTTTTGAAGAGAAAGCCCGCCCCAGCGGGGGTCCTTTTTCTGCTGAAGTGTCCTCTGGTAAAACGACCATAACTTTTGATTCAGGAGGCGTTACGAGGCCCGCCACCTATCAAATCGAAGATGTCGACACGTTCTATAACTTTTATTCTTTAAGAATTGAGAAATAACAGATGGATGAAGGTCAAAATTTGGCTGGAATTGACTGATATGCAAACGGCAACCCAAAACAGTGAAGTTCGACGTTCGTTGGTACAAAGATCATAACTCTTGCATCCGAACTCCGATTGGAATGATTCAAAATGTTCCGAAAAGCTAAGAAGAAGCTCTATAATATAATCCAAGTTCCAAGCCAAGAACATGAAATAAACATGAAAGCCCAAATGATTTCCAAATTGCTTTTCTTTGCGATTTCATTCCAATTCTTTGCGATTTCAGCTCCCAAGCATATAATCTACAAAATGAACAAAAAATGCATGAAAAGTAACTAAGAAACATGAGATTAAGCAACTAATTCAAGTAACAGATACCGGATAAGTAGGTATAAAACCTATTTATCATGGATCTACACCCGTTGAGGCGAGCCCGACTGAGAAAAGGCGGATCCATCGACTTGCTATGAAATTCTACCTGAGCAGAGATGCACTCTATAAAAGAGATGCAGGACTAGGTCTCATTAGATGTCTGAACAAGGACCAAGCTCAGAGGCTCATGGATGAGGTCCATGGTGGAGTATGTGGCCCACACATGAGCGGCCCCCTACTTGTTAAGAAGATCCTCAGGACAAGACATTACTGGCTTATCCTCATGGCTGACTGTGATGATCACGTCAAGAGGTGCTACCAATGCCAAATTCATGGGAATTCCATCCACGCCCCTCCAAGGGAACTCCACAATATGAGTTTGCCCTGGCCCTTCTCAATGTGGGGAATGGACTTGATCGGGCCCATCAAGCCCAAAGCCAGTAATGGGCATCGCTTTATATTCACCATGATCGACTACTTCACCAAATGGGTAGAAGCAGCCTCCTTCCCCAATGTTACCAAAGAAGTTATCATTGCTTTCATCAGAAATAATATCATCTGTCGATATGGACAACCAGAGGTAATTGTGTCAGACAATGCTAAGAACCTCAACAACAAAATAATGGGGGATTTATGCAACAAATTCCATATCAAATACCTTAACTCCGTCATCTACCGTCCAAAGATGAATGGTGATGTTGAAGTGGCTAACAAAAACATCAAGAAGATCATGCAAAAGATGTCCGCCAACCACAAAGGATGGCCTGACTTATTGCCTCTTACTTTGGGCAACCCCCTACGAATTAACCTATGGGATGGAAGCAGTTCTACCCGTAGAAGTGGAAATAGAATCCCTTAGAGTGTTGATAGACGCTCAGCTGGATGATGATCAATGGGTACAAGACAGGTATCACCAATTGTCTCTAATAGACAAAAGGCGAACCGCGGATATCTTCCATGGTCAATTATATCAACAAAGGATCTCCAGATCCTACAACAGAAAAGTCCAGCTATGGTAGTTTAAACAACACTACTTGGTTTTAAAGAAGATCATTGACAACCAAGATCAGTCCAAGGGAAAATTCACTCTAAATTGGGACGACCCGTTTGTTGTCAAGGAGGTATTGACAGAAGGCGCTATCAGGTTACAAGAAATGGACAGTGATGAATTTCCACAACATATCAACTCGGACACCATGAAACGGTACTATGTCTGAGGTTACCATCAAGCAAACATCCTGGTTTTGGATCATCAAATCACCAGTCATTCCGATTCTTTAACCCTTCATTCCATACAACCCTTTTTCACACTTTTCCCCTTAGGGAAACATACTCTTCAAGCTAGCAACATGGCTTCACTCCTTTCATACAACTTCGATTATTCTACTAGGGATTGAACCTTTCACACTTGCAGTTTGTCTCAAACATGGGATCAAACTTTTTCATACCTGCATTTTATCCTGACCTTAGGATCAAACTTTCTTTTCCCACGCAGTTTGTCCTGCATATGGGATCAAACTTTTCATCAACTACAAATTGTCCTGAGGGGCAAAATACGTCGACCTGATCTCCCCGATACCCGGGAGTACTAGGCAACCATATTTTATATGGCTCAGTCGCAATAAAACAAAAACATTTCAACACCCTTCTCATTACAAAAAAGAAAAACATTTCTACACCCTTTTTTCCACATACAGCGTTGAACCTCTTACACTAGGCTCGAACCACGCAAACCTCATCTCCTCTTCAATAGGAGTATATAGGCAGCCATTCATGGTTCGGTCTCACCCACTACCAAAACACAAACACTTGTCAACGGTACTGGGATCAAACTTCAATCCACTACATTTCATCGACTTCAGACCAAAGGGATGGAATTACCTAAACTCCTCCTAAATAGGAGATTCGATGACCATCTAAGCTGCGGTTGTGACTCAAAGAGCAATACTAATCCATAAGAGATGGAATTAACTAGGCTCCTCATAAATAGGAGTACTGGCGATCATCTGTGGTGCGATCAATCTCAGAGAGGAAAAGCCACCCTCCTCTCCACATTTCCATACAGAAACCAGTCCCAAGACACCAAAAGAGATGGTAGGGGATACACATAGATCAACAATCCATTCTGAACTATCCAGTGACAACTCAATGTCCATCCATTAAGGAGGAATTCAGAATACATCAAGATCACAAGCCCTGAAGAAGCAGGCGAAATATCAAGTAAGTATCCAGGTATAACTAAAGGGAAGTGATCAAAAGTATATTTCCCTGCTATATATAATGTTGTTTGATATATACAATATGAACTGTACATGACAAAATGGCTAAGCTAGTCTGTGCAGGAAAATACAAGCCCATCTACAAATCAGTGTATATGCGAGCTATCAAGCCCAACATGGCATCCCTTTCAGCAGAAGGAGGTAACGTTATGGTCTCCTGTACAAGGGTATCCATACGAGCTAACAGATCTACAGCCATCTGCATAGTGACTCTATGCTCATCAATGTACGTGCTCATCTATACAATCATGTCAGTGGTAAGAGACCTCACTGTAGTACTATCTGTGATGGCTACATCCCAGGCAGATATGGCGATATCCCTCTCAACTGTCACGATAACTCTGGCTGATCTGGTTGATCTGGCCTCATCCCGCTCAACAACAGCGGCATCTCTACGAGCTAATGCCTCATCTTTCTCTAACAGAGCTGCGTCTCTTCCATCAAGAGTTGTCAACATCAAGGCCCTAACTTGATCTCTCTTAAAGGTCATCAGATGAAGACTCTGCTCGAAGTACTGTGTTGAATGATGGATCACAACAGTGCTAGTACTGGGAGAATCTAAAAGAGCTACTGGCAACCCAGTGGATAGATCCTCCTCGGTAGGTGAATCAATGTCCTCCATGGACTCTCCACCATCTGAATCAATACCTAGCACTGTGGATACTACCGCAGCCAATGAAGTCTATGTCTCCATCCACGCAGAATACTCTGGCGAACAGCCTGGATGGCTAACAAAAAAATCAGCTATCTCACGCTGATCCCAACATGCATACACCCGGGATCGATCCTCTGTTGATAGATGGCGAGAAGCTAAACGCTGACCTAACGCCCCTTCAAAAGGATGGAAGTCCTGAAACTGGTCAAACTGTGACATCGCGGCCAGTGGGTGGTAGGTAGTCGTGCCCCTTAAACTAGCTATAATGAGATAATCCATGCCCGTAGCATGAGTAATAAAGTAATAGGGTGAGCTGAGCCCTGTGCACGGTAGGATGCCAAATGGATGACTGATCTCTGCCAAGAATACCAACCAAGACAACGTTTGTACACTCCAATGGCTGAAAGGAGTAAGACATAGCTATATCATGGGTAAAGAAATACCCGTGTCGGCGGAAAGTGCCAATCGGTCTCAAATGTGACATAAACCACATGTACAACATGGTAAGACTACTATGAATACCCTGCGGGGTAGGTCTTTTAAAAAACGTGGGCGACCTCAAACGTCTACGCCACAATCATCCGGAATGATGGTATGACCCTCCCTAAGAGCTCTCACTACCATGATAACACCGATGTCTAGCTCATCCATATATCGTGGCATGTATACATATGCCACTATGCACATCAAGAATACTTCCACTCTGGCCAAATACCACTAATCCTCTGGTGTGCTGAAATCCCCAGAATGACGTGTGTAGCTGTCCAATGAGCCAAACACATCTAGCGAGAAGCTTATTTGGGATAATACATGACCGGAGGTAATCTCATCCTCTCTTACTCTACCAGTAACTTGGATGAGGGTCATGAATCTGTCGTAGCATATCTCAAAGCATGACTATATGGCGTAAGAGTGCGTCTGCCTAACAAAGCCGTTAACCGCTCATACTCCTCTAATGTAGGAGTCAGCTCCTGGGTACAAAATCGGAAGACCTGTCTCTCTGGTATCCAACGCTTCAGCATACCCTCCACAAAACCTGTGGGAACCTGAAACATCAAGAGGGTTATGTAATGTTGTAATAGCAGATCTACGGTCACCCTATCTAGAGGTGACATACTATCATACCACAACCTCTGATGGGATGCTACCAAGTCTGATGGGGTGTGATCTATGCGACTGACTGTCGAAGAAGACATCTGTGTAGGCCGTATCATAAGACCATCTAAGGGTCAATGCTGAATATCTCTGGACATACATACATATGCATAACATGATACATGCATTATAGATAATAGATGGCAATATGATATAGGGAATGAAAAACTGCACATACATTACTAAGTATATCATCATCTAATACATCATCTCTGTATACCTAAAAATACATGGAAATGGGGCATAGACGCCCTACTACTAACAGAGGCCAATCAAAAGATATAGCGAGAATGGGGTACAACCACCCAATATCTAACAGAGGCCTATCAAAAGAGATAATAAGAATACACATTAGAAGAAGACAATGGTGTCAATATCTACATCATCAATCATGTCCACCTGATGTAACTCCTCCTGAGTCACTGGATCTCTATCAACATGGATATCATGCCTATACAAGGGAGGATCTGCACCGGTAAAGCCACATGGGTCATCTGAGGGGCCATCGCCTGAGCTAGAAGGATCAAAAGTATCTGCCTCTACCGGATCTCTGCCCAAATGTTGGATAAAGAAATGTGCCCGGTCTAGTCGCTGGGTCAAACTATCAATCTGTGTCAAATTAGTCGGATCTCGGACCAGGTTAGCCAATTCGTCATCATCACCTCACAGTTCAACAAATGGAGTGGTCGAGTGCAGGGAAACCGATTAACTCGAACAATGCCACGAGGTAACCCGAGGACGGAATGGGGAAGGATAGAAAAAAACGCCCCAAATCCTCGGTCGTACAATCGCTCTATAGTCGGGATCACGAGCACTGTACATGGAGTGAATGTTGAACCAGCTCCCTCGAGGCTGTGTAAAGTCGGGAACCTACATGAAATACAGATCGACATCAAAATCCTTTATTCCTCATCAATAGGAAAGAAGGAAGATTAAGATCTAACTTGATACCTCATTGGTGTGCAAGTACATCGAGGGATGTCGACTCAAATAACCCAAAAATTCTGGGTTTGCCACCTGAATACTCCGGAGGTCCCTATGGGGAGCATGTGTAGTAGGAGCAGGGTCCACAACCAGAACATCCTCCTCTTTGTCCTCGACATTCGGTATATCAACCTGGATTGGACGTTTCACCGCCTCCACTAACTGACGAGGCTATCTAACAGAACGGGGTCGAGGCACTTCAGAAGCCCTCCTCTGTACACCAGAAGTGGTCCTGCAGGAACTACTCGGCTGATCCGGATCCATAATATCTGGACAAAAGTCTCCAAATCACCTCAGAAAGGGTGTGGTAATTTTTAACCTGGAGCTTTCTTTTCAAAATGTATTTTATGACTACATGCATGCATGCATTACTTTAACATACGTCTACAGTAGAGTTAAAAATGCATGACTATGCAATGTCTACATTTTGATTTTTTTTTGCCATAGTCCCCTCTGTAAATAGGACTATCCACATGCCCATAGGCATGACTAGGTGGACATTCAGTAGCACACCTGCCCACACTTATATACATACTATATGCATTAAAAAGTCAAAGTTATCAATCCATAAGGGTAGTTTAATTACCAGGATTACTTTGCATTTTTACCTTTTGCTCATTTGTCCTCAAATAGGATAAGAAATGGTAGAAAAAGGTGACAATCTGACTGTCTCAAAAGTCAATTTTTTTCACATCATTATGTTCAGCATGGTTTAATACTAACATTTACTATATTAAATATTTTTTATCAAGTCACTTGAGCATGCATATTCACTACTATGTGTTTAGATGCATTTCATATGCTAAGTCATTTTCCAATGGATAGAAACTGGAAAAGAATACATGCATCGTTACCGGAGACGATGTAGAAACGGTTATGCGGTGGGCGAAATTTCTTTGAAAGACATCCGAACTCAATGATCGAAGAAGAGCTCTAAGATTTCATTCACAAGCTGACTTTCAAAAAAATGACTTGAAAAGGCAAACCTGCAGCTTTAATAAAGCACCACGGTTGGTCAGCGAGTCCACCTCTACTACTTCTGTGTGTACTGTGCAACACCACTATGTGGGTCCCACCCCTCCGTCTCAATCCAGTTTGAGTTGCAACGGAGTTCTCACAAACTGAAAAGGCCAAATTAGGAATAAAAATGCTACGCGATTGAGTAGAATAGCCTACAATCCTTGTTTTCTCAGACCAAACCGTGGGTCTGCACATCACTCATTGGTGTTCGCCCGAGCACATGGCACACTATGCCTATGATCTCATCTGTTACAAGTCACACTCAGCAATACCTTACGCAGGTCCAATGTCGCCAATTCAGGGTCGTCACCCTAATCCTCTAAGCAAATCCCCGACAAGGGCATCACGCGTCTTCATCTGTCCAAATATTGAGACCCCGGTGGGGGCATCACGCATTCTCAAGCAAATCCTCGGCAGGGGTATCACACGTTTTTATATGTCGAAGTACATATCCCCGGCGGGGGTATCACGCATTTTCCGTTGATGCACACATCAGCGAAGATCAAGCAGATCCCCGGCGGGGGTATCACGCGTTTTTTGTTGATGCACACGTCGATGAAGATGAAGCAGATCCCCAGCGGGGGTGTCACGCATTTTTCGTTGATGCACAAGTCAATAAAGGTCAAGAAACCTTGACAGTTTTCCCAACAGGGATGTTATCCGGTGACGTACATGTCAGTAAAGGTTAGGCAACCATGACAACACAAACTGTTGACAGTAACTCCGAAAGAACATTGATATATCCTGGTGATATAAACCAGGAAAGATCATCCTCATCAAGGAGGACCGATGATGGAATATGTTATACACATCCTCAAACAGACAAGGCTACATACACACAGAGTCTCTGGTACATAAGAGATACATCTTCAGTATAAAGTCTGTATCAAGGATTCAAGACTTTGGTGATAACCCCAATGTCAACAATCCCAAAGATTCCTGGTAGCTGTGGATCGCATGTCCATGATAGTTCATCAGGTTGCTTACCTATTACCGTCCCCAGTAGAAGCAACAGGGAGCCGACAATCTTCCCACCATGTTGGAAAATAAACCAACATAACATATGCCTCCTACATTTGCATCATGTTGCTACACATGGCATCATGTTTATCTTGTTGCATTTCAAGTGTCTAGGATTTTTTATCCTATCCATGTCATTACATTGCATGAATATGATAAAGAGGGGCATCTGTAGACACTCGAAATTTTCTGTACACCTGTCACTAACTTTGCAGGAGGGTAGATTCATCTTTCAGAGATAACCCTAGGAGATGATACATATTAAATACCAGAAATTCCATCGGAGAGGACAGTTCTGTCTTGGAGATAACCCCGAGATGCTCGGTTCCAGTCCCGGAAACAACACCGGGAATAGCAGTGCTAACCTTGGAGATAACCCCAAGGAGTGCAGTTGCAGTTCCAGAGATAACCCCGGAAATGCTTGTTTCAAATGCATACAATTAGCTTCAACCTCGACACTCACCCCGAAGCACTCAGTACAAGACCCAGAGATAACACCGGGAAGACAGGCACACCTCAGAGATAACCCTGAGGACCTTCAGTACTTGCAGCAGTCCAATCTCAGAGATAACCCTAAGCAACGTCTATTTTATCAGTCCAAACCGAAGATAACCCCGGTGAGGGGTAAAATCATCATTTTGCCACCTCGATCCTACATTGCGCCGTGATGAGTAGGTTTTATACCTATGAATCCAATATTATTAAACTTAATTATTGATATCTTTAATTGTGTTTTAGTATCTTTTTCTGTGTTTTGTGTTTATTTCTTATAGGTTGGAGCTGGAGGGACAAATTGGTCATTTGGGAGAAGAAAAAGGTCAAAATTCATTAACATTCGAGCTGAGTGGCATTTTTGTAATTACAGGTCTGGTCAAGCGCTTGAAAACGAAATAACTTCGGGTTGAAGCTGGCTTCATGTGCGGCTAAAGAAGGATTTTTCTACTGCTAAGTGGGTTGTTGAAGCCAAGAAGGAATCTAAAGGAGGGCTGAGACTAATACAAATAGGAGAAGACTTTAGGAAAGACGTATCACTCAATTTATGAAGAGAATTGCAGAGAGAACAACGAAGGAAAACACGAAGGATAACTGCAAAGGGTGAAGATCAAAGAGAGAGTATTGGAGCAAATTCAGAGTTTCTTCTTCTCTTCTCTAGTTTTATCTTTTGTAATTATCTGGGATGTTTGGATTATTAATCTGGATGTTGTTTTTCTTTATTATTATTATGAACTAAATTTTCATTAAGATTGCAACAGAACTTGGTATGTAGTTTAAATTGAACCTTTCCAGTGAATGAAAGTTGGTTTTTATTGAGTTGTTTATTATATCTTTTCCTTATTGATTAAATGTTTGGCCAATAATTACTGTGATAATCTATATAAAATTGGAAGATGGAGTATAGATTGAGATCTAGATATGATGACATATGTTCATATAATCTGAATAGGGTTACTATGATTAGCATGTAGGATAGGAATATACCTATGTGTCTTTTGTATCCATTGAAAGAATTTGTGCGTAAAACCCTAATTAACTTGATTCACATAGGAATATAGTTAATTAATTGACTAGGGTGTTCCTTGTAATTTTGTGTCTTAAGGATCGGAGTTAGGAGGATTTGTTCACGTGTTTTGGAAAAAGTGTGTGAATTTTATAAAGCATTCTTGGATAATGATTCATATTAATTAATTGATTTAAATAGGAAGTAAATTGGTTTAAATGAAATACCAAGGGAAGTTGTAATCTTAACTTGTTAACTCTGCAGTTATTCTTGTGAAATTCTAATTTTAATTATTAGTTTTTTTTGTTTAATTTTCAAATCACAAACAATATTTCGTAGTTTAAAATAGGATTAATTGCATTAGAATTAGTAATTGATAAATATTAGTCTATTTCTTCGTGGGAACGATATTCTTGCTTGCTGAATATTACAATTGACGAGTATACTTGCGTGGTGAAGTGCTATTAAAAAAATTAGGTAACAAATTTTTGGCGCCGTTGCCGGGGACTTTAGTTTAATATTTTCTCATTATTGATTTTGATAGAGTTAATCTTAATTTAAACCTTTTCTTTTCTGTTCTATTCAGGTGTTCTTGACTAGTGTATGCAAACACGATCGAAGAAGTCAAATTTATTGCCTAACGAGGACGACATCGAAAAAAAGTTTCAACGGTTGCGTAAGTGAGTTAAAGAAACCAAAGAGGCACTTGATAAGAAAGATACTATGGCTGAAGAAGAGCAAAAAGCACTACGAGGATTATGCTTTCATACGGGTTCTTTGAAATTCAATCGAGTATGATTTAGGCACGCCATTCTTTTACAAGTTTTGAGATAAAAGCGGGGACAATACAGATGATTCAAAATTCATGTCGGTTTGGAGGGTTCTAGAATGATGATCCGAACGATCACATAGTCGACTTTTTAGAAATCATGATACTTTCAAGTACAATAATGTGTTAGAGGATGCAATAAGGCTAAAAAATTTTTCCATTTACTCTCAGAGATAAGGCTAAGAGTTGGCTCCATTCACTACCACCAGGCTCGATTACTACATGGAATGACCTAGCCCAAAAATTTCTTGCAAAGTTTTTCTCGCCTGCAAAAATAGCAAAGTTACGGAATGATATCTTCTCTTTCGTTCAGCACGATTCAGAATCACTATATGAAGCATGTGAGAGATTTAAAGACTCATTGCGAAAATGTCCACACCATGGGATTCCTAAATGGCTTCAGGTGCAAACTTTTTATAACGGTTTATTCAGCACAGTGAGATCAACTATAGATGCTGCAGCGGGAGGAACTATTATGGCCAAGAATTGTGATGAGGGGTATTAGTTGCTTGAAACCATGGCAGCTAATAATTATCAATGGCCAACTGCAAGAACGACTCATCCAAGGACAGTAGGGGTTTATGAAGTGGATGCGATGACAACATTATCAGCTCAAGTGACAGCTCAGATTTCTGCTCTTACAAAGAAGATAGATGCACTTGGGGTACAACCAGTTCTGAAAATGGAAACGATTTGTGAAATATGTGCGGGTAGCCACTCAAGTGATCAATGTGCAATAAATCTTGAGTCAATCCAGTTTATTTCCAGTTATAATAGGCAGCAGGGCAGTTATCCAAACAGTTACAATCCAGGAGTGAGAAACCATTGGAATTTTTCTTGGAGTAATAATCAGTCACATGCTCAAGCACAAGCTCTAAGGCAATAATATCCACCTGGATTTCAGCCACATCAACAATCTCAACAACACCCAAAACCTCATCAACCTGATAAGCTATCACAAATGGAAGAATTGTTGGCAAGATTGGCAACTCAGTTTGAAGCCACAACGAAAAACCAATCAGCTACAATAAAGAACCTTGAGAACCAAATTGGGCAGATAGCTAGTGCTTTGAATACTAGAACTCTAGGTTCTTTACCTTGTGATACGGAGAAAAATCCAAGGAATGATGGAAATGAACAATGTAAGGCAGTTACACTCAGAAGTGGCAAGGAGTTGACTACAGATTTAGACTGACAAAAGAAAATAATTTATGCTAAGGATGGTGAAAAAGAGAGTGGAAATTCGAAAAGTAAATATGGGAAAAAAGTTGTGAAAAAACAACAAGAAGATAAGCAAACAACAATCATACCACCTGTGTCGTTTCCTCAAAGATTTCAAAAGCAGAAATTAGATAGATAGTTTTCAAAATTTTTAGAAGTGTTTAAAAAGCTGCAAATCAACATTCCATTCGCAGATGCTTTAGAACAAATGCCTAGCTATGAAAAATTCATAAAAGATATTTTAGCAAGAAAGAGGAATCTAGGGGAGTTCGAAACTATAGCTTTAACAAAAGAATATAGCGCAATTTTGCAAAGAAAGTTACCCCCGAAGTTGAAGGATCCGGGTAGCTTCACCATACCGTGCACGATTGGACCCCAGTTCTTTAACAAATGTTTGTGTGATTTGGGAGCGAGTATTAACTTGATGCCGCTTTCGATCTACACTCAGTTGGGATTACCAGCACCAAAGCCAATAAATATCTCTTTACAACTCGCAGATAGATCAGTGACATACCCTAAGGGCATTGTGGAAGACATATTAGTGAATGTGGACAAATTCATATTTCCAGCCGACTTCATTGTGTTGGACTATAAAGAGGATAAAGACATACCCATTATCCTTGGAAGACCATTTTTAGCCACTGGAAGAACATTAATTGATGTACAAAATGGAGAGTTAACGATGAGAGTCCAAAATGAAGAAGTAACTTTTAATGTTTTCAAGGCTATAAAATTTCCGAAGGGAGAGGAAGAGTGCTTTAGAGTTGATCTGATTGAAGGAGTAACGAGGGAGGTATTTATTGAATCTATGAATGAAGACCCTCTTGAAACCGCATTGGTTAGTGAAAATTTATCTGATGATTCAACTGTTCTAGAATGGGTTCAAATGTTAGATTCAGCTCCGAAGTTCACATGATGTTTGCAAAAATTTGAACCTCTGGATTTGTGGGGAAAACCAGATGAAAAGGTGAAATCATCTTTAGAAGAACCGCCCACCTTGGAACTTAAGCCATTGTCTAACCATCTACGGTATGCCTACCTTGGTTCTTCTTCTACCTTTCCAGTTATTATTTTTACATCACTTGATAAGGTTCAAGAAGAAAAGCTACTAAGGGTACTTCGGCAATTCAAGACTGATCTTGGGTGGACTCTTGAGGATATCAAGGGGATAAGCCCATCAATTTGCATGCATAAGATTCTATTGGAAGATGAAGCAAAATCGATTATTGAACAACAATGAAGACTCAATCCCATCATGAAGGAAGTTGTAAAAAAGGAAATCATTAAATGGTTGGATGCAGGAATTATCTACCATATCTCAGATAGCTCATGGGTAAGTCTGGTTCATTGTGTGCCAAAGAAAGGGGGAATGACAGTAGTTGTAAATGAGCATAATGAATTGATCCTAACTCGAACAGTTACGGGTTGGCGGGTGTGTATAGATTATAGAAAGTTGAACAAGGCCACTCGTAAGGACCATTTTCCTCTACCATTCATAGATCAGATGTTGGACAGGCTTGTAGGGCATAAGTATTATTGTCTTTTAGATGGATACTCAAGTTATAACCATATTGCCATTGCACCCGAGGATCAGGAGAAGACGACATTCACATGCCCATATGGTACCTTTGCTTTTCGCAGAATGACTTTTGGATTATGTAATGCGCCGGCGATATTTCAATGGTGTATGATGGCTATTTTCTCCGATATGGTCGAATAAAATCTCGAGGTATTTATGGATGACTTTTTAGTTTTTGGGGATTCTTTTGATTATTATTTGGAAAATCTCACTCTCGTGCTCAAACGGTGTATGGAAATGAATTTGGTTTTAAACTGGGATAAATGTCATTTTATGGTGCAAGAGGGGATAATCTTGGGTCATCGAGTGTCATCAAAAGGAATTGAAGTTTATAGAGCTAAGATCGAAACCATCGAGAGCCTGCCACCACCTATTTCAGTAAAGGATATTCGAAGTTTTTTGGGACATTCTAGTTTTTATAGATGATTTATAAAAGACTTCTCCAAAATCACGAAACCACTTTGCAATCTTTTGGAGAAGGATGTCCCATTCAACTTTGATTAAGCATGCCTGGAAGCTTTTGATGTGTTGAAGAAGAAACTAGTTACCGCACCTATAATCATAGCGCTAGATTGGAGTATCCCGTTCGAATTAATGTGTGATGCTAGCGACTTTGCGATTGGCGCAATTCTTGGCCAACGAAAGGATAAAACTTGTCACGCTATATACTATGCTAGTAAGATGTTAACGGATGCCCAACTGAATTATACCACTACCGAGAAGGAGCTATTAGCAGTTGTTTATGCATTTGATAAATTTTGCTCATATTTGATTAGGACAAAAGTGATCGTGTTTACAGATCATTCGGCAATTAAGTACTTAATAACAAAGAAGGATGTGAAACCGAGATTAATTAGATGGGTATTATTGCTACAAGAGTTTGACTTAGAGATCCGGGACCGAAAAGGAACAGAAAATCAAGTTGCTGATCATTTATCACGATTAGAGAATACAGAACTAAAAAAAGATGACACAGTAGTGATCAATGAATTTTTCCTGGATGAACACCTGTTTGCGGTAAGGATGGATTCACCATGGTATAAAGATTATGTAAATTTCATTGTGAGTAAGGTGTTTCCGCCAGATTTGACAAGTCAACAGAAGAAGAAATTTCTCTATGATGTGAAATAGTATTTATGGGATGAGCCATTTTTATTTAAACAGTGTGGAGATCAAGCAATAAGAAGGTGTGTTCCGGAAGTTGAAATGGAGAATATTCTCTACCAATGTCATGCATCTGACTATGGTGGACATTTTGCGGGAGAAAGAACAGTAGCTAAGGTGCTTCAATGTGGATTCTTCTGGCCAACACTCTTTAAGGATGCCCGTGTGTTTTCATTGAAATGTGACAGATGCCAAAGAGTGGGTAATACATCAAAGCGACAAGAGATGCCACTAAACATGATCTTAGAAGTCGAATTGTTTGATGTTTGGGGCATCGACTTCATGGGACCATTTCCATCATCTTTTAGCAACTCCTATATACTTCTAGCGGTGGACTACGTTTCGAAATGGGTTGAAGCTATAGCATCGCCCACAAATGATGCTAAGGTTGTGGTTAAGTTCATACGGAAGAATATTTTCTCTAGATTTGGCACTCCTCGTGCAATTATTAGTGATGAAGGCACACACTTTTGTAATAAGCAGTTCTCAGCTATTCTCTCTAAGTACAGAGTCACTCATAAGATAGCTACTGCTTACTGTAAGACCCCAAATTATTAATAAATGAAATTTAATTTCCTCTATTTATCATTTTGAAATAGTAAGGGTTGAATTGATTAATGTGGTTAGTTATGGGTAAAATGCGCAAATATTTTAAATAAGCAGGTGGTTATAAAATATTCATTGTTGTCGGGGAATATTAGTTTGGTCGTGGAATATTCTTCTTTGTCGGGGAATATTAAATGCAACTGCAGCGATCTTTTAATGGGCCCCATAACTTGGCGATTGGATGAAGAAAGCGACAAGTATAAGTTGTTTATAAATAACGACGTAGTTATTCTGCTTAACACTATTGGAATACCCGTTGGTTAAAACACAAGATGTCTGGCGTTGTTGCACGCGATGCACACCAGTATTGCACCAATTATTGATTCTTACGTAATAAGACACTACTCGATAATTGTTACGAGAGTTCTTGCTCATTATTTTATTTTATTGATTCAATAATTCTTTGTGTTGATATTCTATATTACTTTGTTGTTTGAATAATTATCACTACACAAGATTTTCCATTATCGAAGCAATAATTCATATTATCCTGAATAATATTATTAGATAACATTCTTGGCAATGTCTAGAAAGTTACATCTAAGGAGAGGTTTGGTCACCTAATTGCGGCGCCAAGATGAGAGAAATTCTTATTGAAAGCCCTCTTTCCGGAACGCTTTGGTTATCGATGTTGTGATTCTATAATATTATTTGTGAATAATTAATTATTGATTTATATGATGAGAAAAATATTCATTTTATATGGATACAGATGGAGAAAATTTTTAAAGTGACAATTGTTAAAAATTGATATTTTATCTTTTCTGATAAAATAATATTTTATTATATTATTATAATATAATAATGATGATATGTTTACAATAAATGTGGGATATATGAGTATATGAGGAGGAAGAGTATTTTTGTTGCATTAAATGATTAACACATGTTTTGTGTGTCGGTGGACCCCATTTCTTGACTGAAATTTGATTATAGCATGTAAAATCGTCCGTTTATGGATTTCGGTTAATTTTTTGTTTGGAATTTGGAAAACCTTTCTTCTGCAAAGTTGTAGAGAATGAAATTTTCTATGGAAAGGACATGTGGTTTGAATTTTTTTGATAAAATGGCTATTTATTGTGAATTATTGAAGTTCCGAAGTTCCGAAATAATTGATTTTTGGAAGTTTTAAATATTTATTTTAACAAAAATGTTTTTTGTGATTTTGGTGGGATGGTGGCTGATGTCTAGACCAAAAAAGTGGGCTAAGGAAAATTTATATAAATATATTATTATTTTATTAAATTTTCGGCTTTGGTGTTCTAAGCATTTTTCTATAAATAGGGTGCTTAGGTTAGAATTGAAAATCACACCAGAAACTAAGATTTCTCTCTCTATAATATCGAGCGTATTTTGTGAGTATTTTAGTACTTTGAGTATTGCTATACGGTGCAAGTTCTTTCAGCACTATATCCAGTATTCCAGTCAGAACTACTATTCTTTTGAGGTAAGGGATATTATTTTTTAAAAAATGATATTATTTCTTCAATATCATTATGCCGAAATATTGGTTGGAACTTTTTATCAAATTTGGAACTTTTTCATGTCGGGGTTACTATTCATGAGTTACTATTCACGAGTTACTATTCATGAGTTACTATTCACGAGTACTATTCACGATGCATGATGATTTATTTTTGTGAAATTTCTATCTTTTAGTGTCGGAGTCACTATTCACGTATACGACACTATTCACGTATACGGCACTATTCACAAATACGACACTATTCACAGAAAAATTAAAATTTTCTTTTTTCGTCCAAAATATCTATTATGGATACTAGCTTTGATTGTATCCATGTTTTGATCATTCTTGAATTTTACTCCACTATAATTATTTATGAGGTATTTTTGGACATGGAATAGGTTTGAATACTGAATCCTTAATATTTATTCTTTTGTTTCACTGGATTCGTTTTCTTTAAAATATTTTTCATCATCCTCCGTCCTAAATGATGACATAATTGAATATCTTTGGCCTGTAGTGCAAAGATTAATGATTTCTGATGAATATCTTTGGCCCGTAGTGCAAAGATGAACATGACCAACTGATGAATATCTTTGGCCTGTAGTGCAAAGATGAATATTTGATTCCAGATATATATTGATTGATGTTACAGGGATAAAAGATAGACGATGAACTTTTATATTCATATATAGAAGATAGTGGATTTCATTCTCTACTAAACTCTTCTAATGAATTATTATTTCCGCTATAAATATTGATTTAAAACTTGTTGTCTGTTGTATTCTATTAGATTTTTTCCCTGTTGAGGACTAACGATAATTTGTTCTATATTATCTTAGTCATAATGTTCTTTACTGGGCTAGTTGAGCTCACCCTTTTCCTTTTTGTTCCATTTTTCTTCTCAGGAGGCGAGAATATAGCGAGTACTAGTCGGGGTATGGAATGATGGTTCTAGAAGTTATTTTAGTAGTCCTCACCATTTTTGTAAAATAATGTATCAATAATTGAAATGAGGACTTATTTGAGTGTGGATATTGTCTAGATGACAATATTTGTTTTTAAACTCACAGTTTTTATGTTGTATTAATAAAGTTGTAGTTGTTTCTGTACCATGTATTTTAACGACTCAGAATGGGTGTTGTATACCTATTTTGGGGGCGTCACACTTACCATCCACAAACAAGTGGTCAAGCCGAGGTATCGATCCGAGAAGTAAAATAAATCCTCGAGAAGATAGTGAACCCTAGTCGGAAAGATTGGGCTAGTAAGTTGGATGATGCTTTATGGGCATCTGCATGGCATGTTGCATTATCAGAAGGATCCAAATAGCGTGTCTACTGGCCTGGACGGGACAATTCTTTGAAATGGTTTTTTCTACTTAAAATTGAGTTTTGTTGGGAGCTATGACTTCTTTATGTAATAGGGTCAAGTTAGAAGTGTGACAAGGAGGTTATTTCATAGTAATTGAGATAATTTTCTTAAATACTTGTTGGGTACAAATAGGAGTTTAATTCTTATTAGAATTTCTAATTGGATTGGATGGGATGACTTTGCTATGGATTGGGACTGGATTTGGTTCAGCTAAGGGGAATTAATTTATGTTAATTAGTAGAGTGCTGAACTGATCCAATAATTTAATTACACTTAGAGGAGCCTGAACTTAGAAGAAGATCTTGGAGGAACAAAGGAAGGAGGTGATTTCACTAAAATTGCATAATTGAAGGCCAAGAAGGGTGGTGTATTACTATTCTTCTTTTTAAATTCAGTTCTTGTAATTGGGATAATGATTTCTTTACTTTATTCAGTTTTTAATTCATTAATTATGAACTAAATTACTTTTTAGGCTTGCAATGGATCTTTAGTGTTGAATGATAATTATCATGCCTTGATTTGAGTTTAATAAATTATCAATTCAGTTTATCTATTGTGATTCATATTTAATTTATGAAATGTTTGATCACTGATGAGTGGGTTTTATACCTATGAATCGGCTTCTAATTCGGACTTAAATGGTGATGATCCCGTCTATTTTTGTTTAGTTTTACTTGTTTAGTGTTTATTTATGTTTAGGTTGCATGGTGTGGCATTGGTGGCATAAAGGTGGCATTATAAAATGAAGTGGCAACAAAAATGAGCAAAAAGTATAGCTGCAAAACTACCCCCCATGGCGGGGCGGGCATTATATAAGGAAAACCCCCGCCAGGGCGGGGGTACTTGAGAAACAACAGTAGCACCCCCCGCCGGGGCGAGGGTTTCGGGAGGAAAAAGGAATATTCAGAATTTGAGTATTAGCTTTGGACTACAACTCTAGTTCTTATTAGCTTTGGAGATTGAAGCAACTTGGAGACCATTGAAGATCGAGAGCATGAGCTTAAGGAAGATGGAGATTTGTTGACAACATATTTACTCTTCACTCTACTCTTATTTTGTATCTTTTAATGATTATTCAATTGTGGATTCTTAGTTTTAATTCATTAATCATGAACTAAATCTTTTGTTTAAGATTACAACGGAACTTATTGCATAGTTTATTTTTAATATGCTTCTCTATTAATTATTGTGATTATTCTTGGATTGTCTATTATGATTTGTGATGAATTGCTTAATTGCCTAGCTAACAATTACCGTGATAATCTATATGAAATCGAGTCTGATCATAATAGCATGTGATTGTGTTTTACGCATGGCGTTGGAATTCATACCTTGATAAGTGGATTTTATATACGAAAACCCTATTCATTTAGAAGTTTAAATTTTATATACACGAATCAATATTCATTTATTTTCATGTTTTGTGTTTTGTGTTCATTTTTACTCGTTTTGTGATATTTTATGTGTAGGGTGGTCATGGATGCAATTGGTGAGGAAAGGCGAATTTTTGGAGCAAAAGTGGAAAAAAGTTGGAGCTTGAAAAATTTGAAGGCGATGGCTATATGCCGTAAAATGAAACTTGTTTATCTGTATACCCCCGTAGGCGTGGGTCCGTTCTACTTGGTTATCTGTTTGGTTTTGACTTACATTGGGGCTCGGTTTGTTGGGCTTGGTTTTGGTGCGTTTGGACTCTAATAAAAAGAAGGACTCGGCGGAAGAAGAGGAGAGCTTGCTTTTACGTAGAAAAACAACGATCATCTGACCTGAAAAGGGAAGAATTCAAGCGATTTCAAGGATTGAAGAAGCGAGCGTTGGAGGAAGTAATTTTGGGAGATTATCACGACGGTTGCAAATCGAGGCTACGTGAAGGGGTTTTCCATAATTCCTCTTTTCTTTCATCTATTTGTAATTGGGATGATGTTTTCAACAAATTATTTAGTTTTTAATTCATTCGTTATGAACTAATTTATTTATTAGACTTGTGATGGATCTTTGGGCGTAACGATGATTCTATAACTTTGATTTTCAATTCAATAAGATATTTTCAGTTTATCTATGTTAATTTGTGCGTGAATTTATGAATTGCATGATCAGCAGTTCTTTGTGGATTTGAAAGGAATCGAGAGAGAGATTGAATCTAGACCTAGTTAATATAGCATGTGTCATGAATTTTGTCGATAGCAGATTCGTGATTATTGTTAAGGTAGAGATACGCTTGACATCGCATGTAATCGTATAGAGAGCTTAAACTTCAACCTTTTTGATTGCAGTTCACATAGAGATATAGTGAGTTGGTTAATTTAGGTGTTTAACAGTTTATCTTAATTGTGGATTGATGTTAATATGGTATTAGTGCATCGAGAGGTGGCTCTTACTACGTTAAGTGTTCTTGATTAATAAAGCTGGAATATTGAATTGAGTTGGAATAAAGGTTTGAAAATCGAGTGAAGCTCGGGGTGAAATCATAAATCTAATTCTCCAATTATTGTTTGAAATTCCCGATTTACGTTATTGGTGTACATTTTGTGATAGTTAATTTCTTTATTAATTTAGTTTTTTTATATAATTTAAAACCATTGAATTGATTAGTTTAATAAAATTAGGGTTAATACAAAATTGATACTTGTGAAGTTAAGATTCTTGATATTTTGTCCTCGTGGGAACGATACTTTATTCACTACTATATTACTTGTTGACCACGTGCACTTGCGTGTTTTTAAGCGTATTGATTTTCACCAACAAGTTTTTGGCGCCGTTGCCGGGGACAATTTAGCCAAGATTTTAATATTTGTTTTTACAATATCAGTTTAATTAGTCCAGTTTTACTTAAACATTTTTATTTTTGTTTTCTCTATTTCAGGTTTTCGATATTGGTTTATGCAAACACGATCTAAACATCAAGACTTGCTTCCTTTTGAGGATGACATTGTGAGAGCGATTTCAAAAGTTGAGTAAGTGGATTGAGGAAGCGAGGAACAATTCGAAAAATTACGATAAGGAAGAAAGCGATGGTTAGAAGACCGAAAAGCGTTGAGGATTTTGCCACACCTAGGGTGGTGATCTGCGATCGAGCATTACTAGGCCCTGCAATAGGCTGCGAACACTTTTGAAATAAAGCACAGGACCATTCGGATGATGTAGAACTCATATCGGTTTGGGGAATGGCAAGCGATGATCCGAATGAGCATTTGATCGGTTTTACGGAGATGTGCGACACGTTCAAGTACAATGGGGTGTCGGATGAAGCGATAAGACTTAACTTGTTCCCATTCACTTTACGGGACAAGGCGAAGAGTTGGTTACATTCTTTCTTTCTGGGGGTTCGATCACTACGTGGGAGGATTTGGCTCAAAATTTCTTGCCAAATTTTTCCCACTTACGTGAAAGCTGCGAAAATGAGGAATGACATCACAATGTTTGAAGCGTGAAATGGAGAGTCACTATATGAGTCATGGGAGAGATCAAGGAATTACTCGAGAAAATGCCCACATCATGGATTGCCCAGTGGTTACAAATGAACACCTTACATAACGGGCTACATGGAAATGTCGAACTAGCATTGATGCGGCTCGGTGAGGTGCATTCATGGCTAAGAGTTACGAGGAAGCCTACAATTTGATAGAAACAATGTCGGCAAATAACTACCCGGTGGCCCACAAAGAAGAATGACCTGAGCAAAAGCGGTGGGATCTTGGAATTAGATGGAGATACTTGACTATCTGAAGCAACTCTTTACTGCTTATCCATGAAGTTTGATACGATGAATGAGAGGGTGAATACGATAGCAGGGGCTCAAGTTCAGCAACAAGTTCAGCAGGTTATGGTAGTATGTGAATTGTGTGCGGGGGATCATCCGGAATGAGCGATGTCTGATAAATCCGACATCCGATTCGGTTCATAGGAAACTACTGACGAAATTCCATAAAATACCTACCAAAACACCTACAACCAGGGGAATAGGAACCACCCAAACCTCTCATGGAGCAATAATCAACAAACTCAAGCTCCACGACCATCATATCCCCCTGGTTTTCATAGTCATCCACAACAGATTCAACAATGGGGACGAAAATCCGATGGGGAGGAATCATGGGCAAGGTACATGATTAGCAACGATGTGGTTATGAAAAATCAAGCTATTGCTATCAAAAATATAGAGAATCAGATAGGTCAAATTGCATTGGCATTAAAGAATAGACCACAAGGAACATTACCTAGCGACAAAAAAAGAAATCCGAAGGGTAATCATGAAGCAATGTCAAGCGAGTTATGTTGAAAGTGGAAAACACCTCGGTGGGAATAGTGCGAGAAAATTCACAACACCGGAGGAAAAAGTTGATGTGATAGCTTAGTGGAGGTAACAAAAATGAGGAAACAAAGTTAAGCAATGAGCCGATTGTTTATCCCCACCGTAGTTTCAACGAGAGGGTCCAAAATAGAAATCGGATAAGCGATTCATAAAGTTTTTTAGATGTGTTCAAGAAACTCCAGTTAACATCCCATTCAGAGAGGCCTAGAACAAATGCTTTGGAGTTATCGAAGTTTATGAAGGGAATTACATCGAGGAAGAAGAAATGGGAAGACTTGAAGCGATGGCACTAACGAGGAGTGTAGTGCGATTATTCTGAAAAAAGCTTCCACCAAAACTTCGAAGACAGGGGAGCTTTACTATCCAGGTGCGATCGGGAAGATGTCTTTTAACAAGTGCTTATGTGATTTGGGGCAAGTATAAACTGATGCCATTATCGGTATATTGAAATTGGGTTTGCCGCGCGCAAAAGCCTCTGAACATTTCATTGCGGTTGGCGGATAGGTTAGTCACATATCAAGGAGGCATTGTAGAGGACATTTTGGTAAAAGTGGATAAGTTCATATTCCTGCGGACTTTATCATCTTTGGATTTGATGAAGATAAGAACATCCAGATCATCCTAGGGAGACCCTTCTTGTACGGGGATGGACACTCATAGGCGTGCAAAAGGAGAAGCCGACAATGAGGGTCCAAGATCGAAAGTAAAATTCAATGTGTTCAAGGCCATGAAATATCCTACGGACGAGGAAGAGTGTTATCGAATGGATTTAATTGAGCAAATTACCGGCGAAGATATTAACAAGAGTTTGATCAATGATCCGTTAGAAACAACCTTATTGGGGATGAAGAAAAAGGCGACCCGAAATTTGTGGACTTATTACGGATCTTAGACTCTTTGCCGAGAGTTAAGCCGATTGAAACACCGGTTGAACCTCTGTACATCGAGGAGGCGATTCTGAAAAAAATTTGAAACCATCATTGGAGGAGCCACCAAGCGTTGGAACTTAAGCCACTCCTAAACATCTCGGTATGCGTATTTAGGCGATTTAAATTCTTTACTGTAATTATTTACTGCTTTGCATAGCAATTGCGGGGAAGAAAAGTTCTTTGAGGTGCTTAGGGATCACAAATCAACGATTGGATGGACGATTGCGGATATAAAAGGCATTAGCCCATCATTTTGCATACACAAGATTACGATGGAGGATGATGCAAGTCCATCGGTGGAGCATCAACGTCGACTTAACCCAATCATGAAGGAAGTAGTCGAAGGAAATTAAAATTATTGGATCTTGGGTGTCATATATCCAATTTTCGACGATAAATGGGTAAGTCCGATTCATTGTGTGCCTAAGAAAGGGAAATCATGGTAATTGAAATGAGGACAACGAGTTAATTCCAACAAGGATAATAACAGTTTGGAGGGTGTGCATCGATTATAGGAGATTGAATAAAGGCAACGGAAGGATCATTTCCGTACCTTTTATCGATCAAATGTTAGATAGGTTAGCGGGACATGAGTTTCTTGCTTATTGGATGGATATTAGGGATATAATCAGTTGCTATATCGCTCTTGAGGATCGAAAAAGACAACATTCACTTGCCCTTACGGCACCTTTGCATTCGAGGAGAATGTCATTTGATTTGTCTGATGCACCAACTTTCGGTGATTGTATGATGGCTATTTTCTGGATATGGTGGAGAAGAGCGTTGAAGTCTTCATGGGCGATTTCTCGATCTATGGGGACAATTTTGACACTTGCTTAGAAATCTGTCTGGTCATGGTATTGCGGCGATGTAAGGATCTGAAACCTCATCTTGAATTGGGAAAAATGCCACTTCATGGTTGAAGAGGGCATAATTTTGGGACATAAGGTGTCGGCTCAAGTATTGGAGGTGGACAAGGCAAAGTTGGACACGATCGAAACTACCTCCAAGGGCTCGATTAAGGGAATTAGAAGTTTTACGGGGCATCTTTGGGTTCTACGGAGATTCATAAAAGACTTCTCTAAGATTGCAAAACCTCTATGCGGTCTTTTAGAGAAGGATGCCACTTTCGACTTTCTTGCGGAAATGTAAGTCGCGTTTTGACCTATTGAAGAAGAAATTAACTATAGCCCGTGATAGTACTTGCGGATGGAAAATGCCATTCGAACTTATGTGTGATCTGGCGACTATGCGGTTGAAAAATTTTTGGGCCAAAAGATGAGACAAGGTGTTTCACACCATATACTATCTGAAACAAAACACTCACGAGACTCAAATGAACTACACTACTATGGAAAAGGAATTGCTTGCGATGGTATCGCGTTCGACAAATTACGGGCATACTTGATCGGGACTAAGGTAATAGTCTACACGGACCATTCGGCGATTGATTGCTTAATCGCGAAAAAAAGATGCTAAACCACGCCTTATCAGATGGATTCTCCTACTTGAAGAGTTTGATTTAGAAATTAAAGATAGAAAGGGGACGGAGAATCAAGTTGCCAGATCATTTGTCGAAATTTGAAAATCAGGAGAAAAGGATGATGATAGATCGTGATCAATGAGACATTCCGGATGAAAGCGATTATTTGGGGTGAATCTGAAATTTCCGTGGTATGCGGACTTAGCGAATTATGTGGTAAGCAAGATGCTTCCACCGGATCTTACGACAACGAGAAAAAGAAGTTTACGCATGATGTCGAAGTGGTACATGTGGGATGAACCGTACTTATTCAAACAATGTGCCGATAAATGATTGACGATGTATCCCATACGATGAAGTCCACAACATATTACAAGAATGCCATTCATCGGCATCACGGTGGACATTACGGGGAGTGGCGCCATGGCGAAAGTTCTTCAATCCGGGTTTTATTGGCTCTGGTGTTCAAAGGCGCCCACCAATTTGTGAAAGCGTGTGATAGATGCCAAAGGGTGGGAAACATATCGAAGCGGAATGAGATGCCCTACAAACAATTCTTGAAGTGGAAATCTTTGATGTATGGGGCATCGATTTCATGGGACCATTCCGTCGTCTTTGAGCAATCGGTATATTACTGCTTCATGATGGATTCGTCTCGAAATGGGTTGAAGGCTGCGACATTACCATCTAATGATGCCAAATTGGTCCTCAAGTTTACTGCGAGAAAAACATTTTCACGAGGTTTGGCATGCGAAAGCAATAATCGATGATGAAGGCGATCAACTTACGCAATAAGTCATTCTGACTCTTACGGCTAAGTATGGGGTCAATCACAAAATTGGCTACTGACGTATCACCCTCAAACTAATGGGCAAGCCCGAAATTATCGAACGAGAGAAGTTAAAAGGATATTGGAGAAAGTTATAAATCAAAGTCGGAAAGATTGGTCACTTGATTGAACGACGCATTATGGGCATCTGCGCGCATACAAAATGCCATCGGGATGTCACCTTATCAACTCTTATGCGGAAAGGCATGTCACTTACGGGGTGGAGCTACAACCTGAAGGCTTCTTGGGCCATCTGAAATTGAATTTTGATCAAGCCGCGGTAGGAGAAAAGAGGCTACTCCAACTAAATGAGCTCGGCGAATTCCGCCTCCAAACTACGAGAATGCCAAGCTATACTGAAAGAAAAAGTTAAAAGATGGCACGACGAAAAATTGTGCAGCGAACATTGGCCGGGTCAAGCGATCCTCTATTCAATTCACATTGCGTTTGTTCCCGGAAAGCTTAAGTCGAGATGGTGGGACCATTTACAATAAAGCAGTATTTCCTCATGGCGTGAGTTGAACTCTACGATCGAATCCATTAGAAAGCGTTCAAAGTCAATGGTCAGCGGATAAAGCATTCTTTGGGGTGGCGAGTCGAGCCGGGCCTTGAAACAACATTACCTCGTAGATACGGTATAAAAGCGAGGGGAGTGGTCGGTTTGAGCGACTTAAAATCAAGCGCTAATTGGGAAGCAACCCATGGTTCTTTATTTTTCATAGTTCATGTTTAATTTGTTAGGATGTAGTTTATGAAGCGATAGTTAGGACTTGTCAATTATTAAGTTTTGCTAAAAATCTACTGAAAAGTACTAAAAATCTCATTGAAACTCAAGTCGTCATTAATCTAACATATTGCATGTTTTTGGTTTGAGGAGAGGTCAGCGTATGACTCGAGCAACAACAACGCTTTCTGTGATGGAGGAAAATCGGCAAATTTTGCATCTCAAAAATTTTGACCAAAAATTTTTACTGAGAAGGCATGCCATGAAATAGGGACCTTTTTAACTAGTACCCCCAGCAGGGCGAGGTCTGGCTGGCGGAACCACTTTGTTATAAGGCACGATCTCAACCATCTCTCCCACACACATACGCCTACTCTCCTTTGCTCTTACTCTCCCTCGATAAACCATATTGCTATCTCCTACCAAACCACTACTACCCACTACCCACATCTGGCTTGCATCCCCACTCCCCACTCACACGACTTCAATCCAGTCCACCACTTCATCTCCCCACATCACTCTATATAAACCCTACCTCATACTTCCCATATTCAACACCATTACACTCAATTCTTAAAGATATTGGGATACACACACTTGAGGTAAGTGGCTATAGTGTCAGGCTTCATCTCATCTCTACCACATACACCATTTCCAAGTTCAAAATTCAAAAATTTGTGTAACAACTTAACTGCCTTGCATGTGTTTGATAAAGTGTTTGAACCAAGTTTTTTGGAGTGCGTCGGTGTTTACTAGCAAGAGTTCACTCTTGAAACTCAATGGCATCTCAACCAACACCCAAAGCAGCAGAGGCGAGTTCAAGCGCCAGCTCCACCTTGACTACCTATGACATGCATATAAATTTGTGAGTCTGGCATGGCATGCCGCCGTTATGAGTACATGCAATCTAAAAACACTTACAGGAATGTGGGTTGGCCCCAGAAACGACGGAGAAATGATGTCCCAAATTCACCAAAAAGGGTGGATCAAATTCACCGAACATCCGAAACACCGCGATGGTTAATATTGTCGAGAATTCTATCTGACAGAAGATAAAGCTCCTTTCAAAGCGTTTGTGCGGGGTTGAATGGTTCCATTCAGTGATGATGCAATCAACGCTTACTATCAGTTGTGGGTGCCACACCATTGTCAGTATGTCCAAATGAGGGATTTTGACCCGGATTATGAGGAGGTTATTAAAAATTTGACAAAAGCGGGCACATCTTGGACCAAAGGGAGGAAGGAGGAACAGTGTTCAATAGCAAGGACTTAAGCCGGTATGGAAAGATATGAGTACGCATTTTATGTGCGAAATTGCTTAGTCCCAACACACTTGGACGTCACCAAAGAGAAGGCGTTCTTGTTATATACCATTATGCGAGGACTTCATTATCGACGTCGGGGCTATCATCGGTTTCTCCATCCGCCGGTCTTCGCGGAAAATTTTTGGGCGGTTTACCACACCTTCACTTATATGCGTTGTCTTGCTTAGCAAAGTGTGCGTTATTCGATGATGAGCCAACTCAACCATGCTTGCTTTGCTTGATTCACGAATGATTGCGCGGTATTGATTGTGGGGTGGAGAGAGTCACATCCACGGGGTTAGGTTTTATTTTTCCATCGGCGTCGGAAGGCGAAAAGTCGATCTGAAAGATACCTCGGGGATGAGGATGACACAATGGGAGATCAAGGCAAAGCGAGTTCATGCGGTGAAGCATTTTCTAGTACTCGGTTCCTTGAGCTCGAAATCAAATGAATGCGCATACTAGGGCGACCTGCGCAAAATCTGGCGATTGGCGATCTTGCCAATCATATATTCGATGCCATGAGCAACGTCTTTCGCCTCATTCAACACAACACTTGAGTTTTAACGTGAATTTTCATATCAACAACCCGGTCCATTACCTCGATTTCCTCTAGTGACTCAGATGAAGAAGAGCACCAACCCACCCCCAGAGACTTAGAACAATTCGGGGAAGTCCTCTTGCATTTTATTCTTATCCAATGAGGCATTGTCTTGAGTTAAGTTTGGGGATTTAAATTTTGTTTTAATATCTAGTTTTGCATTTATATTATAGGTTTTAATTTCTAGTTTTGCATTATATATATATATTATATAATTTATATATAAATATATATATATATATATATATATATTATATAAATAGTTTGTTTGCATATGTCGATGGTGTAGCATTCTACGGTTATTACGGCGATGATGAGATTGTGAATAAGTTAACCAATATAGTATGGATTATTAGGCTGTGATATAATTACTATTATGAATCGATTCTTGGACTTGTTTGAAACTATTATAAAAAAAGGTAGCACTAATAACATCTTTGTTGGCCCAGTCGGTTCAAATCGATACATAAAATGTTTCTAAGGATAATGCTAGGGTGAACGAGAAAATGACAAGGATAGGTAGTGAAGGCTTAAATTAGGCAAGAACCTAAGTTTGGGGAATAAATGTAGGGGTATATAAATATATCTAAAATATATATATATAAAAAAAGAAGAAAAATACATAGGGTATACATGGTGACTAGTCTTGTTTGGGGCCTCTCTGTTACTTGAGCAAAATGCATTGAGGGGATTGTCTTTACACTAGCGCCTAAGGTCTTCTATAGTGCAGGAATCGTTGGTTGAAAGCTTCGCTAAGGGGTAACCTTTGTAAGCCTAATGGGATGAGACATTTACGCGATCGTTTATGTATATTTAGAAAAAAAAAAGATAAGAATAAAATGGGAAAAGTGCAAAAAGCCCGTATATAGAAAAAAAAAAAAAAGAAGAAGAAAGTATAAGTATCCTGCATGTACCCTTGAATTTGGTTAAGTTTAATTTTAGTTGAATCGTGCTATCTTTGAGATTTTAAGTTTGCCTTTGTATAATTCCTTCTAAGAAGTTGTTTATGTATTGAATTTGGGTTAAAATATCGGTTATCTTAGATGTTGATCACACACACATACTATATACGATAATAGTTGTTCAAAATTGAGAATTCGTAATTGTGGTTTGGGTTTGATAATTTGTCTTTGTAAAGTTGCTTGTTTTCTCTGGTAGATGGGATAAGTTAGTTTATGCGATGTTGTTGGATTTTTAGGCATTTAGATTATTGCATTTCATTGCATTTCATTGCATGTAGTTGTTTTGTGCTCGAGGACTAGCACGGTTTAAGTTTGGGGATTTTGATAAGTGGATTTTATATACGAATCGATATTCATTCAAGTTTAAATTCGTAGTTATTTTCATGTTTTGTGTTCGTTTTTACTCGTTTTGTGATATTTTATGTGTAGGGTGGTCATGGATGCAATTGGTGAGGAAAGGCGGATTTTTTGGAGCAAAAGTGGAAAAAAGTTGGAGCTTGAAAAATTTGAAGGCGATGGTATGCTATGCTTGCAAAAGTGACTTGTTTGTCTTTGTACCCCATATTCTTCCGTTCTACTGTATCTGTTTGGTTTGACTTGTTTGGGGCTCGGTTTGTTGGGCTTGGTTTGGTGCGTTTGGACTCTAATAAAAGAAGGACTTCGGCGGAAGAGAGGAGAGCTTGCTTTTACGTGAAAAAACACGATCATCTGACCTGAAAAGGAAGAATTCAAGAAGCGATTTCAAGGATTGAAGAAGCGAGACGTTGGAGGAGTAATTTTGGAGATTATCACGACGGTTGCAAATCGAGGCTACGTGAAGGGTTTTCCATAATTCCTCTTTTCTTTCATCTATTTGTAATTGGGATGATGTTTTCAACAAATTATTGATTTTTAATTCATTAGTTATGAACTAATTTATTTATTAGACTTGTGATGGATCTTTGGGCGTAACGATGATTCTATAACTTTGATTTTCAATTCAATAAGATATTTTCGGTTTATCTATGTTAATTTGTGTGTGAATTTATGAATTGCACGATCAGCGAGTTCTTTGTGGATTTGAAAGGAATCGAGAGAGAGATTGAATCTAGACCTAGTTAATATAGCATGTGTCATGAATTTTGTCGATATGATTTGTGATTATTGTTAAGGTAGAGATAAACTTGACATCGCATGTAATCGTATAGAGAGCTTAAACTTCAACCTTTTTATTACGGTTCACATAGAGATATAGTGAGTTGGTTAATTTAGGTGTTTAGCAGTTTCTATCTTAATTGTGGATTGATGTTAATATGGTATTAGTGCATCGAGAGGTGGCTCTTACTACGTTCGTGTTCTTGATTAATAAAGCTGGAATATTGAATTGAGTTGGAATAAAGGTTTGAAAATCGAGTGAAGCTCGGGGTGAAATCATAAGTCTAATTCTCCAATTATTGTTTGAAATTCCGATTTACGTTATTGGTGTTTGTTTATTTTGTGATAGTTAATTTCTTTATTAATTTAGTTTTTTTTATATAATTTAAAACCATTGAATTGATTAGTTTAATAAAATTAGGGTTAATACAAAATTGATACTTGTGAAGTTAAGATTCTTGATATTTTGTCCTCGTTAGGGAGCGATACTTTTATTCACTCCTACTTATATATTACTTGTTGACCCTAATATGCATTATATGCGTGTTTTTAATTAATTCCTAAACGTATTAATTTTTGTGACCCTTTAGGTTCTCCATATTAAACCAGGTTAATGAATAAATAAATTAGAACAATTCTAATCTTATTTAAATAAATAAATAAAGATATTAATTTATTTAAATAAACAATATTTATTCTACAATAGGGATAAGCTTCCCTAGCGATTAACGACTTTCCAAATAATATAAATTTCAACATTAATCATAAAAGAACCTTTGAGTAAATAGTTACAAATGCAATTCAATCCTTCCACCATACATGTCCCAATTAAATATAAGACATGAAATTACTTCGTCAAGTCTTATTTTATTTAATTATATGTATTTTCGACTCTTAAATGCACAACTCCAAATAATGCAAATTAGAAACTCGTTTCTAATTTCATTCCTTAAACCCGAGGACTCTTTGGGTTGTCATTTATCGAATTACATAGGACATTTCTCTTCTTTTACTAGAAGCGGTAGATTCTTTATTGATCATACATTATCTCCATGTACAACTTATTATACCCAAGCATTCCTTTTGATATACCCTAAGGGTCTTAAGGAATAAGTCAAAGTATAACTCATCATACACAAGATACTATGATTATCACAAGTCCAACGATCACTTGTACTATTATCACTACAGGAATTCCTTTTGACAGGCAAGTAAAACTCCATTAGGTATTCTTTAGCGAGCCACATTTAGTGAACTTATTATCTAATAAGCACCTACATACTTGCTTTAGTGTCCCCACACAAATGATCATGAGATCAATCATCCTCATCCAATGAGCAAGCAACGTATGTACCAATCTATCTGGATTCACTAATCCCCAATTTAGTAATCCAACGATTGGGAACTATTTTAGTTTTAAGCTTTCTAAGAATTTAGATCTCATTAGAATGATCATTCTCATTATTCTAAAAGCATTACTTAAAACTATGAGTTTATCACATATTATAAAACAACGTCATGTAGATAATTAAAAACCTTTAATAAATTAATACTTTTTATTAATAAATGAATAAGATTGTTACAAAGTATAGCTTTATCATAAAACATGATTGACTTGTGTGCATACTACTTTCAGTTACCTTTAATACTGTTTGAATACGGTTGGTTAAAATACGATGTCTGGCGTGGTTACTTGCAATGACACACACGGTATTGCATAGTATTTTTGAATTATTAATTCTTACGTAAGAAGGCACTACTCAATAATTGTTACAGTAATTACTGTTCAATATTTTATTTTATTGATTCAATAATTGCTACGTTGATATTTTATATTATTGTTGTTCCAATAATTGTCAACACGACAATATCTCCATTATCGGATCAATAATTCATATTATTTGAATAATATTGTTAGATAGCATTATTAGCAATGTCTAAGGAAGTTACATGCAGGAAAGGGGTTTGGTCACCTAATTGCACGCCATAAGAAGAAATCCTTATCGGAAAGCCCCCTCTTTCCTGGGAACGACTTGATTGTCATAATTGTGATTCTGTAATATTATTTATGAATAATTAATTATTGATTTATATGATAAGGAAATATTTATTCTATGTGGATGGATAAGAAAATATTTATTTTGTGTGGATATAAATGAAGGAATTAATGCTGAGGTGTTTTATCAGTATTTTGTCGGAATGGAGGTTTTAAAAATCGTCCGTATGTGGATTTCGGTCGTTTTTCATTTGGAATTTGAAAAAAATTTAAATCTACAAAGTTGTAGAAAATTTAATTTCCTATGGGATGAACATAAAATTCGTATTTTTCTTATAAAAATGCTATTTATTATGAATTATTAAATTTTTGTAAATAAATGTTTTTATTAAAAATATGATGGGCCCCACTTTTGGTTGGTGAAAAACGTGCTGAAATTTTATTTCAAAAGTGGTGGGCTTTAATAGTAACAGGTAAAGCCATCAGGTAGCAGGTTAGTCTGCTATGGCGTTCTAAGCATTTTCCTATAAATAGGGTGCTTATTTAGAATTGAAAATTACACCAGAATCATAAGCTTTCTCTCTATATATTATCGAGCGTATTTTGTGAGTATTTAGATACTTTGTGAGTTGTTATTCAGTGCAAGTTTCCTTCAGCCTTATATCTGATATTTCAGCCGGAAGTACTATTCTTTTGAGGTAAGGGATGTTATGTTCTTCGTAAATGATGTTTTTCTTTCAATATCATTATGCCGAAATATTGGTATGAATTTTATTATGAATTTTTTTCCTTTTCATGTCGAGGTTACTATTCACGTATACGGTATTATTCACGTATACAATACTATTCACGAATACGGTACTATTCACGAAGTATGATTTTTCTTGTGGTATTTCTACCTTTTTTGTCGGGGTTACTATTCACGTATATGACACTATTCACGAATACGACACTATTCACAGAAAAAATGAAATTTGATTGTATCCATGTTTTGATCTTCTTTATTGAATTTTGCTCCACAATTGATTATTATAAGGTATTTTTAAACTTGGATAAACTAAAGTACGAATCCCTAATCTTTGATCTTTTATCTCACTGATTCGTTTTCTTTAAGATATTTTTCATTATCCTCAGTCCTAAATGATGATATTACTAGATATCTTTGGCCTATAGTGCAAAGATGAATGATTAACTGATGAATATCTTTGGCCTGTAGTACAAAAATGAATGATTAACTAATGAATATCTTTGGTCCGTAGTGCAAAGATGAACAGGTGTTGAGATGAACATGACCAACTGGTGATACAAATGAATATCTTTGGCATGTAGTGCAAAGATGAATATTTGATTCAAGATGTATATTGATTGATGTTACAAGGATAAAATATTGATGATAAACTTTTAAATCTTAGAAGATAGTAGAATTCATTCTCTTCTTGACTCTTCTAATGGATTGTTGTTTCCGCTGCAGTTGTTGATCTAAAACTTGTTGTCTATTATATTCTATCAGATTTTCCCTGTTGAAGCCAATGATAATTTGTTGTGCATTATCTTAGTCATAATATTCTTTACTAGGCTAGTTGAGCTCACCCTTTTTCTTTTTGTTCCATTTTTCTTCTCAGGAGGTGAAAATTTAGTAGGAACTAGCCAGGGTATGGAGTGATGATTCTAGAAAGTTGTTTTAGCAGTTCTCACTATTTTTATAAAATAGTGTATTAATAATTGTAATGAGAACTCCTTTTGAGTTTGAATACTGTCTATTAGATAATATTTGTATTTAAACTCACAGTATATGTGTTGTCATATTTTGCACGATAATTGTATTAATGAAGTTGTATTTGTTTCTGTACCATGTATTTGGCGACTCAGAATGAGTGATGTATACCTATTTTGGGGGCGTCACAATATTGAACAGTAATTACTGTAATAATTATTGAGTATTAACTTCTTACGTAAGAATTAATAATTAGAATTATTGTGCAATACCGTGTGCTACTATGCAACAACTTGTATTACTTTACTTTATCCATCGGATATTCCAACAGTTTTAACGGTAACTATTACGTTGTTATTATAAAAAAAACTCCTTTGTGTTATTTTATTCATTCGACAATTTTCCCTTATAGGGCCCACAAATGGCTGCGCCGTTGTACGAATATTCCCCGACAGCAAGAATATTCCATGGCCAAACGAATATTCCCCGACAACAATGAGTATTTTATAACCACTTGCTTATTTAAAATATTTGCGCATTTTACCCATAACTAACCACATTAATCGAATCAACCCCTTACAATTTTAAAATAATAAATAGAGGAAATTTTATTTTATTCACACAAAAAAATTGGGGTCTTACAAAGATACTTCGCATCTCGAGATAAAATCAAAATAAGTTGAATATGGAATAAAATGAAAGTATCGAAGTCACCAATTCCTAGTCGAGCGAAGGATTTGAGAACCATTGTGCTTTAAAATATCATTTCAATATATATCTTGCCTAAAATGAACTTTTTGTTAAATCAAATCCTTTGTACATAGGAGCAAAAGAGGTACACCACTACTTTCAAATAAAGCACTTAGGCCTAATTAATTGCAATGCACACACACGCATACACACAAATTAGGGAACAAAAATGTAGTAGCAGTGTTTCACCAAGTCCGGAGGTGCTAACACCTTCCCAACCCCCACCCCCCACCCCACCCCCACCCCACCCCATTTCTACCCCACCCCATGACTTAAGCAAGCCCCAAAACTCTATGAATCTCGGTTTTCAAGATGAATTAAACACATTCCAATATTGGGCCATATTGCAAAACATTTTAAAACTCGATTCAGTTGATACAACCATTTAACTCATATCAACTAGCAGCTATATCTAATTCGGACCAATTAAAATCAAATCTTTTTAAATCATCGACATTATATGTTGGTCTTTTCCTGAAAATCTCACCCTTCAGATCAAACAAATCACAAATATAGAAAACATAAAGGGTAGAGAATCAAACTCCAGGAATTGAAAATTTTCCCGGTGTCGACATACAAGAAGTAATAGGATCTCAAATCGTGTAAAGGAGCTTGAGACTGGACGTAGCAACATACACGGGATGTATATTGTGAACCAGACAAATCTCTGTGCATTGTGTGATTGAATTTTTACTGTCTTGCGCATTAATTTCTAACAGGCAAATTAATTATCTAAAAATTCAAAAAGGCCTAAGATAATTTTTAATCTGTAATAATCTATTCAACCCCCTTCTAGATTATTATTGGACTTTCAAAAAGTTTAAGTAACTTTTATATTTGATATTTCTCAAACAAGCAGATAATAATTAGAGATCAAGTAATTATATAAAAGTTCAATGACCTTTATATATGTGAGATGTGCTTCTGTGTAAGTAGATATATCTTTTATACTTGTGTAAATATGCTTCTTGATTAAGCAGATAGATTAATTTAAGTGTAGAACAAAAATGATTCTGTATAAGCAGATATATAGTTTTAAAGCAGGTTTATAAAGAATTATTTATTCTTTATAATAAAGAATGTGTTTCTATGAGTTTAAACTGATATAACTTTAATTTCAGATATTATGCAACAAGTATTCTATGAATGAATTTATGTTCAAATATTTGTGATTAACATTTATCAAGTATGATGAATAAATCAGTTAAACAATATTTGATATAAAAAATATATTATTTTAAATCAGAATATATAATAATATATTTTATCTATTATGTGAATAATTGTAAATAAGGCCACTTAGGATTTTAAAGACCATTTGAATAATTCACACTATCATTCGCTAAATAGTGAATAAATTTAAATTGTATCGGTTTCTAAGTACTGATCAAATTTATAGTTTCACAATTCGTATTTATATAAATATTTTTCAATAGATCACTTAGAATTTCAAATACTTTACACTCTTTCTGAAGTGTATTCGTATCTTAGTATTTGATCTACTTTACGATATTTATATAAATAACTTGTAAACACTCAAAATTTTTTGCACACTTGTCACTGACATTGCAGGAGGGCAGATTCTTCTTTCAAAGATAACCCTGGAAGACAGCTCATATCCAGTTCGGATACTACCGGAAGTTCAGCCTCAACCCCAGAACACTCATCGGGAGTATCAGTTCCAACCTCGGAGATAACCCCGAGGCATGCAGTTCAAATATCGAAAATTCCACCGTAGAAGGCCGATTCATCTGGAAGATAACCGTGAGATATTCAGTCTCAGTCCCATAAATAACAATGGGAGTAGCCGTTACAACCTTGGAGATAAGCCCAAGGAGTGCAGTTGAAGTTCCGGACATAACCCCGAAAATTCTTGGTTCAAATGCATGCAATCGGCTTCAACCTTGGAACTCACACCGAGGCACTCGATCTGAAGACACGGAGATAACACCGGGAAGGCGGGCACACCTCGGAGATGACAGGAGGACCTTGACATTCTTGCAGCGATCAATCTCGGAGATAACCACGAGCGGCGTCGCTGCTGCTCGGCCCGAATCGGAGATAACCCCGGTGAGGGGCAAAGTCATCATCTTGCTATCTTGACGCCATATCGTACCATCTCAACATTTCATACATACATTTCTACACAGCAATATCCCACAAGAACCAAGGAGATCCAATCTCGAGTGACTATTGCGCAGGGAAACGGATAGAATTTGAAGCTTGAAGACCGGAGGGCATGGTTCCATCTTCCTGACTTCGTACAACCTCTAATCCCACATCATTGCGTAACTATCGACAACGGTGGTCTGAAATAGGTCTTACATACCTCAGTCGGATGCCCGGATTGCAATTCTGAAAGTTCGAGTGGACATCACAGTGCATGCGTGTACGTACTTCGAGATGGTGAGACCTGCGGAGCCCGGGTCACCCCGGGAAGCCGCAGGTACACCTGAGGCTCCCCCCCTCTATAATTAGAGGGCTTGGGGTGGCCATTTTATTAGAGAAAAAGGCGATGAAGCCCTGTCAAATTTACTCTGTACACACCTTAAACTGAGTGATTTCTCATTTTAAACACTTGTGAGCTCACATATAGCTACTATTTGTACCGGCGGGAGCCGAGTGGTCATCCATTTATAGTTATTGAAGTCATCTTTGGCAGCCCAATGTAAGCCTTCTTACACACTTTAAAGCCTTTCTCTTCATCTTTGCACACACCATTCTTCATGTTGAGAGTCGTGTTGCGTGTGTATGCCCGAACTTCGAACTTCGAACATATAGCTACTTTGTTCGATGAACCTAGATCACCTCTGGAGCATTTATTTGCTTATATATATATATATATATATATTTACTTTTAGTCCCGCTTGGAGTTTACTCCGTGGCGGTTGATTGCTTTTATAACTTTATTTACATTTCTGATCCCTTATGGAGGTGCTTCGTGGTGACTGATCATGTCTGTATATATATATATTTATAGCTTTTATATATATAATTGCTTACTGCTTTTATATCAATTGCGGCATTATGTGAGCCTAGGAATCATGTGATCACAGATTAAGTCTACTAGATCTAGATTATGTTCCCGTGATGGACATTTTCAGCTATAAGTAGCTTGTAAATTTATTCACGGTGTTTGTATTTCCTCAGATGGTTTTCATGCCCACGAGGAGTTCGGCACTGCTTTGTACATTATTTTCTCGAAGATGCTTCGCATCTCAAAAATTAAAAGCAATCTAGCAGAACACTTAATAAAAAATTGAACTGTAAAATGTCTCAATTACTATTGAGCACAAGGGTTTGAAAAAACCTTTTTCTTACAAAACATCACTGCTATATCTTGCTTAAAACTGAATTTTTACACAAATTCAAATCCTGTGTATATAGATGCGAACGAGGCCTCGCACTACTTATATATAAATAGCATATTGACCCCCACACACAAACATTCATATAACAGTTTCTTGAAAAGTGGCGGTCATACATTGGTAACTACGGATGTCGAGGGTGCCTAACACCTCCCCTCGCATAATCAAGCCGGATCCTAATGAATCTGGGTTTCACGGACCCGTTTAGCGATGTGTCATCCTTTGGGTAAATGTGAAAACCTTTTCTCGATTGTGTTGATACAACCATATAAAAAAACCAATGGCGACTCTTATAGTCCAATCGTCGACATATAAATGTCGGACCTTTTCACAACTTGTTTTTTCAAACAAATCTCACCTAACATGAGAACACCAAAGAACAAGAACAAAATGGGACAAATAAAAATCCCGACATCGACAGGTGGCGACTCTGCTGGGGACTCTAGTAAGAGGGCTTAAGCCGCTATTATAATCTTTTCAAAACTGTTATATGCTTGTGTGTGGATGTTGCATTTATATTTATGATAAATGTGTACGAATGCATATATTTTACTGCGTTTAATGCTTAACACTATATCTTCTTGGGATATTAATGCTTTGCACATGTCATCATTATCATAAATAGTGAGACACGTTGTATGTGAATGTATGGTGTGTGGTTCCTCCATCAGGAGGCTATCCTATCGGTGTTTGATTATTGGACTCGTAGGAAGACTAATTCCAACGAGGCTCAGGAAAGGCACCACCCAAATTCGCTCCAGTTGAAAGACTGGATTAACTTCCCGTCGAGTAAATTGCGATGATTTGGGAACCTTCATGCCAAAAAGCCGTGAGAGTAACCTAAGATAGGTCAACCTCTGATAAACCAAACGCGAAGGAAAGTCTCTTCATTCTTTCTCATTTCAAATTACTCGTAAAATCAGTTACTTGTAATTTCATTCCATATTCATCTCTATGTAATGAGAAATATGAAGAGATATGTATACATACATATTTAAATTAGCATGTTATCCTGTATTACAAACAGCTAACATCCGCCTTGTAGGATAATATTCCTAGAACGGATACATCACATAGAATGTAAACATTTACACATTCCCTAATGACTAAACTATGCAAGTCTTTTGTAGGGAAACAATCGGACCTATTACCTTGTCAAAGTCCAAAAAGGCCATGAGCCTACAGCCAATCATGTCTTCATCTGACCAGGCTAATCTTAATCCTATCTCCCGCAAAGAATTTGACGGATTAAGTAAACAAATTACAGATTTGGTTGTTCTGCTAAAAGAATTACATCAGTCTACTCAGGGCCCAAAAATGCCCACACATCCAGAATCCCTGCACATGGAGGAATCCAAGTTTCGGATAAAACAAATTCGGAATTTTAGTTGCTTACCACAGACAAAAACCCTGAAAACACCCATCTCAAGGGAGATCCAGACACCGGTGATATCAGGAAAAAGGAAGTGGAGCTCACAAGAATCCACATAAGCATAAGTAGATTCCTTCATCTTCAGCCACATGGCGATTATCTTCACCCGAAGATCATGAGTTCGCACAATATCCGGTAAAGGTGCCAGCCAACATAATGGCTATGTTATTTCCCAAGCCGATACCGGTAAAGGGAAAAGAGGTCCTAGTTCCTGATACCAAAGTGGAAGAAGAGGAGCGAAGACGTAAACAAGACATCGTCAGAATGATGTCAGGCATACGTATCATTGTCCATGATGAATATACAAACAGATACACCCTAGACGATGATTGCCCAGACATAATGGTCATCATTCGGGAAAAGGAGGACGATGACAGCCCCTCCATCACTGCAGTCCACCAGGACTTTGCCCTCGATAATTGGAGCAGTACTCCTTACATTAGTCGACGAGGGTAAAACGGGTAGGAACTCTTTTTCCATGTAGATATCATAACTGCTTACTTTTTTGTACAGTATTAGCAGTTATTTTGTCAGTACATGCTAACACTTTGTATGATTAAACAATTTCATATATACTAAGTGAAAGCATATTTTGTTTCAGGACTCTGAACTTATATATGCATGTACTTGATGATAAGATGCCTCTTCTCCACAAGGATTATAAATTTAATGAAAAGTTGGATCCAGCCTTGATGGAAATACACGAGGACATTGAGGTGTATCAGGAGATCAAAGAATGGGTCAAAGACAAACCTAAACCCAACCTTGATCAAGCCACTTCCTTCAATCTCGGAACCTTAGAAAGCCCTAAGTTAATCCAGATTGGTTCAGACCTTACTCCAAACTAGAGGAATGACATGGTTACGCTACTAACCCAATTCTAGGATGTGTTTGCATGTTCTCATGAAGACACGGTGGGTTTGAATACTGACATTGTTTTTCATCGCCTTCCCATTAAAGATGGATTCAAGTCAGTCAAGTAGAAGCTCAGGCGATTGAAACCTGAGTGGAGTTTAAAGGTGAAAAAAGAAATTGTGAAACAATTTCAAGCTGGCTTTATCATGGTGTCCACATATCCTGAGTGGATATCCAACATAGTTCCCGTACCTAAACCTGGAGGAAAGGTGCGAGTTTGCATGGATTATTGGGATCTGAACAAAGCTTGCCTTAAGGACAGCTTTCCCATTCCATTTATCCACATTCTCATTGACAATACTGCTCAATACGGCATGTACTCCTTCGTTGATTGCTTTGCGGGGTACCATCAAATTATGGTTGATGAGGAGGATCGTGAGAAAACTGCTTTCATCACTCCTTGGGGAACCTTTTGCTATAGACGGTTGTCATTCGGCCTCATCAATGCCGGAGCCACCTATCAACGAGTTATGATGGCTCTTTTCCACGACTTAATGCACAAAGAGATAGAGATCTACGTGGATGACATCATTGTCAAGTCCCGAAGGGAAGAAGACCACTTAGACCATCTCAGAAAGCTCTTCAATAGGTTGCGTAAGTACAACTTGAAGTTGAATCCAGCCAAGTGCGCCTTTGACGTTAAATCAGGCAAGTTGCTAGGAATCCTAGTTAGCCACAAAGGGATTGAGCTGGATCCCACCAAAATCCAGGCCATCATAGAAATGCCCATTCCTCAGACAGAGAAGGAAATACAGAGATTTTTGGGAAGAATCAACTTTATTAGCAGGTTTATTTCTCAACTCATAACAACCTATGAGCCCATCTTCAAGATATTAAGGAAGAACTCCTCCATGAAATGGAACGATGAGTGTCAAAAAGCATTCCTTACAATCAAAGAGCAGCTAGTCAAAGCTCCCATTTTTGGTACCACCCAAGGATGATGTTCCCCTATTCATATACTTGTCCATAAGTGACAATGCTATGGGCTGTATGTTGGGATAGAAAGATGATAGAGGCCAAGAGCGAGCTATCTACTACCTCAGCAAACGATTTAGCAGTAGTGAACACAAGTACACCCTGATTGAGAAGACTTATTGTGTTTTAGCATGGGCTTCCATGAGGTTATAGCACTACCTCCATAGTCATACAACCCATCTCATATCCCGCATGGATCCTCTCAAGTACGTGCTCAATAAACCCATGTTAAATTGCCAGCTGTCAAGATGGCAGTTGATCCTACAACAATTTGACATCGTCTACGTGACTCAAAAGTCTATCAAATGGACTTCAAACCCTTGGAAACCTACTTCCCTGATGAAGGGGTAATGGAAATTCAGCAACACCATCAGTACGATGCATGCCATACATGGAAAATATATTCCAATGGAGATGTTAATATGGAAGGTTTTGGAGCTGGAGCAGTTCTAGTATCCGGTACGGGGGAGTAGTATCCCGTTGCCATCAAATTGCAGTTTGTCAGCACCAACAACACAGTTGAGTATGAAGGTTGTCTCATGGGGCTAAAACTTACCCGTTCAATGGGCATCGGGCGATTAACTGTCTTTGGGGATTTGGAGTTGGTAGTCAAACAATCTACGGGAATCTATCAAACCAAAGAGCTACATTTGCTGCCTTACCATCGACAACTTTTATAGATGGCTTTGGAGTTCGAAGAGATCTCCTTTATACACATTCCTCGTAATAGGAATAACTTTGCAGACGCATTAGCAACTTTGGCCTCCTTTATTCACATGCCTAACAAGGAATACATGCCAAGCTTTATATTTGCCCTGCAAAAGGCACTAGTCTATGGGAACTATGTTAGAGAAGTATCAGATGAGCTACCTCTCATCTAGCATCCTTGGTATCAGCACATCAAGGAGTACTTACAAGATGGATCTACACCCGCTGAGGTGAGCCCCACAGAGAAAAGGCAGATCCATTGACTTGCTATGAAATTCTATCTAAGTAGAGATGCGCTCTACAAAAGAGGTGCAGCACATCAAGGAGTACTTACAAGATGGATCTACACCCGCTGAGGTGAGCCCCACAGAGAAAAGGCAGATCCATTGACTTTCTATGAAATTCTATCTGAGCAGAGATGCACTCTACAAAAGAGGTGCAGGACTAGGTCTCCTCAGATGTCTGGACTAGGACCAAGCTCAGAGGCTCATAGAAGAGATCCATGGTGGAGTATGTGGCCCACACATAAGCGGCCCCCTACTTGTTAAGAAGATCCTCAGGAGAGGACATTATTGGCTTACCCTCAAAGTTGACTGTGATGATCACGTCAAGAGGTGTTATCAATGCCAAATTCATGGAAATGTCATCCACGCCCCTCCGAGGGTGCTCCACAATATGAGTTCATTTTGGCCCTTCTCAATGTGGGGAATGGACGTGATCGGGCGCATCGAGCCCAAAGCCAGTAATGGACATCGCTTTATATTCACCATGATCGACTACTTCACCAAATGGGTAGAAACAGCCTCCTTCGCCAGGGTTACCAAAGAAGTCATCATTGCTTTCATCAGAAATAATGTCATTTGTCGATATGGACAACCAGAGGTAATTATATCAGACAATGCTAAGAACCTCAACAACAAAATGAAGGAGGAGTTATACAGTAAATTCCACATCAAACACCTTGACTCCGTCATCTATCGTCCAAAGATAAATGGTGTTGTTGAAGCGTCTAACAAAAACATCAAGAAGATCATACAAAAGATGTCCGCCAACCACAAAGGATGGCCTAACTTATTGCCTCTTACTCTGTTAGCCTACATAATATCAATGCACATTTCCACTGGGGAAACCCCCTGCGTATTAACCTATGGGATGGAAGCAGTGCTCCCCGTAGAAGTGGAAATGGAATCCCTCAGAGTGTTGATAGACGCTCAGCTGGATGAAGACCAATGGGTACAAGACAGGTATCACCAATTGTCTCTAATAGATGAAAGGCGAACCGCGGCTATCTTCCATGGTCAGTTATATCAACAAAGGATTGCCAGATCCTACAACAGAAAAGTTCGACTACGGCAGTTTAAACAACATGACTTGGTTTTAAAGAAGATCATTGAAAACCAAGATCAGTCCAAGGGAAAATTCGCCCCTAACTGGGAAGGCCCTTTTGTTGTCAAGGAGGTATTGACAGGAGGCGCTCTCAGATTGCAGGAAATAGACGGTGATGAATTTCCACAACTCATCAACTCGGACTCCGTGAAACGGTACTATGTCTGAAGTTACCATCAAGCAAACATCATGGTGTTGGATCATTAGATCACCAGTCATTTTAGTTCTTTAACCCTTCACTACATATAACTCTTTTCCACACTTTGCCCCTCAGGGAAACATACTCTTCAAGCCAGCAGCCTGGCTTCACTCCATTCATACAACTTCGGTTATCCCACTAGGGATTGAACCTTTCACACTTGCAATTTGTCCCAAACATGGGATCAAACTTTTTCACACCTGCAGTTTATCCTGAACTTAGGATCAAACTTTCTTTTTCCCCGCAGTCTGTCCTACACATGGGATCAAGTTTTTCGGCTACAAATCGTCCTGAGGGGCGATCTACGTCGACCTGATCTCCTTGATACATGGGAGTACGTAGGCAACCATTTTATATGGCCCGGTCGCAATAAAACAAAAACAACAAAAACATTTCTACACCTTTTTCATTACAAAAACATTCCCACACCCTTTCTGCCACAAACAGCGTTGAACCTCTTACACTAGGTTCGAACAACGCAGACATGATCTCCTCTTCAATAGGAGTACGTAGGCATCCATTTATGGTTCGGTCTCACCCCCTACCAAAATAAAAACACTTGTCAATGGTACTGGGATCATCCTTCAATCCATCACATTTCCTCGGCTTTAGACCAAAGAGATGGAATTACCTGTACTCCTCCTAAACAGGAGATTTGGCGACCATCTAAGTTGCGGTTGTACCTTAAAGAACAATACCAATCCATAAGAGATGGAATTAACTAGGCTCCTCTTAAATAGGAGTACTGGCAACCATCTGTGATACAGTCAATCTCAGAGAGTAAAGCCACACTCCTTTCCACATTTCCATACAGAAACCAGTCCAAAGACACCAAAGATGGTAGGGATACACATAGATCAATGATCCATTCTAAACTATCCAGAGACAACTCAATGTACATCCATCAAGGAGGAATTTAGAATACATCAAGATCACAAGCCCTGAAGAAGCAGGCAAAATATCAAGCAAGTATACAGACATATCTAAAAGGGAAGTGATCAAAAATATATTTCCCTGCTATATATAATGATGTTTGATATACACAATGTAAACTGTATATGGCAAAATGGCTAAGCTAGTCTGTGCAGGAAAATACAAGCCCATCTACATATCGGTGTATATGCGAGCTATCAAGCCCAACAGGGCATCCCTCTCAGCAGAAGGAGGTGAAGTTATGGTCTCCTATACAAGGGTATCCACGCGAGTCAACAGATCTACAGCCATCTGCATGGTGACTCTATGCTCATCAATGTACGTGCTCATCTCTGCAATCATGCCAGTGGTAAGGGACCTCACTGTATTACTATCTATGACGGCTACATCCCGAGCAGATATGGCGTTATCCCTCTCGACTGTCATGGCATCTCTAGATGATCTGGCCTCATTTCGCTCAACAACAGCGGCATCTCTACGAGCTAATGCCATGTCTCTCTCTGAAAAAGTTGCGTCTCTCCCATCAAGGGCTGTCAACATCAAGGCTCTAGCCTGATCTCTCTTGAAGGTCATCAAATGAAGACTCTGCTTAAAGTACTGTGCGGAATGTTGGATCACGACAGTGTTAGTACTAGGAGAATCTAAAGGAGATGATGGAAACCCAGTAGATGGCTCCTCCTCGATGTGGGAATCAATGTCCTCCATGGGCTCTCCATCGTCACGAATCACTACTTTACTAAACCTTTGTGGATCTTTGTCATGGTAGGAAGTCTCTCTCTCTATCCACGCAGAATACTACGCAAATGTTCCTAGATGGCTAGCTTTGTTGATCGATTTACGCAATCAATGAATACGTGCAAGTATACACGATCAACAAGTAATAAAGTGAAAGTAGAGTATCGTTCCCACGAGGAATTATTTAATAAAAATTACCAAATACTAACTCTTAACCAAATCAATTTTATTTAAACAATTACAAATTGTGAATTTTCTAATTAAGAAAACTAAATTAAACAATTAAAAGAGATTAGTCTAAAAGAAAGCAAATAAACAAAACTAAGATTTGATTGAATTCAGGTAAATAAGGATTAAGACTCCAATATCCCCAATTATGAACTATAAATCAATTATTCAATTATCCCAATTATTATGTCTACTGAATTGTTAATAGGAATTCTCAAATGCCAAAAGCCCTTTTCCAAGTGATCAATTGCCTTCTATTTAATCCAGATTAATTTTGCTATATTCCTATGCAAAACAATTGAATTAAACTCGTTACAATCCCAATTCCTTATGTGTTACATGCGGCGAAAAGATATTTCCATTCTATTCACAAACCTAATTATTCACTGTGCAAATAACTAAGTCACATGATATCATGCCTAGTTCTAACCCTAGAATTCCTTTCTCAATTCCTTCTAGAGTAACAAGGTAATTACTGATCAGATAATTAATCAATAAGCATAAGGCAAGATAAACAACTCACTTTGACACAAATAATTGGAATATAATAAATAACTAATTCATAGCCATAAAAAGTTCAATTGAAATCTTAATAAAAGAGTTAGTTCATAATTAATGAATTAAAACCAAGAATCCACAATTGAATAGACATTAAAAGATAAAAGTAAGAGAAGAGAAGAGAATATAATCTATTGTAAGTAGCCTTGAAACTCCTCTTTTGCCCCTGCAAAAGAGTAGACACAATGGTCTCCAAGTTGCTTCAATCTCCAAAACTAATAAGAACTAGGGTTATGTTCTAATCTAAATGAGTGTTTAATCTAGGCTAAGCTATGTAATCTCTTCTTATTTTATGTCTTACATCATGTATTTATAGGTTACAAGTCTAATTTTGAGTTTAGGAATAAACCCAATCCAATTTGGAGTCTAAAAGGTGTCAAAATTCGCCCAAAAACGCGTCCAAGCCTTCCCAGTCTCTTCCCCAGCCTTTCAAATATTTGCTTTCACGCTTAAGCTCATCCCCTAAGCGCCCGTGTGTATTTAACTCTAGAAATAGCGCCCCGGCGCTATAGTGCAGAAAGTGAATCTTGCCCCTTTTTTTTACATTTTTCTGCTCTGACGTCCTTTGGAAAAATGGCCATAACTTCTTCGTCTGAACTCCAATTTCGATGATTCAAGATGCTCCGGAAAGAGAAGCAGTAGATCTACAACTTTAATTCTTTGAGGTTTTCAAAATAATATCCGGAGCTATAGTCAAATTGGCTCTGAAGTGATCTTTGTGTAAATGGCAAGCCAAAAACGCGAATCTAGCCAATTTTAACGTCGATCCATGTAACTTTTGTCCCAAATCCTACAAAACAATATAAAACATGCTTGAATAGACACAAACACATAAAAACATCCTAAAAGACTTGAGAACAACAATAAATTAAGCCCGAATGTATCCAATTCATGTGTATAAAACTCACTCATCACTAACAGAAAAAGCAGTTATCTCACACTGATCCCAACATGCATACACCTGGGATCAGTCCTCTGCTGATAGATGCCGAGAAGCTAAACGCTGACCTAGTGGCCCCTCAAAAGGATCGAAGTCCTAGAACTGGTCAAACTGCGACATCACGGCCAGTGGGTGGTAAATAGTCATGCCCCTCAAACCAGCCAGAGGGAGATAGTCCATGCCTGGAGCATGAGTAATAAAGTTGTAGGGTGAGCTAAGCCCTATACACGGTAGAATGCCAAATGGATCACTGATCTCTGCCAAGAACATCGACCAAGACATAGCGTCTGTACACTCCGATGGCTGAAAGGAGTAGGACATGTGTAAGACCCAAAATTTTATGAAATAAAAGTATTCAATTTTTCTTATAATTACTATTCAGTAAATAGTTAAATTGATAAAAGGTTAAAGTTAAGGGTGATATATGTAAATATTTTAAATAAGCAAGTGGTTATAAAATACTCATTGTTGTTTAGAATATTATTAGTTTGGTCGTGAAATATTCTTCTTTGTCGGAGAATATTAAATGCAGCAGCGACCATTGTGGTCCCCATAGAATAAGCTGTCGGATGAAGAAAATGACAAGTATGACTATTTTTTTATAAATAACTTATTATTTGTTATTCTGTTAAAAGCATTGAAATACCCGGGTGGGTAAAGTAATTTAATCTGCGTTGCCTGATGGCACATGGTATTACCGCGATATTTTTGAATTATTGATTCTTACGTAAGAAGGCTTTACTCAATAATTATTACGATAATTCTTTGTTCAATATTTTATTTTATTGATTCAATAATTGCAACGTTGATATTTTATATTATTGTTGTTCCAATAATTGTCACTGCACAGTATCTCCATTATCAGATCAATAATTCATATTATTTGAAAAATATTGTTAGATAGCATTATTGGTAATGTCTAAGGAAGTTCTGTCTAAGAAAGGGGTTTGGTCACCCAATTGCGCGCCAAAAAAGAGAAATCCTTATCGGAAAGCCCCCTCTTTCTTAGGAACGACCTGGTTGTCATAATTGTGATTCTGTAATACTATTTGTGAATAATTAATTATTGATTTATATGATAACAAAATATTTATTTTATGTGGATATAAATGGTGGAATTCTTAGAAAATTGACAATTGTTGAAAATTAATATTTTATCTTTTCTGATAAAATAATTCATTCAAATATATTATTATATTACATTATAAATGTATAATGTGATAATATAATAATAATGGTGATATGTTTACACTAAATTCACGATGCATGAATCAAATGAGAGAAGTCTAGAAATCAAAAGAAGAACAAAATATGGAGATTTTCAGAAAAATAGTGTATTACTTGATTTTGTAAAATCCATAACTCTTTGTGTATAATGAGTTAGGCGATAATCCATATATCAAAAGAAAGCCTTGGAAGTAAGCTAATCGTAGAAATTGGAATCACCCAAAAATTCGTTGTGGATTTTTCGTGGTGACAATTTGAATGAAACTGGTCCGAAGGACTTATAGTCCCGAAAATCAAAACAGTGTTCTTAAAACTCTATTGTATGAGTTATAATTTTAATCCGACTGTTTGATCGTTGTGATATTTGGATATGTTATACATATATAAGTTGAGTATATGTCCATAAATTTTGAACTGTTAAAAAATTAACGTATGATTTGTTATGAATTTTAAGAGGTGTTGAAAATCGTCCGTATGTGGATTTCGGTCATTTTTTGTTTGGAATTTGGAAAAACTTAAACTTACAAAGTTGTAGAGAATTTAATTTACTATGAAATGGACATAAAATTCGTATTTTTCTGATAAAAGGGATATTTATTATGAATTATTGAAGTTTCGAAAATAAATATTTTTATTAAAAAATGGGTGGGCCCCACTCTTGTCCTTGGTTGGTGAGAAATGTGCTGATTTAATTTTTCAAAAGTGATGGCTTCAATGATGGAGTGCTCTGTATGTAAATTAGTCAACATTGGCGTTCTGGCATTTTCCTATAAATAGGGTGCTTAGTTAGAATTAAAAATCACACCAGAAACATAAGTTTTTTCTCTCTATATTATCGAGCGTATTTTGTGAGTATTTAGATACTTTGAAAGTTGCTAATCGGTCTGAAGTTTCCTTGATATATATCAGATATTCGGTCGAAATCTTTGTTCTTTTGAGGTAAGGGATGTTATTTTCTTAAGTAAATGATATTATTTTCTTGATATCATTATCTTAAAATATTGATATGATTTTTTTGTGGAATTTCTACCTTTTCGTGTCGAGGTTACTATTCACGTATACGGCATTATTCACGTATATGACACTATTCATGTATATGACACTATTTACATATACGACATTATTTACGTATACGGTAGTATGTACGAATACAAGTTAATATTCATGAGTTACTATTCACAAGTTACTATTCATGGGGTACTATTCACGACAAAATTGGTTTCTTTTTCTGACCAAATTATCGTTGATTTATGAATCTTACTCTTGAAATTAAATCCATGTTTTGATCCTATTGTTTTTATTATCATTTATAATATTTTTATAATCCTGGTGATGAAATTTCTCTTTCACTTCAGTATAAAGGTGGGTAGATTATTGGTATGATCGTTACTATGAGTTATCTTTGGCCAGTAGTGCAAAGATGAATTGTTGACTGGTATGATCATGACCATTGAATTTATAAACGATTATATTTTATTGAGAATTTAGATAAGTGTATCGTATTTTATACGTCATTTAACCATTGATTTTTGTGAACCGAATAGGGTGAGGTGAATCTGTGATACCCAATAGGTATACAACACCCATTCTGAAGTCGCCAAATACATGATACGTAAAGCAAACTACAACTTCAATAATACAATTGTGCGTGCAAAATCGACCACACACATCTTTGTGAGTTTAAATACAAATATTGTCTTCTAGACAATATCCATACTTAAATAAGTCCTCATTACAATTATTCAAACACTATTTTACGGAAATAGTGAGGATCGCTAAAACATCTTTCTAGAACCATCACTCACTCGCCCATTAGTTCTGCTATGTTTCTCACCTCTTGAGAAAATGGAACAAAAAGGAAATGGGTGAGCTCAACTAGCCCGATAAAAGAATATTATGACTAAGATAATATACAACAAATTATCGTTAGTCTTCAACGAGAAATCGATAAAATATAATAGACAACAAGTTTTAGATCAACAACTGCAGTGAGCTTGACAATCCATTAGAAGAGTCAGTAGAGAATGAATTCTACTATCTTCTAAGATTTAAAAGTTCATCATCAATATTTTATCCACAGTAACATCAATCAATAGACATCTTGAATCAAATATTCATCTTTTTGCACTACGAGCCAAAGATATTCATTTGTATCACCCATTGGTCATATTCATCTCACACACTGTTCATCTTTTTACACTACGGGCCAAAGATATTCATCGATTAATCATTCATCTTTGCACTAAAGGCCAAAGATATTCAGTAATATCATCATTTAGGACTGAGGATAACGAAAAATATCTTAAAGAAAATGAATCCAGTGAGATAAAAGAACAAATATTAGGAATTCGTATTTCAGTTTATCCAAGTTCAATAATACTCCATAATAACCAATTGTGAAGCAGAATTTATAAATAAAGATCAAAACATGGATACAATCAAAGATAGTAACCATAATAAACATCTTGGACAAAAGAAGAAAATTTCATTTTTCAGTGAATAGTGTCGTATTCGTGAATAGTGCCGTATACGTGAATAGTGCCGTATACGTGAATAGTAACCCCGACATAAAAAGTTCCAAATTTGATAAAAAGTTCATACCAATATTTCGGTATAATGATATTGAAGAAAATATCATTTTAAGAAGAATATAACACCCCTTACCTCAAAATATCAGTACTTTTGATCGGAATATCGGTATAAGGCTGAAGGAAACTTGCACTGATGAATAGAAACTCACAAAGTATCTAAATACTCACAAAATACACTCAATAATCTAGAGAGAGAAAGAGAGAAAGCTTATGTTTCTGGTGTGATTTTCAATTCTAACTTAGCCCTCTATTTATAGGAAAATGTTAGCAGACTTGACCTGCAACCTGATGGCTTTACCTGCTACTATTCCCACCCACCACATTTCAAATAAAATTCAGCGCATTTCTTCACTAACCACAAGTGGGGCCCACTCAATTTTAGATTTTTCCACCAAAATGCTAAATTCGGATACTTCAACAATTTCTAAACCAGTCACCTCTTAAAATTCATAACAAATCATACGTTCATTTTAACGGTTCAAAATTTGTGGACATATACTCAACTTATATATGTATAACATATCCAAAAATTACAACGATCCAACTGCGGTCGGATTAAAAATTATAACTCACATAATATATCTCAAAAACACCGGTTTAATTTTTAATACCTTCATTCAAACAAAATATCGATAAAACACCTCAACATTAACTCTTTCATTTTTAACCACAATAAATATATCCAACATTTATATCCACATAAAATAAATATTTCCTTATCATATGAATCAATAATTAATTATTCACAAATAATATTACGTAATCACATTTATGACAACTAAGTAGTTCCTGGAAAGAGGGGGCTTTCCATAAGAATTTATCCTTCTTGGCGCCGCAATTAGGTTACCAAACCTCTCCTTGATGTAACTTTCTAGACATTGCCAATAATGCTATCTAATAATATTATTCAAATAATATGAATTATTGATCCGATAATGGGAAATATTGTGCGTTGACAATTATTGAAATAACAATAATATAAAATATCAACGCAGACAATTATTGAATCAATAAAATAAAATATTGAACAATAACTCTTGTAACAATTATTGAGTAGTGCCTTCTTCACGTAAGGATCAATAATTCATCAATACTGCGTATCCACGCGTATTCTTGTATTTTAACCACCGGTATTCCAACAAGATAATAACGGTAACAACTACGCCAATTATTTATAAAAACTCAAACTTGTTGTTTTCTTCATCCCAGCTTATTACTATTATGGGGCCCACAAATGATCATACGTCGCATTTAATATTCCCGACAACAAGAATATTCCACGACCAAATGAATATTCTAAACAACAATGATTATTTTATAACCACTTGCATATTTTGCAAAATTTGCACATTTCACCCATAATCGGATAATTATATCAAATTAATACCTTATTATTCATAATAATAATTAGAGGAAATTCGATTTTATTTATAATAAATTGGGGTCTTACATGAACCCAACTTTGGAAGGGTGTTTTTCCAATATCATACAAGATGTCTAATGACCTACGACTTCGTGTTATCATAAGACAGGGTTGTGCACATCCACTTGCTGAGTATCTATGAGCACTACCTATATAATCTTGGAGTTTTGATGAAATATAATTCTTAATTAGAGACAATAGAGATAATTATATGTCAAGAGAAAACTCACCATTGGAAAGAACATGATAGCAATCTTCTCGTTTTTCTTTGGGGTCTATTGGGTCAACCAAGGATAATTCTCCAGTCATATGATATTTATTATAACTTAGATGCATGGCCTCCCATGTACGAAGGTTTCCTTGAGCATTTTCCAAAGAGTTTAATTTCTAAAACAGTTATTGACTGTACCTTTATGTAAGGTGCCATCGTGACGTCTTATCCAAGGTTGAATTTGAGAGTCACGATTGATATATATTTGTATCAAAACTCACGAAGATATGTGTTGTTGTATTTTGCATGACAATTGTAATAATAAAGTTGTAGTTATTTTCTGTACCATGTATTTGGCGACTCAGAATGGGTTGGGTGGATTGGACCTATTTTGGGGGCGTCACAACATGTCTATATCATGGGTAAAGCAGTACCCGTGTCGGCAGAAGGTCCCAATCGGTCTCAAGTGTGACATAAACCACACGTACAACACGACCAAACTGCCTGTGAATACCCCTGCAGGGTAAGTGCTGCAAAACGTGGCTGAATCATCAGAATGATGGTATGACCCTCCTTGAGAGCTCTAACTGCCATGATAACACCTATATCCAGCTCGTCCATATATTGTTGCATGTACACATACGCCATATGCACATCAAGAATGCATCCACTCTGGACAAATGCCACTGGTCCTCTGGTATGGTGAAATCCCCAGAATACCGAGCATAGCTATCCTCAGAGCCAAATTTATCAGTCAGAAAATGCTGGGATATCACATGGACGGATGTGATCTCATCCTGCATAACACTACGCCTCAATCCGGTGAGGGTCATGAATTGTTGACTCATGTCCCTAATAGCCATATGCACGCAAGGTCTGTCAAGTGGCAGCATCGTCAAACGTGCATACTCCTCCAGAGTCGGAGTCAACTCGTGGGTCCCAAACTAAAAAATCTGCCTCTCCGGTACCCAGTGATCCAGCATGCCCTCCACAAATCCTGCGGGAACTAGAAATATCAAGAGGGTCATAGTATGCTACAACAGCTGATCTACAGTCACCTTGTCTGATGGTGACATACTATCATACCACGATCTAAGACGTGATGTCACCAATAATGGTGGGGTGTGATCTATGCGGCTGATTGTCGAGGAAGACATATGTGTGAGCCGTATCATAAGACCATCCAAGGGTCAATGCTGAATATCTATGGACATACATATATATGCATAACATGATACATGCATTACAGATAATAGATGGAAATATGATATAGGGAATGAAAAATTGTACATACATTCCTAAGTATATCATCATATCTACATACATCATCTCTGTACAGCTAAAAATACAAGGAAATGGGGCATAGACGCCCTACTACTAACAGAGGCCTATCAAAAGATATAGCGAGAATGGGGCACAACCACCCAATATCTAACAGAGGCCTATCAAAAGAGATAACGAGAATACACATCAGAAGAAGACAATGGTGTCAATATCTACATCATCAATCCTGTCCACCTAATGTAACTCCTCCTGAGTCATTGGATCTCTATCAACAGGGATATCAGACCTATACAAAGGAGGATCTGCGCTGGCAAAGCCAAATGGGTCATCTGAGGGGTCAGCGACTGAGCTGGAAGGATCAAACGAATCTGCCTCTGCCGGATCTCTGCCCAATTTTCGAATAAAGAAATGTGCCCGGTCCAGTCGCTGGGTCAAACTGTCAATCTGTGTCAAATGAGTCGAATATCGGACACAGGCTAGCCAATCTGTCATCATCACGGATCCTGAAACCATATCCCCCATAAACTGAGTAGCGCGGGTCTGGGCTCCAATAGTACGAGGGGACCACCAATGCTGGAATATCTCCTGAGTGCAGGGACCCTCTGACAGTGCAAAACTGTCAACACCCAACAATGGGATATCAATGATGGGTGACTGCGACACAGGCCAATAACGCCTGACATGAGGCAAGATCGACATACGGATCTCTCCTGTGGTGCTCCTGATAGCACGCTCTCCTAAATAGAGATCCCATCCTCCATCAGTGAAGAGAGAAACCCTACGGGTGGATATCACGTGCTCGACTCCAGTCGGGTACCCATCCTCAAATCCAATGGCCAAGTGCTCCCCAGAATAGGGTATCAATGTGATGACGTCAGTTGTCAACAACTCCAGCTGTAAGCGGCAATGAGTAAAACCCTCAGCTATAGGGACCTCTGCCAGTATGGAATGATGACATCGCCGTCCTCGTGGATAGGTATCTAAATCTAACACACTCAGAGGACGCAAACATGGAAGCCTCTCATAGGCCCAAAACTGCCAACATAAAGGTAAACATCTGCTGTTAGTAAACACTCTTAACCTATACATAGGAAATTATAAGAGAAATACTCACCAGCAAAAATGAGTAGATTCCTAATTCTCAGTCAAATCCCCGGCGGGGGCATCACACATTCTCAATCAAATCCCCGGTGGGGGCATCACGTGTTTTCATCTGTCCAAATACAGAAATCCCCGGCAGGGGTATCACGCGTTTTTATATGTCGAAGTACATATCCTCGGCGGGGGTATCACGCATTTTTCGTTAATGCACACGTCAGGGAGGATCAAGTCGATCCCCGACGGGGGTTACAACGCGTGTTTATCCGTTGATTCACACGTCAATGAAGGTCAAGCAGCCTTAACAGTCTGCCCAACAGGGGTTTTATCCGGTGATGTACATGTCAGCGAAGGTCAGGCAACCCTGACAACACATACTGTTGGCAGTAAATCCAACAGAACATTGATATGCCCTGGCGATACAAACCATGAAGGATCAACATCATCGGGGAGGATCAATGATGGAATATGTTATACATATCCTCAAACAGACAAAGCTTTATACCCACAGATCTCTTGTACACGAGAGGCACATCTTCGAAATAAAGTCTGTATCAAGGATTAAGGACTTTGGTGATATCCCCAATGTCAACATCCTAAAAGATTTGGATCACACGTCCAAGCTTGTCATCGTTGTCGATCCTAGGAAAAAGCAACAGGGAGCCGACAATCTTCCACCATGTTGGAGAGAAATCTAACAACACACTTGCATCATACATTTGCATCATATTGATGCACATGGAATCATGTTTATCTTGTTGCATTTCAAGTATCTAGGATTCTTTATCCTATCCATGCCATTGCATTCATGAATATGATAAAGAGGGGCATCTGTAGACACTCGAAATTTTATGCACACCTGTCACTGACATTGTAGGAGGGAAGATTCTTCTTTCAGAGATAACCCTGGAAGACAGCTCATATCCAGTCTGGATACTACCAGAATTTTATTCTCAACCTCGGAACACACACCGAGAGTATTAGTTCCAACCTAGAAGATAACCCCGAGGCATGCAGTTCAAATACCGGAAATTCCACCGGAGAAGGCCGATTCATCTCGGAGATAACCCCGAGATATTCAGTCTCAGTCCTAGAAATAACACTGGTAGTACCAGTTACAACCTTGGAGATAACCCCAAGGAGTGCAGTTGTAGTTCCGAAGATAACCCCGGAAATGTTTGGTTTAAATGCATACAATTAGCTTCAACCTCGGAACTCACACCGAGGCACTCAGTACAAGACCCGGAGATAACACCGGGAAGACAAACACACCTCAGAGAGGACACTGAGGAACTTCAACACTTGCAGCAGTCCAATCTCAGAGATAACCCTGAGCAACATCTGATTTATCAGTCCAAACTGGAGATAACCCCGGTGACGGGCAAAGTCGTTAACTTTCCACCTTGACGCCACATCGCACCGTCTCAACATTTCATATATATATTTCTACACAGCAATGTCCCACAAGAACCTAGGAGGTCAAATCTCGAGTGACTATTGCGCAGGGCAACGAATAGAATTTGAAGCTTGAAGACCGGAGGGCGTGGTCCCATCTTCCTAACTTTGTACAACCTCTAATCTCATGTCATTGCGTAACTCTCGACAACGGAGGTCTGAAATAGGTCTTACATACCTCAGTCGGATGCCCGGATTACAATTTTGAAAGTTCGAGCGGACATCACAGTATATACATGAATGTACTTTGAGACGGCGGGACCACATGAATCTGGGGCACCCGGGTAGCCATGCAGTACATCTGACGATCAGTCAGTAGTACACTATTGTGACACCCCAAAATAGGTATACATCACCCATTCGAAAGTTGTCAATACATGGTATGTAAAACAACTACAACTTTATTATTACAACAAGAAAAGCTGTGAGTTTGAATACAAATATTATCTTCTAGACAATATCTATACTCAAATAAATCCTCATCACATTTATTGATACATTATTTTACAAAAATGGTGAGGACTACTAAACAACTCTCTCTAGAACCTTCATTCCATACCCCGACTCGTACTCGCTATATTCTCTCCTCCTAAGAAGAAAAATGGAACATAAAGGAAAAGGGTGAGCTCAACTAGCCCAGTAAAGAATATTATGACTAAGATAATATACAACAAATTATCATTAGTCTTCAACAGGGAAAAAATCTAATAAAATACAATAGACAACAAGTTTTAAATCAATATTCATGAGAAAATAATAATTCATTAGAAGAGTTAAGTAGAGAATGCAAACTACTATCTTCTATGTATGAATTTAAAAGTTCATCGCTCTATCTTTTATCCTGTAACATCAATCAATATATATCCGAATCAAATATTCATCTTTGCTTTCTGAGACGAAAGATATTCATTAGTTGGTCATGTTCATCTAAACACATGTTCATCTTTGCACTACGGGCCAAAGATATTCATCAGAAATCATTCATCTTTGCACTACAGGCCAAAGATATTCAATAATATCATCATTTAAGATTGAGGATGATGAAAAATATTTTTAAAGAAACGAATCAAGTGAAATAAAATGACAAGGATTAAGGATTAGGGATTCGTACTTTCTTTTATCCATGTCCAAAAATACCTCAAAAATAATCATAGTGGTGTAAAATTCAAGAATGATCAAAACATGGATACAATCAAAGCTAGTATCCACAATAGATATTTTAGACGAAAAGAGAAAATTTTCATTTTCCAGATGAATAGTGTGGTATCGTGAATAAGAACTCCAGAGCACCAAAAGTTCCAAATTTGATAAAACTTGATTAATATTTGACATAATGATATTGAAGAAATAATATCATTACTGAAAAAAAAATATCCCTTACCTCGAAGATCGGTACTTTTAATTTGAAACAGGATATAAATTATGACTTGAACTTGCAGTAGTATAGCAATTCTCAAAATATACTCAAAATACTCGGAAGAATATGCTCAATAATATAGAGAGAGAGAGAGAAAACTTCGCTTTAAATGTGATTTTCAATTCTAACCTAAGCACCTATTTATAGAAAAATGCTTAGAACACCAAAGCGAAAAAATTTAATTTAATAATATTATTATTTTTTTCCACAACTTCCTACGCACCAAGAATCTGAATTCACTCCTTCCACACATATGTGAAACACACCAAAATAAAAAAAAAACGCGTTTTGTTACTTCAAATATTTTAAACTTCCAAAATTAATTATTTGAGCTTGAACTTCAATAATTCATAATAAATAGCCCTTTTATCAGAAAATTCGAATCTTGCGAGTTTTAATAGGAAATTCAATTCTCTACAATTTTACAGAAGAAAGTTTTTCCAAATTCCAAACAAAAATTGCCCGAAATCCACAAACGGACGATTTTACAGGCTATAATCAAATTTCAGTCAAAAAATGGGGTCCACCGACACATAAAACATGCTTTAAATATTTTTGGTAACACAAATACTCCTCCTCCACATATACTCATATATCCCACATTCATCGTAAAAATATCATCATTATTATATTATTAAAATATAATAATATATTTAAATGAATTATTTTATCAAAAAAGATAAAATTTCAATTTTCAACAATTGTCACATTAAAATTTTCTCCATCTATATCCACATAAAATCAATATTTTTCTCATCATATGAATCAATAATTAATTATTCACAAATAATATTATAAAATCACAATATTGACAACTGATACGGTTCCGGAAAGAGGGGCTTTCGATAAAATTTCTCCTTCTTGGCGCCATGATTAGGTGACCAAACCTCTCCTTAGATGTAACTTTCTAGACATTGCCAATAATGTTATCTAATAATATTAGTCGATATTATGAATTATTGCTTCGATAATAAAAATACTGTGTAATGACAATTATTGAAACAACAGCAATATAAAATATCAACGCAGCAATTATTAAATCAATAAAATAAAATACTGAACAGTAATTATTGTAACCATTATTGAGTAGTGTCTTCTTACGTAATAATCAATAATTGGTGCAATACCGTGTGCTACTGTGTTTTAACCACCGAGTATTTTACCAGTATTAACGGTAACAACTACGCCGTTATTTTTAAACAACTTATATTTGTCGTTTTCTTCATCCAATCGCTTTCCGTTATAGGGCCCACACATGGTTGCGCCGTCGTACGAATATTCCCCGACAGTACGAATATTCCACGACCAAACGAATATTCTATAACCACTTGCTTATTTGAAATATTTGCGTATTTTACCCATAACTATCCACATTAATCAAATCAACCCTTACTATTTCAAAATAATAAATAGAGGAAATTAAATTTCATTTATAATAACTTGGGGTCTTACAACCTCCCCTCCTTATGAAATTTCGTCCTCGAAATTGACGTACGTACCTGGTGTCTCGAAAAGATGAGGATTCCTCGCTTTCATTTCCGTTTCCAACTCCAGGTCATTTCCTCAATATCATGGTTTCTCCACAAAACTTTAACTTGTAGTATGACCTTCGTGCGTAGGACATGCTCCTTCCTATCCAAGATCTTGACAGGTACTTCTTCGTACGTTAAGTCTTCGGCTATCTCGTCCGGTTCTAACTCAATAACGTGGTTTTGGTCTTTCACATATTTACGTAGCACATATATATAAAAAATATTATGAACACGAGACATACTTGGAGGTAACGCGAGTCTATAGGCCACATTTCCTACTCAGTCAAGAATCAGAAATGGACCAATAAATCGTGGATTGAGCTTTCCTCTCTTCCCAAATCTTGTAACTCCTATCCATGGAGCCACACGCAACAATACATGATCCCCAATGTCAAATTCCACGTCCTTTCGATGAAGATCCGCATAACTCTTTTGTTGATCCTGTGCCATTTGTATACGTTGTCGAATCGTTTGGATATTCCCTGTAGTCATTCGTACCAACTCTGGTCTCAACAATGTTGCTTCTCCCACCTCATCCCAACATACTGGAAAGCGACAATTTCGTCCATACAATGCTTCAAATGGAGCCACACCTATACTTGCCTGATAACTTTTGTTGTAGGAGAATTCCACCAATGGTAGGTACTTATCCCAACTCCCTTTGAAATCTAGGACACAAAGTCTTAATAGATCTTCAAGAGTTTGAATAGTCCTCTCTGATTGCCCGTCCGTTTGAGGATGGTATGCCGAACTGAATCGTAAATCCGTGCCCATAGCTTTTTGCAAGCTAACCCAAAATCTTGAAGTGAATCTTGGGTCACGATCCGAAACTATGGATACTGACATGCCATGCAACCTCACAATCTCATCTACATATACACTAGCAAGAAGTTCAAGGGAATAAGTCTCCCGTATCGGCAAGAAATGAGAAGACTTGGTTAATCTATCAACAATAACCCAAATGGCATTGATGCCTTGAGAAACCGTAGGAGGACCCGTAACGAAATCCATGGTAATGTGTTCCCACTTCCATTTCGGAATCTCAAGTGGTTGCAATGGACCCTTAGGTACTAGATGCTCCACCTTTACACGTTGACAAGTTAAACACAGCGAGATAAACTTTGCAATCTCTCTCTTCATATTGTTCCACCAAAATGTATGTCGAAGATCACGATACATTTTAGTACTTCCGAGGATGGATTGCAAATGGTGTATTGTGTGCCTCCATCATAATCTTGTACTTCAAATCGAGTCGTTAGGAACACATAGTGCGAATGGACTCAAGTATTCCATCTTCATCAATTCTCGCTCAAATAGCACCTTCTTGTACTTTCTTCTTCATACGCATCGACTCAAGATTGGGTGGCTTGAGCAACCTTAACTTTTTTCTATTAAAGTTGGCTCTATGTCGTATACTTGACATCATCGCACTCATTCCTGCGCATATGATCTTCTACTCAACGCGCGTCGGCTACCACGTTCGCTTTTCCGGGATGGTATTGAATAGTGTGGTCGTAGTCTTTCAAATAGCTCGAGCCAACGTCATTTGCCGCGTGTTGAGTTCTTTTTTGAGTGAAGAAATATTTAAAGGCTTTTATGGTCCAGAATATATCTCCACTTTCTCCCCATATAGATAGTGCCTCCATATCTTTAGCATGGAACGATCGGGCCGCCAACTCTAGATCATGAGTAGGATAATTCCTCTCATACTCTTTAAGTTGTCATGAAGGCATAGGCTATGACTTTCCCACGTTGCATAAGAACACATCCTAACCCTTTGCACAAGCATCGTTTGTAGATAACAAATCCATCCGTATGCGGATGGTATTGTTAGAAACAAATTGCCGAAAATGAGTCTCCTCTTAAGCTCTTGAAAACCCTTCTCGCATTCTTCGCTCCAAACGAATTTTGTATCCTTTCGAGTTAAATTTGGGTTAATGGAGTAGTGATTCGAGAAAACCCTTCCACGAATCTCCGATAATAACCATTTAAGCCCAAAAAGCTACGTGACTTGATCCATGACTTGGTTGCTCCCAACTTTGTATTGCTTCAATCTTGGCGGATCAACAGATACTCCATGTTTCGACACCACGTGCCCAAGGAATGCTACTTCCTCAAGCCAAACTTCGCATTTCTTCAACTTGGCATAAAGCTTGTTTTCACGAAGCCTTTGGAGTACCAGCTTCAAATGGTGCTCATGATCTTCACGACTTTTGGAATATATGAGGATGTCATCAATAAAGACAACAACGAATTGATCCAAATATTCCTTGAATACTCGATTCATCATATCCATGAAAGCCACGGGGAGCATTAGTCAATCCGAAAGACATGACTAAAGAATTCATAATGCCCATCTGAGGAGTTCTAAAGGCGGTCTTTGGAATATCCTCGATTCTAATCTTGGTGATGATATCCGAGCGAAGATCGATCTTTGAAAAAATTGTGCCCCTTGCAATCGTCAAACAAGTCATCAATACGAGGTAAATGATACCTATTCTTGATAGTGACATGGTTCAATTCCGATAGTCAATACAAAGTTGCATACTTAGTCTTTTCTTCTTTACTGAATAAAATAGGAACACCCCAAGGAGATGTACTAGGGCGAATGAAACCGATGTCCAACAACTCCACGTAGTTGGACTTTTAACTCCACGAATTCAATAGGAGCCATTCGATATGGGGTTTTAGAAATGGGCTTTGTACGGTTCAAGATCAATAAAGAATTCAACTTCACGTTACGGGGTGAGGCGGGAAGTTCTTCAGGAAATACGTCAGGAAAGTCAATAACAACAGGAATATTATTCAAATTTGACATGTCTTTATTCAAATCCATAACATGGGCTAAGAAAGCTTGACATCCGTTTTTCAATAAACGAATAGCTTTATGATTAGATATGACAGTGATTGATTTTAATGGTTTAGTTGTTGAATTCGTACAACAGGTTGTTTAGGAATATGAAAGCTAACAACCTTACGAAAACAATCAATTTTGGCATGATGAGTAGTTAACCAATCAATCCCTAAAATCACATCAAGAGCAAGTATCTTTAAAGAGATAAGGTCAACAGGTAAGGTGATGGTGCCAACTTGAATCAAACAAGATTTATAAACAGTGGATGTGATGAAAGTTTCTCCTAACGGAGTTTCCACAGATAGGTCAAAGTCTAATTTCTTCAGAGTCAAGTTTAAACGTTGAGCACAAGTAGGAGAGATAAATGAATGGGTAGCACCGGTATCAAGTAAGGTATAAACTTCGCAAGAATTTATAAATAGCTTACTCGTGATCACCTCGTTTGGGTTCCTCGCATTTTGACCAGTCACAACAAACGCTCTTCCAGGAACCGTTGACTTTGACTTTAATGGGATGATCTTTTGAGTCACCGTCCCATTGAACTAGGTTTCACTGCAAATGTCATGATCTCGAAGCGATATGTCCTTCCTTTCCACAATTATAGCATACCTTGAACTGTTGTGGGCAGTTTGGACTGATATGTCCCTCTTTCCCGCATTTATAGCATATAACCGGTGGTCGTTCTCCTCCCTTAGAACCAGTTGCTGCTGGTACTGTCGTCTTCACATGGTCATTGTTAAATCTCCTCTTTTTAAAATCTCCTCCTGACTCGCTTCTTCTATTTTCATGGCCATGATTACCACCAGAGTGGTTACCATTTTGTCCGCTCTTTTTCTTTCTCCATTGGTTATCGTTGTTTTGTTGATTTTATCTCCTAGTATGATCCTCGATTATGGTCCCTCGGTTGACCGTACTCGTTATCTCGCTCTAATAATTGAGCCTTGTTTACAACATCTGAATAAAGAAAATTTATGAGAAATGAGATATTGTCGTATCTGGGTTTCAAACCTCTCGAAAAACATCCGCATCATCATCGTTCCTCATTCTCCACCAAATGAGGTGCAAACCCTAGATAACTCTCTGCAAACTTTGCCTCATCTTGAGATACCGATGTTTTGTTTTGTTCTAATATGATGAACTCCACTTCCTTCATATGACGAACACTTTCAGGAAAGTATTTGTCATTAAATAGTTTCTAAAACGTCTCCCAAGACATACTGAGTGCGGCTGGATGTGTACGCTTCACAGACTCCCACCAGTAGTCTGCCTCGCCATGGAACATAAAGGTGGTGAATGGAACCTTCTGTTCCTCCGTGCATCCCAAGACATCGAATATCTTGGTAATTTGCTTGACCCATGTTTCCACCATGATCGGATCTGGCTTTCCCTTAAATTCTAGTGGTCCCAACTCTTTGAACTGCTTGGCTGTGACAACCCGTGAATTGCTATCATTTCCTCCTCAGTATTTTGAACATGAGTTTCCTCGTCGATTTTGCATGAATCGCAAAAGCTTCTAAACATCCCTCGTTCATCATCTCGCTCGTTGGTGTTGTTCACGGGAGGAACATTGCCCGGCTGTTTCACGTTCTCCTCGTTGGTGAGTATCAAAGGCGTCTCACGGTCTCATTTCCATCATAATATTCTCGATTCGACATTCTCAAATCTTGTCATATAAACAAGGGTTAATTAAGGAAATCAATATATCACATAATATCCTTATATACTGACTAACTAACAAATAAGCTTAGGTAGGACACACTAGCGAAGGATTTACTCATCTCTCCCCTCCTAGTTCTATTCCCCGATCTCCGCCAGAGATCATATCCCTAAGCTCTGATACCAACTGTGACGCCCCCAAAATAGGTATACATCACCCATTCTGAGTTATCAATACATGGTACAGAAACAACTATAACTTTATTATTACAACAATAAAACCGTGAGTTTGAATACAAATATTATCTTCTAGACAATATCTATACTCAAATAAATCCTCATCACATTTATTGATACATTATTTTACAAAAATGGTGAGGACTACTAAACAACTCTCTCTAGAACCTTCATTCCATACCCCAGGCTCGTACTTTCGCTTATATTCTCGCCTCCTCGAGAAGAAAAATGGAACAAAAAGGAAAAGGGTGAGCTCAACTAGCCCACTAAAGAATATTATAACTAAGATAATATACAACAAATTATCATTAGTCTTCAACAGGAAAAATCTAATAGAATACAATAGACAACAAGTTTTAAATCAATATTACAATGAAATAATAATTCATTAGAAGAGTTAAGTAGAGAATGCAAACTACTATCTTCTATGTATGAATTTAAAATTTCATCGCTCTATCTTTTATCCTGTAACATCAATCAATATATATCCGGAATCAAATATTCATCTTTACTTACGCACCAAAGATATTATTCATCGATTGGTCATGTTCATCTAAACACTGTTCATCTTTTACTTTCGCCAAAGATATTCATCGTAAATCATTCATCTTTTCACTACGGGGCCCAAAGATATTCAATAATATCATCATTTAAGATTGAGGATGATGAAAATATTTTTAAAGAAACGAATCAAGTGAAATAAAATGACAAGGATTAAGGATTAAGGATTCGTACTTTGTTTTATCCTCATCCAAAAATACCTCAAAAATAATTATAGTGGTGTAAAATTCAAGAATGATCAAAACATGGATACAATCAAAGCTAGTATCCACAATAGATATTTTAGACGAAAATGGAAAATTTTTATTTTTTCGATGAATAGTCTTAGTGATAAATGAATAATGTCGATATCGTGGATAGTCTTGAGTATCGTGAATAAGAACTCAGACACCAAAAAGTTCCAAATTTGATAAAAACTTGGAGATCAATATTTGAAAGATAATGATATTGAAGAAATAATATCATTCTGAAAAAAAATAATATCCCTTACCTCGAAAGATCAGTACTTCTAGCTGAAACACCGGATATGGGCTATGACTTGAACTTGCATCGTATAGCAATACTCAAAATACTCACAAGAATACGCTTGATAATATAGAGAGAGAAAACTTCAGTTTCTGGTGTGATTTTCAATTTTAACCTAAGCACTCTATTTATAGGAAAATGCTTAGAACACCAAAGCAGAAAATTTAATTTAATAATATTATTATTATTTTCCACAACTTCCTACGCACCAAGAATCTGAATTCAGCTCCTTCCACACACATGTGAAACACACCAAAATAAAAAAACTTTTTTGTTACTTCAAATATTTTAAACTTCCAAAATTAATTATTTCGGAGCTTCGGAACTTCAATAATTCATAATAAATAGCCCTTTTATCAGAAAATTCGAATCTTGCGAGTTTTTATAGGAAATTCAATTCTCTACAACTTTTCAGAAGAAAGTTTTTCCAAATTCCAAATAAAAATTGCCCGAAATCTACAAACGGGCGATTTTACAGGCTATAATCAAATTTTAGTCAAAAAATGGGGTCCACCGACACATAAAACATGCTTTAAATATTTTTGGTAAAAAAAATACTCCTCCTCCACATATACTCATATATCCCACATTCATCGTAAAAATATCATCATTATTATATTATTAAAATATAATAATATATTTAAATGAATTATTTTATCAGAAAAAGATAAAATTTCAATTTTCAACAATTGTCACATTAAAAATTTTCTCCATCTATATCCACATAAAATCAATATTTTCCTCATCATATGAATCAATAATTAATTATTCACAAATAATATTACAAAATCACAATATTGACAACCGCATAGGTTCAGGAAAGAGGGGGCTTTTCAATAAGAATTTCTCTCTTCTTGGCCGCAATTAGGTGACCAAACCTCTCCTTAGATGTAACTTTCTAGACATTGCCAATAATGTTATCTAATAATATTATTCAGATAATATGAATTATTGCTTCGATAATGAAAATCTTGTGTAATGACAATAATTGAAACAACGAAGAATATAAAATATCAACGCAACAATTATTAAATCAATAAAATAAAATCTTCGAGCGATAATTCTCAGAACCATTATTGAGTAGTGCCTTCTTACGTAAGAATCAATAATTGGTGCAATACCGTGTTCTACTGTGTTTTAACAACCGAGTATTTTAACAGTATTAACGGTAACAACTACGCCGTTATTTTTAAACAACTTATATTTGTCATTTTCTTCAACCAATCGCTTTTCATTATGGGGCCCACACATGGTTGCGTCGTCGTACGAATATTCCCCGACAGTACCAATATTCCACGACCAAACGAATATTCTATAACCACTTGCTTATTTGAAATATTTGCGTATTTTACCCATAACTATCCACATTAATCAAATCAACCCTTACTATTTCAAAATAATAAATAGAGGAAATTAAATTTCATTTATAATAAGTCGGGGTCTTACACCTTTTGCAGGGCAAATGTGATGCTTGGTATGTGTTCCTTGTCAGCTATGTAAATCAAGGAGGCCAAAGTTTCGAGTGCATCTGCAAAGTCATTCCTGTTACGGGGAATGTGTAGAAAGGAGATCTCTTCGAACTCTGAAGCCATCTGTAAAACTTGCCTATGGTAAGGCAGCAAATGTAGCTCTTTGGTTTGAAAGATTCCTGTGGATTGTCTGATTACCAACTCCGAATCCCCAAAGTCAATTAACCGCCTGATGCCCATTGAACGGGAAAGTTTTAGCCCCATGATACATCCTTCATACTCAGCTGTGTTGTTGGTGCTGACAAACTGAAATTTGATGGCGACGAGATACTGCTCCCCCGTACCGGATACTAGAACTACTCCAGCTCCAGAGCCTTCCATATTAACAACTCCATCAAAATACATTTTCCATGTATGACATGTATTGTACTGATGGTGTTGCTGCACTGCCATTATCCCTTCATCGAGGAAGTACGTTTATAAGGGTTTGAAGTCCCCTAAAGGTGCGTCGGCCATTGATCCGCAATTCCTTGACCTTTGATGGATTTTTGCGTCACGTAGACGATGTCAAATTATCGTAGGATCAACTGCCATCTGGACAGCCAAAAATTTAAATGGGTTTACTGAACACAAACTTGAGAGGATCCAATCGGGATATGAGATGGGTTATGTGACCATGGAGGTAATGTTGTAACCTCATGGAAGCGCATGCTAAAGCACAACAAGTCTTCTCAATCAGAGTGTACTTGTGTTCACTGCTGCTGAATCTTTTGCTGAGATAGTAGATAAATCATTCTCAGCCTCTATCGTCTTTCTTTCCCAGCATACAGCCCATGGCATTGTCACTTATGGACAAGTACATGAACATGGGAACATCATCCCTAGGTGGTACCAAAATGGGAGCTTTGACTAGCTTCTCTTTGATTGTAAGGAAGGCTTTTTGACATTCATCGTTCCATTTCATGGAGGAATTCTTCCTTAACAGGTTGAAGACGGGCTCACAGGTTGCTGTGAGTTGAGAAATAAACCTGCTAATGAAGTTAATTCTTCCCAAAAATCCCCGTATTTCCTTCTCTGTCTGAGGAATGGGCATTTCAATGATGGCTTGGATTTTGGTGGGATCCAGCTCAATCCCCTTGTGGCTGACTAGGAATCCTTGCAACTTGCCTGATTTAACGCCAAAGGCGCACTTGGCTAGATTCAACTTTAAGTTGTACTTACGCAACCTATTAAAGAGTTTTCTAAGATGGTCTAAGTGGGTTTCTTCCCTTCGGGACTTGACAATGATGCCATCCACGTAGATCTATATTTCCTTGTGTATTAAGTCATAGAAAAGAGCCATCATAGCTCGCTGATAGGTGTCTCCGACATTGATGAGACCGAAAGACAACCATCTATAGCAGAAGGTTCCCCAAGGCGTGATGAAAGCAGTTTTCTCACCATCCTCCTCAGCAACCATAATCTGGTGGTATCCCACGAAGCAATCCGCAAATGAGTACATGCCGTATTAAGCAGTATTGTCAATGAGAATGTGGATAAATGGCACGGGAAAGCTATATTTAAGGCAAGCTTTATTCAGATCCCGGTAATCCACGCAAACTCGCACCTTTCCTCCAGGTTTAGGTATGGGAACTATGTTGGATATCCACTCAGGATATGTGGACACCATGATAATTCCAGCTTGAAATTGTTTCACAATTTCTTCTTTAACCTTTAAACTCCACTCAGGTTTCAATCGCCTGAGCTTCTGCTTGACTGGCTTGAATTCTTCTTTAATAGGAAGGCGATGAAGGGAAATGTCAATGGACAAACCCACCATGTCTTTTTGAGACCATGCAAACACATCCTGGAATTGGGTTAGTAGTGTAACCAT